>CM055440.1:9312027-9986469 GCA_029228465.1 Salix viminalis | reverse complement strand
CCGTTGCAAAATTCCGTTGCTAACGGCACCCTTTTTTTTGTAGTGTCTCCATTCATGATCTTTTAATGCTTAAATTTACTTCATTAATTTTGCTGGGTGTCGATTACTTTTCTTGATGGCTCGATAAGCGTGGAAAGTTCTGTTCATCTTCTTCTTTAGTTCTTCACGTAGCTATCTATCTATATTAGCTGCTTATGAAACCTAAACAAAATTGCCCAAGAACCAAAATCACAGACATCATCAACGCGTTCCAGTACAGAATCCAGAGGCAGAACATACATGAACTTCTCTGTTTCCTGTCTAGATTAGTCCCTGTCATTCATTGTTTTGATGTTGAATCAAACACTGTTGCTCTATTGTCCGGACTCCAGTATATCCCGACAACCTTCCTTAGTAGGATTTCTGTACGTCTTTGTTTTTGGGTCAACTATACTTTAGTCACCGAAGTTTTAACTTTGTTTCACCTCAGGTCCTGTAGTTTAAACTTATTCAATATCAGCCCTTTATTTTTGAAAAGGTTTCAATCTTGCTCTTGAATGTTGAATAGCTAGTATAATGAAAGCATGGAACCTATCAGAAAGTGTTTTTTCCTTCCTTTTCTTTCACTTCTATCTTAAATTTTAGGTGAGGAAAACCTTAGGAGGACTGCAATGGATTGTGTATTTTGTGCTCATCGTATTAATCATAATCATTATTCATTTACATGTAATATATTCATAATTTTTAAAGATTTTGGGTGGATAAAACTCTCCCAATGCTTCTTATATATGATAGCATATCACAAAATCATCCCATAAAATCAATTCACCATTGAAAATATTCATGGACCGTACGAGCTAAAATGGAAGATTGCTGAATGCACAGGGGCTAAAACGTAGTTTATCCTCTTGTTATAGAATATAATAATTGAAATATTATTTTAGAATCAAAACTACAAATTTAAGGGGTGTTTGGAGTGCATGGAACATGAAGAAAATGTTTTGTCCCTAAAATAATACCAATAATCTATAGTAATTAAAAAAAATGATTTAAAATTTAATAATCTATTCTTAGTATGATTGGATTATTCATTTACAAGGAAAATAACATAAAGTTTTTAACGTGGAATTAATAATATTTGAAAACTTCATTTTATATAGTCAAAGGAAGAATTTTTTTTCTTTGAAATAAAATAAAATAAAATACTAATATCCATCGAGGAATAATTTATTAACTTAACATATATAACTTAATACTCTCATAACGTGTGAAAAATAAATCACATGTCTCATATTTCTTTTTGGGATTTAAGCCGCCTTTTTTTTTTATTCAGCAGGGTCCATGAGAGACTATTTATAAGTCTTTACTTTTTAATATGTGGTGGAGGGGATTTCAAAATGAATTTCTTTGTGTTCTTAAAAAAATCATAGTTACATAGTGTTATATAGTGGTGAACCGGTTCAAAACCTAGATATCGAGCCGGGTAAATTAATTTGGTTTAACAATAATCAAGCAGGTTATTTCAAGTTTTATTTTTACAAAAATAAAACATTTTAAAACAATATTACTTTTAATAATAATAAAAATTATATATATGTATATATATTAAAATGCTTACTAACTCAATCAAAATCAGATCCAGTATGTACTAAGACAAAACAAAATTCAAAGCTTATTATCTTAAATTGAAAGCAAATTAAAAAACAGAAAAAGGGAAAGACAACTGGGGCAGGATTCATGAGAGACCATTTATAAGTCTTTACTTTTTAATATGTGGTGGAGGAGATTTCAAAAGGAATTTCTTTGTGCTCTTGAAAATAATCATAAATATTTTTATATTTTAGTTTAAATTAAAATTTTAGATGTTTTTAGATATTTTTATATGTTGATATTAAAAATAATTTTTAAAAATAAAAAAAATATTATTTTAATGAGTTTTGAATAAAATATATTTTAAAAAATAATTTCAACTATACTTCTAAATAAATATTAAATTCACTAGCTACGAGGTTGAGGCCGACTCTTGTAGCAATGAAAATAATAGAGATCTTGTTTGACATTGCTTTTTAAAAAATACTTTTGAAAAAATATATTTTATTTTTATTTTAAAATAAAAAATTTGGTGTTTTTATATTATTTTTATATGATGTCAAAAATAATTTTTAAAAATAAAAATAAAAATATTTTAATATATTTTTGAATAAAAAATATTTTTTAAAATAACATATAAAGGCAAAGAAAAGAATTGACTTGACACTATAAATTCAGTGGACATCAATTAAAGGTGAAACAACTTGATGTGAAATCATTGCACAGCTTGAAGCCTTTTTCTTGGTGCAGTTTTTCAAAGCAGAGTATGTTTTTTCTTTTCTTGTTATTATTACCACAATGTCATTTTCTACCCACTTCGATTTTATAGATAAAACTAGATAAATAGTTGATGCTATGTCATGAGCAAGTTTAATTTTTTTAATATAAAATATATATTTATATGATGATAATGTTTAAAAGTAAAAACAAATTGAGATTTGAATCATTGATAAGAGTAAGTTTAATATTCTTGGTTAATTTGATAATATAATTAAAAAATAAATGATAAGAAAAAGATATCTAAAAGTTGTCAACAACCAATTGAGAAAATAAGTATTTGTTAATATTATAAAAAAATATCCTCTGAATATTTTTAAAATATCTTAATGATATTATTTGATAGCAAAACAAAAATTGATTGAGAATAAGAAAATCTCGTAAAAAAATTAGAAAAAAAAAATCAAAGTTTAAATATCAATAAATCAAATGTTAAATTATGAACTAAAAAACAATTTTAAAAACAAAGATACAAACTTGTTTTTAGTCAATATGCTTAATCTATATCCCGGTTGTGAGATTGCAACAACTCTATATTGAAAAAATAAAATAAAAAATAGGGTTAACTCTCGAACAAACTAAATGATGAAAAGTGAAATAATAAAAACTAAATTAAAAACAAAAAATATATAAAAAATAAAATCAGCCTAGTGAGCTCAATTGTTTCAATGACCTAAATATAATATTAGGATAACAAAAAAAATCAAGAAGCTTAAGGACCAGTAATTTTATATGAATAATAATCTCATGTTAAAGATAAAATTAAATAAAATTATTTTATTTTATTTTTAAAAATCAACCTAAATCAACTTGACTAGCCTGCGATGTAGAATATAAAATTAAAATAATCTTAAAAAAACAAAAAAGATAATCATAGGCCCTAATAATCTAAAATAAAAAGAAAAAGTAATTGAGTAATTTTTCAAAATCAATAACCAGAGCTACCATATAAAAGATAAACATAAAAAAAAATCACCATTTCATACTCTAAATGAGTGGCAATGCTTAATGAGATTAAGATATTAGTTATTTTGAAAATTTTAAATTTTAAAACTTAACTTGAAAAACAAGTTAATTCGAGCTGACTTATTTATTTAACCAGCAATAATAATAATTTGGTAAAATTTAATTAATATAAACAATATTGATATCATTATTTTTCTTAAGAAACAATATCGTTTAATTAAAAAAAAAACTATAGGTTACGAATCAGTCTTTCAATTCGGGCCGACAACAATCATAGAATGATAGTGACCACACAGGAAATGTTTGCTGACGCAACAGTGACAAGCTAATGTGTTCAAAGCTGCTTCATTTGATGACCATCACCTCAGCAATAATGTCAGTACCGTAGATCAAGTTAGACCTGCAACATGCATTCATTCCCAATTAAGTTTTTTATTCTTGATAGTATGTTTACTATTGATTTATTTTATGGTTTTTATTTAAAAATATATTAAAATTATGGATTTTAAGCCCATTAATTGTTTTTTTTCAAATATACTATTTTTTTTTTGTTTAAAACAGAGTGAAAAGTAACTCCCATATTAATTCACCGTATACTGTTAAGAAATCATTTCACCTAAAATCTTAAATTTATAGGTGATGCTTCAGAATATGATTTATATTATTCTTTAACACACTTCCTCAAGTGAAAGTCTTTTGAGCTTGAAACTTGCACAGCCCCACATTACCTTGTGCTTAATTTTTCTTTATCAAATAGAATGAGGGTGGTGAGATTCGAACTCGTGACCACTAGGTCAACAAGGCTCTGATACCATGTTAAGGAACCATTTCACCTAAAAGCTTAAGCTTATATGGGAAGCTCCATAATATGATTTATATTATTCTCAAACATATACTTTCTTTGGTATTTTATAATGACCACTGTATTTAATGCCATTCCAGATGAAATTTGATGTGGAATTGGAGAGAGTGTTGAACAAAGCATCCATGAAAGGTAAGACTGTGATCCTAACAACATTGAATGATGCATGGGCAGAGCCTGGATCTGTATTCGATCTCTTCCTGGAGAGTTTCCAAATTGGAATCGAAACTAAAAAACTCCTGAATAATCTGGTGATAATATCCATGGATCAGAAGGCTCATGACCGTTGCTTGGCTATACACCCACATTGCTATGCTCTCAAAACTGAAGGGCTTGTTTCTTCAACCGAGGCACCCTTCATGTCTGAAGATTACCTGAAGATGATGTGGAGAAGAATAGAGTTTCTGAATACTGTTCTTCAGATGGGCTACAGCTTTGTTTTCACGGTACAAAGCAACATACCCTTTTGGTTTTTATTTTTGTATGTTAGAAAATAATATAAATTATATTTTAAGACTTCAATTAAAAACTTAAATTTTAATATGGTATCAGAATCTTGTTAACCCAGCGATCACAGGTTCGGATCTCAAGCACAAGGTCATGTGAGCCTGTGTAAGTTTCAAGCTTAAAGAGCTTTCATTTGAGGGAGTGTGTTAGAGAATAATATAAATTATATTCTGGGATCTCAACTATCAGCTTAAGTTCTTAGATGAGATGGTTCTTTAACGATGTATTCCTTAATTGACGGATTAATAAAAGTTGGGTTGTTTTTGTAATTTATTTGTATTGTATATGATCTATTACTTGTGTTCTTGGTGGCCGAAATTGGTTAGAGTTTGTGGAGAAAATTTCTGGGTGTGTGAAACACTTCAACCTTAGACAAACATGAGTGATTTGGGAGGAAGATTGAGTCTAGTTTCAGGACTAGAATCAAAATTTTGTCGCCGTCCATTTTAATTTCTGCTATCTAACTTGTTCAATTTCCTTTTCCAGGATGCTGATATTATGTGGCTTCGAAATCCATTTCCACGGTTCTATCCACAGGTAGATTTTCAGATAGCTTGTGACAAATATTATGGCAATCCTGAAGACAAAAACAATCGACCCAATGGAGGGTTTACCTATGTCAGATCCAATCCTCGGACGATTCTGTTCTACAGGTTCTGGTTCATGTCTAGAAAAACATATCCTGGTAAACACGATCAAGATGTATTGAACAAGATTAAAAAAGATCGTGTCCTCCAAAAGATTGAACTATCCATGAGGTTTCTAGACACTGCTTACTTTGGTGGGTTTTGTGAAACGCAGCCAGGATTTTAACAAAGTATGCACCATGCATGCAAATTGCTGCTATGGTTTGGGGACTAAAGTTCATGATCTTAAAATTGTGCTTGAAGATTGGAAAAACTACACGTCGTTGCCTCCAAATGAAAGAGCTTCAGCATCGCCTTCCTGGAGAGCTCCTCAAAATTGCAGGTATTATTTCCGTTTTCTTCAACCTCTCTACCTTACTCTTAAGATAACATCAACAAACCAGGGTTGTTAGTTTCGTTTCGGCCAAAATATTTTGTACTAGTTAAAAAAAAAGAAAAGATAAAACATCGTTTTATCTCGGTTTAAATTTCGGTTCATTCTGGATTTTTCGGCCAAATACCGGCCAAAACGTTCCATTTTGTTTCGCCCATTCCCTTTTCGGCAAAATAGTATTTTTTAAACAATAAATAATTTTACAATATTAATCATATCTCTTAATCCAATTGTTAGATTGAGATGAGATTTTACAAGAAGTCTCTTGATATATTATATATATTATGTTAAAATTTCAGAGCAATCAGAGAATGTAATGATCTTGCGAGATTGATGATGACATTCTCGTAACATTGTACATGTTCATAATTTTGTTCAGAAAATCATTTTATTGTGTCTTTTTTTAGATTAAATTGCACAATTCTAAATAATTTTTTTATTTAGATTTGAACTATTTTTTTTTTGAATTAATATATTTAATTACATACACACAAACAATATAACAAACGGCACGCCAAAACACTCCGAAACCAAAACATTCTATTTCAATTGAAAAAACGAAGCACCAATGCAACCTTGCAACAAAAATTCATTCTATTGTTCATAATGTTTCCTTGATCAGTTCTATCGTCATTCATGAAAAATAGATAAATAAAATATAACTTCAATTAGATATCATCACCTCTGGTTTTCATATTGCTGATGCTAAACGTTTTTTACCATTTTCAGGACATAAATCCTGAGTCAAGCTTCCATGTACATGGCTTCCTTCCATTTTTGTGATACATTTAAGAGCACTGATCATGGTGGCATGACTCTGTGACAGCTGTATGAAACCAGTGAAGGCGCAAAACGTTTGCTGCTAAAAAAAACAAGTGATCTTTTTCTTACAGTAAACTTAAAAGACGTAGTTTCAGAATTTTTAATATTTTTTAGTTATTTTTGAAATCTTTTTAACTACTTTTCAGAATTTTTAATAAAAACACCTGGAAGATTTAATCAATATTCTTACCAAAAAATCATGCTTGAACTAAGTTTAAACGATGCTGCACGTTACGAAATTTTCATTATTATTTTTGAATTACATTTTATTTGGTTTTATTGTAGGGAAAACTACAAATCAGTCTCCCAATTATATAAGTCGGTTTCAAATGCATCTCTAGAGTTAACTTCCAAATAATAATATTTTAAATTGTTTTTTTTTTAGAAAAAATAAGTCATCAGCAGAATTTTTGCAATCATGCCTTTTTTTTTATGTGAAAAGTATTAAAATAGTTTTAGTCAAAAGAAAACATCAATAACAAACACGGCAGCATGGTACAACCGCCGTTTCCCCAAAATTTCAAATCAACCGCGCTACGTGTTTGTACTTTTTTTTTCTTCAAGAAGCTGTTTGGAAAGGTGGTACAATCGCTGTTTCTTTAAAATTTGATTTTTATTTTATTTTAAATGATTTTTTTTTATATTTTTAAATTATTTTAATGTGCTGATATCAAAAATATTTTTTTTTTTAAAAAATATCATTTTAATATATTTTTACATGAAAAACACTTTCAAAAGCAACCACAATCATCCTCCCAAACAGATCCCTTATAAAGTTTAATCGTGTTTGTTTGCATTTTTTTCATTATATATTAATATATTCGATAGTTAATGATAACAAAATTTATAATAAGTTAAAATACTTAAATACAAAAATATTATAACTATAAAATATATTTAAAATATTTAATTTTTATTCTTTCCAAATTAACTTGTCAATATATATATATATATATATATATATAAAATATTATTAAAAAATATATAAAATACAATTCTTTTCTTAATTACAAGTATCAATAGATAGAATAATCTATGTAAATCTAAAAATCACATAATTCACCAATTCCAAGTATTAACAGATAAAATTATTTTTATTCTCTGTGTTGACATTTGGGGCTAAATCATGAAACTGATATTTATAAAAATCATTTGTATATAATATATAATTTTTCAAAATAAATGATAAATATAATGAATTGATTTTTTTATAAACACACAAACGCATAAAAAAATGCTTATTAGCTTGATGTCCTTGCAGTTGTATCACTTTGCATCCTCACCTTCACCCATGGACCTTATAAAATGATTTATATAGTGCGGGGACTGACTTGCCTGTTGCTCTTTATTTTATACAATGGCAATTTCGTAAATTCCTATAAAGGAAACGCACCTTCTCTCTCCAGTCGCCATTGCATAGCTCACAGAACGACAGTCCACTGACAAATCCAAAATGCATCTAAAGAAGCCATTATGGAGCGCAGCACTGAAAGAAACAAGAGAGCCGTCGTCAGAGGCGGAGCCGCAACCACAACAACCGTCGTCATCCATGGCAACAGCGGTGGATGAGCTAGTTAATTCATTAAACAAGCAAAGATTATATAGAGAAGTAACACTCGCTCTCCGTACAAGCCTTAGAGATGCTCGCGCCGAATTCTCTTTCCTCCGCCTCCGTGGCCTCCGCTCTCTCCTTAACTTCCTCAGATCCGTCGCTCAATCAGATTCCACTATCAACCTTTTCTGCCAAACGCAATCTTTACCGGATCTTCAAGGTAACCACCTTGCTCTGAATCGCTTCTTTGCTTTTTTCGATTACTTTATTTTCTGTAATTTTTATTTATTGGTAATTTTTTTTAGTGGTTCCGGTTTTGTTTCAAAACTCGTTGAAAGAGGGGGAGGAGGAGCAAAATGTGGAGAGTTTGAGTCATGTGTTTGGTGTGGAGCCCATGAGGATTACGAGTCCTTCGACGGATGCAGAAATCGCGCTTGCGCTACGTGTTTTGGAAGGTTGTTGCTTGCTTCATAGAGAGAGTACTGTTTTTGCTCATCAGTACAAGGCAATTCAGGTGGTTATTAGAATTGGATTTTAAAGAAAATGAATTTTGTAGTGCGTGTTGATGGTTTGTTCAGGCATAAAAGTTGAGCATTTGGTTTTGATTTTTTAGGTTTTGATGCGGATTTTGTCGACTAGAGGTGTATTGGAGAAAAGTGCTTGTTTAGATGCTCTAATTTCGATAATGCTGGATTCATCACCCAATCAATTGGTATGGATTTTGTCCCATCATTCTCATTCTTCATATTTAAATTTCAAAGCAAACTGATTTGTATTCCATACATTCTGATGCAAGATATTAAGAGCAAGCTTAGTAAATGTTTAATTTCAGTCTATTCATGTTTTACATTTTGGTAGTATCAGGGTAGAATTTATTGAATGAAATCAGTCATCGTAATCGTTTATGTTATACAAACTCTGAACTACACTGCTTCTGAAATATTTGGACTCAAAGTTTTTGGAAGCAGATGTGAAAGGGTATCCAATGGGGGCAAATGCTAAAAGAGCCTGCCTAAATGGTTCTGTCGTCTTTTCCTCATTTGTTTTTCTTTACCGGGAGCTTATTTAGGTTATGTCAATTGCAGTCAAACTTTCATTTCTGGAACATGGATTGAAGATGACCATGGCGTGGTTATTTTGTGGATGCCACATGTAAGCTAGTTGAATTAATAAAATTAGCTCTAAGTATGCTAATTCACCTAGATAAGGAAGCCATTTAACCCTTAAAGCAGAGATTAAAGATGATCATAGCATGAGTTGGCTTAAACTAGCAAGTCTCATACTTTGGGTGACACTCTCCCTCCATGGGTTGAAGTCAATTCCAGGCAACATTCCACTCGGTTTCACCAATCATCTACATACTAACCAGTAAACATGTAATCAGGCTCAACATCTGCTAGAAACGATTATGTAATGTTTCATGTGGGATCTAGAAAGACCACTTTTAACTAATTCAGTTTTCTATTTCTCCTTTTTCCTTATTAAGTTTGGCTTTGGAATGAACTGCATTTCTAACTTTAGTTTGTCAGAGTGTCTCTATTTTGTATTGGTTTAGGTGCAAGTTTAATTATAGGCTTCAGAGATCCAGTATAGTTGGGTTTCATGTAACTTGAAGACCAAGAACTTGATTTACTGTGATGCTCTTATTTAGTGGGTACACATTTTTTGTTTATTTTATTTGATTTACTAGAATCTGCTACTTCACTTTGGTGTATGGGCATGTCTCTGAAACAATCATCTTGATGCAAGAGTCTCTCTCAACATTTTCTGTTCAAGTATTCTTTATTATTTTCCACTATGAACATTCTATGCTGCTATACCTGGAATTTTTCTTTGCTATCATCATTATGCTGGTTTAATCCTAGAAATTCCCTGGATCTAGAGAAGTTATTCATATCTCACTTTCTTTGTAATTGGATTGTCATTTCTTGATCTTGTTTTGAATTGAATTAGGCTTCTTTTTTGCAACCTCAGCATCAATATTTTCATCTCTGTTGGAGTTTAATCTCAGTTATGGTTATAGTAGTTCCTAAATGACTCAATTATAATACCTAATCATTGCTGAACTGGGCCTACTTTGTAGACTAGATCAGAAATTGTAACCTGTCATAGTATACCAATACACCCAACATCAATTTGGATGAAATAACTAGGCTTGATTTGCTTTTTGGGCATGCTTTTCCATGAGTTCCATACGGCTGATTTCTGGTCCTTACAATTAAATGCATAATGTTAGAGGACATGAATTACTTGGTCAAGGCTGATACAATGACCTTGAAAAACAGTTGTGCTAACCATATAAAGTAGTTGTCCTCATTTTCTAGAAGTCAAATCAACCATGATGTTAATTGATCAAGAAAATTCTTTCTTCTCTACTTAGCATCCCTGTTTACTTCGACTTGTATATACTCAGGATTTCGAAGCGTGTAATGGTATTGAGGAAGTAACTGTGGTCATTAGGGACAAGGAAGTGGATGAGAGTCTCAGGTATTTATTATTTTTCATCACCCCTGTTTGCCTCCATTGTACAGCATGGCGCTATCAGTACTGTTTGTCATGTCGAAGATGTTATTGGAAGTAAAGCAAGTCTTGCATCGTTTCTTTTGATTACATAGAAAATTCGTTTTTTTTTTTTAAGATTTATCAGTGATAAGTTCCTTTTTTATATAATTTAAGATGGACCTGTATCGTTTAATTCAGATCTGACTGCTAACGAATCATATGTTTACACCTGATTAGGTTGAAATGTGGAGAGTTCATGCTACTACTCATTGGCCATCTTAATGGGAGGGAAAGGGCCCCCATGCCATCCATACATGAAGATGTAAGGCGACTCCTTGGTGAGAAATCAGCCTCCTTGATTTGGGCAGCCAGTCAATTTGGATCAACAGTCGATCCAGAACAGAGGTTGATGG
Organism: Salix viminalis; assembly: GCA_029228465.1. NCBI lineage: Eukaryota > Viridiplantae > Streptophyta > Magnoliopsida > Malpighiales > Salicaceae > Salix > Salix viminalis. The sequence continues at coordinate 9,975,479 of CM055440.1, read as the reverse complement.
CTCTACAGATCCAAGCTCGCAGGGTGATTGAATCACTGGACCTGTACTAGTTCAGGTGATGTGAATTCTCTATTTCCTCTTGCTGATTCGAATATGAAGATGAGTTCTGTAGATAACATTAATTGCTGGCATTTCTGTAATGTTAAAATCTCGTTACTCATGAAGCAGGTGCGGTATGCTGATGCCAAGTGCATTTGCACGCATCATTCTTTCCTCTCAAGCAAAAAAAAATTATTAGATTGTGTTCATTATATTGTATTATAAACACAACTAAAATAGTTGTGAACTGGGTTTAACTGTTTACATATGAACAGTTGTGAACTGGGTTGATATATTATTTCAATTATTTGTTAACAAATTTTTCCCGTAGCGTAGTTGGATGAAGCGTACTTGGAGGTGGCTAAGCTCCTGTTATCTGTATTTTTTTTTCTTCAAAAATTGAATGAATAACAAGTCGTGTACCTTCATATAAAAAAATAATAATGTTTGCGCCTAGGTTTGTTGTTATAGGCTCTGTGTTATTTTAGTCTTTAATTTTTAATTTTATTTTAAAAAAAAAACTATCATCTAATGTGGAATTTTTATTTAATTTATTTTTAATTTTACCCTCTAGGTTTTTAATTAATTTATCATTTCATGTTACGATGATAATATATTATTTTTGATATTTTTTATTATATAATAGAATGAAAATATTAATTCAATACACTGAAGCCTATAACCTCTAACCTCTACTGGTTTTACAAATTAACTAGAATTGATTTGCTTTTTTTCTTCCAGAATAGTGGTGAATTGTCTTTTGAATTGTTGCAATCAAATCATTAGACATGGGATGATAATGAATATTAAGATAGTATTATCTATATATATATATATATATAAAATCAAAACAATCACCTGAACAAACATATATTTTTGAAATCCAAACCCAACTTGTTTGGGTTTTGGGAATTCATAACTCAAGCTCAAACTTGAAACTCTAGCCCTAATATTATAATTTACAATTATTTAAAACACAACTAACTTGATATACATTTAATTCTTTTCAAACTTTAAGGTTATTTTTTTATTTCATGTAGGGTAAATCAATGTCAATAACCAGTATGAAGTAAACTTTTTGCCTTCGTGTTTTACTTAAAGCAGACCCAAAATCTGATTAAAGCTATAGGTGAGCAATTTAGACCTGACAAAAAGATTCTAATCAACTAATTTTGACATTGCACTATTATTTTAGCTTTTTAGAAATATTATGACCTTTATTTAAATCTAGATTAATTAGATTATTATTATTATTATTATTATTATTATTATTATTATTATTATTATTATTATTATTATTATTATTATTTGTCAGGTTTATTCATTTTAGTTAAAGGTATCCTATTAGGCTTAGGATTCTTTCTAATATAAATACTCTTTTGTAAAGACTTTGTGATGGAAGACTATTTTTTATAAAGAAATTGACATTCTTGCTATCTTTTGTGTGGTTTAATAATTCTCATATTAAGTTCTTGATTGAACTTGCAAACTCTTTGAACGATTGATTAACTTTATTGTGGTTTCAGACCACTTGTTTGTATCTTTTTATAGGCATATTGTGTGAGTGATTATTACATAAAACTTGGTTCTTCAAGGTAGGTTCTTGTTAGGTCAAGTTGTTAACCATTAAAATACAACGTGTTTACATTACTTTTGTCCCTATTGTTAAGAATAATGAATTACTATTTTTATTAATAACATTTAATCAATTGGATAACCATATGTCTTGACTTGTATTAAAGGTTGGACTATTCATGGAATATAAAAGTACATAAAACATATATGAAGTTTTACCATGAATATATTATATCCATGGTATAAATATGGGCTTGATCAAGATTTGTTTCTTTGAAGTGTCAAAAGCAAACATGACATCATTATGAATATAAAATCCTAAAGTACAAAAATACTAAAAGAAGGTTGATCTAACTTGAATGAGATATGATAGCCTTTTATGGTTTAACTTTTTTTCTAATACATCATCCTTATTTTCTTCTGGATTTTAATCTCTAATAAAAAAATAGCTTTATGAGCAAAAACTCACATCTTAATAAATCTTGTAATGTATTGTTGATGAGTATATAATGTAGTTCGAGCAGTAAAATCTTATGTTATAAATTCATAAATAGGTAATGAGTATATGTGTTGAACTACTAAAAAAGTGATAGCCTTTAAGAAATCTAGAGCAAAAACTAAATGAAAATTAAATGAATTATTGATAATGAGTATATGTGTTGAACTACTAAAAAAGTGATAGCCTTTAAGAAATCTAGAGCAAAAACTAACTGAAAATTAAATGAATTATTGATTTTGTTATAAACACATTTATATCCACGCCCTAATTTTTTTTAGAGGAATATAATCTTCTTATATTATGACAAATGTTGAAGTTAGTTCTATACATATGATAAATAATGAAAACAAGAAATGCAATACCTAAATGATGAAGTGCGATACCTTTCAACTATAAACTTAATGTTTGTGAGTGGAACCTCTCAAGAAGGGTTAAAAAGTATGTGCTTTTAGGAGGTACTAAATAAATGACTACTTGAATTGAGATTTTGATGTAAAGTTTTTACTAACCAAACTAGCTTAACCATTACAATTATATCAATACATCTAATAAATAATTTCATCAAACAAATACCTTTTGGAGGCAACGATAATGACATGAACTAGATTTCGTATACAACAATAACTTGTATGCATCATTTGTTTTTTTTTTTCTTTTGAAAAAAACATTGGTCTATCGTGTCCACTCAATTTAAGAAAAGTAGAAAAGGTCTAAACATGAAGGTATAACCATGTTTTTATTATGAGCTAAGCATGTTGAACCAACTAGGCCCTCGTGTTTGACCTGTTTTAGGTTTTTTTTATGTTTTATTCTTAAATTTATTTAAAATTAAATGCCCGAGTATTTTATTTGTTTTATTCTTATTTAGCTTTAACATCTTTTAAATATTTATTGGCATGTATGATTCACAATCTATTTTACTAAACACATGCATCTAATTTTGAGTTCATGATTAAGCCTTTTTTTTTTTAGTATTAGAAAACTCATTAATGATACAGGCACAATTTATTTTTTTATTCTTTTTTTAAAATGATCCAACTCATAGCAAAACACCAGTTAATCATCTCAATCCTCCACTAAGTTGCCTAATCTTCTTTGTATGGATTAGGTTTTATGGTCTTGGGTTTGGATATTCAAGTATTTGATGCAAATTCCTTTTACTTTAAATGAATCCTCTATGTTAATCTACCTGTATTAAATTCAATCATTCGAGTCGAGTTTAATACAATAAAAGTAGTTTTACTTATTTAAACTAAAACCTTGTCGGAATAACATTTTGAATTGTAAATGTTTCAAGTAAGATAAGATTAAATTTAATAATCATTCGTAGGAACTCATACTTCATTCGTTGTTTGATTGGATTGGAAAACCGGACTGCTCTCTCTCTCTCTCTCTCTCTCTCTCTCTCTCTCAACAGAGAGACAGGCGACGTATAAAAAGAGGTTGGTTAAGCAACACGGCTTTGATTTCACCCACCAATCGCATTATTTATGAAATGCCATCGTCCCTGGGTAGATAAGAGCGCATGACAGGGACACCACCACCCATTGTTAATGCACAGGAGGAGCATCAGGTGTCAAAGATCTTTGCCGAATTAAAATGATATTTTGTTTACTTTTCGATGAAAATGGAGTGTCTATTCTGCTCCAGAGCTATCCTGCACAATAATGGAGTTTGTGGGGGAAGCCATGATTATTCTGGGCTCGAGAAACTGATCATGTTTTCCACGGAAGAATACAACAGAGTAAACAAAGTATGCCTTGTCGGATCCCATCTTCCCCTGTTCTTAGTGGCTTGAGGTCACCCAGCATTTTGGGCAGGGAGAGAGCTTTAAAATTTTAATGGAGATGGATTACCTCTGTGCATTGCGTGGCCACAAAAAACCCTCTTCCCCCACTGTCCCGACACCTGGTATTCTCTCTACAGAATTTGTTTCGAGAATGCAATGTAGCAAGCACCATGAACGCAGTCCCATCATGGAGTTATTTTTATTATTTTGAGTCGCGGTGTGTTTGGTATATAGCTGGTGATGGTGATGGTGATGGTGATGCAGACTCAGGTTTGCATATGAATTTGTCTGGTTTACGTATGCAATTTAAAAATAAGACATAATCATGTACAACTTCCAAAATTAATCATAAGATTTGTCATGCAGGGATAAAATTAACTTAATTATGAATATAAATATAAATTGAAGAATTTCCTTATTATATAAAAGCAAATTGTGCTCCTAACCCCGAAATAATACAACAAAGACAGTATATATATATATATATATATATATTCAACCGAAACCTCAATAAAAGTTGTACGTTGTAGGCCATGATGATGATCTCCATTTTTCATTGCAGAACTTAGTTTATGTTTGCTTATTTATTAAGATCCTTTAACTAATTAACAATGGTAAAGATTACGTCCTGCTCAAAATTTTTCCAACTATGTTGTCAAAACTTTCCAACTATGTTGTCAAATTTTCTCTCATCTTCATAATTATATTTGTTTAATAATATGTAACTAGCTAGAATTCATGACAAAGCTAATGTCTATATAAAGATGGACGAAATGGCTAAAATAGGAGGAAGAACATTGGTTGTCTTCAGCCAAACATTTCTAAACTAATTAGAAAGTAGAAATGGAAGAAGCAACGCCAAATCCTGGCCATGGAAACAGACAACAGTTAGCAGAAAGAGTAGCATCACCAGCAGTAAGAAACCTAGAGCTAACAGTGGAGGCGGTGGTGGAGGAGTACGTAGGATCCTTCGGGTGGTCACAATTTTTACATGTGCTCTTGGTTTCGATAGTTTGGGTTTTTGATTCTCAAAACACATTGGTTACTATCTTCAGTGATGCTCAGCCAAAATCTTGGAGATGCATAAATAACTCGTCGTCATCTCTGTGCATGTCGAGCGGCAGCAGAGGTGATGTTTCTTCTGTTTGTGGACTGAAGCCAGGCACCTGGGAATGGGTCGGCGGCCATGAAAGCTCCATTGTTGCAGAATGGGGTCTTGTTTGTGACCGCAGATTCCTTGCTGCTGTACCTGCGTCAATGTTCTTCATCGGTTCTCTCTTGGGTAATGAAAATCACACGCTCAAGCATTCGTTACTGTGAATCTCAACAATCAATTTGGTTTATGGTTTTGGAAGTTTGTCCCAAATCTTGAGAGAAAAATATTAAGTAGCTATATATGCTGCTGTCACCTTCATCGTCCATCAGAAATTACATATTTTTTTTTGTAATTAACTCTGTTAATCCATCTGTAAACAATATTAGTCTACGTCTTTACAGTGATTAACGTTGTTAAATGATATTTTTGCATGCAGGCTCCGCATTTTTTGGCCACTTAGCAGACGCATCACTCGGCAGAAAAAGAACAGTGCTACTCTCATGCATCTTGTCCTCTGCCACTGCTTTCCTCACGTCCCTCTCGCCGAACATTTGGATATACGCATTACTTCGATTCGCAAATGGTTTTTCTCGATCTGGAATAGGAATTTGTTGTATTGTTCTAGCTACAGAGGTTGTCGGACGCAAATGGCGCGGTCCGGTCAGCCAATATGGCTTCTTTTTCTTCACTGTAGGGTTTTTTTCCCTTCCTCTAATCGCCTATCCTACAAGAAAAAACTGGAGGAACTTATACAGAATCATATCACTTCTTCCTCTATCCTACTCAGTTTTGTCCTTCCCTTTCGTCTCAGAATCTCCGCGTTGGCTTCTTGTCAGGGGAAGGAGCAAAGAAGCCCTAGATGTTTTGAGAAAATTCGCGAGGCGTAATGGAAAAACACTGCCTGAGAACCTCTGCCTTGCCAATCCTTCCGACCCTAAAGAGGGTGGTGAAAACGAAGCGTTGACCAAAACATGCACCACAGAAAGCCTGTGGAGGACGAAATGGGCTGCGAAAAGGATGATCACAGTTATGATAGCAGGTTTTGGAGTTGGTTTTGTTTACTATGGTGTTCAGTTGAACGTCGAGAACCTGAATTTCAACCTTTATTTCTCTGTTGGAATTAATGCATTGATGGAAATTCCTGCGATTATCTTCGGCACTATACTGCTAGGCCTCACCAGCCGGCGACTTCTCTTCTCCCTATCTGCTTTTCTCGCCGGAATTTCATGCCTCCTCTGCATCATTTTCGCTCATGGAAAACACGGAAACAAGGCAGATAAATCTAGAGATGGGAGTTGGGCTCAGCTGATCATCGAAGGAGTTGGTTTCATGGCTGCTTCAATAGCATATGATGTCTTGTATATTTATTGCGTCGAGCTATTCCCGACCAACGTGAGAAACTTCGCCATGTCACAATCAAGACTATCCCTGATGCTGGGTGCTTCTATCGCACCTCTGCTGGTCGCCGCCGGTCGCTTAAGCCCGTCTCTTTCGTTCCTCGTATTTGGGATCCTCTCCATTTTTAGTGGAGTTGTAAGTTTGTGGCTGCCGGAGACGAAAAATGCTCCGCTTTATGACTCTTTGAAGCAACAGGAAGAAGAGGAGAAACACAAACATGTGGGTCAGAGTAATAATATTCAGGCTTAAGAGCTTGGAGAGCAGATGAAAAAAATAAAATAAATAGTGTCTTTAAAGATATTGGGCTCTCTTGCAGAAGTTCCTTGTTTTGAATTCAAATTTCAATGGTGTAAAGTGTGCTTATGTAAGAAAATAAGTATTTTAATTCCACATCTTCATGAATTATTCAATACGAATTATTCAATGATATATGTATGTATATATTAATTTATCTTCAAATCAAATGGGTTTTTTTTTAATGTTAGTGATATTTATTTTAATTTTATCGTTTCTTTTCATTTTTTTGTTAGAGTTTTGTGTTTTTTATTTTATTTTTCAGAATAATTTTATGATTTTCATTGTTTAGGAAATAATAATAATAATTGTAGCAATTGTAATTATCATAATAATAGTAACATTACTAATAATAATAATGATAACAACAATTTATTATTATGGTTATAGTGATTATGATATCAATAATTATGGTGGTGATAGTAATAATAACAATATTTCATGAAATAATATTAAGAATATTAAGAATAATAAAAACAATTATAGTGATGATATTAATAACAATAATAACAATAATAATAATATACAAATGATAATTTGAAAAACTTTTATGGATCTATATTCTCTTTTATTTTTTAAAACAAATTGTGTTTTAACATTTTTTTATAAAAAAAATCATTTCATGTTTTGTTTAAAACTATTAAACAAATTCATATCAATTTAAAAAATCACACTCTTAATAAAAAAAAATACATTTAAAAAAAAATATAATTCTGACTACAATAAAACCCCGGGCAATTAGCTTGTGTGTGTATATATATAAGATCTGTTGGGCTTCCCGTGCTCGAAAAAGGGCCCAAAGATTCCAATACAAGAAACCCTATTGAATTTTAAGTGAGGGCCCATGTATGATGACCCAAACAAGCCCAGAGAGTGAAAAACCCTAGCGAGTTGATTACTAAGGCTGTGTTTGTTTTCCAGAATTCACTTTCCGGGAAACCATTTTCCAAACTTTCCTGTGTTTGTTTGCCTTCCGGAAAGTTGGTCAACGGAAAACACTTTCCAGTCAAAGAAAAATTTGGTTTGGTTTTCAGAAAAGTGTTTTATGGAAAATTTGGGCGGAAAACACTTTCCGGAAGTTGTGAAAAATTTAGAAATGTCATTATTTGCTGATTATATCAAATTTGATCCTCAAACTTTTGATTGCTATATATAATTTGTTTTGAATATTTATTTTTCAATTCCATCTCTTAAAATTTAATTTTTATATTAATTTTGGTCCTTATTTTTTATAATTGCTATTTGCTTTTTTTTCTTATCATTTTTTTTATTGAAATTTTTTTATCTATCAAATTTGGTCCTCATTTTTTTTTATTGTTACTTATTTTATTTGAAATAATTTATGAAATGTTAATTATTATTATTTTAATTTATTCACCTTTCATTTTTTTTTAAAATTTTTTAGATTTGATCTCTATTATTTTGATTATTATTTATTTTATTTGAGATAATTTATGAAATTATATTTTTTTTCAATTTCATTCTCATTCAACTTTTTTAATTTGTAAGATTTGTTCCTCATTATTTTAATAAACTTGAAAAAAAAATTAATTTATTAATAAATTATTTTCCAGTTCATTTTCCATAACACAAACAAACACTGAAAAGTGTTTTCCAGTTCATTTTCCATAACACTGCCAAACATCGGACTTCACTTTCCCAGGAATTCACTTTCCAAAAGAAAACCACTTTCCAGCAAACAAACGGGGCCTAAATTGCCTAATCTTCTTTGTATGGATTAGGTTTTATGGTCTTGGGTTTGGATTTTCAAGTATTTGATGCAAATTCCTTCTACTTTAAATGAATTCTCTATGTTAATCTACCTGTATTAAATTCAATCATTCGAGTCGAGTTTAATACAATAAAAGTAGTTTTACTTATTTAAACTAAAACCTTGTCGAAATAACATTTTGAATTATAAATGTTTCAAGTAAGATGGGATTAAATTTAATAATCATTCGTAGGAACTCATACTTCATTCGTTGTTTGATTGGATTGGAAAACCCGACTGCTCTTTCTCTCTCTCTCTCTCATATATATATATATATATATATATATATATATATATATATATATATATATATATATATATATATATATATATATATATATATATATATATATATATATATATATATATATTTGCAGCAGAGAGACACAGGCTGAAGATTTTAAGTAGTTTATGATGTAAAGAAAATATGGATTGAATATTGCTCTCGGGCAATTGTGTTATTGAATCATGAGGACAATAGTTTGTACAGAACTGATTTATACAATGAAGTGAAGAGGATAGCTAACGGTAATAATACCGTTTGGTATTAATTACACTACTTGAGAACACAGTAACCAATTACTGTGCACATTCTCTAAGGCAGAATGTGCACAGCCTTTAATTTCTCATTAAATGCTGTAATAATGTTGTAATATCTTCAACACTCCCCCTCAAGCTGGATCAAGGGGGTTGATGGATCCAAGCTTGCACAGAAGACGATTAAACTGGGAAGAAGGTACGGCTTTGGTAAACACATCGGCAAGTTGATCACCGGTCCGCACATAATGTGTAGTGATGTTATTTGATTGAACTTGCTGACGAATAAAATGACAATCAACTTCAATGTGTTTGGTTTTTTCGTGAAACACAGGGTTCTTGGCAATATGCATGGCAGCTTGATTGTCGCAAAAAAGGTTCATTGTAGTGACTGATACACAACCCATATCTGTGAGAAGGCTCCGAAGCCACACAAGTTCACAAGCTGCAGCCGCCATTGCACGATATTCGGCTTCGGCACTGGAGCGAGCTACGACATGTTGTTTCTTGCTCTTCCATGACACAAGATTACCTCCAACAAACATACAATATCCAGTAGTCGAGCGCCGGTCAAGTTGATTTCCAGCCCAATCGGAGTCGGTATATCCCATTATGTTGGTATGGTTGTTTCTGGTCATGACAATTCCGCGACCGATAGTTCCTTTCAGGTATCGCAAAATTCGCTTGACCATGCTAAAATGATGAACGGTTGGAGCATGCATGAACTGGCTGACCAGACTGACTGCATATGTAATATCTGGAATGCTGTAATATCTTCAACACAGGCGACGTATAAAAAGAGGTTGGTTAAGCAGCACGGCTTTGATTTCACCCACTAATCGAATTGTTTATGAAATGCCATCGTCCCTGGGTAGATAAGAGCGCATGACAAGGACACCACCAACCCATTGTTAATGCACAGGAGGAGCAGAGAGGAATGAGTGCCCTGACTCGTGACAGTACCGAGCATCAGGTGTCAAAGATTATTGCCCAAATTAAAATGATATTTTGTTTACTTTTCGATGAAAATGGAGTGTCTATTCTGCTCCAGAGCTATCCTGAACAATAATGGAGTTTGTGGGGGGAGCCATGATTATTCTGGGCTCGAGAAACTAATCATGTTTTCCACGGAAGTATAAAACAGAGTAAACAAAGTATGCCTTGTCGGATCCCATCTTCCCCTGTTCTTAGTGGCTTGAGGTCATCCAGCATTTTGGGCAGGGAGAGAGCTTTAAAATTTTAATGGAGATGGATTACCTCTGTGCATTGCGTGGGCACAAAAAACCTCTTCCCTCACTGTCCCGACACCTGGTATTCTCTCTGCAGAAAATCTGTTTCGAGAATGCAATGTAGCAAGCACCAAGAACGCAGTCCCATCATGGAGTTATTTTTATTATTTTGAGTCGCGATGTGTTTGATATATAGCTGGTGATGGTGATGGTGATGGTGATGCAGACTCAGGTTTTTGACTCTGGTTTGGATCTTGAATCTTGCAGGGAGGGATGCCAGATGATCGGGTGAGGTTGGATTTTCAGCGTTATCTATTGAATTAATATATTTTTAGGTGCTCTTAAATGGTTGTATTGATGTAAGAAGAAAAAAAAAACATCTAGAAAAACTCATTTTAATACATTTTTTTGATTAAACAAAATTATGAAAAACATGTAGCACTAAAATGTCAAATTATAGGTTCAGGGAAGCCAACAGGTACAAGCCATTATTATATTTTTATTCCTTAAACACGCAACCTCGTCCTTCTCCTCATCCATTGAATGGGGTGGAAATTAAAAACACATCAAATTTATTTCGTGATTTTTTTTAATAATTTTATTTTGGAAGAATACTTTTAAGCTATTATATCTTTATTCCTTAATACCCCTTTCCTTTCCTTTTTTTTATTCTAGGAGAAGGTGTTTGCATATCAACCTTTATATATTAAAAATTAATTATTTTAATTTTGTATTAAATATAGAAAAGATAAAGTGATAATTAAACGTATCTTGGGTTTGGTAGAATGTGAAGCTCGGATAACATATATCAAGCTTTACTTCCATGCCTAACATCTTTGGATTCAGTCACCTGTCGATCTCAAGTACACGTAGGTCTAGTGAGTTGTTACATCCAATATCCTAGAGTTTGAGTACATGTTCAATTTAAGTACACGTGGATCTAACAAGTTATCAAACCTAATATATTTGAGTTCAACCACATGTTAAGTTCAAATATATGTAGGTCTAGTGAGATGTTAGACTCAAAATCATTGAGTTCAATTATGCATTGAACCTAAGTATACGTAGGTTTAACGAGTTTCCAAACATAATATCCATATGTTCAGTTACACATTAAGCCTAAATACATATGGTTCTAACAAGATATCAAATTCAAAATTTTTAGGTTTAGCTACATGTTGAGCCCAAGTACATACGGTTTTGGCAAACTGTCTAATTTTATGACCCTTGTGCTTGAGATTATTCCAAATCTAAATAGGTTAGGAATTGACGTTCATTATAAACTCTATATTGGGTCATGAGGTCTCGTGTTAGGTTATAAGACTTTGTTTGTTTATTTATATAGGTATTGATATAAAACATTAAAAGTCAAGAATAATCATCTCATTGCACCTTTAAGGGATATTTACTTTTTATTAATATTGCATAAAAGATATGTATCCTTCACTAATATTGTGTAAATGATATTTATCCATCATTAATGCTATTAAAAGGAAACAATACTTCAACCATTTCATTCAAGCAATATGACAAGGATCAAAGGTTGATATATATATATATATATATATATATCCCATGATTCATCCAACTAAAGAGTTCATAATTTTTATTCTTAAAGTATTTATACTTTAATTATCAAAGCATTTATTATACAAAAACAAGAACAAACACTTTTGTTCTTATAATTTAAAGTTCATTCTCTTATTCATTGCAATACCTTACTAAAAATCACTAAATTTATCATATGAGGGTTCTTAAACCTCCTAAAAGGGACTATTTTACAAGTATTGAGATTTTTTGCCATTGGCAATATATTTTCTAAGTTTCATATTTGAGAATATTGACATGAATGTGTAATTAATCATTATCCAAACACCAAATAATCTCATTTTTGAGAATATTGAATTTCAAGACATCATCATTCATCTATATTTGGACTACTGTATTTATAAAAAGATTATTTTTTATCATTGTGTTTTTAAAAATAATTTAAAAGGTATGTTAAATTTATTGCACCTCCCCTTATTTAGTTCTTAATTTTTTTAATTAATTTATCTTTGATTTAACTCTTTAATTTTAGGTTTATTATGAATCAATCTTAATAATTTGTTCCTTGTATTTTTATGGAACTACCGTGGTCTCAATATAAACATCTTGTTGTTATATCGATTCTTGATTTTGCAAAATATTATTTGATTTTTATTTTTTTCACTAGATTGAAAGTTAAGGGACCAAAATTAAAGAAAGTAAAAAGAAGCGTTCCTATTATGTGTAAGAAAAAAATTGGCCTTTTGTTTTTTCACTAATTTTTGCTTTGGTTTTTTTTCAAGGTTCTTTTTAGTTCCTTTAATTTTGGGATCAAACTTTTTTTATTCCAATATATTATTTTGTTCCTATCTTGATATATAATTTAAGAGATAAGAGAAAGAGTTGATGAAAAAAAAAGAGAAAATTATTAGTTAACCAAGATTCCAAGTACAAAAAAAGTTTTTCTTTATGTAAACGAGTTGCTTTTTATAAGAGAAGTTCCATTAAGATATTCTTTGGCCTTTATAATACATAAGAAAGTTGATCAAGGCTTAGAATATGATTTTACATCTAATTGATTTTTTCTTCTTCTTTATGTTTGAGTGATAATCAAGCGACAAGTTATTTGTCATGACAAGTCACTTATATCTTGTTATAAAAAAATAAAGCAGACAACATTTCATCTACTTTTAAAATTACAAAAAAAATAAATAAAAAACAATTAGCTAAGTTCACATGCATAACCTTACCTATGATGGCCTAAACTTCTCAAACGCCAAAGCTTGTCAGGCAACCATGTTCTTACGTGTGGTCTAATTTGAATACTTTTTTCAGGAATTTCAGTCTAATTTTATTTTTATTTATGTATTTAAAATATAAATCATGTGTTGATTTATTAAATCCTTAAAATAATTCAAAAAATATTTACAACTTATTTTATTATACACTCCTCAAATTTTGCTCCCTTTCTTCTGAATAAGAATATAACATTATTTTAAAAACATTATCAAATGTTCTTTTTCTTTTCATTTTTTTTTGCAACCAACCATGGTTTTTCTTCTTCTTAATTTTTAATGGGTTGCTTTCATGTGAGTGTCTATTTTTATCATATAAAATCATAAATATGTAAAAAATAGTCTAAAAAACAAAATGATTAAGCCCAATTAGTGACCTGAGTTATGAGCTTAACAAGTTAACTAGGGTTAACCCAAGTTGATCCAAGATATTGTTGCCTCAATATTTGAAGTAAAAAATTCATATTGATTTTTTTAAGTCAAATTAATTTTTTACTGGTAGTTTGAGTTGGTTTTAGAACTGCTAAGTCATCATGTCAATTCAAAATGATATCGTAATCTATGTTTGTTTTTCAGCTTCACAATTTAATATTTAGTTAGCGTTAATATATATATATATATATATATATATATATATATATATATATATATATATATATATAACACATATGCTCATTAATATATTTTATTTAATATGCATATCAAATTTTGAGTTCACAATTAATTTTATTTTTTCTGCTAGAAACATGTTAGTAATGCTTATATATTATCTTTTGGTGATATAAAGAAAGATGTATGTTTTTTCTTTAGAACATAGAGCATGGCAATTAATTAGTTAAAACCTAAATAATTATGCACAAAATAACTAGACTTAGTATAGACTTGAGCATTAGCTTGCTACACAACAAGTTGAATAAAAAAAATTAACATACAATATAAATATCTAGGCATTACTAATATTTTTCTTGTAAAAATAAATAAATTTGTATGGAGATTGACCTGATTATCTGGATATGTACAAATGAACTCAATTAACATATAAAAGCATAGTCTGACTCACAAAAATTCAAGACATTTAAAAAAAAATTGAAACAATAAAATTTTGAATCTATCTAGGTTAACCTGGATTAACCTATTAAATATGTGACTTAGATCATGAGACCATGATAACCCCTTATAAAATAAATCAAAACAAATTATGAAATTTGATTCTTAATCAATCCTATATTGAAGAATGAAATTTAAAAAATATAGTTAAAACATTAACCTGAATTAACTTGTCAAACTTATAATCCAGGTCATGAGATTAGGATACCCTAATAGAAAATAAACAAAAAAAAACACGAATTAACTCAAGTGAATCCATCAAACACACAACCAAGGCCATGAGACTGTAATAACCATATAGAAAGCAAGTCAAAACATATAAGAAAGCCTAGTTTTGAATAAACTCATTGTTAAAAGTTTAAATTAAAATAAATAAATATAAAAGCAAGACAATAAAATAAATTGAGTCTAACTAAGTTAACTCGTAAAACACATGATGTGAGTCATAAGACCAACATAACCTCATAGAAACCAAACCAAAATAAATCATGAAGCCTAATTTGTAATCAACTTTATGCTTAAGGATAAAATTGAAAAACACCAATTAAAAAAAAAAAAAGCTTGAGTCAAGTAGATTACCTTGCCAAACCCGTGAATTGAGTCATGAGATTGAGATAAACTCATAAAAAAAAACCATGATAAATTATAAATCTTAATTCTCAATTAACTAAGTGTTGAAGAATAAAATTAAAAAAATCAGTTAAAAAAGAAAAAAAGTTAATCAATTGATTTAACTTGTCTAACTAATGATACAAGTTTTGAGATTGAACTGACCAAGTATACATCAAGACAAAATATATTATGAAATTTAATTTACAATAAACTAAATGTTGAAATATGAAACTAGAGATAGAAATATAGATGCAGGAAAAAAAACAGTTTTTATGAGGTGATACACAACAGAAACATAACATCTTTTAGTTTATGCTACTAGATTCATGGATACAGTGACACTGTGAATAGAACCATAACATCTTTTAGTTTATGCTACTAGATTCATGGATATAGTGACACTGTGAATTGAACCAAACTCTTTTTCAGCAAAAATAAAGTTGAGGAAACAATTGTTTTTAAATAAGTAAAAGAAATTTGATAATAAGGTTAAACCTTGTTTAATTTGATAATATGATATAAAAAAAAGACGAAACAACAACAAGAATAAATTAAAAATAAAATTACCCTTATACAAAGTTGGGTTACATGTGAAACTCGTGATATAAGTTATGAGATCGAAATAACTTTATAGAAGGATGGTATAAGAAAATCAATTGTGAAAATAAACCTAGAAAAAAAGATCCAACCTAACCTAGTCAAATCCTTCAAACCCGTGACCTAAGAAGTTAACAAAACCCTAATTAATAAAATGCTAAAGGTTAAAAATAAAAAAAAAGTTCCAATAAAAAAGATTAAAAAACAAATAGTAAGAAAAAGAATGAGGATCAAATATAACATAAAATAAAATGAACTAAAACATTGAGGGATGTAGTTGTAAAAAACAATTCAATTAAGAGAATGATATAAAAAGATAATTTAATTAAAAATGACTAAAAATTAACAAAACCAAATTCAAAAGAATAAAGACCAAATATAACAGAAAAAAAAGGATTAAAGTGAAAGAAAATCTCAATTACATGGATAATAAAAAAATTAAAAAAAAATACAGTAAAAACAAGGATTAAATTTTAAAAAATAAATCAAAGGGCTATTTTGAAATTATATAGGAGAAGACTTTGAAATCCAGAAGAAGAAAGAAAAGAAAACAGAAAAAAACAGCCACCAATACAAAACAGAGATGTCATATGGATTAAACATGAAAACAAAAAAACAAAAAGCACCCAATGTTTTCAAATCAAAAGAGCATATTGTTTATTTTATTGTACAAATAAAAACAAAAACAAAAGGATTGCTTTTTAAAGCCATTTATGTTTTGTTAATAAAAAGAAAATCTTCATTTTACTGTTAAATCCACGATTACAAAATAAATTCAAAGTGGGAGCATTTTAGTTTTTTTTTTTTAATAATAATAGACTTTCTAGGAATATTCTTGTATTAGTCTTCCTAGGAATATTCTTGTATGTTTTAATTCAATAATAATAATAATAATAATAATAATAAAAGCCTGGACAAATCTTAATGACAACATACCGAACAGCACTTATGTCATGTCTGATAGGTCCAAGCTCCCTGTCATGGTGGCCAATAAGCTAGCATTATTAGATTTATCATTCCCATAATTTTATGATGGGACTCCCCTTAGCCCTTCTGAAGATTTGGTATCAAGGGATCTTGTTTTCAGTTTTTTCTGGTGGCGATTTATTTTATAATTGAAAAAAAAATATTTGAATTGTTTTAATATCCTAATATTATAATTATTTTTTTATAAAAAAAGAAAAAAAATTATTTTTTTAATAAATTTCAAAATAAAAAAATACTTTAAAAAACAATTATTAGCACAATAATAAAAGGAATCTAGATTATCTTTAGTTTTGGCCACATAAAATTTATCATGTTTTTTTTTCTTAAATAAAAAACATTTCATCATTCCTCTGTAGCCAAATAGGAAAGTCCACATATATATAATTGTTTTAGTTCATTATTTTTCTTTGATTTAATAGTTGATATTCTTATAATAATTTTGATAAATAGCTCATTGAAATTCAAGTAATACGAGAAATTTAATATTTTTAATCTCAGTTTCCAAAAATAATAATTCAAAGATTCAATTTTTTTCTTATATAATATGTTAATTAATTTAATTCATCATGTTTTGAATTAATACAATTTTATGTTTTGAATACATTTTTATTTTTTAATATATCGTTTTAAGAATATTTTCAAAGTAAACCATCCACATAATTTGCATATGAATTTATTTGGTTTACGTATGCAATTTAAGAATAAGACATAATCATGTGCAACTTCCAAAATTAATCATAAGATTTGTCATGCAGGGATAAAATGAACTTAATTATGAATATAAATATAAATTGAAGAATTACCTTATTATATAAAAGCAAATTGTGCTACTAACCCCGAAATAATTAATACAACAGTATTTATATATATATATATATATATATATATATATATATATATATATATATATATATATATATATATATTCAACCGAAACCTCAGTAAAAGTTGTACGTTGTAGGCCATGATGATGATCTCCATTTTTCATTGCAGAACTTAGTTTATGTTTGCTTATTTATTAAGATCCTTTAACTAATTAACAATGGTAAAGATTACGTCCTGCTCAAATTTTTCCAACTATGTTGTCAAAATTTTTCCAACTATGTTAATCAAATTTCCTCTCATCTTCATAATTATATTTGTTTAATAATATGTAACTAGCTAGAATTCATGACAAAGCTAACGTCTATATAAAGATGGACGAAATGGCTAAAATAGGAGGAAGAACATTGTCTGTCTTCAGCCAAACTTGATATCAACCTGACAGCTGTCAAGATATCAACCTCACAGCTGTCAATAGAAGATATAACGACAAACTTGATCATAGCAAGATTTCCTGTATAACTATGATTCTGCAATCCCTGTAAAATAGGCAACAATCTCTCATGTAAAATAATATATATACACAGCTAATATACAGAGAAAGAAAAAGTGGTTTTCTTTCTTTTCTCTTCTTGAATATTCCTATATGGTATCAGAGCTTGCAATGGCCTCTTCTTCCTCCTCCACATCTTCCGTTTCTGCCATGTCCACTACCCATGATTTTTCATCAGC
Source organism: Salix viminalis (assembly GCA_029228465.1). Taxonomy (NCBI): domain Eukaryota; kingdom Viridiplantae; phylum Streptophyta; class Magnoliopsida; order Malpighiales; family Salicaceae; genus Salix; species Salix viminalis. The sequence goes on along the minus strand of CM055440.1, from coordinate 9,957,573 downwards.
CAAAACCCACTTACCTGACATAACCATCAAACTTACCTCAAATAATTATCTGCTATGGAAAACCCAAGTCTTACCAATCTTGAGAGGCCATGGTCTTCTGGGTTATGTCACCAAAGATGTCCCATGTCCTGACTCAACCATTACTGGTGCAGATGGCACCATGCAACAAAATCCAACAGCAACAACCTTGCTGCGTATGGATCAGCTGATTCTTGGATGGATCAACAGTTCTTTGTCCGACGATCCTCTTTCCCAAGTCATCAATTGTGAATCATGTCACGATGCTTGGATGGTTTTAGACTCTTTATGGAAGTCACACCCGAGACCGTATACAACAGATGAAGGGAGAGCTGCAGACTCTCAGCAAGGTTCTTATTCCTTGGAAGATTATTTGCACAAGGCAAAATCCCTGGCCTTGTCACTTCATGGTGCAGGCAAACCAATGGATGACGATGATCTCATTGTTTACATTCTGCGTGGCTTAGGATCTGAATTTGATCCCATTGTTGCAACACTTAATGCTCATGATATGTTTCCTTCTCTTGAAGGAGTAATTGGCAAACTAAGTGATTTTGAAATCAGGCTTCAAAATGCCAAAACAACACCATCCAATTTAGCCTTCTACACCAGATATCGTGCTCATGCAAAATCACAAAGGAATGTTAATATGCGTGAGCGTACTGGTGGCTATTCCAAAAATCAAAATCAATTTCAGGGGCGTAGCAGAGATACCTACACAACACTCGATCTGGTGAAAATTCTTCTAGAAACAAAATGCCTTCATTCACTCGTCCAAATCGCAGCTCTGGTCGTGGACGAGGAGGTATTACCTGTTTTCGCTGTGGGGGCCCAAATCATAAAGTTGATGGTTGTTTTGCCTCCAATGATGAAGCTGCACAATACAAAGCATTTGCTGCCATTCAAGTGTGAGATACTACAGATGATAGTTGGTATCCTGATACCGGTGCCAACCAGCACATGACATCAAATCCAAACGAGGTGCAAGGTATTGATCTCTACACTGGTAATGATACTGTTATGGTTGGAAATGGTAATGGTCTTGCTATAGCTGGCACGGGACATACTAATCTGTCTTCAGCCAAACATTTCTAAATTAATTAGAAAGTAGAAATGGAAGAAGCAACGCCAAATCCTGGCCATGGAAACAAACAATAGTTAGCAGAAAGAGTAGCATCACCAGCAGCAAGAAACCTAGAGCTAACAGTGGAGGCGGTGGTTGAGGAGTACGTAGGATCCTTCGGGTGGTCACAATTTTTACATGTGCTCTTGGTTTCGATAGTTTGGGTTTTTGATTCTCAAAACACATTGGTTACTATCTTTAGTGATGCTCGGCCAAAATCTTGGAGATGCATAAATAACTCGTTGTCGTCTTTGTGCATGTCGAGCGGCAGCAGAGGTGATGTTTCTTCTGTTTGTGGACTGAAGCCAGGCACTTGGGAATGGGTCGGCAACCATGAAAGCTCCATTGTTGTAGAATGGTGTCTTGTTTGTGACCGCAGATTCCTTGCTGCTGTACCTGCGTCAATGTTCTTCATCGGTTCTCTCTTGGGTAATGAAAATCACACGCTCAAGCATTCGATTCATCGTGAATCTCAACAATCAATTTGGTTTATGGTTTTGGAAGTTTGTCCCAAATCTTGAGAGAAAAATATTAAGTAGCTATATATGCTGCTGTCACCTTCATCGTCCATCAAAAATTACATATTTTTTTTGTAATTAACTCTGTTAATCCATTTGTAAACAATATTAGTCTAGGTCTTTACAGTGATTAACGTTGTTAAATGATATTTTTTGCATGCGAGCTCCGCATTTTTTGGCCACTTAGCGGGACGCATCACTCGACGTGAAAAAAGAACGAGTGCTACTCTCATGCATCTTGTCCTCTGCCACCGCTTTCCTCACGTCCCTCTCGTCGAACATTTGGATATACGCATTACTTCGATTCGCAAATGGTTTTTCTCTATCTGGAATAGGAATTTGTTGTATTGTTCTAGCTACAGAGGTTGTCGGACGTAAATGGCGCGATCCGGTCAGCCAATATGGCTTCTTTTTCTTCATTGCAGGGTTTTTTTCCCTTCCTCTAATCGCCTATCCTACAAGAAAAAAACTGGAGGAACTTATACAGAATCATATCACTTCTTCCTCTATCCTTCTCAGTTTTGTCCTTCCCTTTCGTCTCAGAATCTCCGCGTTGGCTTCTTGTCAGGGGAAGGAGCAATGAAGCCTTAGATGTTTTGAGAAAATTCACGAGGTGTAATGGAAAAACACTGCCTGAGAACCTCTGCCTTGCCAATCCTTCCGACCCGAAAGAGGGTGGTGAAAACGAAGCGTTGACCAAAACATGCACCAAAGAAAGCCTATGGAGGACAAAATGGGCTGCGAAAAGGATGATCACAGTTATGATAGCAGGTTTTGGAGTTGGTTTTGTTTACTATGGTGTTCAGCTGAATGTCGAGAACCTGAATTTCAACCTTTATTTCTTTGTTGGAATCAATGCATTGATGGAAATTCCTGCGATTATCTTCGGCACTATACTACTAGGCCTCACCAGCCGGCGGCTTCTCTTCTCCCTATCTGCTTTTCTCGCCGGAATTTCATGCCTCCTCTACATCATTTTCGCTCGTGGAAAACACGAACACAAGGCAGATAAATCTAGAGATGGGAGTTGGGCCTAGCTGATCATCGAAGGAGTTGGTTTCATGGCTGCTTCAATAGCATATGATGTCTTGTATATTTATTGCGTCGAGCTATTCCCGACCAACGTGAGAAACTTCGCCCTGTCACAATCAAGACTATCCCTGATGCTGGGTGCTTCTATCGCACCTCTGCTGGTCACCGCCGGTCACTTAAGCCCGTCTCTTTCGTTCCTCGTATTTGGGATCCTCTCCATTTTTAGTGAAGTTGTAAGTTTGTGGCTGCCGGAGACGAAAAATGCTCCGCTCTATGACTCTTTGAAGCAACAGGAGGGAGAGGAGAAACACAGAGATGTGGGTCCGAGTAATAATATTTCAGGCTTAAGAGCTTGGAGAGCAGATGAAAAAAATAAAATAAATAGTGTCTTTAAAGATATTGGGCTCTCTTCCAGAAGTTACTTGTTTTAATTCAAATTTTAATGGTGTAAAGTGTGCTTATGTAAAAAAATAAGTATTTTATCTTCATGAATTATTCAATACGAATTATTCAATGATATATGTATGTATATTTTAATTTATCTTCAAATCAAATGGTTTTTTTAATGCTAGTGATATTTATTTTAATTTTATCATTTCTTTTTGTTATTTTCTTGCTATTTTGTTAAAGTTTTTGTGTTTTTTTATTTTATTTTTTGGAATAATTTATGATTTTCATTGTTTAGATAATAATAATAATAATATGTAGCAATTATAATCATTATAATAATAGTAATATTACTTACGATAATGATAATAACAATAATAATATATTATAATGGTTATAGTGATTATAATACCAAATATTATGGTGATTATAGTAATAATAGCTACAATTCATAAACTAATATTAAGAATACCAATAATAATAAAAACAATTATAGTGATGATATTATTATTAATAATAATAATAATATACAAATGATAATTTGAAAAACTTTTATGGCTCAATATTCTCTTTTATTTTTGTCTTATTTTTTTAAAAAAAAATTATTGTTTAACATTGTTTTTTTATATAAAAAAAATCATTCATGTTGTGTTTAAAACTATTAAACAAATAAATTTATCTCGTTTTAAATTTTATATATTTTAATAGAAACTCGCCTTTCATAAAAATATAAGATAAAAAAAATTAAAGATTTATTATTTTATCTAAGTTTATAACATTATGGAAAATAAATCACACTCTAAATAAAAAAAAATATCGTTTTAAAAAATATAATTCTGATTAGGACAAGCCTAGGCAATTAACACGCGTGTGTATATAAGATCCGTTGGGCTTCCCAGTGCTCGAAAAAGGGCCTAAAGATTCCAATACAAGAAACCCGATTGAATTTTAAGGGAGGCCCATGTATGAAGACCCAAACAAGCCCAGAGAGTGAAAAACCCTAGCGAGGGGAGTTGCTATAAACAGCCGCTTCCTCTCAGCTGCCAACGTGAGAGAAACCGAGAGGGAGAGAAAAGATGGTGTCGTTGAAGCTCCAGAAGCGGCTTTCCGCTAGCGTTCTCAAGTGTGGGAAGGGCAAGGTTTGGCTGGATCCAAATGAAGTCAACGAAATCTCCATGGCCAACTCTCGTAACACACTTTCCCTTCCTTGTCACCTGTTGTTTTTAATCCTTTTCTATTAACATTGTTTTGTTTAACTATTGCTTTTGGTCTGATTAGTACCAAATGATTTACTATTAAAAATCATGATGCCAAAATTATGTAGTAATCCCTGAACAAATATTTCAAAATGGATTTTCTTATTAGGTGATGATAATTACTTGTTAATCAATCATTTGTTTGGATTAGAGAGCCCATTTACAGTTTAAACACTTGTTGCCGAGGTGATTTTTCTCTCCATATTTATGTATTTTATTAATAGATAAAATGGGTTTTAGGATCTGAATCCAATCAAATAGTTTTTTGTTTAATGGATTTTGGGCTGTTGAATTGAAGTCAAAACTAAGTTTGATCGCTCAATCATTTTTCTATTGGTTGTTCAGCATGGAAAATGATAGAAGTATAATTTGTTATAAATCCTTTTAAAATAGAATTTTCAATTATTAATTTTTTAAGTAGCATGTAAGCTATCTTTGTTATTATTTATTTCATGGCAGAAACTGCATTGTTTCTGTACTGTCACATAGAACAATAAATTCATGTGTATGATGCATTATGCAGGCCAAAACATTAGGAAGCTGGTTAAAGATGGTTTCATCATCAGGAAGCCAACAAAGATTCACTCTCGCTCTCGTGCCCGTCGCATGAAAGAAGCCAAGAGAAAGGGAAGACACTCTGGATATGGTATATTTCTTCTGAACCATATGACTTTCTAGAGCACATAGCAAATTATGTAGCATTTTACTGAAAACGGAGTTCTATAAAATATTGTTTGGAAAAAAAAACCCGAGGTTTTGGTACAAGTAGGCTATAGTTCATGTATTATATTTTTTTATGTTTGTATTGCTCTATCTCTGACTTTCACCAATGTTTGTATTGAGTTGTTGTAATTTAAAGAACATGAAAAAAAAATACTGTCAGGATATAAACTGAAAATCTTCAAAATATATACCTATTGAATACTTTGAGAATGGTGTCGTGAGTTCTTTTTATTCACATGTTTTATCTTTGGTTGGTTTATTTTCGGTATGGTATTTTGTGGGAGAAGTTTGCTAACTGCAAAGCCTCTTGAATTACTCCAGGTAAGCGCAAGGGTACAAGGGAGGCTAGACTGCCAACTAAGGTTCTCTGGATGAGAAGAATGCGAGTCCTTAGGCGCTTGCTCTGTAAGTACAGGGAGTCAAAGAAGATTGACAAGCACATGTACCATGACATGTACATGAAGGTGAAGGGTAATGTCTTCAAGAACAAGAGAGTTCTTATGGAGAGCATTCACAAGTCAAAGGCTGAGAAAGCAAGGGAGAAGACTTTGTCTGACCAGTTTGAGGCTAAGAGGGCAAAGAACAAGGCCAGCAGAGAGAGGAAATTTGCTAGGAGGGAGGAACGGCTGGCCCAGGTTAGATATTCAATAGCATTGGATATGAATTACTCATTGCTAGAAATTTTATAATTCTTATGATTGTTTATATAGGGCAGTTGAACCTTTCTGTAGTTATCAGCTATATCTATAATTTATGTGAAGGGATATTTCAGTTCTGTGATGGTTGTTAGGAACTCGCAGAATATCTTAGATGTACTTCTTTGTTTGATCCTTTTAGTCACTTAATGTTCTAATTTTTAGAAGATTATTTTGGGAGCTTTAAATTCATACATGTCATATGGTGACAAGGATGCGAATGAGTGAATTTCAATCTGTTCAAGTCTTCACGTTTTTTTTCCCTTCATTCTAAAATAAATTCTAGAAAAGAATCAAAATCAGAGTTTTATTACACTCTTAGGTGAAGATCTCAATTGGATTAAGTTATTACATGGGGATGGCAAGTATTAATATTTTGATTCTGCACAGGGACCTGGGGCAGAGAAGCCTGTTGCTCCACCACCTGCTGCTGCTGCATCCTCAACCAGCCCAGTAAGCAAATTTTTTTTTGAATGCAGTGATTGAAAATCCACTTCTTCTGGTTCAACAGTATGATGTTCATTTTTTTTGTTTTGCATACAGGGTGGCTAAGAAATCCAAGAAGTGAGCCTGATTAAGAGCTCCAAGGATTCATGACTTTAGGTCGTCGTGGTGTCCTTGGTGTTAGTTTTGTTCATTTTGTGTGATCTTCTGTCGTTTTGGACCTTGTTACTCTATATATCTTTTAGATTTGATGATATGAACACATTTGAACTTGGCAATCTACTTTTATTTTATTGGTATCCCAACTAATACAGTTTCGTTGAGTTCTCTTCTGGATATAACCCTGTATTTCTTGATTTGATGAAACAATGCTTTTGAAAAAGGCTCAAGGCGGGCATGTGCCATTGTGGCAGCTGGAGGTAGTTCATATTTTTTTTCAGCATGAAAATGAAATGCTAAGACGACCTGATAAGAGATAAAAAAAAATGATGATCAAATTTAATATAAAAATCAAAATTGAAAAAAATTGAAGAAAAAAAACAAGGAACAGTTTGAACAAAAAATACAAATGAAATGACACGCTCCATTTTAGTGAAGTACTGCTATTTCTCCAGAGTGAAGTACTGCTATTTCAGCCTACGCTCCATTTCAAGAAACTGACTGCATCAATGCTGGATGCAACGGTCCCTTCATTTTTGGCAAGAGACTTAAAATCAAGTTTAAAGTAAACAGATGAAGAATACTGAAAAAAGGTTTGTGTTAGCTACATTCAACCCAGTTTTCTGTGGGGGAAGTGTTGTTGACCAAAACTGAGATCCACATGGAGAAAACGTCGTGGACCAAATGAAGGATACCCTAAAACCAAGTCTCCGGAGAGCGTGGCATGATGACAAAGAATTTATGATCTGCACAATAAGTCTTAATTTCAAGTCAGGACGTGTATCTTTTATAAAAATCTAGAACATCCAAAAAGACCCACAAAATATAAAGATCTGAGTTTCAAGTCTAGATAATAACATTGACCTTCCTTTCAGTAAAGAGGGTAATGACCTCTTCAGCATTTCAAGGTAGATACATTCTATGATATATCAAAATGTATCTTTATTCAAAATCATCGATTACAAAAGACATGTTTTGGTACACCGTTTCGAGTACAGCAGAGTCTTGAACCATTTTGGCCGACCTGCTGATGCAAAGAAGATCTCATCCTCAGAAGAATAAACTTTAGAAATCCCCAGTTAAAGCTGCTATATGAACTCTGCAGTTAAGTTAAAGAGGCAGCTGAGTAGCTCAGTCATCAGAATTCAGAAGACATGGTAGCATTGAAGTTATAGGAGCTGGATAAATACACACGCTTTCCACTTTGAGGGTATAGGCATACTATCAAACTGTCAACTCACTTTGCGCTTCCAGTTCTCTATACATGTACCATTTCTTGTATCGTTGATTCCCGGGCAGAACAGGTCTAAGCCGAGGAGCAGATGTGCATGGCAGACAACAACAACCTTTAAAATCCTTTACGCAGTCCATACAACATCTGTTAAGAGAGTCAAAGCGTTCATCAAAGTGATTGGTTATATTGGCCAAGGCGATAAAGCTGACTCAGTAAAACCTAATCAAAACTTGGCAACACTTCGATACATAGGTTTTGTGGTTAACAGATGAGGAGCCCCAATGAATAGGTTTTTGATTTCTTCCACTACTTGTGTAATAGAACGAGGAAGGAGAGCTAAAGGAGCAGATGCAGACTTACAGGAAAAGTAGGTTGCAGTCAATATTGGCACAGTTCCGATGTCTTAACTCATTGACTTGCGATCCACATATGTAGCAGTTAGCAAATAAAATATTCTTACATCCTTGTGAATTGCTGATTGATACTGTTGAATCCTCAGGGTTGTAGGCAGAAGGTGGAAGAGAAAGACGATCATCAAACACAAACAAATTACCGAACCATTCTACAGGACCTTCATTCTGAAGATAATGAGAAACCCCTCCCTTTAAGGTGTACAAATTTTGAAAACCACGTTGTCTGCCATGCAAAATTAAGCACCCCGTAAATGTTAAGAAAAGAAAAGAAAGTCCAAAAGTTCCAAATCTCTTAGTCCTGTTGTCATCAAGTGTTCCAATTAAAACATAATCAATGCAAATTTGGAAGAGGCGCCAAGCTAAACTAGCATTTAAACCACAATACCAGGAAGATCAGCCATGGCTCTTGGCACAACAATCATTTCGACTTTGTCACTTATATACAGTGAAGGAACAGGATTACATCATAAATTATGCTTTAACTTCCTAGCACTAGCAAGAAAATATCTAAAGTTTCATTGTTTAATAAGCATCATATATCATGCCATTTTGTTTCCATGTGTATAAGCGTTGATGGGGAATGAAGAAAGGCAGTGATGGGAAACTACTATTTGATTATTTAAAATTTTAATTAATATGATTAACCTGTTAACTAGTCCCAATTCAAAAAGGAAACTTATATAAACCTAATTCCTATTTTAACTACAAAAATAATTAACAGTAATATTCCTAAGTATCACTAAGAATTTAGAATAATCATACAAAATTGAAATTCCTAAATAATCAATCAAATAATAGTTTCTATTGTTTTCTTTCTTAGTTCCCCATTATACGTGTTCTTAAAATTTTAATTGGTTATTTTTTGTTCAAAACTGGCACCAAGTTGATTTGTACATCAGGCTGGGTTCCAAGTAATTGCAGAACTGATCAGAAGTTAAATGAGATTGATGCAACAAAAAGGTCAGTCTAGTTCATTGTAGATGAAGAAGGTCAATGAGCCAAACTTTGATCACAAACGCAATTTGAAACCAGTATGAAGAGGAAACGTGAGGAAACAGCAGGGTACCTTAGGATGGTAGAATATACATCACATCGAATGCCTCCTGTACAATACATCAATATATTTGTCTTCTCTTTGTCAACATTTGCTAAAGGATCTGAAGCAATGGCCTGAAATAATGAAAACAAAGATAAGCAAGAGACTGTTCATGCGAATCTGAGAAATGAAACTCTGTAATTTATGAACAAGCAAAAAAGCAAGTGCCTAAACATGTGTTAAGACATAGCTTCAAAGTGGTTATCAATTTGCAAAGTCACTCACCTCCCTTATTACAGATACTATCAAATAAAAATATAGCAAAGTCATGGGCTGATAAAAAGCAACTAGGCATACCTCCTCACTATTGGATTCCCCAAATGAAGTGCTCCTAAAGCAGTCGACATCAGGTCGCTGAGCACCGTGAAAATGGCCAATATCCCACTCATAGCCTGGTCCAAGGAGCAATAGCTCTCTTCAACCACTCAATTATGAGCAAATAGTGATTCTAAAAGAAAAATTACACCCTAACGCATTTTGCCTACATGCTGAGAAATGAGAATGCTTGCACAGATTAAGACACCTGATGACATATGATGCTTGCACAGATTAACTATACATCTGATGACACACATACTTGAGTTGACAAGAGCTGGTTGAAACACAAGGAGCCTCAATAACATATTACTAGTGTATTTACTTTGTTCAGAGCCAAATAACTGCAGCTTGATAGCATTTACAAGGAGCTGAAAACAAAACAAGAAAGGTTTCAGGCTTGGATTAAACTAAGCCACCAACTTTCATGTTAAGCAAATTCACTTGTGAGCTTGAACCGGACAAGCTGTTTTCCCCAGAAATCTAGGCAAACACCCACCTGACACTCACTGGCCTTGTGTTCCAACAGGATAGGCCAAGTGCAGTCAAGGACACACCAATTATAACTTTAAGCAACTCTAATACTCGCAGTGGTTCCTTGGGGCCACAGCAAGACAATTCAAAAATATATCCATTTGTGAATTATATGCTCCCTTCACCTTAACCTTAGAACCCCTTGACTAAAGGTTTGCCTTACTTTGGGCCCCCTTTGAAAAATACCCATGTTTCTCCAGTGCCACAACCAAAGCAATTTTTTGGCAAGTGGATTTCTATATTTGTGTCATAGAAGCAACTTCCTTTCCAATTGTTTTCCCCAAATCACTTTTTATAAATCACCATCACCATGGAATTATAAATGAGTTTCACCTTCCCATGGAAATTATCATAACCAGCCATCATATTGTCATTGCAGAAGCTGTTTCACGTGTTAAACTCATTTATTTGAGCTATGTTCTTTTATCCAAGTTTTCTTACTGTAAACCTATAATACAAGACTACAAGGATGTTCCAGGAAAATCCCTGATTTGATTCCCCTATCCAAATCCATGCATCATGGTCCTCAAATAGTGCTCATTTCAGTATCTTGCTATTAGCATCAGTAGCATAACAAAAACATACAATAAAAAATAGCAAATTCCTCCAAGAAAATCCAGGTGAAAGCTGAGAATGACTTGTAAGAAGAAAAAAATAAATACCATTTCTAACATCCAGTACAACACAGTTTGAATCATGTACTTCTTTCAATCTTTTTCTCCACTCAGATGGTGCTAGAGGAGTCGCTCGCATTGTAGGGTCAAGCAAAGGGAGATGTGATATACCTCCTTCCAACTGGCAAAGAAGGAGTAACAAGATGAAAACATACATGCATGACATATATGTAAGTCAAAACTCAGTGCAGGCAAACAGCAAAATATTCAAGAATATTTGAGCAATTAAATGTCACCTGTACTAGGGAAGGTTTATAACGGAGCTTTAATTTTGGGAAAGCATGCCCATTTAATGCTGGAGATATCTGAACTAGTATATCAGAAAATCTGAAATCTTCTCTTAACCATTCAACATATGCCAGGGCATCTTTTGATGGTCCACTGTACTGCACAAGGGATGAAGAAGATGAGAAGGTAAAAACTTTGATACAGTGGTTTAAAACTATATCAACAGGTAAAAAGTATTATTTCCACAACCATAAAAAAGAAAAGGTTTGCTAAACAAAGAACAGAATCTTTTGGGAAGTGCAACATATCCACAATCATTTATATTTATGACTTCACAATTTTACCACCAATTATCCTAATTTGAGACACTCTCTTGACAGATGTCTAAAACCGTGGGAAAGTTTGGAAAAGGATGAACTTCTTCTGACTTCTCTTCATGGGCAGCTTGTTTGATATTCCAAAATATTCGAGGGGTGAAGACAGTATTTATTTAAAAAAATCACAAGAATTCTGTGGAGATGGTGGTTGAAATTTTAACAGATGAAAAACCATACTATCACCAGTTTATTCAAACAGCATTACACTTGAACCATAATATCCCTTGATTATGTAAACAGAATTATATTTGAAAACTTATGTATCCTAATGCAAATCAGAAGATTTTACAAGAGATTTTAATTTAATGCAACAACACTCTCAGATCTTTTCCTTCTTCTATCTCTTTAAGGAATATAGATAAAATATAAAACACAGGTTGAAAAATAAGATACGTTCTTGGAGGGCGGAAGGAATATGCTTGCCAATCCAGCCGAATGTCCATAAACAATATCACTCTAAAAGCACAATGTAGAGCACCATAACGAAGGTATATATACCACCCAATCCCATAACAACTATTTTTCCAGATTTTGATTGTTAAACTATCCAAACATTCCTGTGTCCAAACACACCAAATGACCAAAAACAGCACATTGCCAAAGGCACCTGTAATCTCTCTTCCAAGCCCCATGAAATGTTTCAAGAGAACTTCCCCAAAAGAATGAGAACAAACCACTATTTACCCAAAATACAAAACTCCACATGCTCCAAACTACAGCAACAATGAGACCACTCAACAAGAGAGAAATGGGAAATAAGCACCTTAACACCAAGATAAAGCAAAGATATCGACACATCACTTTACATAGCCAGTAGAATTTTTTTTCTTGCACATAAGAACATCCGTGAAAAACAAAAGACCATTTCAACTCATTATTTGTCTTTATCAAAAAACTAAGTCCTTAAGAAAATATAAGTACAAAAAACAGTACCTGAGCATTAATCCCTTGTTCATTCACATAGATTCTCCCATGAATATCAAGGCCCTTAAAATAAATTAGACAAAGATGTAAGCTTTCAAGTAAAAAAAATCCAAAATTTAACAAGAAAATATAGAAAGGATAAACCTTTAAGAAAGAGAGGTGCTTGGCAACTTCTTCAAGGGGATCGTTTATAAGAACAAAGCGATAGAAATTGACAACTACAAAATCATTATATGGGTTTTCTACTATTGAGCTTGAGGGAATGGTGGAACAATTAAATTCCCATAACTTCTGCTTTTGCTTTGCTTTATTGGGTTGTGACCGTGAAAGAGAAAGAAATGGTCTTCTTGTTGTGAAAATGGAAGTGGTGGTTAGTGAAGCAAAGGGGCTCGAGGTTTTGAATTGGAAGAGAAGAGATTTACTTCTACAAACAATTTTAGCAGTGGAGAGGCTTACGGGTGCACTACAAGCAGCACTGCAACCTCTCATTTTTCTTCTTTTGTTTCCTCTTTTTTTTTACAGTTGTCACCAAAGCTTATCACAAGCTGCAAGAAAGCTGAAACAGTTTCTCCTATGAATTTTTTGCACTTTGAAATGGGTTTTGCTACTGTGATCCTTATATTATTTATTTGTTTCAATTTGATCCTCATATAACCTTTGTTTCTAATTCGATCCTGATAGGGTATTATCTCTAGTCCATTAAATCCCCCATTAAAATAGCATAGTTTTTACAACATTAAGCAAAGAATAATAAAAGGGATATATAATTTATATGGATAATAATAATATATCTATATAATGTGGTTGGTGCTGAATTCTCTACAAAAAAATGTCCTTCCCAATAAATAAAAATAACCATTATAACTATTCAGATCATCGTTAATGGAAATTATACTTCAAGTTGTAATTAAATAAAAATTATTTAAATAAAGGTAAATTAGTTATTTTAAGAAAATTAAGTAGTGAGAATAATAATAATAATAATAATAATTAATTAGTACCCTTTTAATATTAGGTACTACTCAAACTGTTTTTTAGTTTTGTTATATTTTAATTAATCCTATTTAGTATAATATTCATCATTTGAATCTTTTGAAAAATAATAGAATAAATACACTAACACTATTAATATATATATTTTTTAAAATATATTTTATTTTATTTTTTAAATTAATTTTATATGGTGTCAATAAATAAACACATGTCGTGCCACACAACCTGACATGTAAGCAAATAAGAAAATTGTGTTTTTTATATAGGAAAAAGCTAACGGGTGTCCCATGTGAGGGGGGAGGCAATCGGGTAATCCGGTTGAAAAAGGATTTTTGGATAACTAATTATTCATAAAAAAATAAAATTATTTGTCCAACCCAATTTAAAATCTTCATTTCCCAATAACGAAGGTGATTAGGTAATTCGTATAAGCTGTTATTTGTTTGTCCATTACCTATCATTTTTTTTATCCTAAAGTGCTATAAAATTTACAATTAACTAAGTCAAAATTAAATAAAAAAAATCCCAAAACCATTTATTTTAAGAATTTGTAAGATTATGAAAAAAAATGGATTATTTACGTGATATGGAATTTTAATTTTTATATAATGGAATAGAATTATCATCATCTCATATTCAAAAAAGACTATCATTTATATCATCATTGCTAACTTTTTTTTTTAAGAAACAAGATTACCATCTTCCTCATCTTATCATTAGTTTTGAATTCAATGGTTTGAATTAGGTAAGAGAAATAAAATATAAAGACTTGAATTGTTATAATTTTTATCATGTATTAAATTCTATTTATTTGATTTTACAGATAAGTTCCCAATTTTTATTGTTTTGAACTCAATGATTTGGATTAAGAGAAAAATAAAATAATAAAAAGTTAATTTATTTCATTTTTATTATGCATTAAATCATATACAAATAAATTAAACTCAAATATTTAGATTTAACAACGTAATCAATCTTACAAAAGAACTTATTTTTCCAATTTAAATTAGTCTCAAATTGAACATTCATCCAAGAATTTTTTTTCAAACTTAAATGGTTTAGATCACAACATATTATATCATATTGAAGAGATGATCTTTAAACAAAAATACGATTTTGTAGAATTTTCTTCAATAAAAACCTAGAGGATTGTTATGACATGGAATCAATAAATTTTATGGTGTTATGATAGTAATTATCAATATTTATATCACAAGAGAAATAAACACGACGAGATAGAAAAACAAGAAATGTGAATGATTTCTAAGCCTACTTGGGATTATTTTTATTATAATTTTTGTGTGTTTAGATGTGATATTTGCTTTCAATGTTTATTTTTTAATAAATAAATATATGAAGTGGGTATTAATAGTTATTCCTAAAGCATTTTAGTACATCAATCAAGTTTGATTGATTATGTTAAAAACAAGATTGATTATATTAAAACCTCAACTAGTTTATTGACTTATTATAACTTACTAGAATGAATTTCACAATTATAATTTTAAGATAATTAATCAAACTTGATTGATGTACTACATCACTCCACTCCTTTAAAGGGAAATTGATTCCTATTGGAACCTTACTTCTTACCATTTATTTTAGGGTTTCAAAGAACAAATTATGTCTCTCCCTTTCCTTTATCTATATATATATATATATATATATATATATATATATATATATATATGGTATAAAAGGAGAAGAAAAAGAAGAAGATGGAGCAAGTTATAACAATTTTGCAAAATGATTGTTAACAACTCATCTTTCCATGACAACTTATCTATACTAGCTACAATATTTTTTGCTTATGGAGTTCTTCCTTGTTTCTTGTCATTTATTACATGGGCGTGACAATCATTAAGAACATAATCATGCTAGTTTCATTCACTAAGAGTGTATTTGGTATTATCATTGCTTTTGTGGCTATGATTTGAGAAAAGTAATTTTGAAAAAAAAAATACTTTTTTGTATGTTTGTTTTACCTAAATTATAGGTTTGGTATAAATTGTAATTCAAATTGCTTCTTTGTTAAAAGTTTGGCATTAATGTTTGGTTGAAGTTGTGGTTGGACATGAAATGATTAAATAGGATATTGATTTTCTTAATACATGACATTGAACAATTAATCTATATTTAAGATTAACTACTTGTAAAATTAAAAATTCTACAATTCTCCTAACAAACTTTAATCAATTTCATCTCAAACACAACCCATATACAAAGTCATGTTGTCTTCATATGTTTTTTTTTATCGTGGAACAATATCACATAAAAACTCTTGAGGCACAAAATCAAGATGACATTCAAACTCATTAAAAGAAATATCTTGTTCAAACTTTCTTTTTATATAATTATAAAAAGTCATTGATGCAACAATAATCTGCACTTGTGTTTTATATAGAAAAATTGGCATGTTCAATAAAATTCTTCATCTTTTTTTTCCACACCCCAATAGTTCACTCAATACACATCAAACTGAGGAATGAACCTTGTAGCATAACTTCTTTCGGCTTCTTGGTTGGCCTTGACGATGAAATTCTAGAAGATGATATCTTTCCCCTTTATATAGACCTAGAAATCCATATTCACTTGGACAAACGAAGTCAACTATGTATTACTTCCATGCATTTAAAACAAATATATTTTCAACCACATGACTAAAAATTAATTAAATGACAATTTTTTTAGAAGTCCTATTGTTCAATCCAAAATACCTTTTAGTGGCTCTGGAAATTTAAAATTTAGATTATAGATGGTCTTATAAAAAAAATCTCATGTCATGTGTATTACCTTATTATCCAGCCCAAAAAAAAAAGTAAATTGCATGTCTAAACCACATTTTGTCACAATAGTTTGCATTGATACTCCTTTTCTTCCAATAAATAGTACTTGATTTTTCCTGAGACACACAAGCACTCACATGTATTCCATCGATTGTTGCTACATAATTCTAAAAACATATATTTAAAAAACGTTAATTGCAAATGAATTGCCAAATAGATTATATAAAGAAACTAGAAAGATAAATATATTCAATCACTAATAATCTTAGATGTTACCTTAAAGTGTGACATGTATCTTGGGTTCATAGTGATTTCTCGTGGTGTAGTTGAAAATTATGGATCAACTAGTTCTATTATTTCAATTGATAACAAGCATACAACCTATAGAACCCCATTGAATACTAACTCATTGTTTCATTATAATGTTGAAATCTCTTTTGGACCTCCCTATTAGAAGTACCCAACACTAAAGTATAAAGAAAGCATATCAATTTCCTCTATAACATCGATCATCATTATGGTTTCAGTCCATATTGTGTTTATAAATCCAAACAAAGACTCTAAAACATCGTTGCATCCATCCTAAACATAAACACACAATGTATCCAGTGCCCGTTTAGAATTTTATTCAACCATTGCATTCATGTGTTGTACAGAATCATATAGGGTTGTTTATAGATGTAGTTATTGGAATACAATGCATGGGAGACTATTGTGCATAATATTAGTTTATGACAATCAAGTTCTCTATGCCAAAATGAATTGCCCACATCATTGTCATCATCATCATCATCATCATCTTTGTCATTATCATTTTTGCATTGTTTTATTCAGTAGCACCACTACTAAACCGATAGGACAACCATTATTCCTACTAGCATAGTCATGTGAAACATATTAAGCAACATTGTTCATAATCTTCAAAAATGTCATTAAACTAATTTGCATCCATATCTAATATTATAATTAAATAATTATAAGCAAGGAATAGCATATTCATTATTTTAACCAAATACTCATTTTCTCTCCAATTCAATTTGGTCCCCATGTTATAGTATCCAGTACTTGACTTTAGTTTCTTGCATCATATTAATCCTACCATTAACTT
The DNA here is from genome assembly GCA_029228465.1 of Salix viminalis. NCBI lineage: Eukaryota > Viridiplantae > Streptophyta > Magnoliopsida > Malpighiales > Salicaceae > Salix > Salix viminalis. The sequence continues at coordinate 9,940,536 of CM055440.1, read as the reverse complement.
TTGTGAGTAATGTTTTTTCCTTCCTACACCATTGACCAAACCATAACTTTCTATGTTATTTCATCCAGTCATATGTTTTTTTGAACTAAAAAATAATAGAAGCTACATTTTAAACCTTTTTCTATTTTCTTTATGAAATCAAAATCAACAGAGTTATTAATCTTCTAAGTACTGTAAGTGAGAAAGAAAAAGATTAGAACCACGAGTCCTTACTAGAATTAAGAGCAGATCAATGGTTCCTACAACAATAAATAATGATACAGTTTCAATAATGACCAAGATTTGGTTAGATTTGACATTTTTAAGAACATGCACGAATAAAGTTAAAGAAATATTGAAATCAAGATGTTGCATTCAATCAGTAATGGTATTTTTCCATATACACAGATTGCTCTCTGACAAAATTCAATTATGAAAGAGGCTTGCACAAAGCAATGCAAGTGAGTTCAGCTGCACAATGCACACCTCGTTAGTTGTGCGGTCATTCCAGTCCACTACTTTTATGAGGCTGCAAATTTTGGTACCTTTGAATAGAGGTTAGGAGTGACTCACTCCTTGCGTGATTTCTGTGAATGAAAATGACCTGAAGTTGAACTCCAGTTTACTTAAGAGCAATTTGTGTGCCTGTTTAAGATTTTCCATTTTGAACAAAGCAAAATGGTCAGTGCAGATTATAACACACACACACACACGGAGAGTCTTGTGCAGAGTTACAAGACATGCACACTATTTCCTTAACATTTCAAAAAAAAACGAAACTGTAACGTGTGTTCTAAATTCACTGATTCTCGTATCATTAGCAATAACTTCCCAACTATTGCATCAATATCTGAAAATACAAGGAATGTTCATAAATCCTCCTTTCAATTTTAGTTGCTATCAAGGTCTCTGCTAGAGAACCAAATGCCTTCATCCCCATGAGACAAGCAACAACCCCCTACCAATACTAATTGATGCTCAAAATATTTGTGGCATCGTGTGGTTCTGTGTTTGCGTCTTTGCTTATGTGGTGGGGGAGGGTGATTTAGATATCTTGTAACGTTCTCTACTTCATGTTAAGAAAATCAATGGATAGCTTGTAAGCAAGATCACGTACATTATTTTATAGTGGAGATCTATAAAGAAGTACGCATATGGCTGTGTACTCCCCCATTTAATGAGATTGAAACTTCATGTGGTTTTATGTGCAGAGAGGTAAATAATCAGCCACGATAAAATATAGTGGACATTTATCCTTAAAAATCCCATCTACACACCCAAATATATGATATATATTTCTATAGAATATAACTAGGCCATAGAATTGTATAAACTTTATATTTCATCTCAAGCTCTAAACACAGAGAAACAAAATTAGGACAGATTTTCAAAGCGAGAAAATCAAACCTGGATGCAGAGAACCTTCAAGACTTCAATCCCTCAGATTGTAATATGCATTCACAGGTGGATTCATTCATGCTGATTGAGAGGCGTATTTGCAGCAGTTAGGTACTCGTTAAGCTTTTCCACCCGAGTCTGCCAGAGACAAAGAAAATATTGAAGCTTTTTTTTTCCTTTTCTATTTTTTTCTCCTTGGGGAAACACACTGTATTTGAGCAGTGCTAAATTATGAGAAATTCTATCCCTAATATCAGTTGGTTCATACATGAATGCTATCGTTTGCATATCAAATCCCACATTCCAATATATACTTATTTGAGAGTTATCAAACAAATTCAAGTGCAAGTTCCCATTTCAAACCTTGTTGAAGTATGAGACTTCGATTCATGTCTGCAGCACCATAATAATAATATGCTGAGGTGTCTCATATGCCAAGATAATATCTAATGGCTCATTAGTTCACATGATTTCTGTTCTTGGATATGTATTCTTACATCTAAGTGCATGGTAACTTATTAAGTTGCTCGATCTCACAAGACCGACATTGTGACATAGCATGCTAAGGAAAACATAATATATTTCTGGCCCAAATGGCATTTTTTTCAAGGTTCAGACTCCAGAGTTAAATTTTAAATTTGCAAGGATGCTATCTAATTGTTTTCATACTCCATATTCTCTTAGGTTGTGCTTGGATAGATACAGAAGAGACAAAAATGTTTGGTTAGAGAAAAAAAGACGAATACATAAATTAAATGTCTCTGAAACAATAGTTGAGTGAATTTTTATACATTCAAAACAGGAAGTGCATGGAGAGATGTCCCTTTGTTCTATGACAATAACCAAACGCAAGCTTATAGGTTCTTTTTTTTTATGTTCAACTAACCTGTCAAGCCATTCTAGTTCAGATCTAGAGGCAAATACAGTCTTCCAATTCAAAGTTGTTCTAATGTTGCAACAGATACAGTTAATGACCAAATAACAAAGTGAAAATCATTTTATTCATTCATTTTGCACTGAAAAAGATTAAACTTTTTGTCTTTATAGGAAATTTTAAGACTTCAAAATTGATTACTTTCCTTGAATGTGATGTGGTTAGAAGGATATCTTTATTTTAAGTTGGTTTAGTTGAAAAAGTGTAGCTACCTTTCTGGTCAATATAAAATGTAATAAGATAAATCTCTAAGTGCATGCAAAACGAAAACAAACCAAAGACTGAGCCAAGGGGGCTTCATTTTTAATTTTATTTTTTCAACTGAAAAGGTAATCAAAATAGTATCGTTTCACATCCTAACTTTTATTTGTTCATAAAAATCTCATAAAAGCAGGATTACAATTAACAATTAGATACACTAAACTAAAATTTCAGGACATAATCTGATTGATGAAGAAAGAATCAGAAAATATCAGATGGGAGGAGAGTTCCGATCAACATAAGCCATATTTTTTTCTTTTGGGATTTGAAGGTCTTGAAGTGAAATTAAAAAATTGAAAGATAAGGAAAGAACTACTTAGAGTTATTGCAGGAGCTGATAAACAAATTGAAGAAGATACAGCAATGAAAAGCTAATCTTACATAAGGTTCTGTAAAAATAAAAATGAAAGAATCTCAAGAAATTGAAACATACCTTGAAAGATTTGGAACGACGAATAGATGGGTCTATCTGTAAACAAGTCAAATATGACTTCTCCGCTGCATCATATTCTTCCATTGCCATGAAAACATCACCTTCACACATGTAAGCCTGCATAACAAGAGATCATAAATACATCCCCATGACAACTAAAAATACCAATCTCTGAAAATATATTGTTGAAAAACCTCTCTTTCTTTTTCACTATACCAATCATGAAAGTTATTCAAACAGCAATAATTACACTAGCAAGCACGAACGCACAGACACATAGTTCTGCAGCCTGCAATCTGCATAGAGCACACAGAGCAAACTGCAACTAACAACACCCCGTGGCAAGAGACCTCCAGTATATCTCACTTTCATATTAAATATGAAAAATCAGATTATAACTTTAAGAAAGTAGAAAATGATTCCTTGGGGCATCTTTGTGTTCTAGTGCATCATGGATTTTAAAATGGCTTTTAAAAAAAAATTGTTTTCCTGTGCTTCTTCTTCAGTATAATTCTCCAACAGTAAAAGCAAATTTGATATGTTAACAAGTACTGTGACTCACATCAAGATACCGAGGAGCTAATCTTAAAGCTTCTCTTGCATCTTCAAGAGCACCCGAATAGTTTCTCATAGCCAATCTTGCAAGGGACCTGTCATTTAGGGAAAAAACTCAAATTATTTTTCTGAACCAATCCTTTCATCTGTTAAAAAGAAAAGGAATTGTACAAACCTGTATTTATAAATGACGTGGATACCACCAAATGGTTGAAGATCGATAGCCTGCAGGCATTATTAACCCTAAATCATTCCCAAAATGAAGTTAAATCAAATTAATTTTTAAAAATTTTATACCCGTGAGAGTAATTCCTCGGCCTTGGAGAAATTTGCATGATCGGATTCAGCCTGAGCTGTTTTTCTCAAAGCAAGTGCTTCCAAACTCTTACTTATATCTCCATCGCTAACACTAGCAGCAGTAGCCATGAACTGTGCAGCTTTAGCAGCTGTACCGCAATGATTCACTATTATTCCTTGAGGCAAAATGGCGACGTTTGGACCAGAGCCACAACGGCCTAAGCAGCCACTGGACTTGACGGTTATATCCGGAGGGGCTAAATCGGTGACGACTTCTAGAGTTTGAAATGAGCCTTGTTTACGGCATGTGCGGTTCGTGCAGACTCTGATTTCCCGCGTTTCTGCTGCTGCTTTGGTGAGACGAGTACGGTGTCGTTTTGATTTTCCTGGCAGTGTTGAGAGAGGTTTTTGATTGGTTGGTGGTGGTGGTGGTGGAAACCAGAGGATGTATTGGTTAGAGTTGGGTAAAACGCTGTGTGTTCCTTGTAGAGCCACCGCCATCATCACCTCGATGAGTGGAGGGCTGAGGCCGTGTGCAAGGATAACGGACATTCTTAAAAACAAAAAACAGTTATTATTTAACAAAACGGATGTTTATGAATATTAGTTGTGTTGGATGTGGGTTTAAGCTCTTAAGCCAATACATCCTCCTGTTAATTAAAATGGCTGTTTTACACTCCGTTTTTTTTTAAAAAAAAATAGTTTCGATTTTTTAGTATTTTAAAATCATTTAAAAATATACTAATATCAAAATTAATTTTAAGAAAAATAAAATATTATTTTAATATATTTATAAATAAAAAATACTTTCAAAAATAATTTCAAATCACACTGTCAAATATACATTAAATATGGATATACATTAAATATGGATAAGAGAAAGGGCTTTTAGCTTGATTGAGGATTTCTTTGTTGATTAGATTTTTTTCAACTCTAGCACCTAGGAAGATGTCAATATTTTCAAAGTATATTTTTGGAGTGTTATTGAGGTTATTTTTTAAAGTGTTTTTTGTTCATAAATATATTAAAATGATATTTTTTAAAAAAAAATATTATTTTTAATATCAGCACATCAAAATGATCTAAAAACACCTAGGAAGATGTCAATATTTTCAAAGTACCTGTTTGGAGTGTGATTGATGTTATTTTTTAAAGTGTTTTTCGTTCATAAATGTATCAAAATGATATTTTAAAAAAAAATTATTTTTGATATCAGCACATCAAAATGATCTAAAAACACCAAAAAAATATTAATTTAAAGTAAAAAATAAAAATATTTTTTTTAATTTTTTTCAAACGCACTTCCAAACTTATTTTCCTTCTTAACATGGTTGCATATAGGGAGATAATTATTATTTTTTTCAAGCCTAATTTTGCTTGAAAGCCAATATATATATTGGTTGGAATCCTAAATTCATTTCCCTTTTAGTGACTGCTAAATATTTTTTTTAGGTTCAATGATTCTGTTTAAATTAGTTCATTCACCCTGTTATCTTTCATTTTTTTATCTAATTAAATTATACTCTTTTTGCTCAGTAAAGTCGACGCTCCAAGTGGCACTATTTTTTCCCGGGCAATATTTTTTAACCAATAAAAATAATTCTAGCCCACAGCATAACACAAGCCCGCAAAATTCCAGTAAAAATATAATGGGCTATAGCCGAAAATCACAGTGATGCTATGGATAGGACACTAGGTGTGTCCTAAACTTCTCTCTCTGACTTATTTTTGAAGAACAGTGATTCGAGTATTGCCATGGCAATGGCGCTGGCATTCAATCAGGAAGCACCGCCATGGTAAGCAAATATCAATCACGAATTTCTGCAAAGCGTAATGAATCGAAAACTCTGACACAACAACTATAAAGAGTCCCCGAGAACATAAGATTAAGATTGATGTTATTAGAAAAATGGGTCACTTCAAAAACACAGGAAGTATATAAAATAGCACAAAATCCTTCTAAATCTCTCTAGGCAGCAGCAACTTTACCCTCCTCTTCTGCTGCAGCTTCAAAGGTCTCTCCTGGCACAAGATCTGGGACATCATCATCATCATCATCCTGTGCCGCTGCATCTGCGGCGGTAGCACCTGCACCCGGTGCCGCCTGCTTCTGGATCTGTTCCGCCAATTTCTTCAGGTTGTCCAAGTTATCAGGGCCTGCCGATAGAGAAACAAAAGAGTAGAAGATAGTTCAAGCACCAGTTAAACTTCACAGATGGTTGCATTTACAGGGAATAGATTCAAAAGTGCATACCTAAGTGACTGAGAACCTGAGGGAGAATATCTTGCAATTCTGATAATAAAAAAATTAGAACAAGCTTGCATGTCAGATATCATTCGATCAGAAAATATCAATCTAACAAGTTGTTAAATTCCTTTGAGAAATCCAAACTCAATGGGGCAAGTCCAAGAACATTTAACCACGAAGTATACAGAGATGCTCCGCCAATTAACAGACAAAAGATTTTACTTTTCATTCCAGATTTTAAATATGAAGTCTTAGAGCCATACTCTTAGTTTGTGGAGCACCACTAACAACCCATGTGTTGGCAGCAATGGATGCTTGCACTGCAAAATTATAACCAAAACAATAATAAGATAAAAATTGATCATGGGAATTTGGAAGATCTGAATATATCATGCCCGTGTATACTAGTCAGCTTTACCTTTGGGATTTAGAAACTGGATAACAACATCATCCTTGAATATGTTGACTTCCTCGATTGCAGGTATAGCATTCACTCCGATTCTCTTCAGGGTGCTCTGAAGCCTTTTATCATCTGTAGTATTAGTCTTGTGGATAGCCTTCTTCTTCCTTCAGTTATAACCATAGATTTAAAAGAAACTCATTAGAGGTAAACAACAGAAAAACACAATAAAAAATGAATAAAAACATGTACACTCCGAGGAACACAAATCAATATGCCACTCGGCTGACTATCTCATGCAGGCAATTTTGAATAAAACAATTTCATTCTCCAGTTTACATTTATTTTCGTTTCTAATGTACTTGATGCAAACACAATATCATTTAACTAATTGATAAATTCCAGCAAAAGCTAGAACAGTTGCAATGGAATAGTCTTCCCACCTTCTCACACTACCCTTCCCGCCAGTGCGAACTGCAGTGGCCATCTTCATAAGCTTCTCCCGATCCATCTGCAAGAAAAGAATTTACAGCACCAATCCAATTAAAACCTAAACATGAAAACCCATACAAGGAATCCCAAGAAAAACCCTATGTATACAACAAGGAACAGGCCACAGCAAGATTAAATGTTGCCAGCATGATCCACTAAGCGAGTCATAACCTAACCTAAACCTAGTTAACTATCTTACTTAGCAGATACCCATCTCTGAAACCTCCAAAAGTACTTAAATTCTCATACTTAACTCAAATCTTGATAATTTAATTCCAAAACAAATCAAATTAATCACATTAGGAGAAACAAAACACTTTCTTCATTAAACATCATAGTCAAAAGCCCTAAACAAAGATTAATAGTCTCTTTAACTTATAGCCACAAAACCCATGAAATCAAGCCCCGCCGAATGCAACAAACAGAACCCATATCACCAAAAACTCCTAAGACAATAATACACTAGCATTAACTAGAAAGGAATGAAAAGATACAAACTTTAACAAGATTAAAAAAAACCAATAAAAGAAAACAGCAAAACAATTAAAAGCAAGTGTAAAATAAATGAATGAATCTAGGGCTTTTGTTTACCTTGGTTAGTATACTGGGTTTGGGGGGGAGGGATAAGGAGGAGAGTGTTTTTTAAGCTCTTCACAGACGGCGCTGAAAGGGGTGCCCTTTTTATTCGCTACGTATTTGTGCCTCTTTAAAGAGGATTACTTTAGTGGATCTGACGGTGGGAGTGCCATGTCTGACCACGTGTGAAGATCTTAAGAATGTTTTACTGTACACCTATTTTTTTGTTATGCTCTTTAGCACTTCTCTACCCCCTGTAATTTTGCAGCTTACGCTGGGGTCGCGTTTCGTTTCGCGTTTCGATATTCGACCCGTGAGGGTGCGTTGTCGGGTCAAAATGTTTATTGGAGGGACCGGTTAATATCTGGACCCATTTCAAGTTCAGAGAGTCATCAATCACTTGAGTAATTGCTCTGCGCTTCGCTACGGTCCTTCCGTTTTTCTATTGTAAAAAAATAAAAATTTAAGAAAAGAGATGCACGTGTTTTGAATTTGATGATGTATTTTTTATTTAAAGGTGGAATTTTATGAATATATTTTATTATATGAAAATAAAAGTGTATGCCATTAGAAAAATAACCGGATAAAATTTTAAAAATTAATAATAAGAGATTGTAAATTTGGTTTTTGCTAGTGCTATAAAAAAAACTATTTGGTTTTTGCTAGTGCTATAAAAAAAACTATTCTTAATTACTATAAGAATTTGATAAAACAAATGTTTTTTTAAAATATTCTTATTAAAAAACAAAGTAAAAATTAAATTTTATTTAATAAATAATATTTAAAATCTATTCTTAATTAATATAAGAGTTTGATAAATTACTAATATTTTAAATCAATTAATTAATTTTAAAAAATAAATTTAAATCAATGAAAAAAAATTTAGGTATACAAAATTGCATGTTTGATACTGTATTTCAAAAAAATATATTTTTTTATTTTAAATTATTTTTTTAATTTTTTTATATCATTTTGATATGTTAATATTAAAAATAATTTTTTAAAATAAATATTATTTTAATATATTTTTTAATAAAAAAAAATAAAAAACAAATTCAACTATTATCCTAAACAGATCATCAACACTCCTTTCCTAACTCGGTCTTCGTTCTTTTAATATTTCATTACATTACAATTACAAACGAAGCTAAAACATTGTTCCCATACCCATTAACTCTACAAACACTCAATTAAAATTAAAATAGTAATTCATAGTGGTTTTTTTATTGTTGTGATTTTTTTTAGTTATTGATTTTTTTAAAAGTAATTTAGTGTTAGAGTATGTGTTTATTAAAATTTGGAGTTAATAATCTATTTTAAATTATTATTTTTTATATGGTTATAATGGTGTTAGAGAAATATCTCAACATCAAATAGATATTAAAAAATATCTCGCAATGCAGTATGATCTATTTTCTAAACTATTCAGTTAAATATCTCTTTAAAAAATGAACTAAGTTATTAAATTATATGTAGATAATGACTAAATTTACGAGTTTGGTGAGATAATAGGGGTTTCCTTGATTTGTGGTTTGGCAGTATACCTTTTTCATTTTTTTATTAAAATTAATTTTATGATCATCTATTTTTTATTATATAAAAAAATAGTTTTGAATAAAAAAAACCATATTATTAAATTTTAGAAAGCTCATGAACCTATTCGGGGTCTGACATGTTTTTTATTTTAAATTCAATTTTATTGACTAAATATGTATTTTACATTCAAGAAAAAAAATGATATTTCCATTCAAACTTTATTCACCTACCAAATCTTCAATGAACTAACCTCTTATGGCTAGTCAAATCATTTAATTAGATTAACATTATAATTTCTTTCAGGCTTAAACAATAAACAAGACATCAGAACACTAACGATATCAGCTGCCTGTAACTCCGTCTGATGCAGAGGTGGTAGCTGTCTGGAAACTAGCCATGCCATGACAAAAGCACGTCCATGTTCTTGACCTTGTTCCACCATTTTGACCATCTGCCATTGCTAGCAAATGCTTCGTTCTTTTTCTTCAGCTTCAGCTTCTCCAGTTGGAAGCAACAACCCACAAAAGCCACCCCACCATCTTTGCCGCCGCCGCTATCTTCCTTCAGCTCCTCTTTCTTCAACAACTGTTGACAGCACTCCCTGTTTCTAATCTCCAGTCCATGTATCTGGCCTTGAAGATCCTCGATTTTCCTGGTTAGCATACAAACCCTGTGATCCTCCCTCATCTTTAACACACACCTAGCAAGCTCGCCGGCTTTCATTTTCATGAACATGGCCTCCGATGACAACCCTTTGTTTTCCTCCATTAAAGCCTGCATTTTGCGCCCCATTCTAACATTCTCATTCAGCAACACTATCCTCTCCGACTCTAACACCTCGAGAAGTTTCTTTAGCAGCTCCACTTTCCTCCACATTGATTCTTGTCCCTGCTGCTGCTTCTCCATTTCACCAAGCTGGTCTGCTAGTATATCATTCCCTACACTCTTCATCACAAGATCAGCTACAATCTCATCCATGCCAAGAATGGTGTTCCTCTCATCTTGAGAAGGGGTCGGTGGTAGTTGGTAAGACAGAGAGCTCTCAGCATCCCAATCAAGAAACCGGAAGCTGCTAGATCCACCACCGTCTTCTTGATCTTGATCATCATCAAAGGTGGCCGGCATCGGAGAAGAGTGGTGTTTGCCAAGTCCCTTCCCCTTTTCCATCCTACTGCATCTGCCCAGCAAGGTCGTGTACCCATTGTAGAGGTCCTGAAGTGAAGCAAGAAGTTGAGGGCGTTTCTGATAGAACCATTCAGCTCTCTCAGCAAAACTTTCACCGCATCCCATGTCTTCTCCTGATTTGAAGTTCTCGAGCAACATTTTCACTCTCTCATCAACTCCCATCAGTACGCAACCCACCACCCATTCCAAGCTGTGAATGCTGTTTGTTGGCCATGGATGAATCTTGATATCAGAACATCCCAGATCAACAAGTCATGGACCCACCCCTGCAAGGAAATTGTACAGACCCTGATCTTTCTAGCTGCACAGCTACACATGGGAAGACTGACAGAAGTTAGCTTATAAATGGTAACAAAAGAAAGGAGCATCCATGTTTGAAATTTCAAAACAGTGACGAAGATGGAAACTGGACAGTGATATCTGAATGCTTAACTCGATCGCTTTCCCCCCTTTCATTTCTGGTTTTGTAACCCTCCAATGAGGCCAAAATGTGAAGTTAGGATACAGAGCTCAGCATCAAGGATGATGCCCCCCATTAATAAATGCATGGGACCTTACAGGTTACTCGTTTCGATCTACTCTTCTTACTTGTGGGACATTACCTAGACCAATTATTTTAAAACAATACTATTTTGCCGAAACGATACGGGCAAAATGATATCGATATATTTTAGCCGGTATTAAACTTAAAAATCTAGAATGGATAAGAATTTAAACCGAGATATTTTGACTGTTTTGACCTAAACAAAACAAAACTGATATCTCTAACAGACATGAAAGTTTATGTAATAACTAGAAAATGATCAAGGGAACTAAATGCAGTTTTTTTTCTTTCCGACAAAACAAAGATAGATGTATCAACCAGGCACACAGATTCAAACATGGATCATCAGTAAAGAAATAATTTTTTTGTTTGTTGGTGATAAGAATTTGTGTCCACGATTGGAGCAGATGGACAATGAAACAGGGCTTTGGATTGGGTGTGTGACAGGGATGGCAGATGGGATTCCAAATCTTGCTGTAAAAATTCCAAACTTTAAACACAAACAGTACGAATGTAGCAGTGCTGAAAACAGAAAGAAATATCACAAGTTGACAAGAAATATCACATGAGGATGTAATATCACATGACAAAAATAAAACAGCCACACCCTTCAAATTTCTTGTACTTGGGAAAAAAAAGAAAAAAGAAGAAGAAAGAGCTCCAAACATTGACTCACGCAAAAATAATTTTAAAAAATTAATATTAATTTTTAAAAAGTCAAATTAATAGAGCTCGAATGAGGTTTTTATAATATTTTCTTGAGTACGAAGAGATTTTTATTTATCAAGTAATCGAACGTCTGAGTAGTGCAGTGTATGTTTGAAAGTCTGATTAATATTGTTTTTTAAAATATTATTTATTTATAAATATATTAAAATGATGTATTTTATTTTTAAAAAAATATTTTTGATACTAACATATAAAAATAATCTAAAAAAAAAAAAAAATTAATTTAAAATATAAAATAAAAATAAAAATTCATTGTTTTTCAAAAACAATTTTGAAACACATTAACAAACAGATATTAGTTTCCTTCAAGGGGTTAGTGTAATTTTAAATTATTTTTGACACATTACATATGTAAGTTTTTTATAAGTATGGTTGAAATTATTTTTAAAATTATTTTTTATTTAATAATATATAAAAATAATTTTTTATTTTTTAAAAATTATTTTTAACAAGATATGAAACCGGGATTAGAAGATGCAAAACCAGTGCAGGGGGGTCCCGGTCCAACCATCAGTCAGTGTAGGGCTACGCTGTAAGGACTCAAGCCTAGAGCGGCTCACTAGCCCAAGAGACTCGTTTATCGATACAAGAAAGAAACCCAAAATCTCCGGCTCGGCCGAAAAGCAAGAGCTGCTGCCCTTGTGTGCAGATACAAGCCACTGTTGGGCACTTTTCTCGAGTATTTATGTCTCTTGAGCTTTTATTTTTTGAAGAATGGGTGTAATTAATTACATATTTGGTGCAGAAATTATATATTGAAGCTCTGAAATAAAATGAATGTGAAGATAAAATGATCATCAATCTGGTGAAAATGTTTTTTTTATGTCTTTCACTCACACTTATTTCAAGAGATCCCTGCACTATCTATATAGGAGTAAATAATTAGAGTATTCTTGACGAAAATGGCTAATTGGAAGTAGAAATACTTTTTTTTTCCCAAAATAATTGGTGATGAGATTTGAGTTGGAGAATCTCAAATTGAATAGTTTTTCCTATTGATGAATCTCCAAGAAAAAAATTGCATGATAATTACGAGTCTTTCGTGGGTTGCGATTCTAGGTCAAGATGTCGTGGATTTAACACGTGTCTTGTGTCTAGGTTTGTTATTTGTTGGGCTTGACCAATAAATTAAAATTTGTGTGAAAAAACATGTATGTCATGGAACGAGTGACTTTTGAGTGCTTAAAATATAAGATATGTTATATTTACTTTGTAATTTAAGATATTTATAGATGTTGGTCATGTTAATTTACCGAAAATCGATCGATGAAAATGTTAATAATCATTCTTGGATATAGTGTTTGACATGTTATTAATGAAATAATATGTATTTACATTATATATAATTGACTAGATAATTTAATACCAACTTGCAATAAAGGTATTTTAGATCACAAAAATAAATGTAATTAAAAACATAAAAAATTGTGTGCTCGGACCATCCATAAAGCAGCCTTCAAACTTGAAAAAGATAGTAGTATGTATAATGGATAAGATTCGGTGGGAAAAAAAAAGAAGATATGTCGCTGTGTTTGGGCTAAGCTCACATAACATGAGTTCATGGCCATATTGTTTCACAATTATTTTGTTTATAATGAAAATCTATTCACCATCACTTGTCATATAAATCAATTTTTTTTTAAATCAATATATATTTAGCTACATGATGATATACTCTAAGATTTAGGTCATGTTTGATATTTATATATTTAAGCTCCACATATCTTGATTGTTTAAGATATTCCCAAAGGGTATGGCATGATGACAAACGGCTTGAGATCTGCACAGCAGATCTCGAGTTCGAGTCAGAGCGTACATCTCTTGCAAGAATCTGGAACAATCTGTGTTTTACTCGTTTATTTACACCCACAAAATATGTTTTTCAGAGTTTTCTCGAATTAAAAAAAAAAAAAGTTTTCGAGTCAATATGTATGTGGTGTAATCGCATGCCATCGCAGAACGTTTACATACAAATGCTCTTGAAATAAAGCCTGCTAACTAATAGAAAAGGAATCGATAAGCAAGCAATCACGCTGTACTGCTGCTTTCTTTTCGGTGAATATTTAGAGCTTGAAACAGAAGAATCAAATTTATATTTGGAGCAAGAATGACACGCCCGGCTTACACGAAACGTTTGTCTAAGAATCTGTAAAGCGAAAGTGAAAGAATGAACCAATCACAAGGAGCTTTGCCTCCTTTTTTATACACGATGAGGGTTGCAGAGATCATGATAATGCAAAAGGAGTTAGTTTGCAGCAAGGGAGAGAGTAGCAGGATCAGGTCGGTGGTGGTGGTGGTGGTGGTGGTGGTGAGTAGAGATCATAACAATGGCTCCGGTCGGATTGCCTCCCGGATTTCGATTCCATCCGACCGACGAGGAACTTGTCAATTACTATCTGAAGCGTAAAATCAACTGCCAGGAAATTGAACTCGACATCATTCCTGAGGTTGATCTCTACAAATGTGAGCCCTGGGAATTAGCAGGTATATATATATATATATATAATCAACACCACTTAGCTTTTGCTGTATTCACGCTGCAATATTTCAAGCAGCTAGGGTTAGCAGGTATATATAATTATTCCACCGACAGTGAAGGGGTGCACGAGAAAAACAAAGGGGCTCGATCCATCGTCGTTTCATTGATCAGAGCTTCTGCTGTTGTTTTGCAGAAAAATCGTTCCTGCCGAGCAGAGACCCGGAGTGGTATTTCTTCGGGCCCCGGGACAGGAAATACCCGAACGGGTTCAGGACAAATAGAGCAACCAAAGCTGGATACTGGAAGTCAACACGGAAAAGACAGAAAAGTCAACTTCCAGAATAGAGCCATCGGGATGAAGAAGACGTTAGTTTACTACCGAGGCCGAGCTCCTCAGGGGATCCGGACCGATTGGGTAATGCACGAGTATCGGCTCGTCGACGACAAGGAGTGTGACGACACCTCTGGAATACAGGTAGTTCGTGAATTGTTTGTGCAAAATTGCGTGCATGATTCATGCTAATGATCATGGAAAACAAATAGTCATTGTTTCATCTGCTAGTTCTCTTACTGTTTTCAGGGAGAACAATTGAATTTCTACTATGTTCACGATTTATTAATTATTAAATATAATGTTTAGGTATTTATATCATATAAATTCACCTACATTGCATTCCTAATATTTATTTGGGTATAATTCATTACATGAAATAAAAAGTATATATTTAAATCAAATTTTGAATTGAGATAGATGATGATTTGATAAAATTAAACTATGCATTAGTTTTTTAAGATAAATCAGGTTTTAGATTGAATTTTTTTCATATCATCATCTTTTCTAATAGTCACAACATTTTTTATTCAATTCTAAGACAAATTGTTCATATGCTCAATAAAAGAAACACATCATTTCCATTTATAATGGTAAATTTGTTATTTGTTTACACACCAACTTCAAAAATTTTTTATTTTTTTATTACTTTTTTAACACAAGCTACTAAAAATAAGGGTTGTTGGCATTGAAATTTAACAACAGAATAATGTCGTTGCCGATTTAGCAATAGATTATATTTATCGAGCAACAATTTTTCTTGTTAAAAAACAGAATTAATGGTTGCTAATCAACCCATTTTTTAGTAGTGACTAAATGATTCATCATACATTCTAGTCTATATGGGGAAAATATATTTGATTGAATTAGGGGTAGGGCAGGATCATTAACAATTCATTAATCATACTCTCTGCTCTTATCACTGACATTTAATTAAACGATCACTCAATTTTAGTCAAAGATGGTGAAAGAAATTGAACTCCTTGATTTTCATTGATTTGCTTGATTGATTAAATACACTGACTGGAATGTGAAGAACTATGCTGATCACCCCCTCAAAATAGCTAGCTAGCTTGATCACTCGTAATTTAGTCGCAAGCCCTCTTCCTCCTCCTTTCATTTTTCTTTTTCTCAAGGTGAAAAAGGATAGAAAAATGTAGGACCATTATATATTGGTGTTATCATCACATAAATTCTTCACCCTCGTCTCTTACAAGAGAGAATAGCTCCAGACTAAACTTTGTTTCATCCATGTTAGTCAGTACCATCAATTTTCTCGTACCTTTTCTTTTTATTTTCTCAAGAAAAAATATAGGAGCATTAGTGAGTAGATCTTAAGTTTTACGATCATTCCATTTATTTTTTCACTAGTTGACTTTGTAAACCTAAATTTGAATGCATCAGCAAACGGGAAAGCAGCATTTCTCCTTTGCTTTCGTTTGGTTTTTTTTCACCCACATCTCTTTTAAACCAAAGTACATAAAGCAAATAAAAGCATCATAAATGCTTGTTTCTTCTCCGGATAATCATAATTTCGTGTTTTTATGCTTAATGCGAACTGTTGAATTACAGAACTGGTCAGTTTCTCAGCGAAGTATTGGCAAGAACATGGTAGGGTTCTAGAGAATATAATGAGGTGTAAGAACGTGACACAGGTGCATGATTTTGCATGGAAAATTAGAAGAATTTGAGCTTTTGAATGCTAGCCTCTCGCCTGTTCTACTTTAAATATTTTTATGAAATGAAATCTCTGACATATTCATATTCGTTGCTTGGGTTCCACTTTGTTTTTTCTCTAGTGAGACAAAAGTTTTATCCTTCATACGACTCAATCCCTCTTTCCATATCTATTAGCTCTTCACTTCTTTATCTTTTTACATTTTCTGATCCACAAGTCTGGATTCCATGACTCGTAAAATGATATTTTATGACTATGCTAACCCAAAAAGCAGTCCTCATCACTTTCATCCTGCCACAGTGTGTCGGCTACCTTTCACTTTATTCCAATATTTACAACCTAAATCAGCCAGCCAATTGACATGATCAAAGTATCCATCTCCTTCTAATTTAGGTTAAACACTTGTTAATCCCAGGGTAGCTAGCTTGGTTACTGATCCACGTTGTCCCCGTTCCCTTTTTCTTCTTTGAAAGTCTGTATCTGCAGTATAGTGAATAGTAAATTATAAGTTCATATATATATATGATTGATTTTTAAAATATTTTTTACTCGAAAACATTAAAGGGAGGGAGACTAAATGTACAGATCGATATGGAGAAGCAGTCAAGTATTGAGGCTGACTTTGTCATGTGCTAGTAGAACATAATACTGTGTGGTACATACATACATACATACATATGATTGCATTTCTAGACTAAACCTTTGTTGGTTTCTGATCCACGCTGTCTTCTCTCCCGTTATAGAATAATATAAATTATATTATAGGATTTTATCTAATATTTTAAGGTTTTAGATAAAATTATTCTTTACTATGGTATCAAGACTTTGTTGATATAACGGTCATGTTCGAATCTCACCACTCTGATTCTATCTGATAAAAAACCAAGCATAAGATAATATGAGTATGTGCAAGTTTTAAGTTTAAATGACTTTCACTTGAGAGGATATGTTAAGAAAATAATATAAATCATATTCTGGGACTTCACCAAATAACTTAAGTTTTTAGACGAGATTGTTGGAGTTCTCTTTTCCTTTTCTTCTTTGAAAGTCTGTATCTACAGTATAGTGAATAGTAAATTATGAATTCTATGATTGTTTGTAAAATATTTTTTAATCGCGGGAGACTTAGATTTACAAATATGGAGAAGCAGTCAAGTATTGAGGCTCACTTTGCCATGTGCTAGACGATTTCCCTCTGATAAGCCAGCTTTAAACTTTATCTGCTCTCTCATCAGTGTCTCAATCTTGCTGGAAAATCCCTTGTCTTATTTTCTCTACTTTTGTTTCATCGCAGGATTCTTACGCTCTGTGTCGTGTGTTCAAGAAAAATGGAATATGTTCTGAGATTGAAGATCAAGGGCAGTGTACAAGTCTGTCATTAATGGAAAACTCATCACAAGGTGTGATGAATGAGTACGAAACAATGTCACCAGACGTTCCCATCGCTTCATCTTCTTGCGTGGAAGAGGAAGAGAAAGATGATTCATGGATGCAGTTCATCACAGATGACCCATGGTGTTCTTCTAGCAACGCCATGGCTGGCGGTGAAGAAATTTCTCATGTCACATTCACTGACTAAGAAAGTTTAATTATTATCAAGTGATTGGTGGTGATGAATAACATGATTGATTGAATTGAATATTTTTTTTCTTACAATAAGGTTCGAAGTACGAAAATGGTAGTAAAATCATCAGAAGGTTTATTCTGTCTAATTGGCTTAGTTATTTTGTTGTGGTTTTGGTTGGTGGCCTCCCTGGCTAGAGCCAATTTATCAAATGGCTTCATTATTTATTTATTTTTGGCTCTATGACCTCTATTTGAAGTGATTTGGTGTAGCTGAATTTGTGGAATAAAAGGGCATTGATATTAATATATATATACACTAGTTATCTATTAGGGACATTTTCATATTATATGTTAAGGAATCATTTCACCTAAAAATTTAAACGATTAGGTGAGATTATAGAATATGATTTATATTATTCTGTAACACATATTTTCAAGCAATAACCCTTTAAACTTTGAAACTTGTACGGTCTTGCACTACCTCGTGTTTGATTTTTATCAAATAGAATGAGGGTGGTGAGATTCGAAACTCGTGATCGCTGGGTCAAAAAAACTCGTAATATCATGTTAAAGAACCATCCACCTAAAAGCTTAAACCGTTAAGTGAAGCCTTAGAATATGATTTATATTATATTTTAATAGTGTATTTATTCTTTGAAAATGAAAATTGTGTTTTAGACAATGAAGTTTGAAGAGGTATATATATATTTGGTCAAATTAAGAACTAATTAAATTCCCGATATAAGGTATTAATTAAAAGTTGATATTTCCTTCTCATTAAAATACCAATTAAATAATAATTTTATTAATATTAATTTCACCTCATAATGCAGCATGATATAGTATAATTTGATAGCATGAGAGACTCGATCTATGTCGTTCTACGTGATATTGTTTATAATCCTAAGTCCAACTATATATTTATTATTTCAGATATTTATAAATGATAGGCTAATGTGAATAATTTCATCTTCTTCTATATGTCTAACCAGAACATTGAAGCGTGAGGAACCTCTGATCTCTAATTTTATGATGCACATTACATTTCAAAAATATTTTTGAAAAATATAAAAAAAATTATTTTTATTTTTTATTTTAAATTATTTTTTTAATATTTTTAGATTATTTTGATGTACTGATATTAAAATAATTTTTTAAAAATAAAAAAGATATTATTTTGATGCATTTCTAAATGAAAAACAACTTCAATCACACTCTCAAACATATCCTAAACCTTTTTTTTTTTTTTTTCTGGATATGAGAAAACTCCACCCTTCGAAAAACACAATTTGTAGGATCAGGTGAGCGAGTAAAACCCGGTTGTTCCAGGCTTTTATAAGGGGTGCACGCTCTGACTCAAACTCGAGATTTGTTGTGCAGATCACAAGTCCTTTATCATCACGCCATATCATTTCGGTACAAATAGATAATTTATAAACCTATTAGATCGGTAGAAGAGAAACCCCAATAATACCAAAGATATTCAGCATACCTGATTTTAAGTAAATTTATTTTTTTCTTATTTTTTTTGTTTTTTCTTATTTGGCATTTTTTTCCTTTTTTTATTAAAAAAAATACGCTTATCTTAATTTTAAACATTATTTTTTTTATCTAGCCAACGGCAGAGCGTGAATCATATATCTAGTGTGTATTTATATAGATGGAGGTTTCTTTTTTTAACAGCCTTCTTAATTAGAGGGCTTAGCAAGCCGGATGATCCTAACAAAAATGAAATGTCCAGCAAATAAAGGCAATATAAAAGATTCATATTGCAATTCTATTTCTACCTAATTAAATTGATAAAATCTAGGGTTTTGTTAAGGTGTGTTGCACCATAGTCACTTCGAAGTTGATGGATCTGGAATCCTTAGATTTGTTTTTTGAAGTTAAAGTGGAGTGAGACTCCAGTGGTGAAAGTTTAAATTATTTTTTTAGTATTTTTAGATTATTTTGATTTATTAATATTAAAAATAAATATACAAAAATAAAAATAAAATCTATATTTTTAAATAAAAAATACTTAAAAAAGACAACTACAATCACTCACCATACTACACATGCAATTTCACGAGCTGATAAATTCTCATGGCATCCAAACCCTTCGATTTCTCAATAAACAAGAGTAGAAAATTTTGAAGCATAGCTTGAATGGGCAGCAGCACAAACCTTGCGCTTAGCACATGTTTTGGTAGATCCCGGTGGTATATCATCAAAAATATGTGAGCCCTAATTCTTATGTTTTTTTTTTTATTAATATAGTGTTCAAAGCTCAATTTGGACGTATCTCGACTAATTTCATGGGACTCTAAAGTTAACAACCATGTAAGTCTTCAATGATCATCATATTGAGCAACCACAAAGCTCAATTATGAGATTATAGAAAAAAAACAAACCTTTTAATCTCAAATTCTTACCATTGAGCTAACTAATAGATGATTTCGTTATTCTTATGTTATGATCACCAGTAGGCTTCAAAATAAGTGAAGCAGCCACATCAAGGCAAAGGCAATTTATTTGAAGTCTTGCGTTGCCTTCCTCTCCTGAACTCATCCCTTTATTTGAAGTCTAATTTATAATCCTGACAGAAATTGCAAGCCATATTTTCATATGAGCCAAACAATACAAAACTCATTGACCATATATGATCGTGAAGAAACAAAGAAAAGTAAAGAGGGAGGCTTCAAAAGGGTGAAGAAAAAAGAAGAAGCTGCGGAGAAACAAAACGATTGGGAGTTCATGCATTCTGGATAGCCACCACAGTTACTATCTTTGCCTATAAACAGCTCCAGTATCTGGCAGCCACAGAATTGCCTAAAATGAAGCACTTTTGCCAACCTTCCAACGTTCAAATTCTGCAGAACATATCATGAAAGAACTGGCATTTCGATGTCCACCGCCACCAAATCCCTGTAATTGAGCCATGAAGCGCGTTTTAGCCCTTTGAACGAACACGAGTAAACGATACCCTGTTTGTTAGGAAGAATTAAACAGGAGAGAGCAAAGTCGCTAGAAAAATGACCTCTGAGATGGGTGTCGTGTCTTCGATATCCACACTCCTAAGGCTGATTTTCAGCATCTTATCATTTTCAAGCTCCGGCACTCTATACACAATGGCTCCTATTCCCCTGCACGAGAAAAGAGAGGCACTACACTGTAAAATAAAAGATGCACAAATTTGGCACCTTGCTTGACAAAGCTGGACTGCTTCCACAGTCCAACAAGTTTTCATCATATCTTTGCACATAAGAGCTTGCTAGTAACTAGTCTCTGTGTCACTGTCAAGTTTTCTCCAGCTTGGTAGCCATTGAATGTCATCATTGAAGTCGTAACTACACATAGTAGACAGCAAGGAGCCCGATATAAAAAATGCTTTTTTTTGTCATGATGGCAGGGATTACTTTTTGTTGTTTTGACGAGATAACACCGAGTACTGGAGGCTGTTCAGCCTCTGCTGGGGGCATGAGTTTTGGGTTTCCTAACGGAAATTACAACATGGGATAATATCCAATGCTCCTAAATCAGTACAACATGATAGAAATATCATTTTCTCAGTGTTCATGATATTTTCAATAAAAGGGTTTCTTTCCTTTCTATTTTAATCTCCATTTATAAATTTTTATCATATAGAAGAACAGAAAATGACATGTTCTGAAGTCTGAACCTTTGAACATTAACACATACAATGATCATGCAAGGATGTCCAGGCAAAACATTGGGTGTTTTACAATGGGAGTATGGGACTACTTGAACAGTTTGAATAAGTATTTGTAGCCTACTTGGGATTCAGGGGTATTAAAGATCTACAAATATGCATGCAATCTGTGTTTATTGTTTTTGTTCATTTTATCTAGATCATAGAGAAGATGAATAAGAATTTATTTGTTATGCTTTAATGCTTTCTTACATCCAAGGAGTGATTTCTTAACCCTATCATTGTGGCTCTAGTGGTTAGTTGATTTTGTTCATTTCTGAAATTTTAAATCTCAATTTCAATTCCTAAATCCCCTGAATGTTAATCACCCAAGAACTCTCCTCTATCAACATGGAGCAGGATTTTTCCAGAGAGACAAGGAGTGCCTGCAATATGTTTTGAAGTATAAAAATGGAATAAAATAATCCGGTGACTATTAAAACATGCATGCATCTCTGATGAATATGAACTAAACCTTATTTAGACTAAGTTTTTATAGATATTGAGTTCAATACTAAAGACGTGGATGCTATGAGGAAACATAGATAATGCTCTTCCAACCCTAAAGTTATTCGAATTCTCTTATTCCTAAGGAATTCTATAATAATAACAGTGAACCATCACAAACAAGCATAATATATTAATTAAATGAAAACAAATTGACATGCAAGTGAACAGAACAAAAGGCAAAGAGATGCATGTACAAATGAGTTGCTTTGACTAATCACTATCACTAACCTCAACTTCAGATTACGACTTTTAGTAGCTAACTGCTGTCCCAATTCACTCCTTAACTCTGAAACTGAATCAGCATTAACAGCCTGAAAGTAGAATAATGAAATCAGAACTTCCTTTTCACTTTCTTTCCATTTTCAAGAACCATCAAAATGGAACTTAGAAATGTGCGGTAAGAACTAGGAAATAAATACAAGATAATGTTCACCACAGCAAAAATTCCATTACATAGGTTTTTTCTATGGCTCCTTTTATTCACAGCTTAATAACCATATAAACAGAGAATAATCTTTGTTAAAAGGAAAATCAATGTTTAGAAGTTTCATTAGGAAACTCAAAAACAGGGAATTGATATCGACTTCAAAGTACAAGGCAACACTGATTGCAACATTAAAATAAAACTGAACTTAACTGAGTATCACCAAATTTTGGATAAATTTCAGGGATGAAAGTGGACTTGGCGATTAAATGTTTAAAATAATAAGTACATTTTCTATATGCAGAACCAAACCAATAAAAAGAGCAATCGGGAAGAGTACCAGGCAACGTCCAGAGGCTCCACCTCCAAGTGCAATTTCATACGACTGATCAAGGGTGTCATCTATTAACTTTTGCTTAACTGACAAACTCTCTCTGCCTTGACTGATGACAGACTCCAGATTCAATGACAGCAACTGAAGAATTAAACAAAACATCACTGATTTACATATCAAGAACAGCTATAAATATAACAGAAGTGTTAATCAAAAAGGCAAATGCACACCCCATTACGTGCGCGCGCGCACTATGTAACTGATTTATGTTGAAATTTTACTGAACAGAACAAATAATGGAGCTTTGGATTTTATTTTCTAAGGATAATTCAAGAGTTATATATTTAATAAACAGAAAGAGGAGAAGAGAAATAGGCACCTGGTCAAACAAGGAGGGGTTCAATTGGGCACTGAATTCAAGGTTCAAGTCTTTCAAACCACTACTAAAAGCTTTGCTATTTTCAAGTCTCCATCTCCAAAGATCCCCATCTTCTATATACTCAAACACCCGTCTAACACGATCAAATTCACCGATCATCTCATCATAACTGTTCTTGCCACTCTCTAAAAGCTTGTGCTTGAAATAATCAAAAGCAATAGTAGCCCCACTCCTTTCCATATCTATAACTTTACTCACATTCTCTCCCTCAAAACTTGTACCACCTAACGTCTCCATTGCTGTTTTGTGATGATCCAGTATAACCACCCTGAAGAACAACAAAAACCCAATACCCACACAACCAATCAATATCCAAACTTGTCCGATCAAACAAAAATTGTACATGAGCTCAATCTACCGAAGACTAAACCAAATCAATAAATTGATTAATGCAAAGGACCCCATTAATAAAACTGGTTAGCAGACACAATCTATGTAAGAAAATCACTCTATGAAACATAAAAAAAGGGACTGGCAACAAAAACAATCAAGAAAAAAGAGGTTTTTAAGACCTGGGAACTTTGGAGGAGAGTTGTCGGACAAAACCAGAAGGCCCCACGAAATCAAGAAGGTAGACATGACTGAACTGATGGAGAGGAAGTTGGTCTGGCTTGATGGGGTTATAGACAGTGTTTGGAAAGAAAATAGCGGGAAGAGAAGTGGCTTTGAAGTAAAGGTAAGCTGCTAATGCAGCAAAAGCACCATCTGGGCATGGATAGTGGTATAGGACTGCTGCTGATTTTTGAATTGAATTATCGTTGGCTACACTTAGAGAAGCCATGACGGCGGCCTTCATTTATTTTAGTTGACTTCCCTCTTTCTTTAGGGAACGAAATTTATAAGTTTAGACTTAAGATTCGTTTTGTACTTGCGTTCTTTTAGTTCTTGTCGCTCTCGGTTTAATGATTTGGTTTGAGTCTTTCAGATTAGGACAAATTTTGGGATTGTTACAAGCCAGTCCCCCGTCTATGATTTTAATTTCATATTAGTCATACAACTGCCTGTAGTTTTCAGATTAGGACAAATTGTCTCGTTGTACTTGCGTTCTTGTACATCTTGTCGCTCTCGGTTTAAAGATTTGGTTTCAGATTAGGACAAATTTTGGAATTGTTACAAGTCAGTCCCCCGTCTATGATTTGAATTTCATATTAGTCATACAACTGCTTGTAGTTTTCATTTCCAATTTGATAATCAAATATCTGGTCGTTATAAAATAAAAGCCAACAGATTTTGCTTAACTTCTTTGGGGTTATTTGTAATTATCGTTTGTACTACTATTTTTTTATTCAGATAAAATTTTATATGCTGTATTATTTTATGCAAATAATTTTTTTCTTAAGAATAATCAAATATGGAAAATATTTTACTATTTATGTATAATTTGAAAAATATATTTCTTGTTCATTTTTTTGATGATTTGAGAACTGTAACTCACCATCTCTATCTTCTCTACGTGGCTGAGACTAAATGATTGTTTGACATTGCATTTTGAAAGTATTTTTTTTTTAAATTAAAAAATATATTTTATATTTTATTTTAAATTATTTTTTTGTGTTTTTAGATATTTTGATGTGCTGTTGTCAAAAATAATTATTAAAAATTAAAAAATATTATTCCGATACTTTTTTGAGTGAATAACACTTAAAAAAACAACCTCGACCACACTCTCAAACTTATTATTATAGAATATTTATAAAATTTGACTTGTACAACCAATACTCAAATAAATAACCTCATGCTTATCACCTAAACAATTTCATCAACTATAATTATCCACCACATTATACATAGTTAGGGTTTATATTAATTTGTGAGCTATATGCAAACATTTTTATATAGTTAAATCCAAAATAATCAACAGTCCATCATTTTACTTGTTATAAACTTTAAAATTTTACCTAACATAAAAATTATCTAGTCCATCGACAATATCATTGCAAGAAGCTCACCTAGGAAGTGTAATCAGGAAATTCATCATTGATAGATCACCAAAGTGATTAGGTCGACGTCGATGCCACCAAAAGTTTTCTGTTTATTGAAATACCTGACTGTTAAAAATAATATAAATTATATTTTGAAGTCTCACTTAATAGTTTAAGTTGTTAGGTGAGGTGGTTCTTTAATATGATATCGGAATCTTGTTGATCCAGCGGTTACGAGTTCAAATCTCATCACCTCCATTCATTCTGTTTGATAAAAATCAATCACAAAGTAGTATAAGTCTATGCAAATTTCAAGCTCAAAAAGCTTTTACTTGAAAAGATGTATTAGAGTATAATATAAATCATTTTCTGAACCTCACCTAATAGCTTAAGCTTTTAGATGAGTTGAGTCCTTAACAGTACCATTCTTTAGCAGTCTTTGGTCTCTAGTCTTCACTTTTTTTATGTTTTTTGCTTCCTAGGATTGATGTCATTTTGCAAATTGTTCTTATGTCATCCTCACCTAGTGACTGTTACTATTGTTTAGATGATGTTACTCAATAATGCCTCATATTTATGGTAAATTCACGTTTAATACTGTGTTTTTCCAGATGGGTTTGGCATTTCTGTAGGAAGATAGCTTTAGGAAACCAAAAACGCCAAACAGGTGCTGAACTAGTATACAATCATGGGAACACTAGTTCCACTGAAGTCAAGATAAATCACTTCCACAACACAGACCTTCCGTTGAACTAGTAAAAACAAAAGAGAGATTTCAGATGCGATTGGAAAAATGGCAGCACCTTTCTCCACTGATGAATTTAAACGGCACCGGTTCAGGCGCCTTCTGCAAGTCACATTCCCTCAGACCATCCATTAATTTGTCAATGAAAACAGGCAATGTCATGAAATCTTTAAAACAGAGTTTCTAATAGAATCGAAAAGGAGAGTCTAGTTTGGATTACATAGGCTGCTGCAATATACCGGTACATACAAGAGTACAATTAAGTACAAATACAATACGAAACAATTGCAATAGCGAGTAATGAGCCACTAACACTTTCAATAGCAATGGACGTAAATGATCTTCCCTGTCACCTGGAGAGACTTTTCAATTCTGAAAAATGAACAAGAATTGTTAAACCTGAGTGTCCTATTTTTTCTCCGCGAAGAGCATCCAGATGCACCCTATTGTTCAACTTCTGAAACAATAGACTTGAAACTGCAAAAGTGTGCTGCAGTCAATGAGGGCCCTGGCATCTCAAATGTGCTAGAACATATGCTTGAAGGGATCCTGGGAGAGAAACTTGAGAAAAAAATGATATTCTAAGTGTATTTACTAAACCATTCGTCAGTGATCATCTCTCTCAGAGTAGGTTAAGAGCATTGAGGAAGGGATACTATGAGCACACTCGAGCTCTTTGTCGCTCTCGCTCTTCATATACAATTGCCGTTGACTTGACATCTCTCTCTCCGAAACATCTTTTGTATGGCACAAAACCCCTCGTACACTTCTGGAGGCTGGATTTTCCCTCAACAGAAGGCTGTCTCCATTGAGAATCAAAAACATCCAAACTCCACTCTACATTCTCCAATTCACCAACCGATCCAGCATTCGAACCAGTACAAGATCTTTCGTTAAGAATTTCCTTTTCTTCTGACCTTTCTGCCACAGAAGAAGGTATAGGTATGTGTGGGGAGGTATGTTCATATGAAGGTGGGGGTAGGGATGACACATCATTGCCAAAAAGCCACCATGGTATGGAAGGGTTAGTTGCAAAATAGTTGGCAGTCCCTCTCTGTAATTCTGTGCATTCAAAAACAGAAGCTGGAGATGGCAACGGATTCTGATCACTATTTTCCATTCCGAGTGATAATTCTGTGTCTGACTGTTTCAGTGGCAGTGTCTGAGCAGGCTTCTCTTTGTCAGTATCAGCATTGTCTCGATTCTCATTGGATGTCATGGACGGAACAAGTTCTGCACCTGGAGGATACTTTTTAAGTGAATCTGCTACCATGACCGTCATTCCAAAAAGCTTTATACTGGTGGAAGATGTTTCTCTGGTGGCATCACCTTCAGCAGATACAGTGTCCTCTGAACCCAACTCAAATTTCTGGACATGAAAGTACAATAATGAGAATAGAGTTAGAAACCCCGAAAGATATGGGCTTAATATAGGAAACAATTGAAAACTAAGGTGAATTTGACAGGATATTCATCTTACCTTGGACAAAAATTTCTCCAAGGGTGAACAAGACATCTGGGTAAATGAAAAGGTTTCTTTTTCCTCTTCTCTGGATGAATTTGATGTTACATGCTCAGTTTCTTTTGCACTAGGTGATAAACTAACAGAACGCATGTCAGTGGTACATGAAGTAGGAGAAGAACATGCATTATGCTTCTCTGAAAGTACGGTTCCCAATGTGTCTGAAGTCAATGCAGATAAAACAGAGGTGGGAGATGGGTTTTCTTTTTCTGATGCTGATGAATTAGGGGATGGAGATCTATCCATTTGACTAGATGTTGGTGTTCCTTTGCGGATGTTAACTGATTTACGAGGATAAGGATGTGTAGGTTTCCTCTTTGGTCGAGGAGGGGGTATCTCAATTGGTTTGAGGGAGCTCTCGTTGCTGCCACTTGATTCCCAAACCACCTGACATAAAGAAGAGAAATGATGTTAATATGAAAGGCATTCAAATCAAATAAGCCCGCTGAAGATTGCTTGCACTCCATGCTGTCATAAAGGATAATAATAGTAGAAAAGTTGGTAACTTGATCACAAGAACCATACCTTAGAGAAATATTTTTGAGCATGGCTTCGAATTTGAACAGCAGTTTTGGTGCCCACGTGCTCTGCATGACGATAGGAGCAACTTCATCGTATCGCAACATATATGAAACGCTTCAAATCACAATGATGAACTTATATTACACTTACCTTGTATTTTACGCCAGCCACGACCATACAGCTTTAAAGCTTCCAGGAACCTCTGGTGCTCTTCTTCTGTCCATTTTTCCCTTTGTTTCGTAATAGTGTAAGGCTTCCTCACCTATTGATATAGAGAGGAAATTCCAAAACCATGAACAAAGGAAAATGGAAAAGGCAGTCATTGAATAATCACATCAGAAAGACGAGCATGATTGTCCCACAATAGGAAAGAATGGAACCTTGGGAATATTGTCACTCCTGAATGAGTGAAGCTCATTCATCTGGAGAACAGCTTCAGATTGTTCACTGCCATTGGTACAGCAATCACTTGCTTTACCAAAGGAGTTTGACATTGTGCCTTCAATTTGCTCCTGTATCCAATCAAAAGAATTAGCCAAATAGTTCTCTTTACGCTAGCAAGAAATTATTCATAAATTCCCACTGGAAGGAAATAGAAAACACAGAGAGTGAATACAAAATGGACGACACCATTTCCCCAACCCTTTATCCAAAATGGTAATAAAAAAATGCTGCCTTGTGTAAAAAAAAATTAAAAATGATGCGCTGCTCTCAGTTACTACTTCCATACACCCAGAACCTGAATGGCTGAATCACTGTAACCATTGCCAATCAACTTACAGACGCTATACATCAATTGTATCCATAATTCTCTCATAGGACTCCACTTCAGTGACACCAAAACTGCACTCCTACATTAGTTTTCTTCTTCTTTTTTTCTAACTAATCAAAATCTTATACTACCATCTTCTAAACTCAATGCAAAAGCATGACTTAACACAAAGCTTCTGTTGGAATCATACACTAATCAGCAATAAAAAAAAAAGGGAAAGGTGTAATTATT
The DNA here is from genome assembly GCA_029228465.1 of Salix viminalis. Taxonomy (NCBI): domain Eukaryota; kingdom Viridiplantae; phylum Streptophyta; class Magnoliopsida; order Malpighiales; family Salicaceae; genus Salix; species Salix viminalis. The sequence continues at coordinate 9,911,803 of CM055440.1, read as the reverse complement.
CATCAGCCATTTACAGCATCATAAGAAAACCCATTTCAAGCTTAAAATAACAGAGTTAATAAACATAAAAGGGCATAAAAAAAAACACAAAAAATATCCATAATTAAACACAAAAAAACTTAAACCTCTTAAATTCAAGTAAACATGCATAAAAGAAAGAAGAAAGTAAGTACCTTAGCAGCAGCAGCAGTAGCAGTAGCAGCAGCCATTGAAACGGGTTTTCTTTCTTGGATCAGTAAAAAATAAAGATCCCCTGAACATCAATGTCACTGATTAGCATCATCATCAACAACAACAACAACAACTAAGAAAAAAAATGTAAAAACCCACTAGATTTTAATTTTCTTTTAGCTTACTAATTCCAAATATCTACCACCGCCAGATATTTTTTGCTGCTACAGTACAGTAAATAATAATTTTATTTTAGTCAAAGAAAGAATCAGATCAAAAACAAACTTACCAGAACAGGAAAATAAAAAAAAATCCGATTCCAATCTCAGAAACTGAACACTCTCAGTTCAGTTCTGTCTTGAGCAGTAACAGCAAGATAGTAAAAGAAAAACAGTAAGGAAACAGATTCCGAGGAATTCGTCTCCTTGGAATCTGATTATCAGAAAAGCTGTGTGAAAATGTAAGAGGAGAGAAGGCAACAGAGAAATTAAATGATGAAAACAGGGAAGGAAAGCAAAAGGTGCCGGTGCCACGTCAGTTAATAAAAAATAATTTTCGTGGAAAATTCGAGAAGGGGCATTGGAGCACTTGTGGCTCAAATTCAATTCAACAACGCGTGCTGTTAGATTTTATTTTTTATTTTTTTGGGTGTGGGGGTCCTGGAAGATAAAGGTAGTGAAAATGTGGGGCTGTTAATTAATCCTGAAATTATAGTTTATTGTTATTATTATTATTATTATTATTATTATTGTAAGATTCTGTTTATCTATTGGAACTTGGAGGAAGGAGAAGCCACTCCTTATCCAATTATTTCTCTGAGATGTTTTTTTTTCTTTTAAGGAAATTGTTGTTGTGACCAGGGTTGTTACTACAGTTCTGTTTTGGTCGGGATATTTTGTACTATTAAAAAAAATGAGACAAAACGGTGTCATTTTCGTTTCGGTTTTAATTCAGGCCCGTTCTGAAAATACCGGTCAAATTCCGGCTGGAACATCTCGATACCATTCCAGCCTTAAAATCATTCTTATTTTGATTAACTTGTGATTGTGTTTCTAATTTTGAGATTATGATTGTTTGACTTTGTGTTTATACTGTATAATTTAAAGTTAATTTATCTTGAATTTTAATTATGTTTGTTAAATTAATATTATTTTATATATATATAAATAATACAACCTCGAAACGGTACGCCAAAATATTCCAAAATGTTTCATACCAATAGAAAAAACGGAACGGTATTGATAACCTTGGTTGTGACTTGTCATCTGTTGCATAAAAGACTTTTAAAAATTTTCTAAGTTATTGTAGAGAACACTTATTTTCCAAAACTAGTATATTTGAAAAAATATTTTTTATTCTAGCATAAAAATAATAATAAACCTATAAAACATAATATATTATAATATAATATTGTTTTTTATTTAGAAATATATCATAATAATATTTTTTATTTTTAAAAATCATTTTTGACATAGCACATGAAAATGATTCAAAAAATATTTAATTTAAAAAAAAATCAAAAATACAAAGCCATAATAATCTCACTAAATATTCATGTAAAAATATCATGTAAAAAAATCTAGAACGACGATCCATTGGTCCGACAGACATGATAGATGTTAGGGCTGTGTGACACCACATACATTGTCCCACTTAATAACTACATGGTCACAAAAAATCAAGAAAAATATCTGTTAAGTAAAAACATCCACCTCTGTCCCAAAATAAAGAGAGAGAGACAAAAGGGGAGACATTGACGGCTGTCGGAAAGGGTACATTATAAAGATATGATACCCTAGCAGTAGATTTTATATTAAAATCATGTCTGTTTTGTGTTTTTTTAATTATCTTTTTTATTTTAAACTTGTTTTTTTATTTTAATTTATTGAAATAAAAAATAAGTATTTGTAAAAAATATTATTGTAATATATTTTTAGATAAAAATATATATAATTTATGCTTGTGCTTTTTCTTAACCATTGATCTTCCTTCTTTTCCTTACCTTTATATTAGATTTATATTATAAAACATAAACAATATGTTTTTGGTTAAAAAAAAATATAAAATATTCCATGAATTTGAGGAGAGTGGTGGGAAGAATCTAGAAAAAGAAACACAAAATGAGAAATTGGATATTGTTTCTGCTGTGGATAGGCTTGCAATCATTATTTTGCAAGTGGATTTTGTTTTAAGATTTAATGGACGAAGAAGATGCCTGCAAGTCCACATGGAGATCCTGAGAAGCGATGCAATTGGATCATTTATAATCCAAAATCATTTTAAAAACAAATATTTTTATTTTTATTTTTTATAATATATTAATGTCAAAATTCATTTTTTTTTAAAAAAAAATATTCTAATATATTTTTAAATAAAAAACAACATCAATCATAATTTATGCATTTAATTAAGCCCATATGATTTCTTTTTTTATGCTGTCTTCAAAGTCAGCAGCCAGCATTTATTTGACATCATCACCCAAGAAAATATGGCTAAAGTCTGTACCTGTTGTTGTTTTCTTGGTCGCACCTTCACCCTAATCACTTGCTCTTTAATTTGGGTTCACACACTAGTCCTTCTGCCTGCTTTTTTTTAAAATATAATATTTAAATGATTTAATATTTAGATATTTAAATGAGATTAAAAAGCAATATAATGTAGCTACGCTCATTGGAACTAAACTTGAAACACTAAATTCCATTCTGAATAATATGATTGAAATAACTCGATAAAATATTAAAAAAAACTTTAAAGAAAATAAACCTGAAACATTCAATTTAGAAAAATTATTAAGTCCAATTTTTAAATATATTAAATATTAAATAAAAAAAATCAATTATGCAAAAGAATTATCATTATTATTATCACTATTATTATATCTAGATTTCTCTATCATCAATATTATTATCAAAACTATTATTATTATTATTGGTATCACTAATGTAATTATCATCATTATTATAAACATTATTATTATTATTATTGGAAAAAAAAACATTGAACTTGAATTAAAGGATATTAAAAAAATGACAAAAAAACAAGAAAAAATATAAAATCGAAAAAATAGGAAGGCAATTGGAATCATTGTTATTCTTATTGAAAAACAAATAATTACTAACTTGATTTAAAGTATAAAATTAAAAGTAATAAAAACTTTGACAAAAATATAAAGAAAGAAAATCAATATATATAAAGATAGGATGTCAAATTATCTTATTTATATTATCTGTTGGAGGCTTTTTACAGCCACTTGTTGAATGTGCTTGAACTTGGATCCAGGTGTGCCGATCTGAGGAAAGTTTGCTTTCGTAGCAGTAGCATCCACTCATCTTTTCCTTCTGGAAAGGCCCGGAGAAGAAGGAAACATCAGAATAAACTGGTGGTGGATCTTTCTTTAAGACCGATATTTCTTCTGTGGCTCTACTTGAATTATTATTATTATTATTATTATTATTATTATTATTACATCACTGTTTTCTCCATATTCTAGTTTTTCTTAAGAAAAACACTTTCTAACATTGTTAATTTAATCCTATAAAAATAATCATCTAAAATACATCAAAAAATTTTTTTTAAAAAAAATTATTTTTGACATGAGCATATAAAACACAATATATTACATGTTTAAATTTAAAAAATATTTATTTTTGCGTCAAATCCACTTTTCAATTTTTTTTATTTGTTTAATTGAAAATGTTTTATTATATATATTAACTAAAATATAATTTTTCGTACCACTTTTACTGTAGTGTTTTTTATTGCGTATATAAACACAGATTACTGTGAATTGTGATAGTACAATTACTATTTTACCTCAGGTCCGAAAAATTTAACACTCAGGATCAGGGTTATTTTCGATATTTTCAGGGGACATGTATTGTATTTCTGATTTTTTGAACAATAAAACTACTATTTTACCCTTGGATGCTGAAAAAAGGACGTGGAACCATAGTTGTTAATTCCGTTCCGTTCGGGCCGGAACGAACGGAACGTTCCATTCCGTTCAAAAAACTGAGACAAAACGGCGTCGTTTTTGTCTCCGTTTTAATTCCGGTCCGTTCTAGAATTCCCGGCTGAACGCTGCTCCGCTCCGCGCGGCTGCCCTGAGTTCAAAATCAAAACGACGCTGAAAGAGAAAAAGAAAGAGAAAGCAAAAGGCTAAAAAGCTATTTCTAGCACTTCAAACCAAAAGGCTAAAACATAAAATAAGTAAAAATATTCATTGTTTTCTCCTCCCTTGCATCCCAGGCTCAGCTCTCCTCCATCCCTGGCTCAGCTCTCCTCCCTTGCATTGGAGGTTCATCTCTTTGTATGGGGGGAGGCGACGGCGCAAGCAAAGGGAAGGGTGGGGCAGTAGGGTTACTGGGTTTTTATATAGGGGCAGTAGCAAGCAAAAGGAAGCCAAGGGAAAGTGAGGGGGACGACGCAAGCAAAGAGAAAGTGGGGAGGGGGTAGGGTTACTGGGTTTTTAAACTTTTTATACTAATAATAATAAAAGGGGGGCAGTAGGTTTTGTGGGTGTTTATAATAATAATAATAAAAAAAAAAGGGTTTATACGGGGGTTATAATAATAATAATAATAATAATAGAGTAGGGTTTTTTTACGGAGATTTTTATAAATTACTTAAATTTCAAATTTTAAATATTGCGGGTCTTTTAATTATATTTAAATTTATTTTTTTTAATTTAAATATAATTAAAATAATAATAATTTTATTGCTGAAGGGTTTTTCAAAAGCAATTATTTAATTATATAACTTACTCTAATTAATTGTATAATTAATTGCATAATTAAACTACATACAAATAATTACACTATATTTAAAATAATATAAAAATAAATGAACGTACGACACCGAAACGGCACGCCGCCGGAACGCTCCAAAACCGGAACATTCCGTTCCAATCAAAAAACCGGAACGGCGACCGGAACGGTATTGACAACTATGCGTGGAACTGTAGGGGATGTTTTTAGTTTTTTATATATTTATGCACAGTAAAACTACACAAATAACCCTTGAAAAAGACAAAAAGAAACCTGGAGTTGGGGTAGTGTGGTACTTTCATCCTAGTTTTTTTCGTGATTATCATTAGGTTCAGGGGTGTATAGATAACTTATCAATTTATTATTATTTCTTTTTCCTTAACACTGCAGACGCGTCGTACAGGCACGCTAGCAGTGTTTCACGCGCACGCACCATTTAGGCGGCGCGTGCGATGTATTTGGGCTATGTAAATTGTCATTCTGTCATGTCATCTTGTGCGTCGTCATGTCATCTGCCTTCCAGGGTGGCATGTGTTGGTTTCTGGTGGTCGATGCATCGACGATGAATAGTTTTTGGTTTTTTCTCCCTTATCTCTCTCCTACCGACATAGATTACAGGTAAGTCCTTCATGTTTGTCATTATTTTTATTTAGTCCCTGTTTTTTTGATTTCGGTGTTATTCCTATTTTTTCAATAGAAATTCTGATTTTGTTCAATTGTGCCCTTACATTGAAACTGATTATATATGTTGGTTTTCATTTTAGTCCATATTCTTTTGATTTTTTTTGTTTCTTTAATTTTTTCAGTATGCGGGTTTTAATTTGTTTTAATTTTATGCTGGTGATTTCATTGAAACCTACTAAAAAGATAAATTTATATTGATTTAAAATTCATATATTTTATAGAAAACTAGTATTTCCTAAGAATTTTGTACTGATTTATATTTTTTTTTCCAAATTTATATTATAATAAAAAAAATCATATAATTAATATTTTTTTACGTTGAAAAAAATATGGTTTTGGCCGCGTCGAGATGCGGGTCAGTGGTTAGTATATATTATATAGAACGTAATTCTACTGAGATATCTAATCGTTAAGAAAAATATGACTGACAATGGGGCCGGTTTGTTGTGAATGAATTGCAACTTTTGAAGCAATAATCACCCTTCTAACATTATTTTAATATTCATTATTTTATATATAAATTAAAAATAAATAAATTATCTCACGATATTGAGGACAACAAATATGTTTTCATTATCTTCGGATTATTAGCTCTGTCACGTTAAGTCATCGATCATATATATATATATATATAGTGAGATATATCAGTGTCGGCACCACAGATAGAATAATTACAGAAGGATTGCAATAATTAGGAGCACCATTGGGATCACAATTATTATTGTTGCCAATACTGCCCCCGTCAGCACCAGGATTGATAACATAGCTGATCCCATGCTCAGGCTGTGACTAGAAGCATTAACAACTCTCCAGGTCAGGCTGTTATTTGTTTTTTTAATTGAAACAGAATATTTTTGTTTTAAAGTGTTTTGAAATGATGTTTTAGAGCTGTACTATATATAGTAATTTAAATCTAAAAATAAAATTATTTAGAATTATGTAATTTTATCTATAAAAAAGATAAAATTAATTTTTCTGAACAAAATTATGAGCAAGTACAATATTACGAGAATATCATCATCAATTTCGCAAGTTTATTACATTTTCTGATTGCTCTGAATTTTAACATAATATATATAAATATGTCAAGAGACTCCTCGTAAAATTTTATCTTAATCTAACGGTCTGATTAAGAGATATAATTGATATTATAAAATTACTTATTATTTTAAAAAATTGCTGAAACGGAATTGATGGAATGAAACCAGAACGTTTTAGACGGTACTTGGCCGAAAAATCTGGAATGGACTAGAATTCAAATCGAGGTAAAAATAACGTTGCTCTATTTTATTTTTTTAATTGATAAAAAATATTTTTCAACTGAAACGAAACGAAATTGATAACCCTGACTGATGTTGTGTATGCATAGCTGGTCCCATGCTTGTACTGTATATTTTCTGACATATATCAAACGAGAAACCTTTGGTTTGCTAAGGAGGATAAAAGGTAAGGTTAAGTTGGTGAGGATGAGATCATTGAGCAGGTGATCAGAGTAGATTTGTGGCACTCATCATCTGTAAACCAAAATAATATAAATTATATTTGAAATCTCATTTATCAGTTTAAATTTTTAAGTGAGATGATTCATAAATATAATATCAAAATCTTATTGATTTAACAATCACAAATTCGAATTTCACCATACTTATTCTATTTGATGAAAAAAAATCAAATATAAAATAGTGCGGGTCTGTTAAATTTCAAGCTTAAAGAGCTTTCAATTAAAAAGAGGTGTTAGAAGAATAATATAAACCATATTATGAGACCTCACCTAACAACTTGAATTTTTATACGAAATAATTTCATAAAAATATTATGCTAGAATGGGTACGTAATGCATGGATCATGGTTAAGCTGCCCCATCTTTCTGATCTCTTTTTTCAGCAGGGATATCAGGAGAAGGATGAAGAGGCGTTAATTTTCTCTTAATTAGCCCTAGCTAATCAAATGAGGCTAGCGATGGAGAGAAAATGAGAGGAAATAAAACCCTAAATTAGTTCTTCAATATTGATTCGCAGTGTAATCTAAATAAAAATAAAAATAAAAATATTCAAGTTGTTTCCACACTTTTTTAGACTTCCTCGAACTATCTAAAAGCATCACAAGTTTGTAAGGAAAAAACATTAAATTGTCTTCAAGACACACACACGTAGAGCTAGTGGAACCTGAAATTTAGGATTAAGGATGCCAATTGAATAATACATGATTTTTGGGTATAGAACATGTATTTCTTATAAAAAAAAATAACTTTAAATTAAAGAGTTCAATTAAGATATTTAAAATAAATTAAAATGTAAATGTGAATGTTTTTAGATTTGAGTTAATTACCCTCTATGTCATACAATACACTTTTTGGAAAACTTAATACTTTCCACCTTCTTCTTCGCACTTTCTATCTTCAGTTAAAAATCTAATATTAGTTAACTATTAAAAGTTGAGTTGATTTTTAGTCAAAAATAATCTATTTGGCATGTATTTCACCGCGAATTAGATAATCTTTTAAGTGAAAAAAATAAATATATAGGTTTTTTTCAATATATTTTTGTTATAAAAAAAGTCTTAATCATAAATTAAAATACTTATTCGTGTATCTAATTAATTAAATTGATATTTGATCACGAAATAATATTTTAATCTCGCAACTTGAATTATGTACTAAATTGTATTAACAACTCTATTTTTTAAAATGAGTTTTTTATTTAATCAAATGATTATCAATGTCAATAAAGATAAATAAAAAAGTCCTTAATGAAAATGAATTAAATACAACTATGAGGCTTATCTATATATATATATATATATATATATCAAAAACAATTAAAGGGTGAGTTGATGATACAAAATCTAAAATTAATTTACTGTTGATGCCACTGGCTTTCATGAGTTACTTCAGATCAACAGAAATGACAAACATGACACAGATTATTTCATTTGCAACTGAGAAATTCATATACTTTAAGCTGTTGTCAATTCAAACAACAACAAAGCTCAACTATCAGCATAAGGTGGGATGAGATCCCATTTATTTTTATTGTACAAATAGACATGCTTCAGTTTTTCAGTTTAGTTAGAAACCATACTCTCAGACTCCTTCACAAAACCATCTCCGGTCCAATCTTTGTCAGACTGCAAGCCATTCTTGACAGCTTTCCTCTGCTGTATCGCTTCTTGTTGCCGGCGAACCAAATCCGTGTGCGTTGTGAAATACTCGAGAGATGTTCTGGGAGGCCAACAGAATGAAAGCAGCAAATTTGAGATATAATGTGCTGGTGATTTTTTATAGCTGGAGCTTAAGATTTCTTCGATAGAAATACATACCCTCTGAAATCTTCTATTGATGAGAAGTTGTGCATTTTCATAAAATCCTTCAGTTCATCACAGAGTTTCTTCACAAGACCATATCCATGCATCATAACTCCAGTGCATACCTGAAGTACAAAAATAAATGATCTTAAATATTTGCACACAATATACATCAGTTTGTTTAGAAGTCATTTTCATTTCCTAAAGGAGTCGTAAAGTAATTAAGGATAGAAAAATAATAGTGACATTTTTAAGTAGTTGTCCCTACGTCACACCTGCCTACAGATCACATGCTGATTGGAAATCAAAGCCCCTTTAAGAGATAACTCCATGCTAAAATCCAAAGTCCGTAGTTCCAATTACAAATATTCATAGTATAAATGTTGCAACCAGGTAGTCATGCATAATGAAAGGAGTAAACCAGCTCTGCCTTCAATAATTAGAAGGAAAGGCAACAGATTCCTAGCTTCCAGAGACTGAAGTCCGATTAAATTAATCAAAAGCTGATTATCAATGGGTGAGTTCTTCATCCATGCCACTGTACTATGCTTTTTAGAATTGCAGCTGGGTCCCATATAAACAATCCAAAGTATATTTTGAGACATTGATCAAGACCAATTGTTTTTCTTATATGTACTTGGACACTGACTGGCTCAATAATCTGGCTTTTGAAGTTTTCACTTTTGAGTTAAACTGTGTTAAACAGTACAGAACATCAAGCTCGGGTTACACAGACATGGTGCTGGTTAAGCCACACGTGAACTTCGATAATAGCTAAAAAGAACTTCTGAATCTATTCTTTTTTTTTTGTCCAGCAAATAATAGCATGAAAGAATAACTCACTTAGTGTTCACCCCAGGCAGTTTAAATATAAATAACAGCATGAGACAAGATGTCCAAACCATAACCATCATACCAATCTTTGTGGTTGAATAGGTAACTGATATTAATCAGGTAGATGTGAATGAGATGAGACAATAAGAACATGATAAATAAAACGCAATGAAAATACTCTTTCCCCACCTGAACTGTATTTGCTCCAACAAGAATAAACTCAGCAGCATCACCACCTGTCTCAACGCCTCCAATACCAGAAAGTGAGTATTTCTCCAAATCAAATTCTGATTTCATCAGTTTAGCAATATTCATTACTTTCCCAAGTGCAATAGGGTGGACTGCTTTGGAAGAGTAACCCCCAGGAGTTGAATATCTGACAATAAAATTTAAGCATGTAAGTTTTATTTAAGGAATAGTGATCAATAAAAAATTTGTCATTTCTCAGCTAATACAAACCCTTCGACGCAAGGCTCTGGTCGTAAAGTTTTCAGATTTATTCCCATTACACTCATGATGGTGTTAATAGCAGCCACTCCCTCGCATCCTGATTTTAGTGCCACCCTAGCAGGCTGGACAAAAGGGTAGGAATGAAGTTACGACTAAAAATTCAACTGAAATGTTTACTGCCTTACAGCAGACAATGGTGTGAATAAAAAAATTAACATAGATGGACGGGATCAAAAGATTTATGTTATTTTATCACACAAGAGTTATTAAGCCAAACATATGATATGAACAGAATTGTATTCTGTATTACATACACTCAAAAGGGTATGGTGTTTTAAATATTTTTTTAGATTAGATTTTGGATGCTATAATCTAGAGAAAAAAACTCTCCATTAAACAAAGTAATATCAACTTTTTGCAAGGCTAGGTCAAATTGTATAAGATTGATTTGTGAATTCAGAAGCTCAACTGAACATTTGTTGTAGATAGAATAATTGGTAAAATTACTATTTCATAAAATGTTATTCAACCAGTAAGGACTTTTTTGGTCTAAGGTGTCATTTCATTATGCCAGGAAAAAGGTTAGTGAATCTCACGAATAAGTGCTATAATAAAAAAAAACACGGTTACAAAGTTTATGCAATAAGTTATTTTTACTTGGATAAAGTCAGTCAAAATTACAACCCCAACTTCAAAGAAAAGCTTTTATATACCAAATTCACTTTACAATTTTTTCTGTGAAAAAAAAATGAGAAAAAAATGGATAAGTGTTGTCAGTTTGATCTTTCCTTGGCAACAGGTCTTGTATATTGAACCCCATACATAACAAGCAAAGAAATTCCCATCCCTGGTCAAGTATTTTTAAAATCCATGCATACAGTCAAGCTTGAAATACAAGTGTACTGGCAAAAGGAGAAACTGACCCTGTGTTATGTCGGTGATGTTAGGAGTCATCTTTGCCCATACTGGGAACATTAGCTTTTGCATTAATCCAGCCACAAACCTCTTCCAACAATGCACAATCTTGGCCAACTGCAGCACCCATTTTACGCTCAGGCATACCATGAGGACATGAGAAGTTGATTTCTAAGGCATCCTAAGAAACATTTCAGGAATCTTAGATGACAGCAAGCAAAGATTTGCACAAAAATAAGCGATCAGTGATGACTAAATCTTACAATTCCAGTTTGCTCTACTCGGTCAATAAGTTCCTCCCATGCAGCTTTGTTATACTCCTCCATGATTGAAGCAATGAGAATCCTATCAGGATATTCTTCTTTTAATTGTTTAAATTCTTTCAACATTGTTTCAAGAGGCCGGTCACTTATGAGTTCTATATTCTCCCAGCCAATAATTTGCCCCTTGGCCGAGCCATTTGCACCAGCTCGTAGCCTAGCATACCGAGGAGTTACATTTATAACTTTCGCTGCATCTAGTGACACCTGGCAAATCAAGAATTGAAGATCATTTTTTTCTTTTATGAATAGATCAAATAGCTTTAGCATGGAAAGGTGACAACATGCTGCAGATAAGTTGAAAAGAAAGATGTATCCAATAAAACACAGAAACTGTGACCCTAGGCATTTAATTCATATGACATGGTTAAAATGAGACAATTAAAATATCCTGGTTGAAACTGATTGTTGCAAATGATAGTCCTTGTAGGCACATAGAACTTATGAGATCAAGTTCCAGAGCATCCCTGAAAAGTAATATTCAAAGCACATGATACCCCTCGATTTCTTCAATGAACTGCCCTGACAATACCCTTATCAATTCCTAACTCACACAATCAACAATACTAAAAGATTTCATTATTTTTCTTCACAATTCTGATACTAAAAAAGCAAATGTTTTATTTTGACAAAGACAAGGCAAGCCATATCAGAGAGGAAAGGGAAGAAATACAATCAATGAAATCATGGATTTCTTGTGTTTGCATAAAAGAAACTCAACCCATTTGAACTAGAGTCTAGGAACTGACCGAACAAAACCACAGTCAGCAATGATCGATATGATTATCAAACATAACCAAACTTAACACCATTCGATCCCCCCCCATAGATTAAGCCAAGACTCAACTGTAACATCGTGATCTTAAACATTAGCATCGATATGTTCCCACAATCAAATAAAAAAAAACATCATGAGAACATCCTCATAACAGGACTCAATTTCATTTCTTTTCTGTTCAATAACACACACACACATATCAGAAAAAGAAAGACAGAAAAGAAAAGAGATAAAGTGAAAGCTCACAGTTTTAGCAATGACAGCACCCCAGCCTTCATCAAAGGCCCTTTTCATGACAGTGTAGTTGGTACCAGGCGGACCAGACCCAATAACAAACGGGTTAGGCATATGCAACCCATTTACAGTGACACTCAAATCAGGCTCTCCCTGACTCTGTCCCTGAGAACCCACCACCTTCAAGAACCCAATTTTACTCCTGCCGCGTTGCGTTCTCAAACGGAGCTGAGCAAACTCAGTGACAGAATTGCTCCCCCTGATCTGGGTCAAACTCAAAGAAGCCATAACTAATCAACCAAGAAAGAGAGAGGAGAGACAGAATCGGAGTTATATCAAGTAGTTAAACGTATTGTGAAATGAAAATGGAGATGGGAAAGAGTATGATTGAATCTGAGCTCATATGGTTCCGTATTGGATAATTAAGAGGAGTCGATTGCGTCTTTTGTAGAATCTGTATTTGATTTTAATGGTTTTGTTTTGAATATTCTACTGCTTGTCATTATTGACTTACCTTGCTGTTATATTTTATATTCATTGACATTATTTCTTTTATTTTTATTAATTTTGTTCAAAAAATATTAAAATATGTTAGAGAATAATATAAATCATATTCTGAGGCTTCATTTACAAGTTTAAGCTTCTAGGTGAGATGATTTGTTAACATGGTATCAGAGCCTTGTTGACCCAGCAGTCATGAGTTCGAATCTCATCATTCTCATTCTACTTGATAAAAATCAAGCACAAGATGATGTGAGTCTGTGCAAGTTTCAAGCCCAAAGGGTTTTACTTGAGGGTGTATGTTAGAGAATAATATAAATCATATTCTGAGACTTCATTTATAAGTTTAAGCTTTTAGATTAAATGGTTTCTTAACAAAATAAAATTGGACTTGTGAGCCCACACAGACACTGATAGGAATATTCATCTATGTAATGGGTCGCGTTTTAATCAATAATTATATCAAACTCGTCGTTTAATATTTTATAAAATATAAATTTAATTAATTCAATTTTTTTATTCAAACAAATTGGATAAATCATGTTTATGCTGGAATTTATAATATCGATAATTTCAAGAAGATGAGATTAATTAAAACACGTGGCAGCTACCGCACACCCACATTAAACAAAAAAAAATAGTTTGTGTTAATGTTACCTTTACTTGTCAGAAAAGTGACGTGGATTTGTATTTGCATATTGAGATTTTTTTGTATTATTTATTATAAAGATGCAAAAAATCGATCTGACAACAGCTAGGCTTATGCGATGCCACCTTCTTTTTATTATATTAATTGCCAATTATCAAATCTCAATTATGGAACGCTGAGTTGTTGCCATAAAGTGCGATGATTTGTTTTATTCATATCTAGAGTATTTAATTTGGTTTTATTTTAAAGTACATGTTTGAGAGTGTGGTTGCGATTGTTTTTAAAGTGTTTTTCATTCAAAAATACATTAAAATTATATTTTTTTTATTTTTTAAAAATTATTTTTGACATCAGCTCAAAATGATCTAAAAACATCAAATTTTATTAATTTAAACTTAAAAATAAAAATAAAAATTTTCAAACTTTTTCAAAAACGCTTTTGAAAGCACTCTCAAACACCCCCTAAATACATTTTTTTCAGCTTGTAGTTGTTTTAAAGTTGATGCATGCGAAAGTACTCGTTTTTTTTTGTTTGGTGTGGTTGTCTAGACTAGCTTACATGTGCTTTAACTAATTTCACGAGTCTTGAAAATAACAATCATGTAAATTTTTAATAATCATTATAATAATAATAAGACTTGAAGATGATGTTATCACAGAAAAAACAAACTCTTTAATCCTGAGCTCTTGGCACTTAAGCAAATAGTTCTCACACTTACAAGTACGTGTGTTTGTTTCATTTGTTCGGTGATAAAATAAATAGAATACCATGATTTCAAGACCATGGCAGAAAATGGGAGGTGGTCTTGCATGCCACTAGGATTAAAAAAAATCTTAAAAGAAAAACATTACTGCAATTCTTTTCTCGAAATACTATAAACTACATGTTCTTTTTTTTTCAATCTATTTAAAAAAAAAATCAATTACATTCATCACTGATAGGTTTATTCAGAATTAAAAAATACAAGTTAAAACCCCTTTGATTTTTGATATGATGTTTGTCAAAATCAAGTTTTTTATCTTAAAAAAAAAAATGAGTGGACCTAGATTGACCCTTCCAATCTATGACTCGAGTCTTATCTAAGGTTAACTCCTCAGATTTTAAAATTATTATAATAATAATTTTTACTCATAAATTGACTCTAATCAATCCGGGTTGGTACTCCTGAGTTCTGACCTGTGGCCCAGGTTGACCTCCAAGTCGAGTTTGAAAATTATGACAATAATCAATTTAATCTTTATATTAACTCAGATTTACCCTCCTAACTTGTGATGTGAGTCTTGTCTCGGGTTAATCTTGAGTTGAGTTTTAAAACTATAATAATAATAATAATCATTTGCATCATTATATTGACTTAGATAAACCCTTTTGACTTGTAACATGTCTTGTTTTGGGTTGATCTTCAAGTTGTTTTTAAAACTATAATAATAATTATTTTTATTTTTATATTGATATAAGTCAACAATTAAACCGACTTGTGAATCGAATATTGTCTTGGGACCAACATTTGAGTCAAGTTTGTAAATTATAATAATAATTATTTTTATATTCACTTAGGTCAACTAGAGTTAACTCTCTTGATTCATGACCCGATTCTTGCTCGAATAAACCCTACAGTTTGATTAAAAGTATGATAATAATTATTTTTATCATTGAATGTCTTAACTAAACAATTTTAAAATTAAGAGTTTTTACAAGGATATTTTAAAAACAATAAATATTATCTCTAGAAACATAACTTCTTCATATCTTTTATTTTAAAAATACAAAAATTTACTCTAAAATTATTATAAAAACCTTTTTATTTTTATATTCAGTATCTTTATCTCCAACCACATCCATTTTTACCTTTATTATTTCATCTTTTCAATCACAAACAGTAAACAAACGCTATATTTCAGATCACAGCTGTCAACGCATGCAAGAAACATAGATGTTGGTTGCTTTCTTCAATTAATTATAATATATAGATTTATGTGAATCCAGGAAAAGGGCAGAGGTAAGAATTTGACATTAGGGGAGTGGAAAAAATACGTAACATATAATTTGGGTAGAAATACAGATTCGTATATCCTGAAACTATAGTTATAATCTCAAAAAAATCAATAGAAAAAACTCTACTCCATTAAAAATAAATCTTTAAATTTAATAATATAATAAGAAATACATGAATTGTTTGTATATATATAAAAATCAACCTCGCTAAAAGAACCCAAAGTTAAGTAAAAAAGAAAAATTAACATTCAAAATTAATTAATTCATAAAAAAAAATATCTTTTTAATTTAATTTAAAATATCCTTTTAGATTTTGGGAGGGCCGCGACTCCCCCTTCCTCTCATAAAGAGTGTCTGATGTTGCGTTTTAGAAAAAAAAATAAAAAAAAATATTTTTATTTTTTACTCTAAATTAAAAAATATATATTATTTTTAGATCATTTTCATATGCTGATGTTAAAAATAATTTTTTTAAAATAAAAAAATAATTTTTTTAAAATAAAAAAATAATTTTAATGTATTTCTGAATGAAAATCACTTTAAAATACAATATCAATCATACTCCCTAACAAACACCTCTTAGTTCAGCAACTGGCTGCGACACCCATCTCTTCCTCTCAATTGGTCACAACTCTCTATTCTATTAGTGAAGAAAAGACATAAACTTTTAATATGGTTGTTAATACAACTATCACCGAAAGTTTATATAATTATTAATTTTAAAACCTATAAAATTAGTTAAAATTTATAAAAACTAATTACTTTTAATATAGTTGTTAATACAACCATCACCGAAAGTCTATATAATTATTAATTTTAAAACATATAAAATTAGTTAAAATTTATAAAAGTTAATTCGATCATGCAAGTTAATAGAAAGGAAAAGGACGTAAATGCCATGAAAACTACATTTTAGTAGAGCCACTTGCCTCTGGCTACGGCCTACCTATGCATGAGCTGAAAATTACTTCAGGAAAGCAATGCCACGTGGCAGACATGATGACTAGCAACTTGCTTGTTGCCTAGTGGCAAGTGTGCTCACGTTCATGCACCCAAGACCTTGATTAAGACTTTTGCTGACTCGTCATGCACCCATGATCCCGGCTTTTGTGGGTCGAAGCTGTCCAGAAACAACCACGTCAGCTCCCCGATACATCCAAAGCTCCTACACGTGTCAGGCCAGTCTTCCTCCATGGATGCCAAAGTTTTATTGCAAGCTTAAACTCATTAATCAATTATTGGGCCCCATTTATTGCAAGATTTAATACTTGTTTAAGTAATTGGTCGCATTTATTTTTAAAAATAATTTTTGTTTAGAAATGCATAAAAAAAATATATATTTATTTTTAAAAAATTATTTTTGATATAAATAATCTAAAAACACTAAAAAATTAATTTAATATAACAAATTTTAATTTTTTTCAAAAATATTTTTGAAACACAGTATCAAACACCCACAGAAAGTAAATATACTTGAATAAAAACTTATAATTAATCCACAATTCAATCACAAACAAACCTAATTCCATCGTCTGAATCATCATCATAATATATATAGTTTTCAAAAGAGAAACAAAACAATCTATCCGATCAAACAATTTCTGACGGACAAATCCTCGGCAGATTATTCATAAGAAATCTTCTCCAGATTTCGATAGACTTGCAGGTTGCAGTCCAATCTTACGAAATGTTTTTCGTTTTAAAAATATTTTTTAAAAAAATTGATTTTTTTATTTTAAATTAAAAAAATATTATTTTTAGATCATTTTGATATATTAATATTAAAAATAAATTTAAAAAACAAAAAATATTATTTTAATATATTTTTAAATAAAAAATATTTTAAAAAATAATGATAATTATGTTAATCATGCTTCTAAACAATCAAACACGTGAGAATCAATGGAGTAAAGATGTCTGGGGGCAGTGATCAGTGTTCTCTAACTTTCGTGCACGCTTTTAGCTAGAAAGTGGAGAGGGCCTGCTCACCTAATACAAGTTTACAACTCCACGGGTATATTATTTTTCATTTTGAATATGATAAAAAATATTTCCATCATGAATAATTATTTGATGATGTTATTAAATCTAATCTAATGAGTTAATTTTTTAAAAAAAAACTCAATAATTAGACCATATTTAAAATACTCTGATATGATCTGATTGATTTGGTAGATAAAAATCATTTTAGTTGTAAGAACATAATAATCAAGGATCAAATTAAGAAAAAAAGTAAAGACAAGATTGACATAAAAAAAATTCAACTCCATTCTCTACCTAACTTAACATATACTTTAAAAATATATGATAAAGACAACCCAAATAACTATTAAAAATAAATTGAAAAAATAAGAAAAAAAATACTTATTTTACTATGCAGCCTATTGTATTAAAAATATTGTAAGAAAACCTAAATTATCAATTTTGCAAGAAGTTTCTCGCGCCTTGCAGATACTTTCCGGTTACACTTCCAATATTTATTAAATAAAAGGCTAGACAAGAAAAGGGACTGACATCACAAAGCATGGATGGACACTGTGTTCGAGATTGCGATGAAAATTATATTTTAAAAGTGTTTTTTTTTTTTTAAAATATACATCAACATGTTAAATCAATTTAAAAATACAGAAATTATTACTTCAAAATTAATAAAAAAAAAAAAATTAAAACTCAGCTGGAAAAACAAACACTGCTCGAATCATGTAACGATCCCATGTCTATATTATATTTATATATCATCTCATTTCAAGAACAGTTTCACTGCTTGAATGAACAAAAGATTAAAAGATAAACAAAATATGAAGAAATGAAAGAAAAATTCTAAGTCCAGATCCCGGAAGTCTATTTACAGGACTCAAAGAATGTTCCCAGCCCACAAATTTAAATGGGCATTCGGGTCAAATCACAAGCTCAACAAATCTGAACTCGGATCTTTACATACAAAAGGGTGAGACAGTAGCTGAGATGTCGTCCACCTCTTGCTAGACTCCTTCTGCAGGCAACATTGAATGAAGTCCCGGAACTCCTCCGACGCTCCGTCCGGCAAGCTCGGCGGATCGCCGAAGCAAATAGCACACATAAGAGTAGCCCAATCGGGTCTTTGACCCGGTGGAAGAAACGGAAAATGACCCAAATAAAGCTCCAACAGAGTCAGACCCAAGCTCCAGATATCACCGGCGTAGCCATCGTAGTTCCCGCCGTAGGTATCCGGGATCAAACCTTTCCGGGCTCATGTAAGCACAGGTACCAACATAGGAATTACAAGCATCTAGCGTGCGTTGCATGATCTTACTAACACCAAAATCAGCGATCTTCACTTTCATGTCCTTGTTAACCAGCAAATTCGAGGGTTTGATGTCTCTGTGAATAATCTTCTGGCCATGTAAATAGCTCAGACCACTAAGAACCTGCCGGGCTACATGAGACAGCTTGGGCTCATCAAAGGTGCCATACTTCTGCAGAAGCGAGTCGAGCGTGGCTAACTCCATGTACTCCATCACAATTACTATGTCGCCGGAAGGTTTTTCATAGCTCCCATGGCACTGAACGATATAGGGAGAATCTGTGCGGCGGAGAATCTCGATTTCCCTGTAAATTTGGCGGCGGACTAGCGGGTCACTATCTCCATGTACAACTTTGAGTGCATAAATCTGTGAGGTTCTCTTATGACGTACTTTATAGACCGTGCCGCCATTGCCATGGCCTATCACGTGTATTTTCTCGATATCGTTGCACGATATTGCAGATGTGCTGGTGGTGGTGGTGGTGGTGGTGGTGGTGGAGGATGCTGGAGGGAGAGGGAGAGGGAAACGGGGGCGGCGGTCGGAGAGTTCGGGGAGACGGAGGTTGATCTGCCGGCGTTCACGGACCAGAGCCATATGGTTAGGGGAGGATGGGTGGTGTGTGTTTTGGAGCGGTTGAAGGAAATGAGGACGTGGGGTATTCTTATACAAGTGGAGAGAGATAGAGCACGTGGATATATAAAATTTCTTTTTGAAGGATGGTGGGAGGAAGGAAGGACGAGGTGGGGGTACACAAATTGAGAAGAGTTTCGGTTATTTGAAGAGGACCGTTTTGACTCTATTCACTGCTTATCCACATGTGACCATTTAATAATAATAGCCACCCATCCCCCCCAATAAATAAATAAATAAATGTATAGTCTAATAATTATATGGTTTCAATAAAGATTCCGATTCTAATTCTAGTTTATTATAATAATATAAGTATTCAGGTGAGATGATTTTTTAACATAGAATTAGAGTCTTGTTGACCCAGCAGTCATGAGTTTGAATTTCACTATCCCCATTTTATTTGATAAAAATCAAGTACAAAATAATATGAGCATGTGCAAGTTTCAAGCTCAAATGATTTTCATTTGAGAGAATATGTTAAAGAATAATATAAATAATATTCCGGTGTCTCACCTAATAACTTAAACTTTTCGATGAGATAATTCATTAACACTATAAAGTATTATATGTAAATGCTAATCACATGTTTGTTTAAGACTGTGATTGAAATTATTTTTTAAACTGTTTCTTATTCAGAAATATATTAAAATAATACTTTTTTAAAGAAAAATTATGTTAAACATTATCATATCAAAATTATTTAAAAAACAAAAAAAAATATAAAGTGAAAAAAAAGAAGTTAATTATTTAATTCTTTTTATAAGCACTTTCTAAAATACAGTTACAAACAAACACATAATTAGTTATTTTTTAGTAGATTAATATAAAATATCTCTTCATTTATGTAGCTATTAATAATTAACGTAGGTAAATGTATATTAATTTTTCAAGGCACTTGTTAGAGCACGAAGAACAGTAGTATTTAATTTTCAACGATACAAATGTTATTCACGCCCACAATATTTTGCATAAATTGATTACAGTCTTTAGCACAAAAACGTTATTCACGCCCACCATATCCATTTGCCTGCCGTCGGCTGATTCTTTCAGGATCAGATGGAGGTTTGGCAAGCCTGTATGCAGCCGGTGAGTGCGCTTGTTTTAAAAGTTAGAAATAATATTTTTTTTTAAAATAATTTTTTTTAAAAATATTTTTTTTAAATATTAAAATATGAAAATGATCTGAAAATATTATAAATATTTAGTTTAAAAATAAAAAAACAAATATAAAAAAATTAATTTTTTTTTATAGACATAGTGTTACATAAGCATCTCAAATCGGTAGAGAAAAAGGTGAAGGCAAGCGATTCTGGGTGTGATGTCAATGATAAAGAGTTTGCGATCTGCACATTAGATGTCGAGTTCAAGTCAGGACATGCAATTCTTATAAAAACTTGGAACAACTGGAGTTTTACTCATTCATCTGGACCCATATAATATATTTTTAGAGAGGTTTCCTCACTTAAAAAAAAATTAGAGCTGGCACTTCAGTGATGATGATTATAATAGCAAATAAATAAATGCAATTGGACCCAATTAATGTAAGGTATGGCCTCTTGCTGATATTAATATTGCGGCATGGATGGGTTAGAGCTGGGATGAATGTGGAGGCAGCACCAAGTGGCCAGGCAGGAGATTAATGAAACGAACAAGGGATTAGGTTGGGGATCGTAGCACCTCAGCCAGCTCAAGTGAACAATAGCCGTTGATCATGGTTCACGCTGCTTACCCCGCACGTGCTTCACTCACGTAAAATATCTCTCAAGTGGTGATGAGATCCAGCTCTATCCCGTTGGAAATTGAAGAGCCGGGATAAAATTATTAATATCTCCCTAGTTTTGATAATATAATGTACTCTTTCTTGGCAAAAATGTAGGTAATTCATTTCGTCACTTGCTATAGATTTTGTTTTTAATTGTATTAAGGAAGTTTTTGTTCTTAAAGTGCGTGATGTAATGATAAAGAGTTTCAGATCTGCACAACAAATCTTGAGTTCAAGTCAGGACGTGTATCTCTTGTAAGAGCCTAAAACAATCAAGATTTTACTCACTCATCTAAACTCATAAAATGCATAATTAAATTTCTCTCGAATTCAAAAAAAATAAAAATGATCAAGCGGAGTGTGTATTTTTTTTGAAACAATAATAGTAGTAAAAAGCTTTAAAAGAGTTGAATTGTGAAAGATAAATTATTTTTGATTTATCAGGATAAAATATCTATGATTCATGATCTCATCAAGTGACGTTTTAGATCAAAATTTATTTAATTTCAAGAATTATAAATTTAATATCTTGCTAGATTCATAATCGTCTAGGCTCAATGCTCTATTAAATCTAAAAATACAGGTAAATCATTGTCGTCACTTGCAATAATTTATTAGTATTATTGTATTAGGTAACTCTTCAACTACCAAGCTAGTGTATGGTTTTTTTTTAAGAAATAGTAGTACTTAAAAACATATATGCCTCTTTTTTAACCTACTTTGTAAATACTAAATAATTAAAAGGGATTTATCTTTTTAGATCATTTTAATATATTAATATCATTTTAATTTATTTTTAAACAAAGAATATTTTCAAAAATAATCTTAATCATAGCATCAGTATACGTTAATTAGAAGTATATATCAGCAATGCCCGCACACAAAGAACTCCTGACTGGTTTAAGAAAGGAAGAGCACAAGAAGGTGCTGATTATAGCAATGGAGGGTGCTGACAAAGGCGGCCACCAGCCATCTTTAAATATCTTTCAAGACTTGAGAGTTTCGATGATTTAAAAATCAACCATCGTGGTGATCCACGTCCACATCACTCACTCGCTATCAATATATATTATTATAGTATTATTCCAGCAAAGTAAGAATTATTTATGTTTGTTTTCACCTTATTTTCCATGGGGTGATGCTTCCCTCTATCTTCCTAATTATTTGCATTTAAACAATATTTATTTTTATTTTAAATTAATTGTTTTTCATATTTTTATATCATTTTAATATATTTTTAAATAAAAATACTTTAAAAAATAATATCGATCACAATCAAACAAGCTCTTAAGTTAGTTGATGTTGAGTTCATAGTGTACGTGGGCAGCCTAAATATCTATTTGAGAATGTAGTTGAAATTATCTTTTAATGTGTTTTTTTATTCAAAAATACATCAAAATAATACTTTTTATTTTTTAAAAAATTATTTTTAACATCATTGCATAAAAATGATCTAAACACATATTTGTTTTTTAATTTAGAGTAAAAATTAAAAAATTTCAAATTTTTTTAAAAAAAAAACATTTTTAAAACACAATTACAAATACTTTTTAAATTGATGAAAATATATTGGGGCTACATGCATCGTCTCCATCAACACCAATTAAATGGAAATGTATAAAGGATTCCCATCCTTTTGCTCTCCAAGGCAAATGGGTCTGCTAATTAGAAAATAATTATGGGAGAAAAGGACAACTAACTTATATAAGAGACCCGTAATTAAGGCAAGTAGCTGACGTGGTTCGTATTTTAATTATGATAACTAATATAACTAATCCTAGGACACTTGTCGAACATTATCTATTATAGGTTGGGTTGGGTTAAAAATAAAAAATAAAATATTTAACTAATAGTTAATGTTTGTAAGTGTTTGCAATGAAACGTCAGAATAATATAAAATAATAAAGACCAATCACGTGTATATTTGTTTCTGCTATTTTTTTAATGGCGGAAACCACCATTAAAATAATAAAAATTAAACGCAGCAGCAAAATTATGAAGTTGTTGTTTTTACTCTTGTATTCTTTTGCTATAGAGGGTTTTACCCCCACAATAAACGAAAAATAAAAACAAACACACTATACAGTGTTTTAAAAATATTTTTGAAAATTTTGATTTTTTTTTATTTTAAATAAAATATTTGTAGTGTTTTTAAATTATTTTTATATGCTAACATCAAAAATAATTTTTAAAAATAAAATAAAAAACATCATTTTGACGCGTTTCAATACTTTAAAAAATAACTTCAACTACACTCTCAAACAACCACGAACAATTAATAACTCTTAATAAATATTTTAACAACACTATTATTAAATTCATTTATATTTATGTATATATAGTTTTTTTAATGAATAGTTGAATATAGAAACCACATGTCTAAATGAAATATTGCATTTCACACATGAAAATACCCCACTAAACCTATATATCTAAGCAAAAATTGATGATATCTCTAAGAGATGGATGGCTAAATCCTAAATGTGGTAAATATACTATTTTTCCAAGAAGTCACTCATAAACTCAAATCTAACTCTTCTCTTATTACTTGAACTAATTCGTTGAGGACTAAGATCATAGTTAACCCTCGGTTTCCTAGTCCTCGTCACAAGGCTGGAAGATGCTACTTCCTAGAGAGGACATTATTAATAATAATAATAATAATAATAATTAATGTTTAGGTTTTAGAAAATTGTTTAATATTATTATTAAACTTGATCTAACAAATTAATAATGAAATTTCTGAACCCGATTTCTTGCCTAACTCAAATTTAAAAATAAAAAAATGTAAGAGCAAATCCAAAAATAAATGATAGGTAGATAACATGGATTAACTTAAGAAAACAAATTCAATTTTTTTTTATATAATAAAAATACTATTTTAGCTAATTATATGATAACAAATTTAGAATTTTATAAAATGAAGCATCAATCAAATATAAATATATTATTTTGAAACTACAATAACATCATAGAAAATAAAGTAAAATAATTTATAAAGACAAGTTTAAAATAAAAAAAAATATTAATGTAAAATAACTCCTATACCTGAATTGGGTATTTCAATATGAATTTAACATAGTTGATTTTAATTTTTTAAGCTGTTTATTTAAATAAAAAAATTATAATATTTGGTTTAAAATACTTTTAATAAAAAATTTTTCAATAACTTGAGTCAAAATTTACATAAAAAATGTTTTGATTCAGTTTTTATCAAACATATTCCTAAATGAATGAATCATAACTCATAGTTAAAATAACTTTAAGTTAAAAATATGTTCGGAAAAAGAACTCAAAATCAACTTTATTAAAGAAGGAATCTAGTATAAGTTATGAGAGTTAAAAGCCGCAATTTTTATTTTTAAATTAAATCAGAATTTTGACTCAATTTGTTAGCAGCTTTTATTTAAGTCAAGAGTTATTTCTAATAAACACATTTATAATTCTTTTAATTAAAAATAATAAATAAATAAATTTGTTAAAATCACACCAAACATTACATAATAACGCAAAATGCAAAGCATGTGGTGTTTCAATGCGAAAAGTGAAATTAAAAAAAGTCTATATAAAACGCTGCCAACCATTTGAATATCCATGCATGTTATCGTTTAAACGTGTGATAAATAAAGGTCACTTTCTACATTTTAATTAGCATATAGTTTGAGTTAATGAAAAAGAAAAACGTTGAAAAGAAGAAGATTATTTTTGTTGTTTTAATAATAATAATAATAATAATAATAATAATAATAATAATAATAATAATAATAATAATAATGTTGAGAACCTCAATTTATAGCCGATTTCTATGTACCACCTCGTTGATTCAAGGCTAGTTCTGTGTTTTCCATTAAGATAATAATAATTATTGAATAAAATTAACATATTCTTGTTACCAATACCATGCCAAAACAGAAAATGTTGCAAATAGCAGGATGACTAATGATCAAGAAATATCCGGTGATTATTCTAAATAACTAGATTAATGTTGTTTTTTAAAATATATAGTAAAATAATAAATATTTAATTTTAAAAAATTTTTTTTTGATACAGAACATCAAACTGATTTAAAAAAAATAATTTAAAATAAAAAAAATAAAAAAAATATTTTTTATAAAATATTTTTAAAACTCATGCAAAACAGTCAATACTCCTGGGGAGGTTTTCTTTGATTTAGTACTTGTTTGAGAGTGTGGTTAATGTTATTTTTGAAAGTGGTTTTTTATTTAAAAATATATCAAAATAATATTTTTTATATATCAGCACATGAAAATGATATAAAAACATTAAAAAGTTTTTATTTAAAATAAAAAATATTTTTTTATTAATTTCTGAAAAAATATTTTTTTATTAATTTCTCAAAAAATACTTTTGAAACTTAATGTAAAACATTACCTTACCTTTCCGATTTGGGATTCTACACTAATATTCATGTTGAAAACAAAATAGCAATTCTAGCAGCTTGCACATGTCGATTAGCCAAGGGCCCAAACGGAGGAGGGCCTGTGTTATAACATTTTTTTTAAATGTTGAAAAAAATGAAAAAAAATATATTAGCAGAGAGAACACCTAGAAAATTACCACAGATTGGTTGCGAAAGATCAAAAATTTATAACGTCGAACAAACTGTTAGCCAATTTTTGACAAATAAAGCACTATTGACAAAGAGAATTTAATTTGAGAAGAATTTTTTCCTTAAAAATCTAATGTTTAAGAACTCAATCGGAATTTTTTGAGGATTTAATTGAATTTATTGAGCGATTAATTACAAGAAATATTAGTTTTGAGTTCAATTTGGATTTTAATTGGAAGAAATTGAAGTCCGAGAGGTTGAATTGCAATAGTAAAAAACTGATTTGGTCAAATTAAGGGTCTAAATGTATAAATATTGAAGTTTGATAGACAATTATTGAAGGGTCAAAATCATTGACCAAACCCTAAAAGATATGAGATTTTCAGGGGCTGGAATAATAAAGTTTTAGGGGTCAAATTGAAGGAAATTGGAAGTTTACTGGTCAATTCGCACAAATTAGAAACCAAAGATTGAATTGGAGAAGACGCTGAACTTTGAGGCTGATAATTGAGTTTGATAGGGGTGAAATTGCATAAAATTAAAAGTCTTAAGACAATTATGGCTGCAATCAAAAGATACTGTAGGGACATGGACTAAATTAAAATTTGAACTGGCATGTAAAGAGCTCCTTAGAACTAACCAAATGGAAGATTAAATTAAACACGTATTATCATATTCATCACTGTAAAAAGAAAAAAAAAGAAGAAGAAGAAGCAAGCTCTGTCACCTCTTGTATCCATGGCGGTTACTCTTCATACAAATTGTACAGATTATTACGAGAGAGACGCTATCATTATCCCCACTTCAATCCAAAATGTATGTAAAACTACAATTTTGATCAGTAATTGGGAGTGAGATTTCCAATTAAATAGATCTCTTCGTAAAACTAAACCCAATACATCTTTGAGTTTAGCAAGCAACCCAGTCGCAAAGCCTTCATCGATGAATCCTCCGGACATGGACCTGCTCGAGGAAATATCTTCACCAGGTTCCCCAAAAACCTAATCAAACTCATTCAGTTCAGTAATGGCAGATGACATTATCATTTCATCAACGCTTAGCGATGCCAGCAGAGAATGAAAAAAAAAGCTCAAATCATGAGAACCCACCATATATAGGTCCCTCGATAAACAGTTCTCTTTGAAAAAAAATCCCATCTTTTTTATATTTATAACTTGAATTGACTGCCATTTGATTTTTTCGCATGTTAACTGACCCATTAAGCTACCTTTCAAGACTTTTTTGCCATGTTTTCAAGCACCCATGTTACTCTTTGCGGCTAGATGCAAACCCAGCTGCTCTTTATGATGATGTATCCACCAATGGAGATTGATCTGGGCAATTCTTATAAACCAAAAAAAAGAAAAGGAAATTGAACTTTCCATAGAATATTAATCGTAAAAATCGATTTTGGCAAGCCTTAACGATAAAGAAAGCACCACCAACCTTCCACGAGGTGAGTTTTCTAAAGTCAATAGTCCAATGAAGATAGCTTCTATTTAATACCACAAAACCCAAGTGGATTCTTCACTCCTCCTCAAGTTACGCAACTTTTTCTCTCCTCTGCAAGAAAAAAAATCGATGGCGCAGTTTCAAAATGGAAGGGTATGTGGTTTTAGGAAAGTGGGGATGTGGGGGGGTGTCGTCTGACTCGAAACAACGAGAAACTGAAGGAGTTGCCTGAGTTTTAAGAGTTCTCTCGGACCAGGCTTCATCCCCCTCGTCGACACCTTCTCTTCGTCTACCTCTGATGTCTCATTTCACACCCTACTTATTTCAGGTACTCTTTTACCGTATACTTTCTGTGAAAGAATGAAGGTAGATTAAGAAAGTATCTAATCTGAAATCTTAAATTGTTAGATGAGATCTTATAATATAATTTATATTATTCTTTAATATTTATTTTCAAGTAAAAATTCTTTGGGCTTGAAAACTTGCATATAAGTCAATAATATCTTGTACTTAATTTTTATCAAATAAAATGAGGATAGTGGGATTCGAACTCGTGATCGCGGGGTCAATAAGACTCTAATACCATGTCAAGGAATCATCTCACCTAAAAGTTTATTCTAGAACCTCACCAGACAACTTAAACTTCTAGATGAGATGATTCCAATAAAATATATGCTTTTAGGTACTCTTTTACCATATGCTTTCTGTGAAAGAATGAAGGAGGTTAAACAATTATCTCATCTGAAATCTTAAATTGGTAGACGAGGTTTTAAAATATAATTTATATTATTCTCTAACACTTCTCCTCAAGTGAAAGCTCTTTAGGCTTGAAACTTGCACATAAACCCATAATATCTTGTGCTTATTTTTTTATCAAATAAAATGAGGATGGTGAGATTCAAAGTCGTGATGCTGGGTCAACAAAGTTCTAATACCATGTCAAGAAATTATCTCACCTAAAAGCTTATTCTAGGACCTCACCGGATAACTTAAATTTCTAGGTGAGATGATTCCAACAGAATATATGCTTTAATTTTACTGTTTTTCAGAAATATTACTTGTTTTGCTTAATTTCAAAACTGGGTCAGGCTTCCATGGCTGATCTCAGCTTAACAAAAGAAGTATCAAAATTATAAAAAAAGAAACGTAGATCTAATTATTATATGATCTAAGTAAAACATGAAGAAGAGTAGTAACAGAGTTCTGATATAACTTCTTAGCATCTCATTGCTAACATTATGTATTTTTTTTTAGAATCTGAAATAAGAAGTGATCTCTAAAATTCACGTCCAGAAAATTCTTAACTTCACGAAAATTATGTTGTCGGCAAGAAGATCATTGACAACAGCGAGCATAAAAGCAAAAGGGAGAAGATAAGAACATGGAGGTAGCTTCAGATTATCCACAGGTGTAGTTTCTGGCAGTGATGATTCTGGATATTCGATGTTTATCGCCGTGTTCCACTTTTGAGTGCGTAACCATCTCAAATAAAATTTTAGAATATAATTTATATTATTTTTTAATGTATTTTTTTAAATGAAAGATTTTTGAGCTTAAAATTTCTATACAGATCCACATTATTTCGTGTTTGATAAGATTTGAACTAGTGATTACTAGGTCAACAAAATTCTGATATTATATCAAAAAATCATCTCATCTAAGAGGTTAACCTATTAAGTGAGATATTAAAATATAATTTATATTATTTTATAATACAAATACCATAATTTATATCAAATAATTATCTTATTTAAAAATTTAAATTATTAAATGAAATTTTAAAATATAATTTATATTATTTCGTAACGTAATAACTTGCTACCTATATGGGAAGGTTGAGAGCATGCAGAAGATCGATAGTATACATCACTTCTCCTTGTTAATCTGCCCCTTTATTTTACAGAGAGGACTTGGGGATTATTATTTAGAAATGAAGGCCGTGATGGGATTCTACTTGATTAGTCTAAGTGTCCCGTTTGAGATAGTGTTTCAAACGCTGTTTTCAAAAAAATTATTTTTTTTTCATTTAAATAAATATATTTTAGTATTTTTAGATCATTTTGATGCGCTGATGTCAAAAATAATTTTTAAAAAATAAAATAAAAATATAATTTTGATTTATTTCGACACGAAAAGCACTTTGAAAAGTTATCACAATAGCTCTCCCAAACAGACCCTAAGAGCTTAAATAGAGAAGCTCTTCGTTTTGTAATGATTATCTCCACAGATCAAATAAATAAGTCTTCTAATTCTAATTAATTATCTGATTTTTTACTAATGAATGGATAGAATTGTAATTTCAATTCTGAAAATTAAACAAATACACCCTTGCTCACAGGATGGTTATACATGAGAAGAATATCTGTAATTAGTAACTTCCCTCACTTTGCTACTAGGCTGGGTTATGTATTTTTCTTTACCAAAATAATATTGAATGCTAAATAAGATATATAAACTTGAAACCTTGATAATTAATTCTAAGTTAACCTAGAATATCTCGCCGGGCTTACGATTCAGATCCCGATAAAAAAATAAAAATAATTATAAAAGTTTTTTTTTATAAAAAAACAGTGTTAGTTTTTGAAACTTGTGATCTTGGTTGTTAGACTGGAAACATCTAATTTGAAAAAACAATGAAGTTCAAATCCAAATCAATCAAATATTGAAAGATAAAAATGTTTTTCTTAAAAAAAATACAATTAAAAGATTGAGGATCAAAAGTAAAAAACAAAATTAATTTTTTGTTTGATTGAAGGGTAATATTGAAAATAAAAATCAATTTAAAAAAAGAACAAAAAAATCAAAAGAACAAGGATCAAAATTGACTTAAAATAAAAACAATGTTTTTTTTTAATGATAAAGTTGAAAGAATAATAACTTTTACAAAAGGACCACAAAAAAATTTAAAAATAAAAATCAGAGGATCAAATTGAAAAATATAATATTATCAATTTGAATTGAATGATAAAATTAAAAATTTATAATTAGCATAAAACCGCTCACACACCCGTCCGTTTACTCCCCGCGTCCGTTTATATCTAAAATATAAATATTAGATAAAAAAAATTAACAAAAAAAGATGAAAAGATAGTAAGAATGCAACTAAAGAGAGAAATAAAAAATGATGATACGTGGATTGGATTTTATAGTTTTTAATAATAAAAAACCTACATTAATTTACTGTTTATCTCCTCTAAACAATATATTTTTTTAAATTTATTTCTTATTACATTCTTGATTTGATCTAGAATTAAACTTGATAAATTATATATTTTTTTTTATACAGAATTTAGATTGCAAATTCAAGATGACTATTTTCTTACCCCATTCCCAATTTCATAATCACCACCACAGTATATAAAAAATATTCTGCTGTTATCAAATTTCTTTTCTAAATCAGAAAATCTTTTTTAATGTAAAATAATAATAAAAAAAAACCGAGCTCCTCAAACACGAGTTTCTGACTTTTCTCTCATTCGGCCCAAAGCGGAAACGAAAATCAAGCCTAAAAGATCTAGAAAAATAAAAATCACACACACATATATACATATATTATTTTTTCCTTCGAATGACTGACTTTTGAGGTTTGATTCTGGTTTTGCTTAGCAAGCAAGCAAGGTGTGTGTGTGTGTATACAGTCAGTCCTTTGAAGGAAAAAAAATCAAACAGAAAGAAAGAGAGAAAGAGAATGGGGTTGCAATGGATGATACTGACGTACGTGGTGGCAGCAGAGGCAGCTATTGCGGCACTCTTAACATTACCCTCGCCTAAGCTATTGAAGGGCGGATTGGTTTCCCTCATCTCTCTCCTACTCCAGCCGGCTCTGTTTATTGTTCCTTTTTCCGGATTTCTTCTCCTGGGTTTGTTTTTCGTTTCTTTTTACAATCCTTTTGTTTTCTTTTCGGCTTTATAAATTTTGGGTTCTGTTTTGTTTTTGTTGTGGATAGACATATATTGGAAGAATGAGCATCGATTGATGTGTGCCGGCGAGAGCTGCACTGCTTCTGAAAGAGATCGTTATGAGAAATCTGTAAGTCGTTTTGATCTGATTGCGGGTTCCTTCCTTTCCCCCCTCTGTGTATGAAACATGTAATATCGATTTGCGATTATTAATAAGCTTTATCCAAGAACCGTTAAATTCATTGAAGGAATTAGAGAAAATGAATCGAACAGGGACTAGGGACCTGGCAAAATTACTCTTTTTTTAGCTGGGATTGTGGAGATTGTCTTAAATGGGTGGGCAAATTGCTAAGAATATTATGTTTTTTTGGGTGGCCAGGTTATGAAGTGTGGGGATGATTTTTCTTTGTTTATTGAATGCTTGAAGCTTTGTTGGATTCTAGTCGTAACCTCTGTTATTGCCTCCAAAGTGCTGTGTATATACAAGTTTACTCCATTGGGTTTTGGCTGTTTACTTAAGTCTTGTACTTTAGTTTATTGCAACCTCGCTTGAACAGTTAAATGAGCCATTACAAGATAAATTAAACTATCAGAATAGAACAAAAGGTGTTATTCGGATTAAGCGGTTTAGATTTCTGTCTTTCTCATATGTAAAATGATTGTATGATTTGGAAAATGTAGATTATTATGTCTAGCATCATGAATCTCCAAACAGCCTGATTGTCATTGACGACAAAAAAAAGGTATTGCTTGGGAATATGAAAATGGCTGTTACATGCCACTGGTTCTGGAAGAACAGAATTGAGCCAGTAGTCTCTCTCGTCCAGGACTATCCAATGTGTGTGTTGGGGATAGGGGCCAAAGTGCAGGGTGACTATTCTAGAGTGTGGTTGCGGTTGTTTTTTATAGTGTTTTTCATTCAGAAATGTATTAAAATGATTTTTATTTTATTTTTTAAAAATCATTTTTGATATCATCACATGAAAATGATCTAATAACACCAATTGTTTTTAATTTAAAATGAAAAAATAAAAACTAAAAAAAATCATTTTTTTTCAAGAATCCTTTTGAAACTGTCAATGCAGTTAGTGTAAGAAGAAATAACTGCACGATCATTCTTTATTATATTAGAATCTACATAAGCTTATCATTGAGGTTTGCTGTGCAGATTTACAAAGCTCAAGGGAATGCGATTCTCTGTGTTTCAGCATGCCTTCTCTACTGGTATGTTTGGATTGGAAGATCTCTGGAAAATGCTTGATTTATTTATTTTCATTCATGTCATGTGCCATTATATGTGCCTGCAGGTGTGTTTATCGTATATGCAAATTCTACAAGGAAATCCAGAGTCTGGAGGCAGTGGAGAAGAGGTTCAAGAACCAGTAGTCTTTCCTCGGCTGCAGAGATTTAAATATGAATATTTACAAATATTTATAAATATGATATAAATATGAAAATCATGTATTTGCCAGTTCCATCTCTTGTGCATCTGACATGTATTTCTCCTAGCATTAGGCTACTGCATTTTCTCATATGAACTGAGACTGCGAGAGTACTACAGTATGAACACTACTGGTTGGAAAGGTTCACTTTCTATTTTTGATTTTGTTTTTGTTCTAATTTACCAGACGCTTTCCTTTTTGGTTAACATTATCCTCTTGTTCACTCAGGCTAATGGCTTCCATTGTGACTGTTTCAAAGATCACGAAAACCGAACCTCCCTTTCACTTTTTGTATTTTTTTTAAATGATTTTGGATATTTCATCTAGGATGGGAACATTTGGTTTAGGTCTACAAACTGTTCGCAAGTTAAGGTCTATTTCATCGGACTTTGATTGTCCAGGCACCATTATTTCCGACCTTAAAGGTATTATCGGGAATTAATCTCTTTACGCCACATTCTCAGATCAATGTAAATATGCTAGCTGATGCCACCCTCACTCCACGTGGCACCAATACCAACCATTAGCCATAGCTGAGGCCATTTTATCTGAGGTGACCGTTCTTTGCAATCATTTTTTTTTTGGGATTCGAGAAAATTTTATTTTTGAAAAATGTATTTTATAGTCCAAATAAATAAATAAAATTCCTACTATACTAGACTTTTATAAAAAATACATGTAGATCTTAAACTCTTTGCTATAATCACGAATGCTTAGCTCATCGAATAAGAACCACCATCATGTGCAATGCGTCGAAGGAATGAGACA
Organism: Salix viminalis; assembly: GCA_029228465.1. NCBI lineage: Eukaryota > Viridiplantae > Streptophyta > Magnoliopsida > Malpighiales > Salicaceae > Salix > Salix viminalis. The sequence continues at coordinate 9,878,394 of CM055440.1, read as the reverse complement.
TTATTCTGTTTGAAAATGTAGTTGAAGTTATTTTTAAAAATATATTAAAATGATTTTTTTAAATAATTATTTTTGATATTAATATATGAAAATGATATAAAAATATCATTTTTTTTTAAAATTTAAAATAAAAAATAAAATAAAATTTAAATTTTTTCAAAAATAATTTTAAAACACAGTGCAAAATCACTAAAATATTATTAATATTTAAATATTTTTTTATATTAAAAAAACCCAAACATAACGGAACAGTGATATAGTTATCTTAAAAGTCCAAAACGAAAGGTAACCATTGAATAGTCAACTTCTCTAGAACATACGTCATCCTTAATTTGAAACCACACAAGAGCCCTTTCAATTGTGGGAAAAAAAGAAGAAAAAAAAAGAATTTTAGCCAATCAAATTACTTGAAAGGATCGCATAACAATGAAAAGATAAGGCCCCTAGCATCATTGTAAACGTGTAACACGTTTTAGATATGACACAAATTTGTATTCTCAATTGAATTTTATTTTGTATTAAAAATAATTTAAGATTTTTTAATAAATAATTTCAACTGTGATCACAAAAAAATACCATAGTAACCATTTAGTAGGTAGTATAATAGTAAAAACTTGAGATTAAAAAGTTTGTTCTTCCTGTGATTTTAGTTTCAAGTTTGGGACTGCTAATATGAAGGTTATTAGAGACTTACATAATTATTAACTTCAAAATTTATAAAATTAATCAATGTACACATAAACTAGTTCGAACAACCGAGTTAATAAAAAATAAATACCATAGTTTTATATAAAAAATAAACCTTTAATTTATTCAATTCCTTTCGAGGGTAGCTAGGTAGTGTCAATGAAGTATGAAAAGCAAGAGAGTCTAGAATTTCAATGCTCAAAAGCATCATACATTATTACCAATAAATAGTTTTTGTATTTGAATAAAATAATAAAATAAAGATATTTTACTAAACTCAAGTCCGTTAATTATTAGATCATAGACACCAAAATAATGTTTTTTTTTAATATATATAATTATCATTTAAATTTAATGATTCATTAATGTGAATGATCTAGTGTTTGTAATTAGACTAAAAAAATAATATGAAAAGCAAGATATTGAATTCCAAAGTGATAGTAAAGTCTAATGAGGTGCTTGTTTCAAGATATTAAGTAGTTTTAATATTTGTTTGAAAATATAGTTGAAGTTATTTCTAAAAGTTATTTTTATTATGAAATGTATTAAAATAATTAATATTTCTTTATTTTAAAAAAATTAATTTCAATATATGCACATCAAAATGATTTAAATATATATATATATATATATATATATATATAAATTAAAATTAAAATATTTTTTTTTGTTAAAAAACACTTGAAAACTTAACACTTATAAATGCTTTCGGGCCAATAGTTTGGTATGACTACGCCCGTATAAAAATAAAAAATAAAAAATAATTTGACAGGTCGATGACCTTTTTCCAAGTTCCACGTATTGAATGGCAAAACAAGTCAGAAATCTTTTTAAATTTTTTAAAAGCATAAAAATAATTAATTAAAGCACAAAAATAAAATAAATATTTTTTCTTGAAAATGTTGTTGAAACGAAATCAACGCTAAGAGATGTTTGGAAAACACATTTAAAAAAATGAAAAAAGTTTTTTTTTATTTTTTTTTACTTTAAATTAATTTTTTTTTGATGTTTTCAGATATTTTTGTATCTAATATCAAAAATAATTTTAAAAATATATATTTTAAAAAACAATTTCAACAACACTTTAAATCACGGATAACTTTCCGGTCGTCTCCCATGCTTCTAGCTAGCACAAACTCACGATGTGACCCACAAATTAGTTTGAACAGATCAAAAATCCCCCGTCTTCTAAGTTAATGGAGGTTTGAACGTGTAGTTTTTTCCAGCGTAAACCGAAGAGCAGAAATTATCAGATGCCGTTTGAATTTTGAGTTCGTGTGTATGAAAGTTCAAAAAAGAACAACAAAGAATGATTCTTAAGAAACGAATCATACCCCCTGTGAAAAGGAGTTGACGAGGAAAAAAACAAACCCTCAAGAAAATCAATTTGATTAGGTCAAAAAGATGGCCGACATTTCTCCATCACTAATATGCCGAGTCTACCATTTCAAACTACAATTGTTTCTGCGAAGTGAAGAGTTTGAATATTGCAGAAATCTTCAGTACGTAGTGTTTCAGAATGACCGTTTCAGGTTTTTGAAATCAACCGAGTCAACGCATTCCAACTCAGGTCTGCAAGGATTCATCGTTTTCAAGAGTTCTGTCGCCTTCTCTTTGGTCACAGACCCACAACCAAGCTGTAAGAGCAGCACCAGCTTCTGAAATATGCCAACCTGAAGAGCCTCGGCCAGGAAAATATTCACTTTTTCGCGTTCTTTTTCATGCCTGCCAAGTTTCCAAATGGCTGAAACTGAAAACTGGGTTGCCAATTCTGATACCCTCAGGATTTTCTTCACCAGGACTGGAAATGTTAACGCATTCCTGTAGGCTTCTTCTTTGCCTTCTTCACAATCACAGAGCATGTCAAAAACACCCAACGCTGCCTCACTCGTGCTCCTTTCTGAGTCCACAGTGAGTTCTAACAACAAAGAGACCAGGCCCATCTTGACCAGTTCTGATCTGATCGCCATGCTAGTACTGGAAGATGGAGATGAAACAAGATGGAATATCACCATAAGAGAAGATCTGGTGATTGCGGGGCAAACTGGGTCTTTAACGAGCCTAAAAAGCACCTCACTCGCCTCTTCAATGGCTGCCAATGCCTCTGCATGTTTTTGGTCTGACGAGACGAGTTCTTTCAATGCAATCATGGAGTCTTTCTTTGCCGAAAGATCTCCACATTTCAGGAGCCACACCAGGCAGCGTAAAGAATCTCGCGATCCTAAACGTGCCTGTGCTGCTTCCGTATGGTGATGATCAAGTGAATGTAATTGAGATAGAGGAAACATCCAGTTCATGTTAGATAACATCTCCTCCAGCAAATTCGCATTGGTTTCGAAAGAATCATCTCTCGCAAAAGCATCAAACGCAGCTGAAAACACAGTGATGGCTCCATTCGCGACGACACAGAGCCTATTACGCTCGCTTTCACCGCCCCATTTCTTCACTTTCTGCACCAGCTCCAGGCACCGTCGTCCATTCAAGCTCTCCACCGAATCCTCCAAAATAAAAAGCAGCTCCGACACCTGGATTCCGGAAACCGGGACCTTCGGTGTCGGGATTCGATCGACGCCGTAGCTCCGATTCGCCACACCCCAATCTTGAATCATTTTCCGGAGACTATGATTAGGAATCTGATCAAAACTCCTTAGAACTTGGTTTGTCACCGGGCACGTAAAATTCCCACCGTCGAGCCAGGATTCTATGCTGTCCCTGTCATACGTTATCCCGGAAGACAGTGACACCGGGTCTTTCATAAGATCAAGAGATATCGGGCAGACAAACTGGTTCGGTATCACCAACTCGTCGCCTTTCTTCAGCTTTTCCTGATCATCAGCGGCTTTCTTCCTTATCCAACTAAAAACCATTTCCCTTGGCCTGCAGAAGAGATCGACGTGAATTAGCTATTCTAGGGTTTTTCTTGACAGTTATTATGAGATGGGAGGGGGTGGCCGGGTTTTATATAAGCAAAGAAACGCGGTATATATGCGCTAAAAGTGTAGCTTTCAGTTTCAAGCCGCGTTTGAGGTTTTGCGGTCAAATGCGGGATTGACTGTGTGGAGAGTTGTTGATGGTTTTTCTTAGATGTTTTTAAAAGTGTATTTTATTTAAAAATATATTAAAATAATATTTTATATTTTAAAAATAATTTTATACAACTGAAAATGATATAAAAATACAAAAAAAAATATTTTTTTATTATTTTTTGATATGTGGTTTTAGTGATTTGGTTAAAGAAATTTCTATTGACCACTAAAAATGGACAAACTTAGTGTTGACATGTTTTTCTTGACAAGATAAGTGTTGCTAAGGTGTTTTGTAGAACTAGATCGAGATATAATTTTAACGAGTTTGATTTTGTTTTTTTATTTTGTGTTTTAGTTTTATTAGTTGATAAATTATTATTATTAGGTCATAAGAGTTTTTTAAAGTATATATATATATATATATATATATATATATATATATATATATATATATATATATATATATATATATATATATCTAAAAATACTATATAAATTGGTTGAAAATAGATTTTTAGATAAAAAAAAAACATTCCCATAACTTTCCAAGGCCTTTGTAGCATGCTTGTTAATTCCATTCCGTTCTGTTCCAGCCGAAATGGCTGGAACGTTCCGTGCCATTAAAAAAACCAAGACGAAACGACGTCGTTTTCGTCTCGGTTTTAATTCCGGTCCGTTCCGGAAATTCTGGCCGGAACACCTTGGTACCATTCCGGCTCAAAATCATAATATTTCTTTTATTTTAGAACATTTTACTATCATAATATTTTGGAATTTTAGAGATGTTTCTAATTTTGAGATTATGTTTGTTTGACTTTGTGTTTATATTGTATAATTTAAAGTTAATTTATCTTGAATTTAAATTATACTTGTTAAATTAATATTTTAATTTTTTTTCATATATATATATATATATATATATAATTAATTATATATGAACAGTACAACCTCGAAACGACATGTCAAAACGCTTCGAAACCAAAACATTTTATTTCAATAGAAAAAATAGAATGATGACCGAAACAGTATTGACAGCCTTTGCTTTTGTAGTGGTTGAATTATGAGCAAACAAGTAGCAGGTCTTGTTACTGCATGCGACCTATCTATCACTTGCTTCAATATTTTTCAAAAATAAATTGGCCCGTGCACAAGGCCATTCTGCAAGCCCATTCACTTGGGCCTTTATTCCAAGATCTAGGCGTGTTGGGCCATCCAGCTCATTTACTAATTATATTCTTTGAAGATGTCTTTTTACTCTTATTTTATGGTTACTTATTATACCTTGAAAAATAATGTGGACTCCTTTGAATAATAAGAGTAAGGAATATACAAAACTAGCAAGTTCTCGAGGGCATGGATGGCAACAAACAGTCACAACATTCACAAAAACTGGTTTTATTCCTGATTAAAAGGAAAACTATATACAACTGGATTGGATAATTTTTCTCACCACCTCCCAACAAAAATATATATATATATCAGCTCCCCCAATCAGAAAGTGGTTCCTTATGAATCAATCAAAACCCTGATCCTAAAACATCACACTGCAATATGAAATTCACCTCACCTAACTACAATATTTCTTCAACAACACAGCACAAACACCCATTCACTGCGCAACGAATTTGATCTCCTGGTTCAGACTGTTGGCTTATTCCTGTCTAATAAATGGAGAAGAGCTCATTTCTGTGCTGTAAAACGACTCATCCCCATTGATTCCATATATGTTATCGTTCTTTTCTTCATCCCATTTGAGGACCTCCCTTATGTACTTGAATGCTTCATCCACTGAAGGACGTTCCCTAGCTCTGGTCTGCGATACAAACAACTTTTGACCACTGATTGAAAAATATAACTCCTTGAATTTCACTGCCACATAATAGTAAGCTTGCTGAGCCAGGGATTGACTGTTATGATGGGGGGGGCTGAAGTCATTGAACCACTCGCAAGTCGACAGGCGAACCTTGTTGATCTTGTCTTCGAATGCGTCGAACTTGTTCAGCAAAAGCACAAAAGGGGTGTCCCTGAAACAAGGATGCCTAACCAGGCTCTCAAACATGTCTCTGCTAGCAATCATTTTGTTGCAAAGAGGACCTGTACCATGGGCCCACATCTGGTCGTAATCGCTTAATGCAACGCAGAAGATAATTGCCCTCACATCTTCAAACATTTCCAGCCATTTGCAACCATCACGCAATCCCTTTGAATTTATGCGAATTAGTTGGTACCTGAGGCAATGGGAAATTCCCAGAGAGATGAGAGGAAATTACTCTAAGCAGCAGTGAAGGTAATGGATGAAGCGAAAAGAAAGAGGATTTTTACTTGGTCAAGGGAGGTAGATAGTCAGTGTTTTCATTGTATGTCTCAGACATAGGGCTTCTATCATCAAATGAGAAATCCATAAATGCAAGACTGTTATTCTGTGTGACTCCTTCAGCATATAAAATGTCCTTCTCTGTAGGTTCGTACTCATTGCTTGATATCTCAATGGCCTGCGAGCAAAATATCATAATACATCATTTTAAAATATCACTGAGAAATATATTCGACACAAAGCAAAACTATGGGCAATCTACAATGATTATACTCTCATCCCTAAAATTCCAGAAAGGTTGAGAAAGGGGGGGGGGGAGACAATACTGCACACAAAAGAACATGGACAACTTCTAACCTTGTAAATAAACAAAGCAAAAGTAGAGATGCTAGCAAAAGTAGAGATGCTTGAGGCATACCCGATCTAAGAAATATTTGGCAACATCGAGAAGGTGATGCAATTCCTCCCTTCTCTTGTACGTTTCCTGAATAGCAGGGTCATTCCAGATCTCATCCACAATAGGAGCATACTCACGTGTTGCAGCAGGAAAAAATACATCCAAGTCTCCCGTAGCCATGGAATCTAGTAACCAGTCAGAAAAATGCTTCAAGCGTTGATTAATTGAGTAGATGCAGTTCTCTCTTGCTTCAACTTCGCTTTTACCTGAAATTATTTCAGGATGAACCACTTGCTATGGTTTATTAAGGCCGAAGGCAGCATCTACTTGCATCTTATGCATATTCATATCATTATGGAGAGCAAGGATTTAACAATCTAGCATATTGGCCGCAATCAAATGAATAGTAACTGTTCAAATATTTCTTCAAATCTAGGAAAAACTTATGCAAAAGTAAGCAGGGTTATATGTTTTATTACAGATTAGAAAGGATAAGATGACAAAATACTAGAGTATAGAGACCTGAAGCCCATTCTTCAGAATTGATTGTATCAGTTCTCTTCTCCATCATAGCCTCCTCTTCAAACCTCTCTCGTCCTTCAAGCAAAATGCTAAGATATCTGTACATATTGCTTTGAATCATGAGTTTGATGTCCTGCAACTCATTAGGAGTGAACTTATTCCCATATAAAAACTTGCCCTGTTCCAAGAGAAATATGATAAAATATTAAACCAACACCCCCATCTCCACACAAAGAATTATTGCAAGTAAAGCAGAAGTTCAGAAGAACAATGTGCCAAAGATCATGAGGAGTAACAATATATTTAGTTTTTTTCTAAACAGCTATCACATTAATAGATCACGATGGATATCATCCGTGAGGCACCCCAATAGCCAGTTAAAGAATAACCCAAATAAAGATAACTGTCCAATAGCCAGTTAAAGAATAACCCAAATAAAGATAATTGTTTTCAGTTTTGCACTGATCGCTTGTATACTATCTTAAAAACTCAAAAGTTAAGCAAAAGCATAATTACACCAACTACTCAAATTACATGCATACTTGCATTAGCTTCCAACAAGTGAGAGGAAGTAATAGTTATCAATTACATAGAAGAGAGGGGTATTTGTTTCAAACAAATATTTAAAGTTAACTGTGTTTTCCATATTAATAGCAGCAACGTGAAATGATGAAAATAATATTTAAAACCTAATATAATAAATGCTTGCAATAAAATCAAGTTGAAACCTAATAAAATGAATGTTTGCAATAAAATCAAGTTGAAACCAAATCAAATGAATGTTTGCAATAAAATCAATTTGCAACCTAATAAAATGAATGTTTGTGAAAAATAAAGCCAAAACAAAAGTGATAAAACATGAATGTACCTGCTTGAAAATGGTACTCGTTCCAGATCCTTCCAGCCCAAATAACAGAAGTTTCTGGATCCTTCCTTGTTCCAAATACTCATGCACAGACCTTCCTGAAAAGGTAGTTGGATCTTCTTTCAACCCGTTAGGATTTCCAGGTGGTACAGGCAATGAAAATATTGAGCAGATGAAACGAGTAGATGCCTGCCTACCAAAAATCAGAAAACTGTATAAAATTCATTTCAAAACCATTGGTTGAATTCAAACTTAAAAACTGATGGGAGGGATATTATCCACAGAGAGATAACCTTTCCCCATATGTTTCCCTTTATGTTATTCTGGCCTTCCTCCTCATAAGATCCATCATCATACACCCAGAAATGAGTATCCCTTGGGCACTGCACGCTTGCAAGCTGAAATGAATGTCATCAATTTAAGCAATGAGACCAAAGTGTGACCTCAGCCAAACTATCAGAATTGAATGATGCAGCGAATGAAGCATAGGCAAACTTGTCATAAAACTGCAAAGAACTTAATCTATGTGCAAGCACAACTGTATAGACATCAAGTAAAAAATAATAAAACAGCGTTTCATCAGCTTCCAATGCTGTGCCACTTTGGAAATGGACAAGACCTAAAACACCAAGGGCATGTTTGCTTGTGCAAAATTCTCCAAATCTTCAGATAATTTTCAAAGAAAAAGGAATTCTTTTAATAGTTAGGAATGTTAACAGTTTTTTGCTAGTCACCAGCAAAGGCTAACACTTCACTGTCTCCCCAACACAACCATTTCTCCCATCCAGATCTCTCTTCATCAGTAGGGGAATATCGAAGTGAATTGTTTGATGTCCTAGAAGAGTGAAAGTCTTGAAAAGACACCATCACCGCACTGAGCACCAAATGAAAATATAGTTCTAGCTCCATTACTATAATATGCTAGCACAGTAGCAAGTATTTTAAGTATTTATTGCAGCAGGTTCTTCCCTGCGGTAGTTCATAGATGAAATTCTATCATTAATTTTCTATATCCACTCATGCATACTACAATCTCCTTCCTGATTTGTATGAACCCAATCATCATCTATCTCAGATCAACTTCCTCCCAAGTTAAAAGCTACCTTCCATGTTGCACTTTAGGTCAACTAGACTCGTGAACTTCTGTAAGACTATTCCTTGCATCGCACTAAACTTCATGCTACAGTATTCAGAACTCATACAAATCCTGACTACAATTATGCATTTCTAGAGTAACTAGTGTCAAGCACTAGATTTATATCAGTCATGTATAGTATTTGAATGTAGGATCTAGACACCTCATTTCCAGCAGAAGCACTAGGCTTTCTAACTTGGTTTCACAAGTACTAAATCATTTGTACAGCGTGATTGCAAAATGAAACGCACAAACAAGGAAATAAAGATACCCTCAACACTTTGAGCTCAGTCCTGGTAATTTCACGGCCATTAATATAAACCTTCGTCTTTCCATTACTAGCATCCTCCCGAAGCTTACCACCAACATTCAATTTGGAACTGATAATCCTATCCGGTTTCTCTCCCTCCTGAAATCCAATAGACAAAAACAATTAACACAATAAAAACCCATTTCAAAAACCAAATAAACTTTAACATTCTTTTCTTTCACCTTCCCCCAAAACCCCGAATCCTTATCATACCAATACTTTCCAGGCTTCAACTTCTGCGGCGGCAATGCACACCCCAAAACCTCAGCCAATTCCTCTTGGCTCAACTGCCTCCCATTAACAATCAACTGCTCCGGCCTCAACTGATTTGCAGCACACTCCTTCTCCGCTCTCATTATCTGCCTAACCTCCAAAGGACTACAAACCCTCGCCAAAATCCTCGAACACTTGCCCAAATTCGACCTTTTCCATTCCTCAATTGGTTTCCCAATACAACTCACACATTTCCTCCCTTCTGGCATTGATCCCATGGCTTTCAACAAACAATTGCTACAATACCTCTTCTCACAAGCCAAACACGTTTCCCTCTCCTTCAATCTATTCTTCTTACCACACCTACTACAAATTCCACCCTTCCTCTTCACTGCTTTACTCTCTTCCTTCCTTGTCGTTGTCAAATCAGATTGCGTGGAGGAATAGCCATCCTCCTCATCTTCTCCTTCCTCGGTCTCCGAATCTTTCGGCGTATTAAACGTAACGAAATTCCCTCGCCTTCCTCCTTCACTCCTTTCAGTTTCCTCTTCATAATTTCCTTCCTCTACTTCTACTCTATCTGGATAAGGTCTTCTAGCGTTTCCGTTGTGGTTACTAAATCTGGTGAATCTTGAAACTGGAGAGGCGACAGGAATGCTTGGTCTTGATTTCGATTCTTCAGTAGAAGCGAGAGAGGAAGTAGGAATCGATAATGAATTTAACGGATCAGCGCGAGGGATTTCGTAAGGAACTGGAGGACCTTCGTATTCGATGGCGATTGAATAATCGAGATGATCTTCATCTGGTAATGGTGCTCCTGCTGGTAACATCTTCCGTATTACTTCTTCCCAAGCGTTTTCTTCCTCTCCTGGTTCCTTTTTCGTTTCCATCAGAGGTTTAGTTTGTTTGATTGCTGAGAAAATGAGAGAAAGTGGGAGAAAATGGAAGAGAAAAGGAGGAAGCGATAAGTGTATCCACAGTGGAAGAAGAGCCAAAGAAAGAGAGAGAGGAGACGGAGTTGAGTAACGGAAGAAGAAGTCAAGTCAGGTGGCTGCTTATGGTTCCGTTAGATTTGACGAACAAATGATGTATAAGTAAGAAATATTTTTGTGCAGGTGTGCTTCTACAAGCTATGTTAAGGATTTCAAATCAGTATCCACATTGTAGATTCTGTCTAATTTACTATCTAATTTTCAAAACTCTTAAAACTACCAATCTTTCAATTTGACCCTTGTTGTTTTTCTCTCTTCTAAAATCAAGTTAGGGTGAGTTTGACTTAAGGGTTGGGATAATTAGAGCTTATTTATGGATAAATAAAAAAAAATTGGTTAATGACTTGGAAAAGGTTGAAAAGTTTTAACGATGTAGCATGCTATTAGATAAAACCAAGTTCCTAAAGTTTTTTTTTCTTCTAATTGATATCATGAATTTAGTGTCTAAGAATCAAGTAAGTCAATTGATTTCTTAATAAAACATGATCGAGGGATATAATTGTCAGGTTCATGAAAATTAGATAGTAAATTAGACGAAAAAAACAACAAGGGTCAAATTGAAAGATTTTGGTAGTTTTAAGAGTTGATTTGATATTACATCATAGCTGGGGTACTGAGCTGTAGTTAGCCCAAAAGTTTGACTGAATTGAAGGGTTTAGATTTGGTGCAATCTTGAAGTTAAAAGTCAAAAGTAGTTCAAATGAGAGTTAGTAACAAGCCAACACGTGTTCAAAACAAAAAATGGTTTTTTCGTTGGTTGACGTTTGTAGTTTGCCCGCCGGCGTCTTCGATAGTTTTATTATTCGAAAAGTTGAAAACACGTCGATTACAAGTGTTTTTTTTTATAAAAAAAAATTGAATTTTTATTTTACATAATTAATTTTTTTTTAGTTAAAAATTAAAATTATAGTTAATTGCATGTTTTTTAAAAGTAAGAGTTGAATTGTAGATAAAAAAAACTGAATTAAAAAATAGATAAAATAGATGATAGTTCTTCTATTGCTTTAAAAAGTTTATTTGTGTCACTCATCATTTTTATATTATTATTTTTAATTGATCCTTTAAAATAAATTATATTCATGGACTATCCTTCTTGTTTCAAAGATTAACTTTTTATTTATTAAATATAATGTAAATCATTCATATTTGAGATAATACATTTATAGAAAATAATTGTTTTATTATGTTTTTTAAATTTGAATTTTGAATGATAATGCAAAATATATACTCATTGATCAACTAGGATAAACCTAATTTGAGTGAATACTTAAAATCTTAATAAATAAAAAGTTAATATTTGTACTAGTTTCAATTAGAAAAAAAAATATTGATTATGCTGTGTATTTCTTCTTCTTCTTTAAGGGCACATTTTATGATTTTTTTTAACTAATCATCAAGTTATTATATTTGGGAAGTGTAAAATTGAAAAATTGTGTGCTTTTATAATTTTCTTTTTTAATCAAGAGACTATTTTTATTTTTTATATTCAATTCTATATAGCTTTATTTTTATTTTTCAACCAAGGGTCTCTATTTTACTTACCTACTTATTTATTTAAGTGTCCACATCTCTATTTTTCGTTTCAACAAATTATAAACATGCAAGCCGGAAATATTTCAAAAAAAATTGAGTTATTAATAAATTCTAAGGCATAGTATCAAGAAAATAACAAAAAATAGAAGAAAAACAACTCCATCAAAATTATGTTAGTCTCTTTCTCTTTTATTGTTATTTTTGGGTTTAGAATTCTAGAAATTCTTAATAAAACAAGGTAACCCAAAAATTAACAATAAAGAAAAGGTTACATTTACAAAAAATTATTTATTTATTTTATAAATAACAAGTATTTGGTGGTTTGACATAAAAAGTTCAATAGTTGGTAGCTAATAATGCCTGATAAGTCAAGTTGACTAGTAGGTGATATTACAAAATGGATACAATGATTTTTAAATGTTTAAGATAACAACTTCGTAATTAGAAAAAAAATACAATAATATTTTAAAAAGATATATTCAAAATAATATAAAGAAAAAAAATAATCAAAAGGAAGAATGCAAAGAGGGACATATGAAAGAAGCCGGTTCAGTATGTGCAAAGGCTAAATAACATTCACTTGCTCTAGTGGGAGCAAGGTATTGATAGCAGGTCTTGCACATAAAAAGGTGATATATATATATATATATATATATATATATATATATACACACGATTTATCAAACATATCATCAACAAGAATAAATAAATTAATTAATTAGAACACTAACATTTAAATAAAAAATGACTAGAAAATAAATAAATTAATTAATTAATATGAATTTTTTCGTTTCCCCCAATTATGTTATGTTATCTCTCGAGTCTTTACATCATGCAAAGCCGTTATAGTTTGAAAATATAATTAGAATTATTTTTAAAAGTATTTTTTATTTAGAAATGTATCAAAATAATATTTTTTTAAAATTATTTTTAATATTAACATATAAAAATAATTTTAAAACACCAATTTTTTATTTTAAAATAAAAAAATAAAACAAAAATTCAATTTAAAAAAAAAAATTAAAACCAGTGCCAAATACCTATATTGTGGTGTCTTGGGGTGGGCTAATTCCTTTAGAGCAATTTCAATGGCAAAAACTATTTTAGAGAGCTAAATCTTTAAAATAGCTTTTTTAAATAGTGTATATATAATTTTTTTTTTGATGTGTACTCCAATGATAAAAACCATTTTGGAGAGCCATTTTTTTATATTATTTTAAATATAATGCCATTATTTTGTATATAGTTTGATTATATAATTAATTATTTAATTAATAGGAGTAAGTTATATAATTAAATAATTACTTTTAAAAAACCCTCCAACAATATAATTATTATTATTTTAATTATATTTAAATTAAAAAATGAATTTAAAATTAAAAACCCCACAACAATTTACATTTGAAATTTTAAAATATTGAAAAATTCCATCAAAATTTTATTTGCAACCAACTTTTGAACAGTAGCTATGAAGTATGTGGCACACTAGGTTCCAGCAAGATAACAAAAATATGGCTTTTTAGTTTTAAGTTGCTATAAATAGCAACTTGTGTAGGAAGAACTATTTTTAGCTATCTAAATAGTTTTTCCATTGTAGAGAAAAAAGTTATATAAAATGCTAAAGATATTTTTTTATATATTTTTGACTCCGATGAAGAGATGAAGATGCTTACAAGTAAACTGAAGACTACATATGATGGTGGTAGCCACCGTTTTCTTGGCCACGGTCTAGAACTTCCTTCAAACTCTCACCGTTGAAAAAAAGAAAACGAGGCTTCGCCGGAATCACTGCGCCGTATAAATCAGCCTATAAAGTTGAAATGTTAAGGTTTTGTTGGCTAGAGAATATTTTTTTTTTGTTATTGCTATTATTGTTATTATTATTTTGAGAATAAAAGTAAATTAAATCAAAGAGAGAGAAAATAATTGAAGGTGATATTATGATTGAGTTTCCATCATCTATATCTTATTTATTATTCATAAAATAAAAAATAAAAAATTTACATTTATATATATTCATACTGTCTATTATTTCATATAAAATAATATATATAGAGAGAATTAAAAATAAAAAAACCTTACGCAATACTATGTATAAATTCTGGATTGAATTTGCACTGTGTTATAGATTGATTTTGACACTATTCACATAATATTTATTACTCTTCGTGATTATAAATTATATATATATTTTTTAAAAAATCATTAACTTTACATAATGTCCTTGAATTGAGGTAGTCTTCAAGTCCAAAAAAATCCCTACGAGGAAAATAAATTTATTTTGCAAATAACTTTGTTGTGATTAGTTATTTTAAATTTAAATATTCTAAATTTATTAATTTTAAAGAAGGATATAAATATTTTATTTCAAACTAAATTAAAAAATATTCTAGTATCTATACACGAAAGTCGATGGAAACATCATTAAAGTAGAATTAAAAAAGAAAAGAAAAGAAAAGAAAATATGAAAGAAATGTGAAGCCACAAAAGGGATGACCGACTCAAAATGAGACACGTAATCCCATAACAGGAAATCTATTGATTTCGAGCTCTCATCGTCACCACAAGCAAAAATATGTGTTGGGGCGATGGACATCGAAGCCCAAATTGGGCCCACATTTTTCAACCCCAAGATCTCCCGAAGCTTGGTCTACCCTTTCTCACATTGTTATTTTGTCTTCCTATTGTTTATGGGAGAAAAAAAAAAAATCCCTACATCAAGATTACCTAAAAACCCTTTTATTTCAAGATATATTATTAGCTATCCTACAAAAATCGGGCTAATTTAAGTAGAATGATTAGTTGGGAGTATCTACTTTTGAATGATTGATTGTCATATCAAATCATTCATTGAGTTATTTAAATAAAATATAATGATGGACCTTTGATATTTTTAGATATATTTACATGTTGATGATTTTATCGTAACACTATTTTGTATAAAATCATATACTAATCATGAAAATAAACAAATTATATATAAAAATGAAATTTATTTGAAGATTGGATATTTTGTATGGATTTTTATTCACAAACAAATCATACAAATTTTACTTATATATGTTTTTTTTTTAAAATGAATTTCACTATTACAAATGTTGTTTTCACAAATAAATTATAAAAAGTCTCATACAAAATAATCTATTATTTATTTATTTATTATTAGCCATCAATTTAGAATGCTGATTTCCAAAATTCACATTTATTTTGGCTTATCACATTTTTTTAAATGAGAATTTAGCACAATTTATTTACATTAATAATATCTCCAATTGAGTTATATAAATAATATTTGTGAGCACCAAGTGAAGTTTAGAAAAATCATTTTTCCCAACTCTCTCTCTCTCTCTCTCTCTCTCTATATATATATATATATATATATTCGAATTCTAATGATATTTTTCTAAATATATAAATATAAAAACAATGGAGTACCATTAAACCAGACAATGGCAAACAAGTAATTAACTAAATATCAAGGGACTTTAACTTATCTTGTAACGTCAGCAACGTTTATCACAATCCTACACTTATAAAAAGGAGTTTTGCCCTTTGATTACCTCTGTAACCAGCCAACCTACCATATCCACCAGCTCAAACAAATAACAGTCACCTTCAATACATTTCTCCCTCTTTCTCTCTCCCTCTCTCAAAAGAAAAAGGCTCCCTTTCTTCTGTATTTTAACATAAATTTCCTATTTTCGTTTCAGCTACTTAAAAGGGTAAGTATACATCATCAAATTCAAGCTAGAATCAACAATCTTTTTTGTTTTAAAGGGTTTTTGATGGAATCTAACAAAAGGGTTTTTGGGTTTTGTAGAGTGGTGTAAATGGAAGCAGCTACAGCTACTGTTATTGGATCTTCAATTGGGATCTCTAGACCTGCAAAATCTGTTGCTGGATTGGGTTTTTTAGCTACCAATAAACAAGATTTTGTGCGTTTTCCTATTAAGGTATTACCGATTAGCCTTATTTTTGGGTTTTCGATAATGGGTTTTTGGGTTTATGCATGATTTTTTTGCCGGAGGAGAGTGTATGCCTAAATTATGCAAGTTACTGCAGCTTTTAACTCTTTATTATTTTCGAAGTTGAAGGTTTGATTTTTCTTATGATTCAATTTAGTTCTTGCAGTTGCATGCTTAAGAGCTATCAGTAAATGAAGTTTTATGTTTTATTCAAAAGATTTGTTGCATGAGATGATTCCTGAGTGTGATTGTGCTGGAATGTTTGTCAAAAATGAAGCTTTTAAGAGTTTTTTCTCTTGAAATTTTGAAAAATTTATAATTTTTTTTGGGTTAAGTTGGGATGTTTGAAGTTTACTTTGTTGTTGGTTTTCTGTATTTTGAGATTATGTCTGGAAAGCTGGTGTTTGAATCTTTATTCCTCGTGTTATCTGGACTGCAGCGTCATTCTTCAGTTTCATACTCCAAGCCGGGTCATAGAAGAGTGGCATATGGAAGTAGGAGGTGTATGGAAGTCAGAGCATCTTCGTCATCATCTTCAGATTCTTCAGGGTCGATTGTGCCAATTGCTCCACTTCAGCTTGAATCTCCGATAGGGCAGTTCTTATCCCAGATTTTGGTTAGCCACCCTCATCTTGTGCCAGCAGCAGTTGAGCAGCAGCTTGAGCAACTTCAAACTGATCGTGATGCTGAGAAGCAGAAGGAAGAGCCTTCTGCTACTGGCACCGACCTGGCTTTGTTTAGGTTAGTTTCACGATAGTGGTAGACAACTGTGTTTTTATAGGTGCGCTACTATTTATGCCGAAAATTGAGTCTAATGATGTTTTTTTTGAAATTATTAGGAGAATTGCTGAGGTGAAGGCCAATGAGAGGAGAAAAGCACTAGAAGAGATTTTGTATGCGTTGGTTGTGCAAAAGTTCATGGATGCCAATGTTTCTCTGATACCCACCATAGCCCCCTCTTCCGCAGAGTCAGCTGGTCAAGTGGATGCTTGGCCTAGCCAAGATGAGAAGCTTGAACAACTTCACTCTCCTGAAGCTTACGAAATGATTCAGAACCATCTAGCTCTCATTTTAGGAAATCGGGTGGGTGATTCAACTGCTGTTGCTCAGATAAGCAAACTCAGGGTTGGACAGGTCTATGCAGCATCCGTGATGTATGGATACTTCCTAAAGCGAGTTGATCAAAGGTTTCAGCTTGAGAAGACAATGAAAATCCTCCCAAAGGCTGTGGATGAGAGAGAGAGTGATATTCACGAAGCTGTGGGCCAGGATGTGAAACCTGGTGGTCAAGGGTTATCCTATCAAGTTTTGTCTTCCCATCCCGAAGCCAGTTCTGGTGGTATCAGTCCTGGAGGATTTGCACATGGATTGAAGTCTTCGCGATTGCGAAATTATGTGATGGCTTTTGACGGGGAGACACTTCAAAGGTATGCGACAATAAGATCAAAAGAGGCTGTTATCATCATTGAGAAGCACACCGAGGCCTTGTTTGGAAGACCTGAGATTGTCATAACACCTGAAGGGACCATTGATACTTCCAAGGATGAACAAGTTAAGATCAGCTTTGGTGGTTTGAAGAGACTTGCTTTGGAAGCTGTTACTTTTGGTTCTTTCCTCTGGGATGTAGAGAGTTATGTGGATTCGAGGTATCACTTTGTTCTCAATTAAATAATTTTCACGTGTATGCTGGCCAAAACAACAAATATTGTAGTAGACATACAACTGACCAAAGTCAAATGCTATCTATGTATGAGTGTAAAGCTGGTGGTAACTATGAATAGATTTGGGCTAATTTCTCTGTATACAGTTTTCATGTTCTGTTTTCCTGTCTCGATTTGCATCTGTGCATCACCACATGGAGTTATTCTGTGCAAAGCTTGTCCTTGAACTCTTTTTTTGTGCTTCCGAGTTATAATCAGTACATGCAAGAAACATTGTAGTCGCGATGCTTTGAACTATCTGTCAGATACCTGGGTTTGATCACAATAACAAAACTGCTAGATATATATATTTGCTCGAATATAATGTTATTTTTTGTGTAGCATATCAATCACAATGAACAAAAAAGTGCACATCATGTATGTGGTGAATGTACAAGTGAAAAAATACCAAGAATTTAGAGCAAGGCTGGCTTGAATTCACCAGGAAAGAAATGAGAAACAGAAAGCCCAATCCTTGAGTTATAGTGGTTGTCTAGTAGGGAAAATCATTGAAGAAACTTTAGCCATAAATTAACTGTATATCTGTAAACGTTCCATAGGGCACCACTCTTTAAATGGTCTTTGATGGTTTACTAGCTGCAGCAGCCTGAAGTAGATGGTACTAGGTACCAGTAGCATTGATTTTCTCTAGCTAATGGCCAAGGGAAAAGCTTATATAGGGCTCAGAAATCTGGTGGTGTCAGTTCCACTTGTTCTGATATGGATTAATCGCAATCCATTTATCATTCGTCTTGTTGGATTGATCTCAGGCCTTTTGCCATCCAATTGTCTTGGCGAGCATGCCATGGTCATTCAATGAGCGTAACTAGATTCTGGGGGGGTTCTGTATTCAGATAATAACACTTTTAAAATGTCACCACGGGGAGAAAATTAACATTGTTACCATCCATTTATACGCCATTTAACATGCATAATCTGCTTCGTTATATTTTGAAGCTCTAGTGTTTTCTCTCTCGATAGGTTTCTGTAGCTACTCTCTAAAATAAATTTCCTGAACCTGGGATGCCAATAATGGGCTCTTGATGAGGTAGTTTTAGTAGAGTTACGCGGCAAACAGTAGTAAACTTGTTTTTTAAACAAACAAAAAAAAATTATAATCAGGGTTTAGATTTGCCATTGCTTGTCGTTCTGTTCACTGGGAGAAATATTAGCAGGGTTCTCATCGAACTGGATTAACACCTCCATACTGGCATTCTTTGAAAAGGCAAGATATATATCTATTTTCGCTTCAATATCGACAGCATGATTATCACTGCATAATATATTTGATGAAGTGCGGAAAACACAGGTTTTTTTAATGTGGTCCTAGATGGCAGTGCTGAGCTGCTTAAACAGGTTAAAATTATGCAGAACTTTGCCAAAAACATCATAGAATACTATCTTTACATCTGTCTGCCTTAGTTCCAGGGACATGAAACCTTGCCCATCATAAAAAAACTTGACTCCTCCTTTGTTTAGTCGATCAATATCCCCTTTCCATGCCTTCGATCCACCTCCACTTGTTAAAAATTGGACTTGGCTGCACAAATTGTTGATTTTTGTTTCAATTCCTGCTGTCAAATAATGTCAATCTATGTTTTTTTTTTATAAAAAACATACCTTGTGTTGCTGGTTATGTGTTCCAAGCAATGATCATGCCCATTTATGTACATATCAACATTGTTTGCCTGTACATTCAAGACTAGGCTTGTTACAGAAATGCTTTGTTTGTGACAATCTCAATCTCTTTAATTAGATTAGCTACCTCAAGTAGCGGGAGAAGTTGCATCTTTAGTTCCTTTGTTTCCCCATGATGGCCAATGCTTCTGATAGGATGATGGCCAACTACAATCTTCCAATTAGCATTGGAGTCTTGCAAAGCTGATTCCAAATCCTGTTGCCAAACATGAAAAAGATATAGGATTTAGGACAGAAAAACAAAACATGAACTGCATAGAACTTGCATAAATGTATTAGGATGATCGGAATGAATATAACCTTCAAGAGGTTTGAAAGATAGTGCTGCCTTGGCATCACTCCTCTCCAATCATAATGATGGTGCTTTGGCTTCAGAAAGTACTTGTCCACAAATGGAGTGGTGTCGATGAAGAACAATTCCACAATTTCTTAGAGGATGTGAAGAGAAGTTTGAATTTAGTCAAGCTAGAGGCAATGTTTCATATATATATACTTGCAATAGAATGTAGAATAATTTACTGTTCATAGTTGGAGATGGAGATGTATCTTACCTGCGTTAAGAATGAAAGATCTCAGGCAAATCCATCGGCTATCTATACTCCTCAGGCTCGGACTTAATTGAGCCTTAACATTTCCCCGGTAGTCATGGTTGCCTAAAACTAAAACCAGAAAGTTTTTCAGAACACGAGATGAGTTAGGACACCCACATAGGAAAAACAAGGATTTCATGTATCTGTGATTAGACCCGGTCTAGCTATCAATCCAGTAAACTTATCAACCTAGATCTTGAAACAATATTGTTTCAGTCTGAGTTTTTAATGTTTTAGTTTTAGGCCTGAGTTTACCCGCCGGGCAGGTCCTGGTTTCTTAACTATTCTTCTGATCCCCTGACTTACCACTATACCACGGCTTTTGCAGGCTCTTTGCAGTATAGATTTTGCTGAATGATTTCTCAAACACAGGGTCTTTTATGCCTCTCAACCCGTCCTCGTAAAAATTATCTCCCAGTAGAAACAACGAAATCAATGCTCAACTCTTCTCCTATTCTTCCCATCTGTAAGAAATTTGCGAAATCAAATGAATATTCTTGCATTGAGTTCATATTTAACAAGCATGAGACATCTATTTATGTATAACCTGATACTGAGTGGTAGGACTTTAAAGACAGCTTAAAAGATTCAAAACCTGAAATGCAACGTTTGATTGATTATAATCTCCTTTTCTTCCCCAGTCTCCAACCACCAAAAAGCTAACTGAGCCATCCTCCTTAGCAGGCTGATCGAATCGCCGAAGATCAGACAAGGCGCAAAGAACGTTCACATGGAAGCAGGCCATCCACACGATGAACATGGAACTGAAATGGTGGCTGAAACTAGCCATGATATCCTGAAAAAGAGAACTTTTTAGCTAGCAGTGCAAAAGATATGAACTCAAGTAACCTCCTCTTTGAAGAGCACATAATGTGGTACCTGGACACAAAAATGGTGGTGTTTATAGATGTTCAAAATCGAGAAAGTAACCCGTACGTTAGCTAGCTGCAAACAGTATCCATGAATACTCAGGATAAGAGACTCGTTGAGGGCAGAGGTCATGAAAAATAAATCTATTATAGGGCGAAATTCATCTGGGGTCACCATCAAAGTCCACTTTCCTGGAAATTTCCTGTTTTGTCTTGTTCAATACCATAAGAGACGTAACGTCATGCAGAAAATCATTGACGAGCAAGAGGATTCAAGGGACGAAGATGGGTTCAAGGTGGTGGTGGTGCTAAATTGGCGCTTGCTTGATGTCACAAGGTTGTTGTCTTGTTGCCCTAACCCTAATTTGATACACAAATCCATACTAAAATGTTGGGGCAAGTCTATCACCATTGGGTGGGTGGAGACCTTGCCAAATTGCTCACATTGGCTGTAGAATTATTTGCCATTCACCAATCTCTTCTTTTCATTATAGTGGTTGAGTTTAACTAGACTAAACTCTACCGTTTGTTACACTTAAATTGCATGTAGTTACTAGGAAATTAGATTGATTCTTGTGCTGAAGCACTGATTTACCACTTTTTTGGGTGCAATATTATTTCCGACCTCAAGAGGCGTGATGTAATGGCAAAAAAAGAGCTTATGATCTGCTCAGCAAGTCTCAAGTTCAAGTCAGAGCTTACAACTCTTATAAAAACTTGAGATAATCGAGGTTTTACTCATTCACCTGAGCCTACAAAAGTGTTTTTTTCCAGAAAATGAAATTTTCCTCGCATAAAAGTAAATTTATTGCAAGACCCATTTTTCCTTCCCTTTTTTTTTATTAATGAAAAATTCAGTGGTGTTTGGTGAATACTTCAAGCAAGGGAATCCCATCATGATTGCTAGAAGCTTTCCATCAACTTTCATCATTTTCGTGACATTAAAGAACTCATTTTTGATGCGGCCCTGACTCACTATTATCATAGTGCTCAATGACAACGAAACAGATCGCAAGAATGATAGAAAATATATAAATAAGAATGACAATCTGTTAGATATGGATCCCTAGGTTGATGAGTGGAACAACTTTGTTGTAGTCCATCTATGCAAAACATTGCCAGAAACATCATAAAATGCAATCTCTGCTTCATTCTGAGTCAACTGCACAGACATGAAACCTTGACCATCGTAGAAGAATTTCAGACCATCTCTGTTTTGTTCTTTAATGTCACCCCTCCATGCTTTAGACCCAGCTCCACTGGTTAGAAATTGTATTGGACTGTCAAAAAAAGTTTGCCCATCGTTAGTTAGAAACATTTTCAAGAACCCTTTCCTCCACTAAGCAACACAGTATCACTCGAGTTTTACCTCTCTGTGTCACTGATGTGTTCAAGGCAATGGTCATGTCCATTCATGTAAAAATCTACGTTGTTGGCCTGAAAGTAATGAAAACGGCACAGTATTAGCTCCGATCTTGTGTTCAGAATTACTTGATTAGCAAAAAGTAAACACAGAACTGCATTTCAATGATTTTGTTTACCTTCAGGATTGGATGAAGCTTGCGGACAAGTTCCTCAGTGTCGCCATGATGTCCAATGCTTCTGATTGCGTGATGACCCACAACAATTTTCCACTTCGCTTTTGATTCACTCAATGCCAGCTTTAGATCCTGCTCCGAAAAATGGGCGCGTACAATTCACCACTTAATTATCCAGAATAGTATTTAAACAATTGATAGACTACTGGTTTAGTGGGCTATTAACGTTACATATATCGTAAAGTCGATGAATTATTCTGAAAGTGAAACAATGAGCTTACCTTTAGTAGGTTTGCAATATAATCTCTAGGAGATCCAATGCCTCTCCAGTCATAAGTATGGCCCTCAGCATCAGTAAAGTAAGATTTTACAAAAGGAGTGGTGTCCACAAAGAAAATTTCAGCCAATTCTGCAGGAAACAGAAGAAGAAGAAGAAAGGATTTGAGTTATCAGATTGAACAAATCCTAAGCATTTCAATATCATGAGTTCATAGTTAGAGTATATATATATATATATGTATATATGTATATATATATATGAGATGAAGGAAGCACTTCGAATGTAGAAGCAGCTCTACCCACCAGAGTTGACAATGAAAGATCTCAAACATAGCCATCTGCTATCGATTTTCCTAAGTTGACTGCTCAATTGTGCTTCTGCATTCCCCCTGTAGTCATGGTTGCCCAAGACTGCAAAGACAAAAGGGGAGAAAAAAATTAGAAAATTCAAATCTAGTAAGATCAACATGAAACTTCATTTTCATTTTATTTATTTATTTTGGGAAAAAAAATCATCTATCCAGTCGCCAGGTTTGGTACTCACCGCTGTACCACTGCTTTTGCAGGCTGTTTGCTGTGTAGATTTGAGTAAATGATTCCACAAATGCTCTGTCTTGTTTACCAGTCAATCCATTATCATAGAAATTATCACCTGTTGATACTACAAAATCTATGTCCATCTTCTCTCCGACCCTTCCCATCTGTATCCATGCAAATCAAAGGAAGATCTTTAAAACATGGAAATGTCAATTACATTTTGACAGAAATATGAATAAATTTCAAAAAAACAAAGTTGGTCGAACCTGAACAGCAACTTCAGACTGGTTGAAAGCACCTTTTCTTCCCCAATCTCCAAGAACAAGAAAGGAAAGAGTCCCCTCAGTTTTTGCAGGCTGTTCAAATCTTTGAAGCTCTGCATGTGTAGAAACTAAACACAACCCAAAACTACAAATCACCAGAAACAAGAGCCATGCTTTTGTTTTTGAAAATGAAATCTGCCATGGCTCTCTAGCTTGAGCTGAACCGAGAAGAAGGGAAAAAAAAAAAAAAGGATAGACAGGAGAATCTTGCTGGGAGTCCTGTCCGAATCCTGTAATGTTTTTTAATCCTTTATGCTTTTTTTATAGACCAAAATAAAATAGCTAATTAATTATTTAATTATGAAATAAGAAAACTATAGAGATGAATATTAAGTTGAGTGCGGCAATGAAACTGTTACGACATTTCAAATGATTCATCAATACGAAGGCCATGCTGGGGAATTGCTGTACCAGCACTGCCAAAATCACCCAAGCCGGTAGTCGGTCACCCATGGCTTTATTTATTTGTTTGTTTTTTAATTTATTTTTATCCATCTTCATTATCTAGACTTAATTCAAATTAAATTCACTAAAGTAGTTTTTTCAGGAATTTGAGTTTAAAATAATATTTGTTTACGAGGATATATACATATAAAAGGAACATGTTTTCTGTTTTTTTTTAATAATAATAATAAATTATAGAGATGAATTTATTTTAATATTTCATTTATGTTTCTTTAGCTAAATATTTAATTTTTTATATATTTATTTATTTAATCCTAAGTGCTAACAAATGCTTTGATATTTCATGAAATTTATGTTTGCAAACTTTAACAAAATTTTCTTAATTACTCATAGACACCCTCTAAGGCTATAACCCTACCTTTTTTTTTTTGTAATTTTCTTAATTACTCGAGTAAGTTTAAAGCATTAATTTGGAAGAAATAAAACAGAAAAACTCCAAGCAGTCATTTTAACAGACACAAACGGTGGGCAGTTTTCAAGTTGAGATTTGGACAACAACAAAAAAACATTGTCGAAGCAGGAGAAAGGATATGCGAATATGCCGTTGGATCGATGTCCGAATAAGGAATTACATCCCATAGAATATTCGGTGGTGGTTTCATGATTTCAAATGGGTCCCTCACCTTTCAATTACTTAAGATATTGGCCCAGCAGTACTGAATTATTCATTTCAATCCGCTTTCGCCATGGCTCTGCTTGAGTGTGCAGCCGAGCAACCTTCAGATAAAGCAACTCGTAATCCGAGCCAAAGTTGTCAATACTGTTCCGGTTTTTTTATTGGAACAAAATGTTTTGGTTTTGAAGTATTTTGGCATGTCATTTTGGAGTTGTACTGTTCATATATAATTAATTATATATATATATATATATATATATATAGGAAAAAAATTAAAATATTAATTTAACAAGTATAATTTAAATTCAAGATAAATTAACTTTAAATTATACAATACAAACACAAAGTCAAACAAATATAATCTCAAAATTAGAAACATCTCTAAAATTCCAAAATATTATGATAGTAAAATGTTCTAAAATAAAAGAAATATTATGAATTTTGAGTCAGAACGGTACCGAGGCATTCCGGCCGGAATTTCCAGAACATGCCGGAATTAAAACCGAGACGAAAACGACGTTGTTTCGTCTCGATTTTTTTAATGATACGGAACATTCTGATCATTTCAACCAGAACAGAACAGAATTAACAAGCCTGATCCGAGCAAGATACCTCCTGCTTGCCACACACCTCCAAAAGTTTTCAATATTTACTCCAAAAATGTTTTTATAAAAACAAAATTTGAATAATAAATTCTACAAGTTTAACAGCAGCTCTACTTTTTAAGGAAATTTTATTTTTAAAAAAAATATATTTTCTAAATTTAGATAATCGAGTGAAAATTTATTGCAATCCATCGACGAAAAAGATACCCCGCTTGATTTTATTTTTAATTTTTAATTCAAGGTACCGTAACAATAATGCATCCTCGTGTTGCTTTGGCGTACCGAAATCCATCCATCGAGGAAGAAGATATCGCTCGTGATTTTATTTATTTTTTAATTCAGGGTATAATGGTAATAAAGCATCCTCGTGTTTCTTCGGCTTACCTAACTCTTTATTTTATTAACCATAAATACAGCCCGCAGGATCTTCTTCTTCTTCTTTTTTTTCTAAGGATTTTGCGTTCACGCATCTTCTTTGTATTATAAAAAAAAAAATACAGTCGAATTCTTTATATAGATATGTCAAATAAAAAAAATAAAGAAAATCTAATAAAGAACGTAAAGGAGATCATCTGAGTTATATGATGAACGTGGGCAAATGAATTGTATTATTTGTAGATTTGTTTTTCATGCGTCAGGCATATATATCTATTTTTTAAAAAATCAAATTCTTCTGTCTTGTTTTGTTTAGTATTATGTTTCAAAAATACTTTTAAAAAAAATAATTTTTTTAATTTTTTATTGTTTACTTTAAATTTAATTTTTTAGTGTTTATAGATCATTTTAATGTGTTTATGTCAAAAATAAATTTAATTTTTTTTGATGCATTTCTGAATGAAAAGTATTTTAAAAAATAACCTTAATCACAGTCTCAAACATACACTCTATTTAAATCCCTGTGACTAAAGATTTCCAATATTGAGGAATTTTATTATCAGACAACCATTTTCTACATAGTTCCACCTCCTCCAATATTTTCACATAACTTTTATATATATATATATATATATATATATATATATATATATTCTCAAATTAGAGCACATTTTTTTTGTGTTTCAAAAATATTTTTGATTTTTTTTATTTCTTTCAAGTTAGTTTTTTCGTAGTGTTTTGATGTGCGGATATTAAAAATATTATTTTTAGATAAAAAAAATATATTATTTTAATATATTTTCAAGTAGATTTTTTTTTAAGAAAATAACCGCTAGGTTTATCAATATAAATATAAAAATCAATTCAACAAATAGATTATAGAATCGATATTATTATCCCAAACCAATAAATATTATCATTAAAAAACCTTTAAATCTCATTTATGTTATATTCAAATTGTAATATTTGCATATAATATGATGCATACGAGTCTGTAAAATTTTAAATTCGAATGTCAAGTGTAATTAGAACCCCTACAAATATATTATATTTTATTCTATATTCATCAGGTCCTAAGCTATTTTTATACGTCTCTTTTTGGTCACAAGAGAGAAAACATGACCGATCATTTTTGTCAAACGTGCATTGATTGTTTGAGAGTGTCATTTAGTTATTATTTTTTTTTTTTTAACATTAATAAATAAAAATATATAAAAAATATTAAATTTTTTAAATTAAAATAAAAAATATTAATTTTTAATTTTTTTAAAAAATACTTTTAAAGAGACCTCCTCATACATAATAAATCATATCTAATAAAAGAGCTGGGCCCGAACATTGAATCACCTTTGCAATCATGTGAGGCCCAATTCCAAAGAGCCATGCGCATATGGCTGAGCTATCGTGGGCTTAGCTTGAGAACATTCTGAAGACAACAAACGCAATGGAATTCCATTCTTGTTAACTTCCCATAAAACTCGGCTCGTAAAAGAGTAATCATTGGGCCTGATGTGAATCTTACCAACATGGATCTTCTTGTTAATGGGCCTTCATGGCCTCCGTCTAATGACACCCGATTTTAGCCCAGTCTAACCTTAAACCATGGCCCAATTCTCATCTTATCTGTTTGCAGCCTCGTTCACACCCCCCATCCCTTTTATTTTTGTGCATACCTAATATATATCATGTATTTTTAATTAATGTTATCCAAATTATAATACTTTTTTTAACAAATAATGTTATTTTATAAGAGCTCAACGTTTTCTTAGTAATTATTTTTTTTTAAATTAATTAAGAAATCAAGTGTTTTAGTGATAAAACTGATTAAAAAAAAATATATACTCCAACAAGCTGGTAATGTATTTTTAATTTTAATGTTATCTTATATTATTTAGGTTTTTTTTATCACATGTCTATCCAAATTATAATACCTTTTTTTTAAACAAATAATGTTATTTTATAAGAGCTTAACGTTTTCTTAGTAATTTATTTTAAAAAAAATAATTAAGAAATCTGGGTGTAAAACTGATAATACTCCAACAAGCTGGTAATGTGTTTGATATTTATCTTTTTCTGTTTTATCCTTAAATGACCATGTACGTATTATGGTATATTTGTATTTCATATGTTCAAGGGACGTCTACTTTTATGATTTTTTTCCCCATTTCATCTTTGAATCTTTTAAGGTCTTGTTTGGTGTTGTGTTTGAAAAGCACTTTTGAAAAAAAATGATTTTTATTATTATTTTAATTTAATTATTTTTTGTGTTTTTAGATCATTTTCGTGTACTGATGTCAAAAATAGTTTTTTTATTTAAAAAATATCTTTTGATGTATTTCTAAGAGAAAAACACATTAAAAAACAACTTCAATCACATTACCAAACAGGCACTAAGTATACATGTTGTCAATTTCATACATAGCATAACATGAAATATTTATTTCTTAAATATAGTATAAAGATAGTTCAAATATATGCAACGGGATAACTCAACAATTAAGATTTGAGATTTTCATTAAACAAATTCCCAAGTTCAAATCTTAAGAAAAGAATTACGATGAGAAAAGACTACCTCCAATCTTACAACCCGAGACTTATTTGGAAAATCTTATGGTTTTGAGAGAGCAATTAGTAACATTATATTAATTACTTTCTATTCATACTAAAATAAAAACAAACATAAATAGAGTAGAGAAAATAAAATTTATAACCCATAAAAAATAATCAAAATATCTCTAGCTATAATTTCCTTCTTATATATATATATATATATATATATATATATATAAATTGTATTGAGATGGGTTGATCTCGAACTTGTATCGTGAAAGTTAAAAAGAGAGGCATAATCCTATATTTAGTTTTCTGTAGTTGAAAAAAAAACAGGTTTAAAATCATGGTTTTGAGATCCTAGTGTACTTAAAAATCTTGGATTTAATGCGTGTTTGAGAGTGTAGTTGATGTTGTTTTTTGTTCAAAAATTCATCTTTTTTTTTTTAAAAAACCATATGATATAAACATATGAAAAATGATCTAAAAATTCCAAAATTTATTAATTTAAAATATTTTTTTTTAAAAAAAAACTTTCAAAATGTAATGCCAGGGGCTAAATAGAGCTGAAATTTATAATACCTTTTTAAAATCATAGTTTCACGCAATCCCAAAAGCAGAAGCCATAGTCGGTCACTCGATAAAATCACCCGCACTGTTGTATCGAGTTTCAATTTTGTTTCTGGACAGAAATTTGCTTTGTTTTTTGGGTGGCATCCCTTGACAGAGGTTGGACCAGCTGGACAGAACTCAATGTGAAATAATAGCAGTTTAGTTGTTCTGTCTGAAGATTAAAACGGTGGCGAAGCATATAATGTGAAAAGAGTGGAAAAGAATGGAGGGATTCTCTCGATGGGTCTTTTCAATGATCAGTGGTATGGTTAATGAAAATCAGTGGTACGTGTGGACCAATTTCAGAACTGAATTAGGTCTAGGAAACGAGAGCTGGTTGTCAATCAATAAAGCCATAAAGTTGAGAAAAAAAATGCTTCCAAGATTTTCTAAAGAAAGAAAAAACAGAAAAAAAAGATTCGCTAAACATATGATATGAGAGGTTTGATATGGGGTTAAGCACAGCCTGTGGAGATCCTGGCCTGGCCGAAATTAGCTCACCAGGTTTATCATATATCATGTTAAAGAATCATCTCATTTAAATGATTAAACTTTGTAGATAAAGTCCCAGAATAAGATTTATATTATTCTTTAACACATCTTCTCAAGACCCACAATATCTTGTGTTTGATTTTTATGAAATAGAATGGGAGTGGTGAGATTCGAACTCGTAATCGTTTGAGTCATCAAGGCTCTGATATCATATTAAGGAATCATTTTATCTAAAAGATTTAACTTTATAGGTGAGTTATATTATTCTCTAACACTTCGATGTAATAAATCCACATGTATTTTGAATTTTTTTTGGGAATTTTCATAAAATAAAATACCCATCCAAGTCTGTCTTCATTCTTCAAAACCCTAATTCTCAATCTCTCTTGTCCGTGACCATTAGCTTTATGCATGAAATAAAGTGAGCAAGATGATAACCATAAGAGAGAAGAAGAAAAGTATGGGCTATTGAGTATTTGACGTGGAAGGAAAGGATGGAAAAGACAAGGGAAAAGTAGGGGGAATAATTAGGGTTTGCTTGCTTCGGGGAGGAGGGAAATATTAATGGAAGAATTGATTGAAAGGGAAATTTGGGTTTCAAAACTGGAGGCTAAAAAGAAGAGAAGAAAAGGAAGGCAGTTTTTGGGAGAAGTGGAAAAGGCAAGTGGGTGTTTGGGGAGAAGGAAAATTTGATGGGGGAAGTGATGAAAGTGATAGGAAAGAAAACTTGGCAAGGTAAAAGCAATAACTCAGTTGATTTTTTTTTAGTGAAAAAGAAATTTGAAGGGGAGGAAAAAACGAAAATGGGAATGATAGTATTAATTAAAATTGCATGTTTGATAGTATAATTGAGGTTGTTTTTGAAAATATTTTTTGTTTAGAAATACATCAAAATTATATATATATATATTACTTTTTAAAAGTGTTTTTTATTACGTAAAATATATATTTTAGAATATCAAAAAAAGTGTTTAAAATCTGAAAAATCTTTAGTATATCTTTTCAAACATTATTTCGGGTTTAATTAACTAGATGAAATGTTTTTCGATTTCAATTAGAAAGTAGCAATGTTTGTATAACTCGTGAATCATCTTATCAACAAATACTAAAAAAAGGGCATGGGATACAATAATTATTTCTTTGATATACACATATTCATAATATAATGTTTGTATAAAATATGTTAACTCTGACAGGCGTGACTCAACTGGTCAAGTCTTGAGTTTATTCCTCATAAGTCATCAGTTCGAGTCCCACATCAATCAAAACCGTTAATTTTAGAGCTCCCGGGATCAGTTGAGGTGCACGTAAACTGACACAATCACATTTTACTCCTATCAAGGATAGATTGTAAAGCCTAAAAGTTAATAGTCCTCCCAATTAAAAATCCAAAAGGGAAAAAAAAAGGAGAAAACAAAAATAGCAAAATCTCCATGACCAAGAAATAGGCAGTGCTATATTAATAACGTTCTCGTTGACCACCACCGGCAAAGCACATAGATCATGGACAGTTGAGTTCAGATTCAGACATTCAGTAATCAGTTCGATGAAGCGAAGAAGACTATGTAGTAGTAGAATAGGTAGGTAGGTAGCTAGTTCTTCGAGGCAATGTCACAATCTATCACCATAATCTATGTGACATCGAAAGCTCAGTCACAGCCAGTTTAATCTATGAATGTTTTTTTATTTTTATTTTTATTTTTTTCAATTTTTTTCTTCGAATTTCGAGGTGGGAAAGGTGACCAAAAGAGTCAAAAAGAAACTAAAACCCCAAATAAAGGCGAAGCATTGAAAACCCACCATTGTTTTTCACCCAAAAGCTCGGCAGAGGTCTAATCCATAGACTTTACTGCGACGACGTTTCTTTCTTTTTTTGAGTCAAAAAGTTTAATGGGATTGTAGGGTTGAATATTACTATTTACAGAGCTTCTCTTTCCTCGTCCTCATCTTCAATCATGAAGCACTCGATTGCAAAATCATTCCTCACTTGTCCATTTCAATCTACCCGTACGTTCTTGGGACTTGCCCTCCTCCTTTCTCTTTCTCTTTCTGTGTGCAGCCTGGCTACTAGAAAAATCGAAGCATTTAGTTCGGATAGCAGGAAAGCATGCATGCAGAGCAATAAATATTTGCTTGCAGGAAGCAAAACTTGATGTTTTGTCCCAAAATTTCCCAGTTTGGATTTTGAAGGAAATTAACTTTTGAAAGCATGGAATGGTTGGTTGCAGAGGGAGGGAGGGAGGGGGTGGCTGCTAGGGTTAGAAATTTAGAAAAGAGATGAGAAACTTAGAAACTTTCTATTTATAGTACATCTTTTAATCGAACCGGTTTGATTAGGTGTACATTAATTGATTTTAGACTTACAAAACCGTTACCGAACTTAACCAAAAGTTTTTCAGAATTTTTTAATTAGTTTTGTTTAAAGATTCGGTTTTTTCAGTTATTTTTATCAGTTTTCTCAGTTTAATCCGTTGCCCAGTGTTTTTTGCTCAACTCTAGTTTAAAACATCACTGCATTCTATTTTTTTTATTGTGTTAGCGGAGATTAGTTAGTTTGTTATCGATGCACTTTTTTTCTTCTCTTTGTCTTTGAAAATTACAGGTTGATCTAATTTGTTGTTGACATTTCAACTTTATTGATTATTATTTTTGATTTCTAGATTTTTTTTCCTTGGCCCTTTAGTAAAAAAATAATTTATTTTTTATTTACTCTTTCAATTCTAATTTATCATAAATTATTTTTTTCCCAATTCACTCATTCTTTTTTATTTCTAATTTTTCCCCAGGTCTTTTGCTAAAAACTTATTAGTTTTCAATTTCATCATTCAATCATATTTTATAGTGTGTTATTTTTTTCAATTTAGTCCCCATTCTTTTATTTTTTTTCCTTTTTCATTAAATCTTTTTGCTTTTCAATTTAATCCACTAATAAGAAATTTGTGATTTCTCTTTATTTTATTTCTTATTTTAATTTTTTCCTTCATTCTTTTAATTAGCTTTTTTTATTTTTAAGTCTTTTAATCCTTCATTAACTTATTTGGTTGAGGAATTAGGCTTCATAGTTGTTTTATGTATGATGCTTTGCTAGTGTAATGAACTAAGTCATAAGTTAAAAAGGTTAATGCGAGTTGATATTTATTTTTCAATTTCATCATTCAAAGTTAGTTTTTTTTCTTATTCTATTTTTATTTATATCTTCATTTTTTTTTATATCTTCTTTTAATTTATTTTTTTTCTTCAATTTTATTCTAAGCATTTAGTTTAATTTGACCCATTTTTTTTTAAAAAATTCATCCTCACCCTTTTGATTTTCTTTTTATCATTTTACTAATTGAGTTTTGTTTTCAATATCATCCCTACCATTTGATTTTAATTTTTTTTTTGTATCAAATTCGAACTCTATTCTTTGTATCGATGTTTATTTTGTTTAGGGTCATTTTTCATTGAATTGTTTTTTCTATATCATCTCTCGACATGTTTTTATGAAAGGTTTGTCATTTTTGTTTCAACTTCTATGGGGTTAGTCTCCATCGTATGAACAAGATCATTAGTCTTAAAAGTTTACACATGATGAGTTTTGATTTTTTATAGGGTCTTCTATAACATTGATTTTTTTTCTTCAATTTGTACCTTCAGTATTTGATTATTTTGGAATTTATCTACTACCTTGTTTTTTTTTTCTTTTTCACTTTACTTTATTTGGGATTATACCAATCCCATGTTCATGGTCACAAGGTTGGTGGATTAACCCGGGTTTACTCAGATCTTTTTTTTTTCTTTTTAATTTTTATCATTTAATATTTAGTATTTTTAGGTATGAAAATTGATAGTATTGATCTTCAAATAGTAGACAATAAAATGGTGAGCAAATTCACTTATCCTATAAACTTCAACATTACACGGTACAACTAAAAGATTTAGAAAACACTATATATGGACCATCACTATTGAAATAAATAACAAAGTGTTTTTTTTTTTTTATCAATTCTACTCCGCTTTTTTTTTCCATTTCCTTCCATTTTCCCTTTTAGTTCTATTCTTTTTTTTCTCTCCATTTTATCCTCACTATTTAACAATCATCCAAAGTTATCTTTTAGATGATTTAATTTTAAACCCAGACTAGATAAGAAATCCGCATGATAGATTTCTTTTCTCTAGGAATTTCATCCTTTTTTGATGTCTTCTCCTCAATTTTTATTATCCATCGATCTAGTTGTTTTTGGATTAACCAAATCAATTGAATCATGTCAAAACAACTCTCATAGTTTAATTTTAAATTGAAGCTAGAAAAGAAGTCGAAATAGAAAGTTTGAAGATTTATTTGCTAGAAAAAGTTTAATAACAATATCAAAAAATCCTTTATTACCTATATATATTTCTCACTACATTCAAATTTTCTTTGATTCAATAGCAGCGTAGTGGTGAGCTTGATGTTAATTAAAAATCGGGCATTTCCTACTCCCAATTATGAAAAAGAAGACTTGTGTTCTTATACTATTTAACCTATAATTGTACTGCCATTTAATACATTAAAGAAAATGGAGCGTTACCTCTTGATGTAAGTTATGTGCTGCAATAAATATTTCTTTGATTTAAATTAATATAAACTAAAGTTTGGAAAAACTCATTCAGGTTGAATAGTCAATGGGGCTCATGTGGGGATGATCTATTTGTCTGTGTGAGAGTATAGTCGAAGTTGTTTTTTAAAGTGTTTTTTTATTTTTTTTTAAAAATCATCTTTTATATCAGCACATAAAAATGATTTAAAAACATCAAAAATTAAAAAAAAATTAATTTTTTTCATAAATACTTTTGAAATTTAATGTCAAACATGGTAGACATAATGATAGAGGAAGTTGGTGTAGGATTTGAAGGGAATATTTGGGAGAATAAAAAGGAATAAAAAAACTTTACAAAGTTTTATGTGGAGTGTAAGACTTAGGGTTTACGATGATCACCACATTAAAGCAAACAAACAAGCCTTAAAGTCTCAACACACATTTCAGGTCAATGGGACCCTCATGATAATCAATATATTTTGACAATTCCACCCAAAATTCAAGAGCCCATTTCATTAATCATCTACAGGGAATATTATCACCACCCTAGGATTTATGGTTTTATTTTCATGACTTCCATCCTTGGTGCACACGTGTGACAAGCTTAGCCTAATATCCATTTTGGACCCTTTCTTTTCGTTTTTAACGTGCTAGATCAAACTATTAAAGAAAATTGACCGATCATCGTGTGTTTATATATATATATATATATATATATATATATATATATATATATATATATATATATATATACTATATATATTAAAAAAAAAGATATTGGTGTGGCTTGTTTCACCTAACAAACCAAGAGCAAACTCGTCGCTTTGTTCAAATGGAAATCTAGGTAAAATAAACATCATTATCGCAAAACTAGGAAAAATATAAGAAACAATGGATTGTCAAATTATTAAATTGCAAACCGATGGTGTTGACAATGTATTGACACATTCTAACCCATAAAAGCTAGCTCCTAAAATCGATGACTTTTGTAATGAACACGACAACAAGTCCAATTAAAGAATATTATTAAATTTTATAAATAAATGTTTAAGAACGAGAAATTGAGAAATATTAGTCTAAAAAAGGAAAAAAAAAAAAACAAGGAACCCCATATAAATCTCCTAAATCAGGGTTAATCAATCAAACCCACGACCCGTGAGATATTGAAATAAAAAATGAGGAACAAATCATATTAGAAAAGAACTTTTGAAGGAGGATGAAATTATAAAAAGCTTCAATTCTAAAAATATAATCTAAAAGAGAAATTTCAATTAAAAAAAAGAGGGAAAACATGACAGATAAAATATTGAAGGAGGATGGAAATGAATATATAAATAAATGTTGAGAGATGAAACTAAATAAATATTAGCACAACCAATGAAATTCTATACCCAGGTGTAATCAAGAAGACCATTTTTTTAAAATAAATTTAATGTCAAATGATGAAAACATTACAAAAATATTTGGAAAATAAAAAATCCAAAAAAGAGAAAGAACGAAGATCAAATCATATAAGAAAAATATTTGAAGGGGGATGAAATCATAGATGTAAAAATATCATTAATAAGTGGAATTATCACACGTTCCATTCGTAGGTGACAAAATGTTTTAAGTGTGCCATGCCCACTTCAACAATTTTTCTTTTGATTTTTTTAAATATAATAGATTTAATAAAACATTAAATTGTCCCTAAATCAATATAAAAATAACAAAAAACCATAGTGAAAAAACAAAACAACCTTTGAGCAACATGTTACCCATTATTATTTTTAAGGACTTAATTGCTATTTTACTGTTCAAATGGAAAGAGAAAGTTGAAAATGATGTATACCAACTTATTATTATTTTTCTTGCTAAAGGTAATTAAACTGTTTAATATCCCTGAATAATTTCATAATAACCGATAAACTCTATGAAAAAATCAAAATACCCCTAAAGACAAGTTCTTGATTGTTTTTGGAAAGAGTAAAAATATAATTATTAATTACACTATAATGATAAATATGATTATAATGTTTTCCGCACTCTTTTTTTATTTTTTATTTTTTTTTGTTACGTGGTCAAAGATAATTTATCTTATAGGTTTGATGGGAGCCATAGCACCCCAAAGTTTGAAAATTCTTAACTTTTGTCCTGAGGATTTAATTTGTCACATGTATTTGGCCTTTCCAAAATATAATTATTTTTTTCTAAACACTTTCTCACTTAATTTCCTCCGTAAGTAACTTAATTATAAATCCCCAAGTACATTCGGGAAATTTGGATTGGTGTTTTCTCTTTTTTTTTCCAAACTATCTAGTCTTTGGCATTGTCATTTGTAAATGCCTATTATATTATTGAGAATATTGAATATAATATCGGTCTTTAATAGGCGTGACGTGATGACAAAGAATTTATATTCTGTATGGTATGTTTCGAGTTCGAGTCAGAGTGTGCACTTCTTGTGAGAGCCTGAAACAACCAAGATTTTACTTGTTCACTTGGGCTCATAATATACTTTCTGGAAAATGGGATTTCCTCGCATAAAAAAATATAATATCAATCTCCATTTGTTATATTATTTAAGTATAAGGGTACCGAGAAATAACAGCCTACTTCCTTGCATCTACCATCTATGTGAATCTAAAATAATTTGGTTGGTGCTCTCCTCTTGTCCTTCATCTTCCTTTTCTTATGGAGAACCACTTTCCCAAATTTTCAACAAAAATTAATGCTTGTGAGGGAAACTTCTTATATAGACCGAAAATCTATCTAAACTAAATATTTTTCTTGAATATTTTATTTTAATTATTGACTTCCGGTTATTGCAACTATAACGAGTAATTGACTTTGGTTTACATAGATAAAGCAATTGGGGGAATTTTAAACAAAAAACAAATTATGTTAAAATTCCATACAAACAAGAGTGAGCGATGTACTAAGTGATGAATTGGAGGTCTCTCGAATTTTAAAACATGAACCGAATAATATGTTAAAAAATAATATAAATTATATTATGATACTTAAAGCTTTTCAAGAGTTAGTATAAATAATCTATCAATTCAACTTGGCATCAATAATAAATTAGTTAGCTAAGCCTTGTGGTTACGTTCTAGAGAAAAAAATTCAAGGTTGATGAACCACCTTTTCAAATGTTATTTCTTTGTTAATTTGTTCAGCAGGTTTGAAGAATATTTGGATTGCAAGGCTTGGAAATCGATGATATGTACAAACTCTGACTAAGCTAAAGAATATATATATATATATATATATAGAAACTTTGTTTGTGTATACATATATATACACACACAAACATTAGTAAGCTAACTCAAAATATATATTTATATTATATAAATATATTTATAGAATATTTAATTTGGTTTTAATATAATACAATATATGCATATGTTTATATTGACATAAAACACACACATACATATATAAGCTATTTTATTTTTTTATTGATTAATAAATAATAGTAGATAATAAATATTTCTGGGATATAATGTTTTCAAAATTAGATGAATAATTTATTAATATAAAAATAAATATCTTAATAAATAATAACTAAAATATAAATATTCAGAAACTCAACATGTCGACAACCATTTTCACCCCGTAATATCTCTATCACTTTATTCCCTACACAACAAGAGAAAAAAAAAGAGCAAGAGTCTTCAATTATATATCTCCAAGCTTTTTGACAAAGATTATCATTGAACGAAGACAAAAGATACATATGATGTAGATACATATGATGTCTCGTTTAACTCATAAGACCAGTTGGTCATTGCACTATTGTGAAGAATGTTTACAGTAAGAAATGTGGTTGAGATTGTTTTTAAAAATATTTTTTATTTATAAATACATTAAAATGAGAGTTTTTTACTAATACATAAAAATAATTTAAAAACACTAATATTTTTAACTTCAAGTAAAAAATAAAAATAAAATATTTTTTTTCAAAAATATTTTTAAAACACAATAATAAATACCCCTTGTGTCTCCATCTGCCCTTCCTTTTTCCTCTCTATCTCTTTCGTATGGTATATCTTAACCCGTCCTCTACGGGGAATTTTCATTTATAATTGGAAAAAAAAGGGCAAAAACTTTACAGTTTTGCCTGTATTGACTAATGGAGAAGAATGAGAGATAATTAGCTTGTTTATGAGTGTTTGATACTATATTTTAAAAATATTTTAAAAAAAAATTAATTTTTATTTTATTTTTTATTCTAAATAAATTTATTTTAAATATTTTTAGATTATTTTTATATACTAATATTAAAAGTAATATTTTTTTTTATAAAAAAATTCACTTTATAAAATAACTAGAACCAAACTTTCAATCAGTTGGATAGAAATATTACAGTGAAAGAGAGAGAGAAGATTTGTTGAACTGTCATTTTCTTATATATACTCTCGAGGGAGTAGAAGGAAACAAAACCCCAAATCCCTCTCCTTCTCTCAATATCCTTTCTCACATTTTAATTTTTATATCTACGCTTCTTGCATCACCACACATATCTCTCCGGGAAGCATTCTGTTTCTTGAAGAGGACAAAGGATTTTCTTTTTTTTTCTTTTTTTTTGAATTTTAGGCAACTCTACATGCCAGACTTTTGCTTTCTTCCTTGCCATACTTTGGTCATGTGAAGTTAATAAAAGGGTTTTTCTTTCTTTTTCCAAGCCATCTACACTTCTAACCTACTAAAGATTGCTTTTTTAGTAAGTTTGGAAAAGATCCCACCTCTGAAAATCGACTCTATTCTTTGTGTTCTTGTATTTTGCGTTCTCTTTTTTTAATTATTGAAGAACAACAGAAAGAAAGCTAGCCTGCAACCATTGATTTCTAAGGGAATATTAAAGATGTCCCGGAACGGAATTTTCGATCAGCAGTCTTTGAATCTGATTCCAGACCTTTCACTGCACATAAGCCTTCCAAACAGTGCTCCCTCTTCAATTTGCTCCGGCACAAACGATGGTGATTCTGGTTTTGATATTTGGCGCAAAGACGACGGAGTAAAATCACATAGCGAGAGTTCTATAAGAGTTGGGTCTCAAGCAGACACCGAACTTTCTCTTGCAAATCCAACAAGCACTGCTGCTTTGGAGGCGGAGAGTCCTTGGAGAAAAAATTACTACGGCGGAAGAGGGACAGCTGGCTGTCTCGAGGATCATCACCGCCATGATCAAGCAAGGCAAAGAAATCTTCTTCTTCAATCCTCTAGTAATGGCCATATGAGTCATATAAACCACGGGATCTCAGTTCTTGATGTCTCAGGATTGAAGCCTATAAAGGGGATTCCTGTTTACAATAGCTGGAATAGTTCAGGAGATTATAATATTGATCCTAGATTTTGCTCTAACCAAATGCCCTATTCACCATCTTGCACCCCCTACTCTTCTTCTAATTCCTCAGCTTATCACCCTACCTCCTCTTTTCAAGCTTACAGAATGGGTGCTTCTGCACCAAGATTCAATGGAATGTCAATGGAATCATCACTGAGAGTTCCACAATATCAGCAGTACCAACAGTATGGAGCTGCTGCCGGAGCAAGGGGTGGTGGCGCGGAGGTTTATGGGAGTGGTGGCATGATTCGATCAAGATTTATGCCAAAGTTACACAGCAAGAGGAACATGAGAGCTCCGAGAATGCGTTGGACTAGCTCACTCCATTCTCGTTTTGTTCATGCTGTTGAGCTCCTTGGTGGCCATGAAAGTACGAGTCTTCTCTCCTTCTTAATTACTTAATCACTTTATGGTGCAAAAACAGGAGTATAATATAGTCTACATACTTCTACTTGAGTTAAATAACTGGTTGATTTCATGGACTTTGATTTGTTTTGCTCTAATCTTGGTAATAATTGGTTTTGTTAACCTTAATTTCTTTCAGGGGCAACTCCAAAGTCGGTTCTAGAGCTCATGGATGTCAAAGATTTAACACTTGCTCATGTTAAAAGTCATTTACAGGTCTGGCATGGAAAACCCAGTCCTCTCCTCCTCCTCCTCCTCCTCCTCCTCCTTCTTCCATTCATGGCAGGAAACAAAAAGTCTACTTCATTATCTGATTGTTTAATTTAGACAGTCTGCTTTGGCTGATGCTAGCTAACTGGCACGAGAGCCGATGAGGACAGTGAGTGAATAAATGAACAGTTGAGTCTGCTGTTTTCTGATACAGGACAACTTCTACTTTTTGAGAGAGAGAGAGAGAAAGAAAAAAAAGAAAGTAGCCATCATTTCTCAATAATACAAAGCAATTACTGACCTTACCAAACAACAACCTCGTGGTTAATAAACAATCCGAGTAAAATCCAGAAAGAGAAGCATCTGATTTGTTTTTTTTTGACTGGGATTTTTCTTCTTCTTTTTAATTATATATTATATATTATATATTATATGGTAGAAGGATAGGTCTACCTTGTTTTCTATTCATTTTCTTTGTCCCCTTATGCAGATGTACAGAACTGTTAAGAGCACTGACTGCAGACCTGCAGCTTCCTCAGGTAAAACGTCTAGCTGTTCTTCAGTTCTACCAATAGCTGATTGTTAATTTCCCTGATTTATGATCTCCCATTTCAAAATCTTAAGACTCCTCCCCGATCCTGTTATCCTATACAGATCATGGCAACGTTTTTTCAAAGATCTATCATCTGATACAGTACTTTTGCTGCTGACTTAACTTTTATTGGTTGTACATCTAGTAGATGGATCTGGTGATGAAGATTTCGTTTCTGGAACAACTTGCATAAGTCAAAATGATAGCTATTTAGTCAACCAGAAAGGAAGTTCAAATGAGCTCAATTTGCAGCACGATAATGGCTGCACTAATTCTCCAACTACTCCATGGAGCAACTCTTCCAGGTAATACCCACAAGGCTACAATCTATCTCCGTCCCGCAATATTGCATTAATTGATGTTTATGAAGTTCGTATTCATAAAGCTGGTTTTTTTTTTTTTAACCTTTTCTTGCATGGATGACTTTACCTTACACAGGAAATCCAAATCCACGTCCTCCTAATAACTTTCCCTTAATCTATAAGGAGCTGCCAT
The DNA here is from genome assembly GCA_029228465.1 of Salix viminalis. NCBI lineage: Eukaryota > Viridiplantae > Streptophyta > Magnoliopsida > Malpighiales > Salicaceae > Salix > Salix viminalis. The sequence goes on along the minus strand of CM055440.1, from coordinate 9,837,596 downwards.
CTTTCTTACAGCTTTTGCTTTTCATACACTCGCTTCTTTTTTTTCCTGTGTGTCTGTATAAATTTATGTATTATATATATGTATGTACCTTTTCACGGGTCACGAAAAGGTATAGTAATTAATAACTGAAAACAAGAGATAATAATAAAATAGGTAAAATAACTTTCAACTTTTTAATTTTTACTTAAATTTCTTTGATATAAGCATGAAAAATGAGTGAAAACAATGGTTGACCTTACAGTAACATTAAGATTATCAATTTCCTTCTTAGCTATCTTTTTTAGGGGGGTTTAATTTAATTAAACCCTTTTGTCAACCCATTTTTCTGTGAAGTCAGAGGTGATTGTATAGGTACTTTACTTACTATTTCAGGAGTTAATTAAGGAGTTCATCACCTTTATTTTAATGCCTAGCTGGAATAAATATTTAGAGTTGACTAAATGCCAGGTTCTTAATTAGTATTCATTTCCTTCTTCTTATTCACTTCTAGTTGCGGTCTAATAAACTATGAACTATGATTTTATATATATATATATATATATATATATATATATATATATATATATATATATATATATATATAGATATAGATATAGAAACATTGTGAGTGTAGCTCTATCCTATCCCTATCTTGACTAAACTCAGCCCCTCTTATGGGTTGTGACCAAGATCTAATACAAATCCCAAATGGGAACAGCTAAAATATTTATTGGATTTGATATTTTCCCTAAAATCTCATTATAGAGTTCCAAAATTAGGTTAAATTTTTATCATTAAATGATCTTTTAGGGTAGAAAAAGTCTTTATTAATAGATTTTCTTCTTCTAGAGACTAGCTAGTATTGGAAACTTCTTACCTTGAAAATTGATAGGACCATTTTAATATTTCAGTTCGTATTCATTAATTACACAGGTTAAAAAGCTATAAAATATCTTGTAATTAAATGCCAAATTATCCGTTGATTATAATTAATTGGAAAATTCTTTCTTTTTTGCAACTTAATTCTAGAATGATGAAAAGGGAAAAACAAAGATAATTAAGATAAATCAGCTTAATTAACTAAAATTAGAGCAAGTTTTATTTTATTTTTACGAATGTGATCAATCATTTTTTTTAAAGATTTGGGAGAAATTACACAAACTAAAACTGGATTACAGAAAACCAACAAGAACATGGACGACACCACCATAAAGATAAAAAAGACAGCACTAAATTACAGGTATACGTGATTAGATGGAAGTCATTGCTTTTAGAGCCAATAAGGCAACATCTTTTGTATTTTCTTAGTTTTAATTAAATCATGGCCTTTATCCTGGTCAAAAAACATCTTGTTTCAATAAAAGGTAAATAAAATGGTACACGAGTGTAAATTAATACGCAGTTTCATCACTTAATATTGAGCCATAGATGGAGATTATTATTTTGAACACCGAAAAAAATTAAATTAAATTATATATATATATATATATATATATATATATATATATATATAAGAAAAATCACATTAATTAAACATATACACCTCTCAGTGAGAAACCACATTTTGTAAATACAGTTTTTAAATATAGATCCTCTAATGTGAACATGATCGGTCTATATATGCTCTAAATTTTACCATTGATTTTGAATTTAATGATCATAGAATAAGTCAGAAAAATAAAATATTCAAAGGTTTTTTTTCTTTCATTTTTACCATACATTAATCATGATCATTTAGTTTTAATTCAATGAATATAATAATTATATTCCTTTAAGAGCATATGAGGATTCAATGGTTTAATTTTCAAGCACATGAAATACATCACACACACACACACATCTCTCTCTCTCTCTCTCTCTCTCTCTCTCTCTCTCTCTCTGTATATATATATATATATATATATATATATATATATATATATATATATATATATTGTTTCTAATGATGCCCATTTTCTTCCATTTTTGCTAGTTGTAGTTGCCTTCCTAGGGTTTCTTTTTATTCTGTGCGCTTCAGGACTGAAAAGTTTCTATACCTTTGTGTTAGCATAAAACAGTACCCTCATTTGCTAGGGTACCTAATTCTCCAGCTCATTTCCATTAACATTTGTCGCCATCATGAGCGCAATTTACCCAGTTTAGTCTGGTCAGAAAGATTAGTCCTGGAAACTATGGACATGCTGTGTAAATCCTAGTACTAACATTTTACTCCTGCAAACTGAATAGTGGCCTGTGCGTCGTGCTTTATTAAGCACTGATTCTAGCAGATGATGTGATTTATAATCACATGATCATGGTTTTGATTGAAAAAAAGAAAAAGAGAACTCTCTAATTAAATAATATCCGACATCAGTTAGTAACTTTTTCTTTTTCATTCATAAAAGAAAAGCTGAGTAGTCTAGTAAAAGTTTTAGATTCGTAGCAGTACTATGCTAAAGGGGTTTTGGAGAAAAACTATATATTAGAGCTAAAATATCCAGTTTTTATGCATGAGCCTACCATATATATATATATATAGAGAGAGAGAGAGAGAGAGAGAGCGAGAGGAGAGGGGCAAAGACTTTTTGTTAAGTTATTTTATTCACAGAACATCAATCATTTTGAAGCACTAGAGATCAGCATTGAAGAGTCCAAAAATGGCGGTGAGGTATGTCAGAGATAGGTTTTGAACTGTTCAAGAATCTGGACAAAATTCTAGTTATATTGTTGTTTAGTGGTTGCTTGTTTGTTGTGATTTCTTATAGAGAATCAAAATCTTCAATATACGTTTCTATATATATATATATATATATATATATATTTCTGCTTTAGCTACTCATTACACAATAAGGATGGCCCTTTATTTCTCCGAATCATTATTTCCTGACTCGACAAAGTTAAAATTCATGTTACCTCGGTGAATGTTAAAGCAGCAAGGTCTCATGACACCATTAATATGACCATCTTCCTCAATATAGCTAAGAGGCTGGTTTCATCCATTAGCAACTAAAAGCATTTCTGTGGGATTTCTGTTGATTAGTTTGTTCATCAATGGAAAACTGTAAAGTTGAGGAATACAGACGGAGATGTATTGCTTTGATATAACTGCTTCTTCTAAGGTTGGTATGAACAAGGTGACCTACAATTTACCTAGAAAATTGAAAGAACATTTTTTCTTCATTTGACTCCATGCATGGCTCAATCAATGTTATTAGTATTTCCTTTTCTACCAGAAAACTAGTAGGTCAATGGTTTAATAGCAACTGATTATATTTCTTAATTTCTGCAGCAAAGGAGGATGGATGCATAGCAGTTCAAGAGATCTAGATGGGCTTGGGGAAGAAACCCTATCATCTCAACAAGCATCAGGAAACAAATTGGAAGTGAGTATATATCTAGACTTGGTAATTAGGGAAATACACCATTGACCATCGTATTTATGCAATTATTGTCCACAAATAATTAATAGTTGCAGCTAATTATATTGATTGCTGCTTGCATTATGAGAGAAAACTGTTTTTTTGGATATCTTCTCAGAGAGTTGCTTTAATCCTACAATGGATGCATGCTATGCAGCCAAGTGTATGAAATCACATAATCAAACAAAATTCTTCATGCTAAAAAATAAGTGATTAATGAGAACATTAAGTAAATAATGTTTTTATATATATATATATATATATATATATATATATATATATATATATAAATGAGTTCAAAATATATTGCATTTTAGCTCAACAAACTTCCCTCTGTTAATTTTTATACATGCAGGGAGTTGAATTTTCTGAATCAAGAAGCTTTCCAGGGTACAATCAAGAGCTCAAGAATCCAATCTTGGAGTTCTCCTTGGGGAGACCAGACGGGCAAAACGAAGAACATGACTGATTTATTAAGATAGAGTTGTGCTTAGCTAATTAACCATGGAACTTTCATGGTATTTAGATTTCCCTTTCTCTCAACCAAAAAATAAAAAGAAAATAGATAACATATATATATATATATATATATATAGATACAGGGTTTTGAAGGGGAGACGAAGAAAGTCTTGGTTCTGTCAGTTCAATGCATGTCTGTCTGTGTGTCTGTATATTCTTTTTGGGGCCATTGTTGGACTATGTTTATGAGGTGATGTTAGTCATTACATGGTGTTGTAATCAACGAAGCAAAAAGCAGAAGAAAAAGAAGGAATCAGTTTTTAATGGTGCATGATTTATATTCTCTCTTTTTCTTACAGCACCCTTTTCTATTGTCTCTCTAGTGGGGCCATTAATTACAGAATTAGAGTGTGAAAGCTTGACTTTCATTACCATCTCTTTGTGTCGCTACTCCAGCTAGCTCTGATTGTGCTCGTCGAGAAAAGTTGATAAAGCAATGAGGCAATGGTTGCTGTAAAGAAATGGAGAAGATGTTGGGATTTTTTATATATTTTTTTTATTTTTACTTTTTTCAGGAATATTTAAAGTGAATAATATTTAGATATTGGCTCTAATATCTTGCTAACACAGCATTACTTTTTGCATGTATGATTCCACATTTTGTCCTTATTTTTCCACCATTAAAATGGGTTGTTGGGATCGTGGGTTGCATAATGTCCCACTGCTTAATCTTACTTTAGTCAATTCTAAAAGGCACGTAACTGCTTCAAATCTAGTTGATAGATTTGATGAAATGTCATCATCAAGCAATCATCTTATCAACATGTTTTTTCTTAAAAAAAACATAATCAGATTCTATATTTTCTGTTTAATTCAGCTTTAGAAAACAAAAACTAGAAGTTTAATTGATATTTGCTATCAATCTGGGACATAAAAAATGATAAAATTTAGCATAGCAGTGAAAATCTTGAAAAAAAACAGCTAATTACCAGTATCATCTTCTTCCTTCCACGCTCCACAATCACAGACGACTCGTATAAGTCTCACCTATAGCAGCATCCTTCGTCTTCCCCACCAAATACTGGGCCCAACCCTTCCAGCCGTTCCCCACCACTCACAAAACACCAACCTTGATTCTATACAGAATCAAAATCTGTTTCATGAAATTTCCCATCTTTGTGTGAGCCTTCAGTAAAGAATAATATAAATTATATTATAGGATCTCATTTACAAGCTTAAGTTTTTAGATGAGATGGTTCCTTAACATGGTATCAGAGCCTTGTTGACTCAATGGTCACGAGTTCGAATCTCACTACTTTTCATTTTATTTGATAAAAACCAAGCACAAGGTGATGTGAGATCTGTGCAAGTTTCAAGCCCAAAAGACTTTCACTTGAGAGAGTGTGTTAGAAAATAATATAAATCATATTATAGAGCCTCATTTACGAACTTAAACTATTAGGTGAGATGGTTACTTAAGACAGTTGCACAAAAAACTAGATCTCCAGACTCCACCTGTTCCGAATAACAACGACCTAATCTCTCTCCGCACCCATGAACAATATCTTTACCTTGAAAGATTTCCAAAATGGGTTAATTCTAATGATTTTAAAAAGATAACTCATGGATGTTGGTGATGTTCAGAGACTTCATACTGCACAGAAGAGAAACAAGAGAGGTTGGCATTTCAGTTTCGTCAGGATGCATGGTAGCTAATAAGCATTTTGATGCTGCAATGGTTCTTCTCACTTTTGACAGTGCTGATAACTTTCAAGCAGCCCTATCCCATAATGGCCATGCGATTGGGATTGCTAAACAAACACGATCCTTTAAGAATCTGACAGTAGCAAAAGTGTTAGTTAGCACAGCCAAGGAGTCTTTTCTTCATTAGATATAAAATGGCATATAAAATGTTCATGTAAAGATACCGATATTGAGAGGTATATAATTTTTTTTTATATGAGAAAAACTTCTTCCCATTAAAACGTATTTTAAAGATTCAATTAAATGAGTAAATTTTTAATTATTTTAAATTCTTATAAAATATACATGATTCAAACTTAAATTTTAATATGTAGATTACAAATTCTATGCTATCAAGGTTGAGATATGTTATAAAATTCTTGAGCATTACGATGAGATATGACGAGGATGCGAGACTTCATGACATGGCTGAAGATGAAGTTAAATGGGCGAAGATGGCATAACTTTTATATTGTTTACCTTTTAGCTAGACTTTTTTCCATTTTCTTTATAAATCTATTTTATTATAATATTAGAGGATTAAGGGGGGAAATTAAAAGACAAGCTATTAATAATTATAATTGTTGTTTAATTCAAACAAAGATGTCTAGAATTACAAATTCCTTCATCTATAGATTGCGGAATATTTCTAGTGTCCATTGGATTGTTTGGAATTCATGTGGAGATATGTTTTGACTATATATGTAGTTGTATGGTGGAGGTAATCTGAAAGATAGAAAACATTTTTGGTGTGATCTTATTATCCTTGAACCTGTTTTTGGATGGCATATAATTTGTTTTCGGTGAATTTGATAATAAACTGACAAGATATGAAAAAAATAATGGTTTTTTTAACTACTTGTGATCTTCTAAAAACTCCTTCATATGGTCATCAATATACATGATTTAAAGGATATTCAATGAAATACAAAGATAGGTATTTTACGAATTTATGGACGGGTCATAATATATCGATTATTAGATGCTCGCAATTGAATTTTAATTATGCTTGTTAAATAATACAAGTTTGCTATTCTCACAAGTATTATATTGTGAGGTATAATGCAAGTTTGCCAAGAAAAAAATTGATATAATGTTGCAATTTACCCAAAGACAAAATTATATCCTCGTTACTAAATACATAAAACTGTTTTTCATTAAACTTAAACTCAATCATAATTTTAACCAAACACTTCAATTTCAGTTATGAACGGTAGCTAAAAGTGATTTTCATGAAACTGTTTTTTTTAAACCTCAACCACAACAACAATCACAATACCAAACATACCCTAAGAAGTCAGCAAAGTGCCTAGAATTGCACGCAATATCTCAATCCTTTGTATTTAACATGATTTTGCTTTTGTACATGCACCAATCATCTTCAGTTACTGGTTGGGCCCCAAAAGAGCAAGAAGGAAAGCCCGATAATGGCCTGAAGTTTCTGAGTGAACTGCTTCATTCAATGTCTTCTTGTACTTCTTCAGATATTCAGCTTTTATATAATGCATGTCAATCTCAGTCCTTGTCACAATTACCCTTATAAGTGCAGTGTCATTGGTTCCCATGCCTTTCATCGCCTTGTGCAGCACCTGTAATTTTTTTGTGAAAAGGTAAGATTTATCAGTGAGTTCAAGATAAATGATAATATCAGGTAAATACACTGAAAAAATTTCACATGAGACGGGATTAAATCCTGATTTCAGCCAGAGGCAGGGAGGGTCAACCCTGTAGCATACCCCAACTACTGAAATAAGATGAATATTAGCATAACTGGGGGGGCGGGGCGGATGGAAGAACAGGAAAATTCAAATGGAGGTTCTTTTTAAGGTTTTGAGTACTTCTCTAGGCCTGCTGTTATTCAAATGATGAAAGGTATAATGACAACAGCTGTGGAGTACCACAATCAGTTATGTGATGCATTATGCAAGATGACCATGCTATACATGATTGACTCATGATATTGCTTATATGATCACTATTTCTGGATATCAGAAGACGCTGACTTGTTAGACAAATCAATCTCAATCTGTTTAAGAGCTTCAGTATTCACAATTTTGTTTTCTACATGATCTATATACATTCTGAAAATTCCTTTTTCCAAACACTAAGGCTAAACTGCTGAAGTATTAATCATTCCAAACTCCAAAAGGGTGTTACCACGTTTATGTAACAAACTAGATTCCAATCATATACACATAGTTATTAGCTCACCACATCATTACAAACACATTCTGTGACACCATACAATTTAATGTGCCTTTGATACATGATTTTCCTGTATCCCTTTCATAAGAAAATGTTTTCACTGTAACAAGATGAAGCAGAGAGAGCCAAGTCGAAGAGTTTAAAAATGTAGACGAATACCTGGGCAAAGTACTCTGCTGGATTTGCTGAGCATAGTAAAATTGTCTTCAAAGCATGCAGAAAAAGTCCTGATGTTTCCTTCTTTATAACCTGAAATTGTTACAAATTAATTTGCATAGCCACAGACAAACGAGAGAGAGAAGAGAATTTTAATAGTTTTACCTTTTTCAAAGAGTTTCCATACATGTCATGATAGGCAGAATCAACTGCAGCCAAATGTGCTGCACTTCGTTCACTGAATATGCTGATGAAAGTCTTCTCATCAGTTCCCCATTTTTTCTCACCTGCTTTATAAAGAGCCTTTGCATCCTTCACAACCATCTCTCTATCAACTTCCCGACCTTCATACCGAGGCACACTTGCATATGCTAGCAGGAGCTAAATCAAGTATATATTATAATAATACATCAGAAACTTGTGTTTCCTTTAATGAATATTAAATGAAAATGCTGAAAAATAAACTTGGATGAAGAAAAAGAAAAGGTGGGGGACAGGGAAGGTCATAATAGGAAAATTAATAGCATAAAAATATAGTGAACAGAATTCTAAATTAAGGGCTAATGTTGCTTCAACAAAAATCCCATTTATTGCAATCAACCTCCTATAGTGACAGTAGAATGAAATCTAATGGTTTTCAATAAAAAAAACTTTTCCATGGTTTAAGCAGCAGCCAAGCTGTTACAAATGTTATAAAGGTGAGCAGCAACAGATTGTTCAGTGACATCTGTTTTTGAAATTCCATGTTGATTTTTTTATTTTTTTTATAGTCATCTAACAAAATTCACATCATGACAATAGACAAATACTATATTGGTGAACAGAATGAGACTGCAATTAAGGAGAAAATGAGACAGTTTACCTTTTTATGATCTCCAGATGCACATGATTCAATGCCTTGCTCAAGGTGAATTCCAAACTTTGCATGGTAATGTTGTTTAAAAACTTGTATCTGGGATGGTGTCCGTGAGCAGATCACTTCAGTTGCAGCTTGCAGATTCATTGCGTTCATCATCAGTGCCTGCCTGACAATTATAGCATCACGTCCAGGTAGATCGTGCATCCACCACAAAACTGCTGTCTGAAATGCAAAAGTAATAAATATTAGATTCAAATATGCAGGAACAGAAAGTTCTGATTTGGATTATGAAGCTCCAAAATTATTTAAAGCTTTGAAAACCTTGTGTGAGTAGTAGATATAATACTATACCTCTAAATTGCCTGTAAGCTCTGAAGTCAGGCGCTTAAGAAGATCCTCAGAGTACAATGTTCTGTACTCATGTTGGATGAGGGAACGCTGTGCTGCATCTCGATGAGCCAGAATATTGATTACTGTGGATGTATCGGTTCCCAGTCCTATTATAAACAGAACACAACAAACTCAAAACAGGATATCATACATTTTAACTTTTTTTATTGTCCAATCAAATGAAAATCATGTTTTGCATTGTTTTCATAAAGCTTCAGCAAGTTTGGTTTATCACTGTGATAGTCCACTTATATGAGCAAAACAGATTTCGCCTCAATTAACTGAAGAGCTTTTAGCAAGGTGGATACTAAATTTTCCCAGAGTCCATATGCTAAGCCTTTCCACAATTTTTACAAACTCGTTATTAATGAAGGTTAGCTGGTATCTGTGACAGCAAGACATTGCCTGAATTATGAAAGTTAAAACATGGGAAAAAACAGAATCAATCGCAGTTTGAAAGGTAGGCAAAAGTAAGTTATTCGACGTAGTATGGAGAGGAAACAGATATAGGCTAGCAAACATAGGCTAGAAAGAAGTAAGAATTGAGAGGATAGGTTATTTCACTTAGTATAGAGAGGAAACCTTAATTTTTTATACACATTGCAGAATTTCACCAAAAGTTCCTTTTAGCTCATGTTCACGACCTATTATACCAGAGAGATCCTTTATGACTAAGACAATTTAGCTATTAAGTAAAGGTTAGTCATTAAGCAAAAACAAACATTAAATAATCTAAACCGATGCATCATCTCTTTAGTCATTAAGCAAAATAAATATAATGCAATATTAGCAAGCTCCAGCATCATTATTATTTCCAAAAAAACGATGTGGTCTTTCAATGACACATAATGGAATTTCAAAAGAGGAAGCAATATATGGTAATTTAACTATAAACAGCAATAAAAGCATAGAACATGAGATGATTAACAAGATTTAGTTCAGGAAACCTTATACGCCTATAGCCTTTAATTTTAGCATTCATAGTTATATTCTGACCTGCTGAGCTACTTGAACCACTTTCCTAAATTCTGTGTTTTGTTCATTGAAGTGCGCCCTACCACCATTTGACCAGTAAAGGGAAAAGTCCTTTACTAAAAAAAAAGAAGAAGATATCCCCAGTCCAGTATTCATATTCATGGTCCTAAAAGTCTATGATTTCCAACCATTGCTTATGGTCCGAATACTAGAAAGCAGGAAAGAAATCATAGAAGAGCTTGCCAATATTCCCAGCCAATCTATCAACTCCATAGTTGGTGTTTAATCTATGCTACAATCAAAGCCTTGTCCTCAAAATGATGAGAAAGATAATAGCATCATACTGTTCCTTTCCTATCTGTTTCATCAATCTACACAAATATACTTGTGAAATGTATTGCCTACACTTGAATTAAGCAATTTAACAGATAGTTTTTCCAGGCTTCCCTATTGGAATGTTTGCTTCATGTGCGAAAATACAAAAAAGAGGACGAAAAAACTTAAAAATCTCAGATTAGAAACATGTTCCTCTTGTATTAGTTGGTGGCATATCAGGCAAGTCAGATTCAAATGAATTTAAAGGACCACCTCAGGTCAGATAGAGAAGTGCCTTGTTTGAACATGTAAGATTTTGTCATGAAGCGGGAAAGCCCCTCCAGAATCATAAAGGTTAACAATTTACATAACAAGTATCAACTATTGCTCTTCCAACATGACCCAAATTAATACATTTTTCTGTATATATATATAAAGGGCTATATAAAGGTGTCAAATTTCTCTGAAATTTTCAAACTTCAACTCATGTCAAGATCATATAATGAATGAAACAATAAAAGGAGCATAAACCCACCAAAACCCATCAACAAAACAACCACAAGAAGAGATTACTGACACAGATAAGGTGATTAATACCTTTAAAGGCTCGGAAGAGTTGCATAGCATCATCTCTAGGGGATGAAAGCACAGGGGGGACACTTAAAGTTGCCATTTTTTTTCTTAAAATTGATCACAATCTTTACTTCTCTTATCTGTATCTCCACCCCTTTTCTCCTTGGGGGTTGACCGGAAAATAGACAGAGTCACAGATCAGTTGTGAAGTAGTTGAAGTAGGATAAGGTTATAATTGCAATTGGGCAGTTGTGTTGTGTAACTCGTGTTTGAAAAAGATCTCTCCTCCCTCCTTTTCCCTTAGCTACAACTCTATCCACAATATTTTATTTTTTTGACAGTTGAATAAGTTTGAAAGGGTCTGGCTCCTCTAGATGTGAAATAAATTTTCTTTTCGTGCCATGGTTATAAAAATAATAATTAGAAAACCAGTTTTTGACTCATAAGATTTGAACTAGACTTTAAGAATTTTATAAGGAAGAATTAAAGAGATTGAGTAAACTATAGTTTATAAAAAATAATTAATTAATTCCATAGTATTATAAATACATATGTTTTTTTTTATTAGAGTTGCCTATCCTTGATTTAGTAATATTTTTTAATTAAGAAATTTCTTATTTCCCAATTAAAATTTGTTGTCTTGCCCACTTCTCTTTTATTTATTCAATATTGAAAGAAAAAAAAATCAAAGAGAGCATGGAATTGATGGAGGGATTAAGATATAAACAAAAGTAAGAATATAGTAAGTATATAGTTTATAAAATCATGAGCACTAATTAATTAGCTTACTTAAATTACAAAGCTAAGTTATATATAAATTTAAAATTATATGGATTAAAAATATAATTTTTTAAACTATGAGCCTGAGTAAATTTATTAAATTATAGCCAACATTTGACTGGATGGTAACTTATGCTTGGCCAAAATTTGCAAGCCTGGCTCTTTCTATGGTTTACTAGGGGTAGATTATAAATTAATAGCGATAGGAATATTTAAAAAAAAATAAAGAATTGGGGGTATATTTTCTTAATCTTAAAATATGATGGGCTTATTTAGGAGGTGTTTGATATTGCGTTTCAAAAGTATTTTTGAAAAAAAAATTATTTTTATTTTTTACTTTAAATTATTTTTTTTGATATTTTTAGATCATTTTCATGTGTTGTTGTCAAAAATAATTTATAAAAAATACTTTAAAAAATAACTTAGTTACCAGCGGGAAAAAAAACAATCACCTATTAAAGTTTTTTAAATAATAATCATTTAAAAAAATTGCTACTATTGCAAGTTCTTTTAATATTTTATTAAAGAGACTTCCTCACACGAAACAATCAAAAGAGCCGTGCATTGACGGGCATTTTTTAATTGATGGCCTCATTTGTCCATTTCATATATTAATAGGCAAATCTTTAAAATTATCCTTCAATTATATAATTAGTTTTCATTTTTCTTTCATAAATTTTTTATATAAATTTAATATTCAGATTTTCAAAAATTCTTGATTAAAGACTTATTTATTTCTAATTATTTTTATTTTTATTTTTATATTAAATGTTGATCTAGCTAAGTCTAATCGATCTAGTAAGTCAATATGTAATCTTATTAAAACTTGGTTGAAATGCGGTTTAACTTTTTTCAAAACAATAACCTATTAAAGTTTTTTAAATAATAATCATTTAAGAAAATTGCTACTATTGCACGTTCTTTTAATAATTTGTTAAAGAGACTTCCTCACACGAAACAATCAAAAGAGACGTGCATTTTCTAATCGATGGCCTCATTTGTCCATTTCATATCTTAATAGGCAAATCTTTAAAATTATCCTTCAATTATATAATTAGTTTTCATTTTGCTTTCAGAATTTTTTTATATCAATTTAATATTCAGATTTTCAAAAATTCTTGATTAGAGACCTATTTATTTCTAATTTTTTTTTATTTTTTTTTTTCATATTAAATATTGATCTAGTAAGTCAATTTGTAATTTTATTAAAACTTGGTTGAAATGTGGTTTAACATTTTCAAAACAACATCATTTAATTTTACAAAAATCATAAAAGAATGTCATTTAAAATTATCATGATCAATTTGAATTAACACATATAACTTTTGAAACAAGCCACAAGCATAATTGATTTTTATAATTACTAGATAGTTTTTCTACGCTATACCGCAAGCCAAATCATTTTTTTTTAATTTTAAAAAGTTATCAAGAGCATGGTAATTTTTTTTACAATGTGTGAGTGTTTAATAAAATATATAAAACCTAACTCGAAGGTATTGATTTATTTAATAGGTCTAAATGAGACTTGGATGATGTTTTTGAATTTTTCAAAAACTAATATTGAATAATAAAATTAAAATAAATAAATAAATAAGAACATTAAGCCACATAAACTTTTCAAACTATTAGTCTAGATTATAAGATCGGGAATATCGTAAATGGAAAAATTTTTAAACTCAATTCCTAACAAATATAATATCGAATGATGAATTATTATAATTATTACTGTTATTATTATTATTATTATTATTATTAAATTATCTCTATCATTACAATTATCACCACCACTACTACTATGAATAATTAATATTCTAATTATTTTTTGTATTACTATTGTGATCACCATCATTATCGCTCTAACTATTACTGCATATACTATTGTTATAGTTATTACCATAACAACTCACAGCTATAAATAATATCACCATCATTTTTATTCTCATCATCATATTATTATTATTATTATTATTATTATTATTATTATTATAATAGCACCACCACCACTACTATTATTGTTATCATGATCACAATTACTATTATTGTCACTACAACTATAACTAATACTACTATCATTTTTATTATCATCATCATCATTATTATTGTTATAATCATAATCATAATTATTACTACTACTACTGAAATAACAAAAACCATAAACTTGTTTTCAAGGATAAAATCAAAAACATAAAAACTTTGACAAAAAAGCAAGAAAAAAAAGGATTAAATCAAAATAAATATTATTACTATTAAAAAAAACCCATTTGATTTCAAGAACAAATATTAAAAAAAACATAAAAACTTTGACAAAAGAACAAAGAGAAAAATCAAAATTCAAAAGAAGAACTACCAATTTAAAAAACATCATCTACACAAATTAAAATTGAAAACAAATAAAACTCTAATAAAAGAGAAAATGAACAAAATAAAAACCAAAACTAAGAGGATAGATACAAAAATAAAAAATAGAGATTGCTTTAGAAGGACTAAAATTATAAAAGTAATAAGAAAAAAAAATAAAAAAAATAAAGAATTGCAATTGAATGATGAAATTGAGGGGAAAAACAAAACTTCTATAAAACAAATTAGGGAAAATAAGAAATTAAAGAATAAGGACTCAATTGAACAAATAACAAAAAATATGACATGTATGGATTTTAGTTGTCAGGAGAGAAAAGATTAAAAATATAATTGAATACAAATTTTATAATGAAGAAAAGCTGAAAAAGGAGATAAAGGATCTTTGTCGGAACCAAAAGAATAACGAGGTTGACCACATGAATCAATGAGGGTGCCAACAACTATTCGAGGACATTTACTTTATCTCTTAAGGCGGTCATTTCAAATCTAAGTTAGGTTGTCTCAGTACTAAACTAAATCATTTAAGTTTGAACTTATTCTTATATAATTGCCTGGATAACCAGAGATTGTTGGTGCAATCCTAATTGTAAGGAACTAATAGTCAACACATTATGATTCATTTGTATATCCTTGAGTATAGTGTTGAAGATATCATAAATTTTATTTCTATCAGGTCCACCAAACAATATTGTCTTCAACCATAAACTTGAATCGAGTTTTGGACAGGTTGAATAATCATCATGTGTATTACATGCAATTGGGTTTTATACGTTTCTTGAAAGGAAAAAAAAAGTCAACAAGTTTTTAAAAAAACAATAATAACTAAAGAGAAAAATGTTGAACTCCAACTTACCAAGAATTTTTAAGCTTTACTATCAATGAGTTGTTGCACTTCTTTTGGAACGTTCACATTTTGCACATGGATTTTAATAAAAAGCTCCTTTAGTCTTGGATCGTGTCAAAGCACCGTAACCTATAAAAACAATTATTATTAGTCAAATATTTTCATATAATATACACAATTAAAAAAAGCTATTATTGATTTGCTTTTTATAATGTTATTGTGATTTTATGATCTAAATTGTTGGTTTGATAACTTAGATTTTTTCTTAGATTTTTGTAATAAACATTTTTTTCTTTTTAATTTCATGCGTTAATATTGGATTAATTGTGAATTAAATTTCATAGTTTTTTCAATTTGTTTTTAATAAGGTTACTCTGAATTTATAATTTAGGTCACATATTTAGAAGATTAACTTGAATTGACTCGAGTCGATTCAATATATTATTGTTTCAATACTTTTAAAAAATATTATGTTGAATAATATTTTTAATCAAACTATATTTTTATTGATTATTTAAGTTGTCTTTATACCTATTACATAGATGAATCATATTAAATCAACCCCATATAATTTAAATTATTTTTTTACTAGAAAACACTTTAATTATCAACAATTAAGATTTTCTTACCATGTTTCCCTAAAAAACTAATCTCACATGCTGCATCGTCATGTGGTACAATGATTAGTTTATCACTAGATGTCCTCCATATTTTTCTTTAGTCTTGTTGTTGATAATAGAGGTTTCGTTGTCAACTGTCCATTAATCAAGAATTTTCAAGCGCACACTTCCAAGAGAGACGGTGCCATCATTACTTTTGGCTTTTAAATGAAATTGATTTTTAAAAATATTTTTGAAAAAAATAAAAATTTACTCTTTTTATTAAATTAATATTTTTTAGTTTTCTATACAAATTTCAAAAATAATTTTTTAAAAATAAAAAAAAAATCATTTTGATATATTTCTAAATAAAAAAACACTTTAAAAAATAACCTCAATCAGATTCCACACGGGTTAAGTGCTTATTTGTAAGTGTGATTAAGATTATTTTTGAAAATATTTTTCATTCATAAATGCATTAAAATAATGTTTTTTTTAAAATAATTTTTGACATCAGCACATAAAAATGATCTAAAAATATCAAAAAAATTTAATTTAAAATAAAAACTAAAAATAAAAAAATCAATTTTTTTCAAAAATGCTTTTAAAATGTAATGACAAATACCCTATTATAATGTTGATTTTTATTCTCGTATCATTTCGGTGTTTGACATTGCGTTTCAAATATTTTTGAAAAAAAATGATTTTTTTTTATTTTAAATTATATTTTTTGATGTTTTATATATTTTCATATGCTGATGTTAAAAATAATTTTTATAAAATAAAAAAACATAATTTTAATATATTTTTAAACAAAAAAAACACTTTAAAAAATAACTAAAACCACAATTCCATACAATCTCTCTTGCCGTGTGGTGGCTACCAACTGCTGCGGGGAAAGGTGGGGAGGACAAATGAATCAAGCAACAATCCAATCCATATTTTGTACTATCCATCTTTTGAGAGTCAATCTCTGCAACCATGCAGTTAATTGATGAATTGACAGGTTGTGCTGCGCGCCATAATCGTAAACGAATGAACACCAAGAACACGAAATATTGTATAAATCCATGCCCTAAAAGTGTTTCTAGCCACTGACTGAAGCAGGCTTACATCATGGGTCGTCACTGTCTTTGCTAGCTTTTTAGGATTTTTACGTGTAAAACTCGAACTTGAGTTCGTGTGCAAGAGCAAAACTCGAACTTGAGTTCCAATGCTTACTTCGTTTTATACTAGAAATAAAAATAAAATAGAATTATTATTTCATTTCTCTTTCTTTCCTTTAAAATTGGCAGAGCTGCTCTACACTCTAAATATAGCAAACAAAAGCGGTTTCTCTTGTGGTTGTATTATCAGGGAAAAGGAGTTTGTGGGTCTATCTGTCGCTAACTACGATTTCCTTATCTCAGTTTATGCTCTAGAACAGCAACGAATGTTTTCTTAAGATTATCAAAAACCTCAAAGTTCTCATCTTTTTTACGTCCAGAGAGAGGATCACAAGACAAAAGTAAGCACAGACTTTGTTGATTTATAGAGCATTGGTTTTTGTCAAGAGATTTGTAATCTATGGCAATGGTGCAATCTCCAAAGGCAGCAACATCATCATCATCATCATCATCATCGCCGTCGTTAATTCTAACGTCCGGTGCGAGTGGGAGGATTCGTGCATTATTTTCCGTTCAAGCCTTAAAAAGCTTGGTAATGCTGATAAATGCATTCTTTTTGCTGCTTTTAATCCCTTTCCGTGGTCGGAGACGGACGGTGGTGTCGGCAGGGGTGTCTGCGAGGGGGTCGTCATCATCATCATCATCATCATCTTCGTTCTGTGATCAGAAATCCAAGGATGATAGGCTGTTGCAGGAAATTGGGGTCCACCGGACCAAGTTGCGGGTCCCGGCAACAATTGTGCCGTGGAAGAGTGGTGGGGGCAGTGGGGTGACGGCAGTGGTGGATTCGGAAGTTGGGGGCAGGAGGGCCATTGCAATAAAGAGGGCGTTACAGGAAGATGACCCCAATACGGCTACAGAGTTTTCACTGTTTGTTTCTGCTCGGGGTGATACCATTTTTACCCAGTCGTGGACCTCAGTTTCAGTTAAAATCAGGTATATTTGTCGAATCTTTTTATGATTTATTTTTATGATCCTGTCTTAATTAATTAATTTTAAGGGGTTTGAGTTTTGAGTAGCTGGTTGTATTTGTTGGTGTTAAATTAATTAGTTAATTTGATGGAGATTGTGTTTTATTATGATTCAAACAAGGCCATTTCCTCATTATTTTTGGTAATTCCTGTTCATGTTTTAATGGTCGATGAAGAAAATCAGTTTCCTATTTGTTGTTAGCTAGCTGAAAATTCAAGTTCGAGATCATGGAAACCAAATTGCTTGCTAAATGGGAAGTGGGGGATAAGCTCCTTTCTTGTTTTTCTTTCTTGTTTTGTATTACATTTGAGGAAAACAATTAGTGAAAAAAATGTTTCTGCAACAAAGCATGCTCTTATGTTTCCTTATTTGCACTAAATTTTGGAGAAAATTTAAGAACATTTCATTGAATTTCCCAAAATATAATCTAATGGTTTTTGCTAATGAATTCAACAAGATCCCTAATATCATATTTCCATCTATTTATTGTTTTGAAATTTTCACCAGATTCTGTTTTCTTGTGTGCATTAATTTGAGTGATTCAAGTATTCCATCTTTTACAGTAGACAACTTTTTTTTTTCCAGTCTGGTATAAGGAATCTGCAGATAGATTACTAGACAGATTCTATACAGATTTTAGCTGAGTTATGTCACTGTTTGGAATGTCCAGACAGATTCTATGCTTGTTCTTCTTGTTCATGTCGCCTCCAAAACTTTTGAATGCTACAACTCGTACAAATTTCCATGTTTAGAATATCTGGATGCATTGTTTTCACTGTCTGTTGATGGAGTTTCACGTAAAATGGCTGCATTTCCAACAACACTGATGATTAATCAGAGAGCATATTCTTGGATGTTACAATTGTTAGTATCACCTGTTGTTAGAATCTATTGCACCGCCATGCCTGGAAAATCCAACTTCTCTGTCACCTGGTCCCCTCCCTACTTTTATCATCTTCATCAGGGAGCCAAAGTCTTAAGAAAAACACCAATTGCATTAGAGAGATTGAATTCCATGCTCTGAGACTACCTTATATTTTCTGACAAGCCCATGTTGGCACACAAGTCTAATGGATTGCATTCTTCTTAAACATGATGAAGCAGATAAGATACTTCATATGAACATTCAGTTCTGAGAAGATGAAACACTTAAATTATAGTTTTGTGTTGGATTAAACATGATTAAAGGGGAATATACAGGTTTGATTCACATTCTAATTGGTGTGGTAGGCAGAGCAAAAATGAGTTTATCTTAAGCAGAGTAGCAGGTTTGAGTCGATTTCTGCTGCCTGAGATTTTGCTTTTGGAATATTTTGGCTCTGAATAGTTATCTTTTGGAATATTCAGAAAACTAGTAAAAATTGAAAAGCAAAACTGTTAATAATACATGACTAATCAAATAGTTTATTTAAATGTTGGCTTTCGACAATGTTCTTAAATCCATATATCCTCGTATCTTTACAGAAAATAGCACATCCTGTCCATATTCTGTAGCTTACTAATAATCATATGTAGGTGATTAAGCATATACATATACATATATATTGACTCATGCTTTCCAGGTGCTAAGTAGTAACATTATATTCATATCTCTTGTAGGGGGCTGGTTGTTCTGATGCATGGTCTGAATGAGCACAGGTTTGTGATCTGCGCCTACTGCTCCATTTAGAAGTCAGGTTCGGCCGATTCTACTGCTTTGATTATTATCTCACAATCACATTCTTTTCAAACAGTGGCAGATATAGCGACTTTGCAAAAAAGCTGAATGCTAATGGGTTTAAGGTTTATGGAATGGATTGGATTGGTAAGTTTGAAAGTGATTTTACCTGCTTGTTTGGATCTATCTCCATCATCACAATATAGTTTTTGTCAGAAACTACTGCTATCCTAATTGGATTCACATGGTGCTCTATTTCTGATAATTAGCTCATGAAATTACCTATATTTTCTGTAACCTTTTTGATCTTCTCTTCAAACCAGGACATGGTGGAAGTGATGGGCTACATGGATATGTTCATTCTCTTGATGATGCTGTTGATGATCTGGTGTGTTTTGATCTGTATTTACAAGGTGCTGACAGGGGTTATTTTGCATCCGGTGAATCTAACTGCACTCTATTTTTTCCCAACATTTTACAGAAATCTTTTCTTGACAAGGTTCTGTCGGAAAACCCCGGGCTTCCATGTTTTTGCTTCGGGCACTCAACTGGTGCAGCCATTGTTCTCAAGGTATGCCCAGGTTTATGCACTCTTTCATTATTGCATGGCAGGATCCATCCACAAATTGTGGAATCTAATTAAGTTCATCTACTAATTTCTCTAACAATTTTCACTTTCTTGCACGAGAAAATTTGCAGGCGGTGATGGATCCAAAAGTTGAAGCCCGTGTTTCTGGTGTAGTATTTACTTCACCTGCAGTAGGAATTCAGCCATCCCATCCTTTTGCTGTGGTAAGAATTTCTATCAAACCTGACTCCTATCATGTTCATAAACCAGAAACACCATGGATGGTGTTCTGCTGATGTGAAAAAGGAAATCAAATCATTAAGAGGGACACTCTTATTTTGTGATCATGGCAGCTACTAGCCCCAGTCATCTCATTTTTGCTGCCAACGTTTCCAACTTAGCACCTCAAACAAGAATGGCATGCCTGTTTCTCGAGACCCGGATGCACTAGTGGCCAAGTATTCGGATCCACTGGTCTACACTGGATTTATCAGGGTGAAGACTGGCTATGAAATTCTCAGAATCACAGCCTATCTACAGCAGAATCTGAAAAGACTGAGAGTTCCGCTCCTCGTTCTTCACGGTGCTGCCGACACCGTGACCGACCCGGACGGCTCTCGGAAACTGTACGAAGAAGCCGCCTCGGCCGACAAGACCATCAAACTATTAGAAGGGTTCTTGCATGATCTCCTGTTTGAACCAGAACGGGATGAAATCATGGCGGACATTATTGATTGGTTGAACTGTAGAGTAGTGCGATGACATAGATCATTGAAATCTTCACTAGCCAAGAGAGACTACGGAATCAGAAAGGTGAAGAAGACTTCACCTTGCCAGCATCATTTTTATGCATTGCTGCTTGAGCTGTTCGTTTAATCACATGAGACAATTTTCTCTTTTTCGCTGAATAAGATTCAGCATTTCTTATGATGTTGAAACTGGACGCTGTTTTTTTAGTCCTTTTTTCGTTTGACTCTTATATTTTGTTGACTATTTAGGATTCATATAAATCCAGCTATAAACTGTGCTTGTTGCCTGCGATGTCTTTGAAAAATGAGAATTGTTTGCTGCTCAGCAGCATTTTCCCATCTTTCAGTTTCAGCTTCGGTGTCTCTTCTCATCTAGCCATATATTTTCTAGTTTAGCAAACCCACTCTTGGGTTGTAGGTTTTTTGATTTAAATTATCGGCCAGATTGAGTTTAAATAGTTGTTAATTCCGTTCGTTCCGTTCAACAAACCGAGATAAAACGGCGTTGTTTTTGTCTCGGTTTTAATTCCGGTCCGATCCGGAAATTCCGGCCAAATTCCGGCTGGAACGCCTCGGTTCCGTTCCGGGTGTGCCGTTCCGGGTTCAAAATCTATTTTTTTGTTTTTTTTAAAAAAATATTTTTTGACATCTATACATCAAAATAATTTAAAAACACCAAAATATTTTAAATAAAAAAGAATTCAAATTTTAATTATGCTTGTTAAATTAATATTTTTTTTTCATATATATATAATTAATTATATATGAACAGTACGACACCGAAACGGCACGTAGGAACGCTCCGAAACCGGAACGTTCCGTTCCAATCGAAAAACCGTAATAGCGACCGGAACGGTATTGACAACTTTGAGTTTAAGTGTTGTTTCTGTCTAGGAGTGTGGTTGAAATTATTTTTAAAAGTGTTTTTCGTTCTAAAAATATATTAAATACTTTTAAAATAACAATGTCAAAGAGGTTCTAACTATGAAAAATCCCTTAAAAATAACATAGAGTTGAAAGCTTTTCAAGGTTCAATTTGGAAAATTCATAAGGAAAATCTCAATCTCTATCTATTATAAACAATACATTTTATTTTTTGAATTAATCCATCAGCCGGATTGAGTTTAATAATTTTAAAAATAATATTGATTATATAATTTCAATTCCATCATTTATCATGCAATATTAAAACTAACTTTTAAATTTCAAAAGGGAAGACCTCCATCTTTTATCGGCCAACACGTTTTAATTTTCGATTATCATTTTTCTTTTAAGATCAACATCTTTGAATTTTTCCAGAAAAAATCAAAGCCAAAGGCGGCACACATGTCGAGTATCCATGCATGGCTGTGTACAAAGCCACGTGTCCATGCATGGCTGTGTACTATGCCGGTGTAAACCACGTGTCCAAAAACGTGTCCATGTGCATGTACATCCTTACTTGCTGCTGCCATGATGGGTCCTGTTTCGAAACGTATTTTGCTGCTGTATGCGAGCAGAAAATTGCTCCCATGACTGGATTTAAAATACACACGTGATTTGTCTTTTCGGTGGCTATGTGCCACCGTGTTTCATGATTTTATATTTTTTTAATATATTAATTTAAAAATAATTTTTTTAAAAAAATATATAATATTAATATATAAAAAATAATTATACCTAGACATAGATTTCACTTCAGCATATGGACATACTTTATTCGCAAAATTGTTTTTCAAAGTATTTTTTGTTCAGAAATATATTATAA
The DNA here is from genome assembly GCA_029228465.1 of Salix viminalis. Lineage (NCBI taxonomy): Eukaryota > Viridiplantae > Streptophyta > Magnoliopsida > Malpighiales > Salicaceae > Salix > Salix viminalis. The sequence continues at coordinate 9,815,104 of CM055440.1, read as the reverse complement.
TAATATTTTATTATTATTTTTAAAAATTATTTTGACATCAGTTTATTAAAATAATCTAAAAATATAAAAATATATTTTTTAAAAAATATTTTTAAAACACAGTATCAAATAAACATTTAAGCTAAAAAAGTAGAAAGTTCTAATGAACAAATTTGTTTTCTTATTATATATTTTTTTTGAATGAGAGGAAACCTCACCATAGAAAACATATTTTGTATGTCCAAGTGAACGAGTAAAATCTTGATTTTTTAAGATTTTTACAAGATATGTATATTCTAACTCGAATCTAAAACATGTTATGTTGATCATAAATTTTATATTATCACATCACGGTGCTTCTGAAACGTATTCACTATATTCCTTTGTCTATCACTTTAATAATGATATTTATTTATTGTATCACTCGAGATTTCTTGTGCTATGTTGGAAAAAAATTGTGAAATCCCACAAGATGTTCTAACAATTGGGCTTGGACCACCCTAGAGGGAAATGTTCCACTACATTTGGGATTCAATTCTTAACAATTTGTCCCTTCCATGTAATATTATTTATTTCAATAAAGCCTCCCTCATTTTGGTTTGAGTGTCTACATGGACACCATGTTAAAAACGATAAAGAGAATTAAAAATAATAATGACGGTCAATATTTAAAAATAAAAAAATAAAGAATAATATAAAAAATAATAAATAGATTTTTTTTTTTAAAAAAATACCAACAAACCCAAATGAAATTGAAAAAAATCAAGATGATGAATCCAATAATACAATTGAACACAAATTAAAATTTAATAAAATGAATAAGAATTAAAATTAAAAATTAAAAAATTGAGGTTAAAATCCCAGATATTGAACTAAAAGGAAAATTTGAAAATTTATAAAGCTATAAATTCACCATTTTTTTTATAATCAAAATCAATATAGCAAAGAGTATTTTAAAACTCTGTAAAGCACCAATATATATATATATATATATATTGAATCCAAATGGTTTCTGTTAAAATGAATAAAATCTCATTTAAGCTTATGAGAAGACAAGAAGAAGAAGAAGAAGAAGAAGAAAATGGTTAGAACTCCCGTCGGCCTCAAGCCGGTCACCGGTGTCCTTGTCCTCCATCTCTGTTTTTCTTTTTGATGATGGTTGTTTTGGTTAATGGGCCTTTTTTATTTAGTAAAATTCTACAGGGCTTTGATTATTAGTTGTGGACTTAAGACTTTGTTTCGTATTATATTTAAAAAGTGTTTTTAAAAAAATTAATTTTTATTTTATTTTTTATATTAAATTAATATTTTTGATATTTATGTTAAAAAATATTTTTTTTAAAAAATATAATTTTTTTATTTTAATGTATTTCTAAATAAAAAATACTTTTAATTAATTTGTAAATGACACTTAATGTTGTTTTATTTATTACTTCTCCTTTCTCTATGGACTAAAGACTAAATGGGCGCCATAGGATATGCTTCTTTTCAGTGATTAATCAATTTAAATTTATTATTTTATTAAAATAAGAAACATTATTTTTTTTTCTTGGCTTTTAATCTGATCTGGGGTGACTAGATTATCTTGTCACGATCAAATTTCATTAAATTAATATTTTATCTAATTTAATTACAGATTTAATTTAAATTTGATATTTTGAATTTCCGTAGCCAACTTATATATAAATTGTGATACTGATTCTTGAAGTCTTGTTGGCTTAGATAACAATTAAGATCTAAGATGTGCATGCATTTTGGACTTGAATCAAGAAAAAGTTAAAAAATAAAATTCTCTCTTGAATGTAAAAATAAAATGCAAATGATTTTCTTAAACAATTAAAAGGAAATTTTTATCTCGATATTACAAGACAGTTGGTTAAAAAAATAATTATTAAAAATAAATGTTTATTAATATAATTTTCTACTTCTACAATAATTCCAAGTGCAAAATAACCCTAATTAATTATTATTTTTATACGAAAGAAAACTGTATTCCTGAAAAGCACACTTTGTGTGTTCAGTGAGTAAGTAAAACTCCGGTTGTCCTAGACTTTTACAAGAGATGTATGTCTTGACTTGAACTTGAAATCTGCTGTGCAGATCACAAATTCTTTACCATTACACCACACTCTTGAAGGACTAATTATATTTTATGGAAGAGGAAAGGGAAGGAATACAATTAAGCGATAGTGGTCACCTTAATCCATATGGTGGAAGTCTTGATCATAGATATATAAAAATCGGTTCATGAACACTTTAGCTATTAAAATACAAAATGAAAATTTATCTGCTAATTCATTGATTATACTTGGATGACTATATTTCATGTTTTGTTAAATCAGATAAAATATTAACTTAATATAATAATAATAAAAAAAAATTGCCATTCACGAGAGTATTTTGTGGATGTGTGTTTTATCTAAACAAAATTTGAGTTTATGATTTGTAAATGTATTGTGTTTTATCCTTTCTTTTTGGGACTTTAGGTGTTTTCTTGATATTTTAACTTTGAATATTTAAATAAATCAAGTTTACTTTTTTTTATTTAATTATATTTTCTTCTTATCAAAGATTTTTTCTTCTAGTTTCTTGATTTCAACCAATCCAATCCAATCCAATCCAATATATTTTGTTTTTTATTATGACCTTAAGCCTCTCCCCATTTTATTAAATGTGCTCATTATTTTATTAAAAGAAAAAAAAAACATCAAGAGTATGAGGTTTTTTTATTGTAATGTTAAAAATATTATTTATAAGATATTTTTTTTTGTGTTTAATACTAATGTGAAGTAATATGCTATATCGGTGAAATGGAATAACCATGTGAAAAGTACAAATTAAAAAAAAAGATTATAAAGTTTAATCCTTATAAATTTATTATAAAAAGATGTGATTTAAATATATAAATAATTTAAAATAAAAAAGTAAAAAATCTTTATTTTTTTAAATAATTTTAAAATTCAGTGACAAATAGTCACTAAAACAATTTGTGCAAGAAATTATCATCCAAAACCTATTCACTTTAGCCGGTTTCGCAAAGCTAGAGAGAGGGAGAGGGAGGAGAGAGAGAGAGAGGTTTATAATTAATAATAGCTAGCATGGCTCAGCCAAAGATTACCTTGTGCATTGCTATTTGCAAGCACGCATGCACTTCTCGACAGGCACATGTTATCCAAGCCAAGTTGCACCATCCAAGTTGATTGAAGCATGCCAGGGGTGAATATTTTTTATTTGGTTTAATTTTTATCAATATAAATAATTAAATTGAAAACAAATTCAAAAACAAATGAAATTGAACTGGACCCAATTTAAACCGACCGGTTTTAAATTGGTTTGATTCGATTTTTAACTAAAAAACCAAAAAATAGTTTCAGTTTTTTTACTTTTAACCAAATTTTCTCTTTTTCCTATTTAACCAAAATGGAAGCAAACCAACAAATTTAAACTTAACTAGAAGAATAAAAAAAATTATAGCGTATTTTTTTTTAAATTTGAACCGGTTCAATTCACCAGTTTTCTTACTTCAAAAATAAAAATCAAACCAGAATGGAAGTTTTAAAAAAATTCTAATAAGTTTAATCAGTGTTTTTTTTTATCAATTTAATCAATTTTTTGGTTTTTTTCCTCACCTCTAAAGCAGATTATTAGCACGAGAGCGATTGGTGATATTTTGATATTTTTGTATTAACAACTACATTTTGTTTATTGGAAAAGTGAGCATACACATGTTCTCACAACAGTAACATGAACGAGAAATTAAAGTTATTTTAATATTTTTTTATTTCAAGATGACAGATATTGATGGATTAGTTTGTATATAAATTTAAACTATTTTTTTTTCTTTATGCAATTTGATTTTTTTTTATTTAAATCGATCTAATGCATTCAGAAAAACTTAAACTTGGTGTATTTTTGGTATTGTGATATAAAATGCTTTTTGAATATACATTAAAATTATTTGTTTTTAATTTTTGATACTAGCATATCAAAACCATTAAAAAACATTAATCTAATATATATTTTCAAGTACATATGTATTTTTAAAATACATCCAAAAACTATCCCAAACATCCCAATTTAAATATTATAAAATGAAGTATAATTGTTTAACAATTGGAATAATCTTCTACAGGTAATTAATTATAATTAATATTTTCAATTGTCTTATATATATATATATATATGAATAAATTATGGTTTGACTTACATCATCACTCACATCAGTAGTGCCCTAATTTGTTGCTATCCTTTCCAACTTGCCAAATTGAGTGATTTTATACAATTGTTTTTTTGTTGGAGGACTTGTGTGCACTTGTGGTCCAATGCTCTCCTTTTCCCACCCAATCCGATCTTTATAATTCCTTTTCTTTACGTTGTAATCAATGTTTCGCAGATCCATTCAATGATTTCACCTTCCATCCTCTCTAAGAAACATTCAATCTCTGCAAACTAAACATTCATGCAAACAATCAAGCAGGAAGTAAGCACCACTGATCTCTCTTTCTGATCATCTTTTTTATATTCTTTTCTTCTGTTCATTGGCCTGCATCATTCATTTTTGAAGGTCATGTGGGCTAAGTTTGTGGCTAACAAGTTCTTGAGGAAGGTGCTGGGTAGCAATAACATCGTTGCAGACTTTCCGAGTTCATCAGAGACCATGTTCGAGCCAGAAGAAAGTTCAGGTGCTTCTTCATCAGGTCAAGCCTCGCGAATCAGTTCCGGGAAACACATCGCTGATGATCAGGGAAAACACAAGTAAAACCTCATCTCCTCGCATGTTTATGGATTTTCTTAATTTTCTTTCTTTCTTCTATTTTATGATCATTAATACTAGCTATTTCAAGCAGGATATTTGTTGGTTCATGGAATGTTGGAGGCGTTGCACCACCTGATGATTTGAACATGGAAGATTGGTTATGCACACACACTGACCCTGCTGACATCTATGTTCTTGGGTTGGTCTCGAGGAACCCTTTTTAAGAAATAGTGCTACTAAAACCGTGGTTCTTATCTTATATGGTGGCTGATTTAGATATCAGTATTATCAAGTTTTACAAGAATAACTCTTAATCAGTACTGGATTTGATTGAAAGATATGTGATAACAAATTTATGCGTCGAGACTGAGATCTGCAATCCCAACAACGTATGTATTTGTCTGGAGTGCCTGTATTTTATGTTGGAAAAAAAAAGAAGAGATCGAGTTTACTGTTGTTCTAAGTATCATTTTATCAATTTGACTGAATTAATTAAATATTTCAGGTTCCAAGAAGTTGTGCCTCTCAATGCCGGAAACATTGTTCTAGGTTTCGAAAACAGAAAGATTTGCTGCAGATGGAATTCTCTCATCAGAGAAGCTCTTAACAATAGTATTTCAAAGCCTGTTCACGAAGAAGATAAAGTGGGAGAGTCTTACAAAGTGCACCCCTTCAAAAATCATAGCATTCCTTCTCCCGACAAAATCAGCAATAATTTTCCACACCACTTTGATTGTATCACAAGCAAGCAAATGGTCGGGATTTTTATCACTGTATGGGTTCGGAATGATCTCCTTCCACACATACAACATCCTAGTGTCTCCTGTCTAGGCTGTGGCATCATGGGCTGCCTAGGAAATAAGGTACACACACACACAGATATATATAATTATATATTTACACACGTAATGATGAGAGAAAAAACCCATGCAAGTAGTGCTTGTTTAACTTGAAAATGGTTTATATATGCAGGGATCGGTCTCGGTTAGGTTTTGCTTGCATGAAACAAGCTTCTGTTTTGTGTGTAGTCATCTGGCTTCAGGAGGGAAGGAAGGAGATGAAAACAACAGAAATTCTAATGCTGCAGAAATTTTGTCACGAACAAGATTTTCTCGTGGTCCTTTGCGGAATTTGCCCCTCAAAATTCTTGATCATGAGTAAGTATATTTATGTGTGAAAACTCTATGTCCCATGAATAGACTGCAGATATTACGATTTGTTTTGCTCTATATTTTTCTTAATTTCAATTATTTTTGCTACTGCTACAGGGGTGTAAGATATTTATTTGATGACATAAGTAACTTCTAGTGTGCTTTCCACTGAAAATTGATTGGATAAAACTAAGAGTAACTTTTCCATTGAAAGAGCAATAACTTCGAGGACCACTTATAATCTGGAATTTTTTTATAGCAAGAGCACAGTCCAGTCGGTTAACACCCAACATGATAATAATTTATATGTATTATTAGACGGATTTGAGATGATTTCTGTTGTTTCCAAGTAATCATGATGTAAACAAGCTAGCTGGTTTGCTTAATTAATTTAAAGCCAATTGTATTGTTGTTGTTTCAAGTGATTTGAAAACTAAATCTGCCTTGCTTAATTACTTTCTATATAATTCCAAATTTACATGGACCTTACAATAATAATAATAAAAAAAACCCATGATGTATAATAGTTATTTCTCTACGTTCATTGGTCAGAACTCTCCTCTAGATTGTATGCAGGCTAGTTGAATCCTAGCCATTAATTTGCAGGAGATAATGTTTTTAATTAGACACGACCATTCTGATACATGTATTGGCCCAATAATGTCATTGATTCAGACAGTTTGTTTTCATATGAGCAGCAGTGATTCATCAAGTTGTAAGTGTTCACTTATTGTATCCCTATGCAGTCAGGTAATTTGGCTTGGAGATTTAAACTACAGGATATACCTTCCTCACACCACAACAAGATCTCTGGTCCAGAAAAAAGAATGGAATACCTTGCTAGAAAGGGATCAGGTATGTATGAAAACAGAATATCAATTTTGAGATCTTATTATTATTAGGATATTTAGGGTTTAAGCTAGCTCCATTGAAAATAAATATTTGCAGCTCAAGGTCGAGCTCATGGAGGGTCATGTATTCCAAGGCTGGCGTGAAGGAATGATTGAATTTGCACCTACTTACAAGTACTATCAGAACTCACAGGTTTATTATGGCTGTGATAAGAAGAGGAAGGGTGAAAAGAAGCGTGCTCCCGCATGGTAATTAAACTTATTTTTCTTGATATTCTTTTTTGTAGTCGTCTTGTAAAGATAACACCAAATGAGACGATGCTCAAGAAAGTATACAAGATTATGTTTTTGCAGGTGTGATCGAATAATCTGGTTCGGAGAGGGGCTGAAGCAGAAAGAATACAGCAGAGGTGAATCCAGATTGTCAGACCATAGACCTGTTCGAGCAATCTTCGTATCAGAGATCGAAGCCCCGAGTAATTCCAGGAGATTAGGAAGATTTAATTGCTTAAAAGACCATCTTGAAGAGTGTTTTAATGAAAAGATACCATGTAATGTCAGAACAAGCTTCTATTCTGAATAATAACACCGGTTTCTTTCCTTAATGCTGTAATTTTATTTTATTTTTGTGGATGCGAGGAAATTCCATCCAGGAAAGTATATTTTATGAATTTAAATGAATGAATAATAATATGTTTGGATTCTCGAGAACTACTATAAAAATCACAAGTTTTTTATCATCACGCGCAATACTCTATACCATAATGCTGTAAACATATACGCACAGACATACCATCATACAGTATCAGGTCATTTTCAGCTGATAAAAAAAGACTTGGTAGTTGAGATTTATGTTCAGAAAAATAATGGGGCTAGAACTATTAGGTTATTTTATATATGGAGGCCTCGGAGTTTAATACTTGTTGCGTGCCTAAAATCCAAGCTTTCAAGGCAAGTTGCCACCGCCATTGACAAGCTTGTGCTGCTAACTATAACATGCAAGACCAGGAGAATTCAATCAATCAATCAATCAATCAAAACACGATGACATCTTTGATGCATGTGATTAACTTGACCGATACGTTTTCATTTGCTTAATTAAGCATATGATTTAAGAGAGTTTTAGGTGCATCCATGTTGAATGAGATATATTTCATTTATAATATTCATCGATAGGCTTGGGATGAATATGAACAAAAGTCAACTCACCGTTTTGTTTTCATACCAAATACTCTAGGTTTCACAATCTGAATATTACATAAACAGCGTAATGCTATTGTTAAAACTATAGGTGTTATTTTGTCATTAACTAAAAATAGAAACTGAGTTTTTTAGTCGGGAAAAATAGGGTTGTATACTAGCTAGTTTAACACTGTAATTATTCTATAAATTCAAAATGTAATAGCTTGTAATCAATTGAAATATAAAGATTCAATTTTAACATGATATCATATCATCTCTGAATTTTTACGAATTTTTTTCTGTTTCAAATCGAATCGAATCGTTTTTTTCTCTGCCGCAAATATGAATGCCATTTTCTAGTTAAAAAAAAGGTGCAGTGCAATATTACTGTTCATCGAACAGTTACTGTTCAAATCAACTCAAGAAATTGTTACTGTTTGCTACAGTGTTGTGGTACTGTTCATCAAACAATTACTATTCAAATTAGGGTTCATCTTGTTCATCCTGCTACAGCCAACCAAAACCCAGAAATTCCATCGAAACCCAGAAATTCAAGCCAAAATCCAGAAATTCCAACACACAAAAAAAACCCAGAAACACGAACCCTAAACATTGAAAAAATCCACTGAAACCCAGGAACACCCATCACCTTCCTTTAACACAAAAACCCATAATCCACAAATGGAAATCAATCCAACGAACATCCTTACCTCCATCCCATCACCACAAGTTGTTGTCCATCAAGATAACTCTTCATTTCCATTAAGCATTGTGCTGGATGAAAACAATTACTCATTATGGTCACAATTAATGGAAATGTGAATTGGGGCTCGTAACAAGGTTGAACACCTTATTGGAGATACACCACGACCCGAACCAGGTGACCAATAACTAGAAGCATGGGTCACCGAGAACCATAGAGTTACAAAGTTAGCTCATCGACTCTATGAATCTATCTCTGATGCAGAGGTTCATCCGTCTCTCGACATCCAATGACATTTGGGACGTCGTCGCCAGAACTTACTATGACAATGCTGATGAGACCTGCATCTTCAAATTAAATCGATGATCTTTCAATACCTGACAAAATGTTCGTCCATTGTCAATTTATTATACAAAACCATTGGCCATCTTCCAAGAAATCGACAGTTGGAGTGCATCCCAAGCAAGAACCGTCGACAACATCCTTCACCTCCACTCGGCCATGGCACGCCTCCGAGTCCATATTTTTCTCAGTGGACTTGACCCTATCTTTGAATAGATTCGAGGTGAGATCTTACGTAAGGATCCAAAACTGGACCTTGAAGGGGCATATGCTGCCATCCGACGAGAACAACACCAGAAGCGTAGCATGGATGGCAAGCAAGTGGGAGCCCCTTTGGCATTCCATGACAACACAAGGATGGTGGCCAGGAACCTCTAATCAGTAGGGAGCTATGGATGTGACAAAGGTCACAGGAGTGAGAGGGCTGGGGGTGAGAGGCAGACGGGTAGAAATGAGAGACAAATGAGTAAGGACACCCATTTAATTCGGGTTACAAAAAATCAGGTGGGCTCGTGTATTCTCATTGCGGTGAAATTGGTCATTCAAAACAAAAATGTTACAAAATTATTGGTTACCTAGACTAGTGGGATTTAAAAAAAAACCCTCAAAAAAATATCGAAAAACTTATGGTAAATCTGATAAACGCGGATCAGGTATAACCCACAATAAATGTGGTCCATCCAGGTACCATTGGCAAAAATTTTGTACACTTTGTTATTACTAAAAATAGAACTTGTATTATTGATACAAGTGCATCCGGTCATATGACTAAAGATTTCGATAAATTAATCTTCCCTAAATCCTCTTCACGGTCAGTTATATGCACCACTAATGGCAATTCCTCCCCTATTACGGGGGAGGGTCTATGTTTCTAACTGACACTATTACCATAGACATTGTCTTTATCGTTCCATCTCTTGAATATAACCTTCTTTCAGTTAGTCAAATTATTGTTACCCTTGCATGGACAATAATATTTTGACCATTTTTTGTGTTTTTCAGGACATTCTAACCCGGAAAATTCTTAGTTATGGTAGTAGATGAGGCAACTTGTATTATCAAGAATTAACAAAAAAAAAGAGGGTCAAAGCTGGGTCACGCACATCAGACCAGAAGTAAAGATCAAGCTCATGTACTTGTATGGTTATGACATCGACGACTCAGACATCTTTCTTTTGGGTACCTTAAGAAGTTACAACCACATTTATTTTCAGGTTTACGTATATTAGATTTTCAATGTGAAATTTGTGAACTAGCAAAAAACACCGTATTCTCTATTTACCGAGTTTGAATAAAAGTTTAGAACCATTTGCAGACATTCATTCGGATGTTTGGGGTCCTGTAAAAGTTCAGTCATTTTCTAATGCATGTTATTTTGTTACATTTATTGACGAATATATTTGGATGACCTGGATATCTCTTCTTCGAAATAAAAGTGATGTAAGTGCAACTTTTCATGAATTTCAAAAAATGGTGCTAACCCAATACTAACAGCATATTCGTACACTTCAATCAGATAATGGTACGGAGTTTATGGATTAAGTGTTAGGTAATTTTTTAAGTCTTCATGGAATTCGACATCAAACCTCCTACACGTATACTCCACAGCAGAACGGGTTAGCAGAAAGAAAAAACAGGCAGATTATGGAAATTGTCCATGCTTCTCTATTTGGCATGAATCTACCAAAATACTATTATGGTGAGACAGTCAAATTAGCTACCTACTTAATGAATCAAACCCCATCTAGTGCCATTGAATTTTAATCTCCTCAACAGAAGATGTAATCCCTTCTCTTTGTTCATCATCTACCAAATCTAAAATCACGAGTATTTGGTTGCACGGTATATGTCCACATCCCTAAAGTCTTGTGAAGCAAACTAGATCCCTGTGCAAAGCGGTGCGTTTTTATAGGTTATTCGGAGTTTCAGAAAGGATATCGGTATTATGATCCTCACCATAGAAGCTACATATAATCTTGGATGCATCATTTCAAGAATCATAACCTTACTATTTAGGGGGAGTTCCCGGATCTTTTCTTCAAGAGGAGAGTAACAATTAAGAGAACGAAGATATTTTTGAATTAGAGAAAAATGGAAGGCTAGAGAAAATGAGACAAAGTTGTGACGATAACATAGAAGTCTACACAGACTTGAATGTTCTCAGCAACGACTCCCCTATGTCTCTAAAGTTGTCTACGCCTACACCATTAACTGAAGAATCAACCGAGAATGTATCTCTCCAGTCTCCTCAGGTATCTCTAAATCCTATTCTAAATAAGATAAATGAAACTTCTGACCTAGAAAAAAAATGTGATCAACAAATATCCATAAAGGCTAAATAGAGGAGTCCCAAAGAAATAGTATGAACCTGATTCCAGAAACAAAGCTAAATACCCCATCAGTAATTACATCTCTTCTCATAGATTATCGAAATCATATACATTTATCAGTTAATCAATTATTTAATGTGTTTATTCCTAGTAATGTATAGGATGCATTAGTATACCCAAAGTGGACCAAGGCGATGAATGAGGAGATGGAGACACTTCAAAAGAGTAACACTTGATAATTATGTCAACTACCAAAAGGAAAGAAGAAAGTTGGGTGTAGATGGGTGTTCACGGTAAAGCTGGAAGCAGATAGGAGTATTGATAGATACAAAGCAAGATTAGTCTTGAAAGGGTATACGCAGAAGTAAGGAGTGGATTATTAAAAAAACTTTTGTCCTAGTTGCAAAAATGAATATCATTCGTATTCTCATATCAATAGCAGTGAATCAAGACTGGGTCTTACAACAATTCGATGTCAAGAATGCTTTCCTAAATGGAGAAGAAGTTTACATGGAATTACCATCTAGAGTTAAAATCAGGTCCTCGTGTGAAACTAAAGTGTGCAAATTAAAAAAGGCATTATATGGTCTAAAACAGTCACCCCGGGCATGGTTCAGAAGATTCTCATCCATGATGAAGGAATTCAGCTATAAACAAAGTAATTCAGATCATATTTTGTTTATAAAACACAAAGAAAGGAAGGTAATGACACTGATCGTATATATGGATGATATAGTCTTAATAGGAGATGATCAAGAAGAAAGAAAGGCATTATAATAGTTCCTAGCATCGAAATTTGAAATGAAAGATCTCAGACAACTAAAGTATTTCTTAGGGATCGAGGTCTCAAGGTCAAAAACTAGGATATGTTTATCGCAATGAAAATATATGTTAGATTTGTTAACATAAACTGGAATGTTTACATGCAAACCAGTCGACACACCTATGGAAATGAATCACAAGCTGGGACAAATAGAAAATCAGATGCCAACGGACACCAACGAACAAAGGATGTTATCAATGGTTAGTTTGGAAACTGATATATTTATCATATACAAGGCCAGACATAGCCTATGCAGTAAGTGTGGTAAGTCAGTCAATGCATTCACTAGAACAAGAACATATGAAAGTCGTATATAGGATCTTAAGGTATCTAAAGAGTGCACCAGGAAGAGGACTACTATTTTTAAAAGGGAGGTCTAAGAGGTTAAAGGGTATACAAACTCAAATTAGACAGAAAATCATACTGATAAGAGATCGACATCAGAATATTTTATGTTTGTAGAAGACAACATTGCCACTTGGAGAAGTAAGAAGCAGAAAGTAGTCACAAGATCAAGTGCAAAGGTAGAATACCGAAGTATGGCTCCTGGTTTGTGTGAATTACTATGAATTAAATAGGTGTTACAAGACCTGAGAATTGATTATGGGACATCCATGGATCTACACTGTGATAATAAGGCAGTTATTAAAATTGCCCACAATCTTGTTCAACATGATCGTATCAAACACGTTGAAGTCAACCAACACTTCATTAAAAAAAATCTTGATCGAAAAATTATACAATTTCTGTTTATTCTGTCTGAAGATCAGCTAGTTGACATTCTCACAAAGATAGTATCTGAAAGAGTGTTTTATGATGTAATTATCCAGTTAGGCATGATAAATATCCACACTCCAACTTGAGGGGGAGTGCTAAAAATATAACCGTTATTTTGTCATCAACCAAAAATAGAAACCATGTTTTTTAGTGAGGAAAAGTAGGGTTGTATTCTAGCTAGTTTAACATTGTAATTGTTCTGTAAATTCAACGCCAAATGTAATAACTTATAATCAATTGAAATATAGAGATTCAATTAACAACTATTAAATCAAAGATCGAACAGGTTTACTTGTAGAATCATGGATGGTATTTAGTCATCAAAAAATATATCCTCAATAATTTCTTCTTTTTTATTTTCAATTATCCATAAATCATATCACAAAACAAGTATCCCATTGGAGATTTATATATTGTTAGTGATAAGTCCGGTAATTTATATAAACTCTCTGGAATTTTCTGAGAGTTGATTATTTCATCAAAAAAAAATAATTTTTTTTATTATTAATTTAAAAATATTTTTGCTTACAATTTATCTAGTGGATATAAACTAAAGGAGGAGGTAGAGGCAGATCTTTGTTAGGACCAAGAGGGTGACAAGGTAAACCATATGTACCAGTGAGGTTTGACAACAACTCCCTGTACAATTGCCTAGGTTCAAGCATCTCAACCTGAGTTTGGTTTTCTTAATACTAAGTTGGGTCATCTAAGTTTCAATTTATTCTCTTACAATCACCTGGATGATTGAAGATTGGCAGCTCGAACACGATTAAAAGGAACCAATGATTGATACGCTATGACATATCCATATATCTTTGGATGTAATGTTTGAGATATTGTAAATTAATTTCTATCGGATTCACTAGATGATCTAAACAAACAACAAATGCAAATCAAATTCCAGATGGGTTGAAAGATCATTCATACATGTATTTTGTAAATCGTGTGTTATATCTTTTCTTAAGAAAATCATTCAATAGATTTTTATAAAATAATAACTTATTGTGGAAATTCAACTTACCATGAACTTCTAAGCTTTGTTATCAACAAGTTGTTTCATCCTTTACTAATAGTCCTCATTTCACATGTGAGTTTTAACAAAATATTAAGCTGGTCTTGGATCGCATCCTCGAACCATAACCTACAAAATAATGTTATTGATTGTTAAACCAATTTATATAAAACAACAATTTACTATATATGTATATATATAGAATCTTATCATTCATTTTCCATATGAAATGAACGAAATGGATCAACAGGTGCACGTTGTAATTGAACAATGAATCTCCTTGTTCTAGTTCTCTATATCGGACTGCAACTGCCACATGAAATGCTCAAACATCATGTGCCGAATATAAGATTTCCATATAGCCTTCAAGATATGCAAAGGTTGAAATCCTTTCATACCGCCACGTCTTCCCAGCTTGAAAAACCTCTTTCTTTTGCATATTTTTTTATTTGTTTATGTCCCATAACAATAATTATACAATTTATATGTTAGAAACAAATTATTATTTAAGATAATGAAAAAAACTTAAACATTAAAAGAGATATAATATTTGAATTCAATCTTACTTAATGATGTTGTGATTCTTCCACACCCTTTTGGCAATAACATTGTCAACTTCCTCACAGTAAACATTTTCCTTTCATGTTAATTTTCATCTAAATAAATTAAAACATAAAAAGGTAATAGCATTCTCAATATATTCTATTTTAAAACTATTGAGTACATCTTTCCTATACACGAGACTACCTAAAATTTTATTACTTGTAAATAAAGGCACAAACCAATTAATTTTATTTACAACTATTATTTTATTTATTTATTTTGGAAATCACCACACAACAATTAAAATATAACAACTGACCATACATAATCCTTGGCATATCAACTTCATTGGTATTTTAATTTCCTCACATGTAAAAAAAAAATAATGCTAGCTCAATCATTGATTAATAAATTCATTGGATGATTTTAAAAGAAAATAGAAATAACTAAAAGCATTGGTAGACAAATAATTATGCATTCTTGTTAAGGAAAAATTGACTTTAAGTTTTGCGACGTGTGATCTATCATAAACAAACTTCATATTTTTATTGTGATAAAACAAATGCATAATTTATTCTAGCTTTCATTTTATCCTTTGTCTTCCCTTTTCAGTTCATCACCATGTTAAAAATGTTTTCCAACATGCTCTTTTCAATAAGAAAACTTAAGAAAAAATACTTTGCTTAATCTAATCATGGGTCATATCGAAATGAGAAAACTTCTTTTTATCGAATTGAAAACCAAACATAGCCCTTGTATTATGAAACCACACCATATAATTCTTCACCTAATAATATTAGAGGTGCAACATCCCTTTCAACTCTACCAGTAAAAAAGCTATTTATGTTTTTTCTATACTTGTGATTATATTGAAAAAACCTCAAGTTACAATAGAAAATGATGTTTTACCATTATTTATTATGGTGAAGGCCTTGTTATTTTCCATATAGTATAAACATGTTTATTTTTCATGCATGCTCCAACTACAAACCATCTCATATATGAGAAAATCATTGATAATCCACAATAAAGCCTCTTTCATTTGAAGATTCTATTTATATGAGACATCATATATCAAAGTCTTGTAGAATCATAACTGCTTAAATTGATCAATCAATGTTTAAGGATAAATTTCTATATTCCTACCTAGATTATTAGGATCGAGTATAACTGCAAATAAGAACATGAATTTTGGCCTTATAAACATCCTTAGTGGTAAATTGTAAACCATGAGTATCATCAATAGACAAGAATATGGTGCAAAAAATTACCTAAAAATATTGAATATGTTTGTACATGACCCAACAAGTATGTTACATAGTTCCATTGCAAACTAATGACATACCCTATTAAACTGCTTTCAAGCTTCACATTGAAAAGGTGCATCATGACTTCATCCATCATATTATATGAATAGTGCAATTTCATATGCTTAATCATCTTTAGAGATATGAATAACCTTTGTAGCCTATGAGTAATCAAGAAGTATCTTTGTTTTCTATATGTGACAAGAGTCCTTCTCGTACTAGTTCTTGATTTATATAGAGCATGCCTATAGGTTTTGCACTCGGTCAAATATTCTTCTTCTATGTAGTATAACATGCAGAAGTTTGAAAACCTTTCAATTTTCAGGTATCGTAGGATAAAAGTTTTATTGTAGATTTAGTAGCATAAAAATTATCTTTCAACCTATTCTCTTTAAGTAAAATGCTTCTTGCTCATTCAACGATTTTGTCATAACCGACTTCACTTATCTCATGATCTTACTGATGGTGAACACCTATGTGACAACTGATGATATACTATGATTTTTGAATATCCTATAATGGTTCATCAGAATCTTTCAACAAAAAAAAAGAACTAGTAGATTTTGCATTTAGTTCTTCATCTATAATTGAACATTCATTTGCAACCCTTTAATTCATTTCATTACATCTATAATCATACTTCTATAATGATTACTATTATCATTTACAACTCTATGCCTGTTGCTAAAACTATAAGCTGACCTAACTATCATTTTTTCATGGTCTTGTAAGGAATATATGGTTCTCCTTGTGCAAACCAATACAAGTATTTTTTATGAACCTTTTTTTTTTTGTAAAAGATGTATTGTAATAACATCCGAATATAGAGACTTTTTTTATTTCTACTCTTATTACATGGACATCTAGTACAACATCCGCTAATATTTTTGGATTAGATAATGAGTAATTTACAAAATTCTCAACCCTACTACAATAATCCATCTTGCGCATAAAGGAAGAAGAAATAAGGGATGGAGGGAGGGAGAGGATGTATGTCAGGTTATAACTGAAATATTACTAATTGATTCACTAACAGGTATTAGTAACAGACATATTTTCTCGGTAATTTTATCTATAATAAAACATGTTTTACTCTTTCATTTTCAACTATAAGTTCTCTTAGTAGTAACCAACAAGTTTCTTTTGTCATTGAATACCAAGTGAAGTAGCAAGGTAACATTCTCTCGATAAATAACAATGTAACTTATCGATGATGGTAGTGTTTCATAAATATCTACATATATGAACTTCTATATAAATATCTACAACGTGGTTGGAAAACAAAAATGAGATAAAGAAGTGCGTGAAAATAAAATGAAGCAACAAAACATTTAAGAATTACCCACCAACTCCATCCATTGAACTATCTAAATACATTATATTGTTTAGCAGAAATAATTGCGTCCTCATCAATAAAAGCAACTTTATTAAAGCAGTATATCTCACAATTTAGCATATGGCCAAAGTATTCCCACTCCACTACGCAGGGAGCTTTCCAAGAGGATTATTTTTTTCATAGATGCTTTTGAAATACAGCATACCGTTTCATAAACAAGCAGTAAATATATAGATATGCTTCAGCAAAGGAAAGGAAGATGACGACGATGAAAACGCCTATTGATTCATGTTTGGAGTGTTGTTGAAATTATTTTTGAAAATATTTTTCATTTAGAAATGCATCAAAATGCTTCAGGAAAGGAAAGGAAGACGACGACAACGAAAATGCCTATTGAATGATGTTCGGGAGTCTGGTTCATGTTGTTTTTGAAAATGTTTTTCATTCAGAAATGTTTCAAAATGATAATTTTTATTTATTTTTTAAAAAATTATTTTTGATGCATGAAAATGATCTAAAACCTCAAAAAACGTTTAATTTAAAGTAAAAATAAAAAAAAAATTTAAAACGTAATGTCAAACACTATTTAGGACTACTAGGGCATAACAGGTTTAAGTTGGTAACGCATTTCAAAATTATTTTTTAAAAAAAGTTAAAATTGTTTTTTTAATTATTTTCATATTATTTTGATGTGTTAAAAGTATTTAAAAAATATTTTCATATATTTCCAAAAATATTTTTAAGAATAATATCAAACACGTAAAAATATAATATAAGGATATCCAGAGAGAGTTAAAAGAACTGATGTATTAATATTACTTCCTGACCTCACGAATGCCATAGCAGTCTTCCCCGATATGCATCCCTGCTTGTAGTTTATCCATAACCTTGTTCCGTACGTTGTTTTCTAATACGCCCATAATAATAGAAAAAAAACCTGCAACTTTTCTTTCTTTTTATACACAATCTATTTTACTTTTATTTACCCTTGAAACTGACTCGGATACCACTTCTTAAAGATCTTCCTTTTAATAACTATTTTAGGGAATATCAACCCGCCAAGCCAAATTAGGTTTAACTAGCTAGATTGTTTAGGTTTAACTATGTTGCAGATTGAGCTAATAATTTTTATAATAGTTAATATTGAAATAATTAATAAGTTTTGCTAGTTAAAAAATAAAATATAACGTCTATATATACAAGGTTTGATATAAGAAAACACATCAACATACCCTATTATAACAAAAACAACATCGAAACCTTAACATCTAAAAATATCATTATTATTACTACTAAAACAAAAAAAATGATTAAATAGCCCTAACAAAAAAAAAAAAAACTCAAAAACATTAACAAGAGAGGAAGAAAGAAAGAAAGAAAACTCAAATTATTATTATTATTATTATACCGTTAATAATGGAAAAAACAAAATTAAATCAAAGAATAAAAAAAGGCTAAAAAATTTAACAAAAGAGAATAAAATAAAATAAAATAAATGATAAAACAAAAATAAATATTATTAGCTGAAAAAAAATCATTTGACTTGAAATAAAATAAAAAACTAATAAAAAACTAAAAGAAAGAACAAAGGGAAAAAATATATCAATTTTCAAATGATCACAAACACAAACTAAAATTTAAGAATAAAATTTTTCAAAAAAATACTACGTCAACAAAAGAGAAAATAATAAAAATTAAAAACCAAAGCTAAGACACACATATATAAACATGGACAAAAATATGGACTATTTGAGATATATAAAAAAAATAAAAGAATTAAAATCAAATATTAAAAGTATAGGTGCCGAAATGAAAACTAAATATATTATCAATTTCAATCAAAGGAAAATATTGAAAAAATCAAACCTTTTTTTACCAAAAATATTAAGGAATTCAAAACCAAACCCAAAATTAAAAGAATGAGGACTGAAATAAAAATGTAATATATAATCAATTTCAATCGAATGACACAATTGAAACAAATCAAAACTTATATAATAGAAATAAGGATCATACAACACAATTAAAAGATAATGGACTGAGCTGAAACAACCATAAAACATGGGGTCTGCCATGTAATTTAGCAAGCAGGAGAGAGAAAAGGAGAAAAAAGTTCACTAACCACCGTCATGTCTTTGGCTACCGTGTGCTGACAAGCGCCACACTATGAGAAAGAGGACATGATGACGCATCAACGAAGACGTCGGATAAATATTTTTCACAGCCTTACAATGCCGCACGCACCGCTAGACTAGAGCGTCACGAAGAAAACCGTCAGTGCGTGTGTTAGACGCGCCCACAAGAAAATAATAATAAAATAGTAAATTACCGGAACACCCCTACAACCAACTCTTTAATTTTGTCTTATTGGGGGGAAATATCCAAAACACCCCCGCAAGCAAACCTTGATTTTTGTCTTATTGGAGGGTAACAAGGTTATTTTACTGTGCAATGGAATGTGAAACTACTGTGACACCTTCTCTGGTAACTCTTGGTTTTTATCTTATATGAGGGTAGAATGATTATTTTACTGTGAAAAAAAATCACAAAAACCAAAACCAAACTACCAAACCAAACCGACCCAAAACCACTATTACAATCTACAGTAAAAATACTCACAATGTACAGTAAAAGATTGAGCTCTTTTAATATATAGTATAATAACTATGATAACACAAAACAAAATAGTGTTGAAAAACAATACAGAAAAGAAACAAGATGTATATAAATCTGAATACAGTTCCCGGAAGAAAAATAAAGCCCAGAACAGAATACAATCGCAGGAAACCACAAGGACCTTATAGCACATAATACTGCAACAGCTACGAGGTTATTAGGCTTTTTGTTTTTGTTTTTGTTTTAATGAATAAGATAGAATTTTCTGAGCAACCTATCTGGACAATACTATCTCTATCATATAATTTCCCAGAATTAATCTTCCCAACATAACATCTTTACACTAGCTTGAACCTATCAATTTCCTCTGAAGTTTCATAGAATGATTTATAGCCTTTCATTGTTCTGGATCTAAAATCATATAAACTTTTCTTTATAGTCTCCAAAATGACGTGCAAACATGAAATGATGCCCGAATTTTGAACAGCACAGATTTGAAATGGTTTTCTTTTTCTTTTTCTTTTTCCATTCAAAACAATGAGCTCTCTTTCACCATGTATGGTAGACCAGACCTAGAACAAGGTTTAGTTTGTGTGTGGTAATGCGGTGAAAATATTCTTGAAAGATTATGTTTTTTTTCTGAAAAGACATCAAAATGATGCTTATAAATGCACTTTGAAAAGCCCTTTCGATCTCCCAAACAGAGCATCCAGAATAAACAAATGAAGAGACAGTAAAAGAAAAAGAAAAAGAAATCTCTTTCCAACTGCATGCCAGCACTTTTTTGAAATTCTCAAAGAGGATGATTGTGTGTATCAGGATGACAAGTTTGCTTCCATGATTACGAAAGTGCATGAGAAACAGTAACCTTGTCCTGAAAAAGTTAGAAAAATTCACTAGATTCTTTGACGATTTGTGCCCCCATTAACTTGAAATCTGATGCTCGTGAAGAGTCTAAAACTTGTAATTTATTGAAGAAGAATTTTTCAAAATGGCAAGTGGAGTTCACTCCTTATCAGGGATTTTGATCCCATTTCTGCATAGTGCTCCACTTGAAAGTCATGTTCTATTGATTATATACTTCGATGAATTTCTCACAACTCCCTTATTTATAAACAGCGGGAGAGAAGTGAGTTTGCAGAGAAGCCGAGCTGAATTCGGAGCCGAGTTAAGGCCTTGAAAATCGATAATCATTCCTCCAGTTTGGTTTCAGTGATTGTGAAGCCCCTTGTCTTCTATTTTTCGTTTAAAATCTTATGTTTTAGAGAATAACGAGCGGTTTACCCGTGTGATGCGGCGAGTTTTTTTTTATCTATATAAAAAATTGATTATTTTTTTATGTATTGTATTTTATTATTTTAATGTTTAGTTAGTATAATTATAATTGATAAAATCTATATAATCAAAATGGAAAGTGAATCGTATATTTTTTAATTGTAGATAACCTAAGTACATTTGTAATTTTTTTTAGTTTAATTTTTTCTCCGGTAATATTATATTTAAAATATTAAAAATGAAAATATTGTAAATTTATTTTTAAGAAATAAACTTAAACAAAATAGTGCCAAATTTAAATTCAAAGGCAATTTTTTTTTATAAGATTCATTAATTGTATTATTACATTAAATGTATTTAAGAATATTGATATTAATTTTTTTTAATATTTATAGGCGATAATATTCAATAAATTTTTTTTATGTTATTCGATTAATTCCTTATATTATTATATAAAATGTATTTAAGAATACTGATATTAATTTTTTATATTCAAAAAATCATAGGTCATGTTTTCTTCTCCCTATATATATTCCTATGCGATAATATTCAATAAATATTAGAACATATAATTAATGATAGACTAAAAATATTCAAGAAACTTTAACAAAAGATAAAACAAAAAAATAAAATAAAATAAATAAATATCATTGTCATTACTGCCAAAACAATAAAAATCATTAAATTATACGGAGAAAAAAAAACATTAACAAAAGAGTAAGCAAGAAAAACAATTAAATTATTATTATTATTATTATTATTATTATTATTATTATTATTGTTATTATTATTGTGTTAAGCACAAAATTAAAATTCAAAGACAAATATTTTTTATGTTATCCGATTTATTCATTACATGATTATATTAAATGTATTTAAGAATACTGATATTAATTTTTTATATTCAAAAAATCTCAGGTAATGTTTTCTTCTCCCTATATATATTCCTATGAGATAATATTCAATAAATATTAGAACATATAATTAATGAAAGACTAAAAATATCATAGAAACTTTAACAAAAGAAAAAAAATAAATATCATTGCCATTATTGTCAAAACAATAAAAATTCTTAAATTATAAGGAGAAAAAAAAACATTAACAAAAGAGTAATTAAGAAAAACAATTAAATTATTATTATTATTATTTTTATTATTATTGTTGTTGTTGTTGTTGTTGTTGTTGTTGTTGTTGTTGTTGTGTTAAGCACAAAATTAAAATTTGAAGACAATTTTTTTTTATATTATCCGATTTATTCATTATATGATTATATTAAATGTATTTAAGAATACTGATATTAATTTTTTTATTCAAAAAATCCTAGGTCATGTTTTTTTCTCCCTATATATATTCCTATGAGATAATATTCAATAAATATTAGAACATATAATTAATGAAAGACTAAAAATATCCTAGAAATTTTAACAAAAGAAAAAAAACAATCATTGCCATTACTGTCAAAACAATAAAAATCATTAAATTATACGGAGGGAAAAAATACATTAACAAAAGAGTAAGCAAGATAAACAATTAAATTATTTTTTTTTTTTTATTGTTGTTGTTGTTGTTGTTGTTGTTGTGTTAAGCACAAATTTAAATTCGAAGACAAATTTTTTTTATGTTATCCGATTTATTCATTATATGATTATATTAAATGTATTTAAGAATACTGATATTAATTTTTTTTATTCAAAAAATCCTAGGTCATGTTTTTTTCTCCCTATATATATTCCTATGAGATAATATTCAATAAATATTAGAACATATAATTAATGAAAGACTAAAAATATCCTAGAAATTTTAACAAAAGAAAAAAAACAATCATTGCCATTACTGTCAAAACAATAAAAATTATTAAATTATACGGAGGGAAAAAAACATTAACAAAAGAGTAAGCAAGATAAACAATTAAATTATTATTATTATTATTATTTTTTATTGTTGTTGTTGTTGTTGTTGTTGTTGTTGTTGTTGTTGTTGTTGTTATTGTGTTAAGCACAAACTTAAAATTCGAAGACAATTTTTTTTTATGTTATCCGATTTATTCATTATATGATTATATTAAATGTATTTAAGAAGACTGATATTAATTTTTTATATTCAAAAAATGTTAGGTTATGTTTTCTTCTCCCTATATATATTCCTATGAGATACTATTCAATAAATATTAGAACATATAATTAATGAAAGACTTAAAATATCCTAGAAACTTTAACAAAAGAAAAAAAAATATCATTGCCATTATTGTCAAAACAATAAAAATTATTAAATTATACGGAGAAAAAAAAACATTAACAAAAGAGTAAGCAAGAAAAACAATTAAATTATTTATTTAATAATTTAAATTATAAAGAGGAAAAAAATATTAACAAAAGAGTAACTAACAAAAATAATTAAATTATTATTATTATTGATATTATTATTATTATTATTATTATTATTATTATTATTATTATTATTATTATTATTATTATTATTATTATTATTATTGTGTTAAGTACACTTATATATACATGGACAAAAGTAGACATTATTCTACAAATAAAAAAATTTAAAAGTATAAGGGCTGAAATGAAAATCAAATATAAAGAGATTAAATTAAAAAATTAAAAGTCTAAGGGCTGAAATGAAAATCACATTCATTATCAATTTAAATTAAAGGACAAAGTTGAAAAAATCAAAACTTGTGTACCGAATTTATTGAGCATTTACAGCCAATCCGGAAAATTAAAAGTAGGAGGACCGAAGTGAAACTCTCATATTCAATCAATTAAAATCGGAGGACCCAATCGAACTAAATCAAAACTTATATAATAGAAATCAGGACCAAAATCAAAATTAAAAGTCGAAGGACCAAAGTGAAAATGTACAACAAATGGGGGACTCTCCTGCACTTTCACGCAGGAGAGAGAGAAAACGGTGGCAGCGCCTTTAACCGGACAACGGCGCGTCCACAGGAATTTTTAGGGGACACGCGCCACCGCGGGAGAAAGGCCACGCGGAGACGCATCAAGTACGACGGCGATCGACCATTTCCGACCACCGTATGAGGCCGCACGCGCCGTCCAAACAGGGCGTGAGGTGGAAAACCGATCGGCGCGTGCGCCTCACGCCCTGATAGCCACGGAATAAAAAATTAAAAAATAGGGTCAATTACCTTTCTGCCCCTATATTCAAGCCATCGTTTTTGTCTTATTAGGGGCTATAACCGTATTTAGCAAAATGTTGTTTTTTTTTAAAGCGGCGGGCCGGACCGAACCGGACCGGTCCGGATGTGTGCAATGACAGACGTGCCCCTGACCCAGAACAGTTTTTTGTCTTATTATGGGGGGGCAAAAACGATAAAACACTGTTCACAGGCGCTAAAGACAAAAAAAAGGGTGGACATGCACCTGCGATGCATGGAGGACAAAGCTCGCGTCCACAGTACGGATGAGTGTTGGTGAACAGTAAATTCCGTTTTGTTTTAGTGTATCTGTTAATATAAATTATATTTTAGAGTCTCATTTAAAATTTAAATTTGTAGGTGAGATGATTCTTTAACATGATATTAGAGTCTTGTTGACCCAGCGATCATTAGTTCTAATCTTACCACTCTCATTCTATTTGATAAAAATCAAGCACAAGATAATGTGAGTCTTGCCAATTTCAAATCTAAAAGATTTTCACTTGAAGGAGTGTGTTAGAAAATAATATAAATTATATTCTACGATCTCATTTAAAATTCAAGATTTTAGGTGAAATAGTTCCTTAACATCTATCTATCTATCTATTTATCTAGCCACATTGACGTAGTAAGATGCTCTCCTCTATGTTAGTAAATTCGTCAAATTTAATATTGTAGGATTAAAGTAAACAAAGACCCTATATTAAATGATGTAATTGAATATAAATAAAGCTACAAAACTTTCATTATATGATAAAAAAACAAGAGAATTGATTTGTCAATAACTCAATACTAAAAGATAAAATTAAATAAAAACCACATATTAAATAATGAAATTGAAAAAAAATACCAAAACATCAAGAAAAAACTAGACTACACTTGTGGGTTTTATTGGTTTTGTCGGCCAACCACATGTTAAAATTAAAAATTAAAAAGAAAATAACCTTGATAATTAGTTTTTTTTTATTGTTAGAATATTGTTCAGGTTTCATTACTACTACATAAATGGCTCGCGCCATGCCGAAGACCGTGTAAAAATTTTTAAATTAACATAAAAAAATTTTTAGCAAGGCAATGATAATTTAAGTCAAACAAAGTTAACTTAACTAACATGTAACTCGGGATATGAGATTGAGATAACTCACAATTATATGTTTTTCAAAGTTCTAGATCCAATAGCCTGATATCAAATGTTGAATCAAAAAATAAATTAATTTTAGAAAAATAGTATTGAAGAAAAACATTTGAATCAATACAAGTTAACTTCACTACTTAACCATTAGTGTTTGAGATCAATATAATAAAAAATAGATTCTCAAAAATTAGGGCCTAGCAAAAAAATAATCAAAGTTCAAGAAAAAACTTTTTTTAAAAAGACTTAAACTAACCTAGATTAACTTTACTAGCCCGATACTAAGAATAACCTCACATAAAAAAAACAAAAAAATGACAAAGCTCTAGTTCTAATAATTTGATGTCAAATGATGAAACTAGAAAAAACAAATTCATAAGAAAAGGTTGAGAAATGATTTTTTACTCTTTCTTGGTTAACTTGACTAACCTGCCACCTGCAATATGACATTATGAAAAATAAACCTTCAAGAAAAAACTTAGCAAAAAAATAAATCTTAAATTAAAAAGATATATAAAAAAAACAAGCTAACCCAAATATCAAATAATGAATTTGAAAAAAATAATAATTTTAATAAAAAGAATGAAAATTAACTTAAATCAAACCGAGTCATAAGATCAATATGACATTATGAAAAATAAACCTTCAAGAAAAAACTTAGCAAAAAAATAAATCTTAAATTAAAAAGATATATAAAAAAAACAAGCTAACCCAAATATCAAATAATGAATTTGAAAAAAAATAATAATTTTAATAAAAAAGAATGAAAATTAACTTAAATCAGACCCGAGTCATAAAGATCAAGATTATCTTATAGAAAGACATATACAGAAAAAAATAACAAAATATAATTTCTAATCACAAAACAATTTAAAATCCAAATAATACAAAACCAAATCTAATATACAAACTAAATGAAAGAAATAATTAAAGGAATAAAGTGAAGAAAAAAAAGAAAATGATAAAAAAAGTAGTAATCTAAATACTCACGATCCAAATTGGATAAAAAAAACTAATCAAATAAGATGTCGAGGGAAAAAAATGATAAATTAACACATGATAATAGTTTTTTATTTTTAAATTATTTTTTTTACTTTTTTTTATATCATTTTCATATCTTAATATCAAAAATAATTTTTTTTAAAAAATAAAAAATTATTATTTTTATATATTATTAAATAAAAAACACTTTAAAAAATAATCTCAAATATACTACCAGTTACCAAACAATAACGAAATACTTATTTATCCTCCTTCTTTTTCCTATATATATTCTGGGGTAATGTTGGGTCTGACCGTAGGACGAGTAGGTGGGAATCATCGGTGATTTTTGTTGATCAAAATTCAGGAGAAAAACATGTCAAATAGAATGATGAGCCCCATACCTCACTACCCTAGCTAGCTGGGGTAGTCTGTATTTAAATTTACCATTCATACAAATTTTCTCGGAGTATTACAGTTTTTATTTTTTTAAAATTCTTTTTTTTATTTCATAAATATATTAAATTAATAGTTTTTATTCTATAAAAAAATATTTCTGATATCATTCTAAAAATACTATAAAAATATAATTTTAAATTTATAAATAAAAAATTATTTTTTTTCAAAAACTACTTTTAAAAAAAAAGTTCCTACGAAACAAAAAATGACCGTACGATACCCTCAATAGGAAAACAACGAGTGATTTCTATCACTAACTCCACCATACATATGTAAATATTAAAACTTTATTATAACTTCATAAAGATTTTTAATTAGAAATAAATATATCAAAATTCCGAATATATTGCTACTTCATTGATTTTACTCCGAAAAAATATGAGGAAATTGCATAGTTAAGAGTGTGTATAGTTTTTAAATATCATTAAAAAAAATTATTCCAATAACATGAATTATTTATCTTTAATTAGAATAAAAATATAAATTTAATTTTTGTTACGTGAAAAAACTGATAAAATTATATCATATTAAAAAAATAAAAAAGCAGAAAATTTCTACATGGCTTTCTCGCCCAAATTTCATTTTCCTTTTCTGGCCCCAATTTAAAAGAGACCCTCACTATCAAGATGAGGATACGATCGTCATCCAGAAAAAAAAAATTACTTCTCTTTACAGGCAGCAACTACTCGTCGACCCCACCCGTAACTCATTAGACAAATAGATTATTAACAAATCCCGTTATTAAAAAAATAAATCCCTCTCTCTCTCTGGCTATGTATATAAATATTTTCAGTACTGCTTGCTGCACTGAAATTCCTCATTTTGATATAGAAACGACAAGCCATGGCTTCTCAAGGAAAGAAACTCATTAACGACCCCAATGGTTCGCTCTTTTTCCTCTTAACTTTTTATTTTCTTGTCAATAAAATTGCTTCTTTGCGATCATTGTTTTGTGTTTGGTTGCCGATAAACCTTTTTATGAATATATATTTGAAATGTATCTGTTATGTGTGTTGCTTATATAAAGAAGCAATTTTATTGGAATTCATTGATATTTCTTTACATTTCTATGTTGATTGTAATATTGGTGTTATTTTTGAGTTCTTGAATAAATACTTTGTTTGAATGCCGAGAAAATCCGAGGAAAAGAAAAGAAATAATAAAGACGATAGAATTTTGAGTATAGTTTTTTTCTTTTTTGGTTTATTTTTTTTTTAAATTTAATGACATAAATGTCAAATAAATTTCTGAATTTAGGTGTGGTTGACTTTTAGGTCAGTTACCTGTTTCGTTTGATTCAATTTTTTTTTCTCTTAAACGGTGTTTATTAATTAGTGAATTTTTTCTAGTGGAAGATTAATTGAAGTAATTTTTTATTGCAGCTGTAGTAACTGAGTTCATCGAGGGTCTTGTGGAAACCTACCCTGGATTACAGTACCTGGATGGCTTTCCAGAGGTGATTTTGTTTTTTTAAATAATATGTTTATTTAAGAATTTGAAAGTGGCCTTAAATAAATTAAAGTTGGAGGTTAATTGTGATGTTTTCATTATTATGGGGACACAGGTCAAGGTTGTGCTACGTGCTGATTATGCAAGCGCTATGCTTGACAAAGTTGCTGTTATATCAGGTTCGTGGTGTTTGAAAATATTTAAATATGACAATGCTTAGTACTTTTAGTGTTGAAGCTTGAAATATATATTGTGCGTGCACCTTCAAAACTCTTGATATGGGTGTGCCCTTTGGTTCTCTGATGTTGTTATGGTATAAGAAGAGAAGTGGTGAACTGTAAAGCTATGTGCTTTTGTAATGACAAACAAGTTTTGGTACTGGGTTGGTAGTGGTACTAAATGTTGCTATGTAATTCGGAAAGAAAATAGTGGTTATCATCTTTATTGTTCTTTTCCAGGCTAATAATTTGCTTTTATATGCTTTAACCATCATTTATGTGTTGATGTACATATGTAATGGTGGTTTTTCATGTCCTGGAAGAGTTGTGACTGGATGGTTTGCAATTTGAATTATTTTGGTTAGAGTGAATTGTTACTGCATGGGAACTTTTTTTCTATTTTTCCCTAAGATATCTGTATAACAGCGCTTCTACACACACACACACACAGAGCAAATGATTCTCGGTCCTATTTTTCCCAATTTCCTATAATATTGCCAGACAGTATATATTGTGTTTATTTGTGTTCTTGTGGCTTGCATCATAGACAGAACCAATACCTTGACCTACTTAATATTTGGTCTTGCTGTTGAGTTAAGATATCATCGGTTCCTTTCAAATGATTCCTGGAGTGAGGCATTTTAAAATTTCCTATTTGAAAGTTTAATAAACAAATAGGAGTGAGAATAAAATAGTCCAACCCTAAAGAAAGCTGAGTGGGATGTGAGATGCATGACAAAAGGAAAAAGAAAACACTTAGAAATGTTCTGATATTGCATTACGTGATCCTAGATCATAGAACTTAAGGATTGTGTGAGTAAGATGTGAATGCTACCCTTTCATATGATACAGGAGGAGGAAGTGGGCATGAACCTGCGCATGCTGGATTTGTTGGAGAAGGGATGCTAAGTGCTGCTATTTGTGGAGAAGTTTTTACTTCTCCTCAAGTTGATGCAATTCTATCTGTATGGTTTCTGTATGGTTTCGTTCTATTTAATTTCTTGTTGCTAACAATTTATTTCACCTTATAAATTATGTACCTCATCCACCTCATAGATGGCTTTGCTCTAATGTAATTCAACTTTAGGGCATCCGAGCTGTTACTGGTCTGATGGGATGTCTTCTGGTTGTCACGGTATTGCTATTTCAAAACTATTTAGTTAATAGTTTCATCATATTTGGGTGTGGCAAAGTCTCATCTGGTCACTTAAAAAAAGAGAAAGAAAGGGAGAAGAAAAAATGGAAAAAATGAAACTTGGAAAAGAGGGACAATGAACTTTGCAACACTCTCTTAAGTTCTTAGCTATATGAACAATATTTGGCTGTCAAATTTATTCTGGATTCATAGTTTGTAATTGGGATGTTGCAGAATTATACCGGTGATCGTCTAAATTTTGGTTTGGCTGCTGAGCAAGCAAGATCTGAAGGTTATAAAGTCGAGGTATGTTAACTGAACTCCATGTTTCTACTGCATATCTAGATAGAATATCCTAATTTAATGATATTGCTTTTGCAGACTGTGATTGTTGGTGATGATTGTGCATTACCTCCACTGCGAGGCACAGCTGGACGAAGAGGGTTGGCAGGGACTATTCTTGTTAATAAGGTTTTCTCTTTATAAACACATGCATGTGGCACATATACACACAACCTAAGGCTGCTAGCATGTGCATTCATCTTGAACACTTTTGGTTTTGTTTCTTTTGACCTTTTCCTCTTTCTTTTGTTTCTTTCAATAAATGTAGGACTTATATTAGGTTTTCTCTTGCCATTTTCTTTATAAAGGATTAATTTGATCATAATTTTTATCCACCAATTTTCATAGTTGTATTGGGGTTTCTGGTAACTGATTTCATATGAAGTCTAGCCATTATTTGTTTCGCTTACAGGCTTTCTTCTTATAACTTCCTCTCCCTATGTGAAACACAGATTGCTGGAGCTGCTGCTGCTACTGGCCTTTCTCTCGATGAAGTTGCCGCAGAAGCAAAACGTGCATCTGAAATGGTTGGAACAATGGGTGTTGCTTTGTCAGTTTGTACATTGCCTGGTCAGGTTACATCAGACCGTTTGGGCCCAGGAAAGATGGAACTAGGTCTTGGAATTGTGAGTCATTTCCATGAAGTGATTGCTTTCTTAATGTCAAAAGTGCACTGGACATCCTTTTGATTTGATAATACTCGAGTCCATCTATTTCTTTATCTGCACATTTATCACAACGCAATTATGTTGCTCCTTCATGAGAGAGATATAGAAGGGGGCTAGCTGTCCATTTTTTTTCTGTAGCATTTTACCAAATCTGTGGTGCTGTCTGTTTTGCTTGACATTGGTTTTTTATTGCACATTCACAAATCAATTCCAAATGACATCATTTCTTTCCAGCATGGGGAACCTGGTGCTGCTGTAGCGGACCTTCAGCCTGTGGAAGTAGTGGTTTCCCATGTTCTTCAGGAAATTTTATCACCGGTATGTTGAAAATCTTAGGACTAGCCCTAAGGTACTCATTTTGTTTTATGTTAAATTAAACTCAATGATGCTTTGGTCCCAGGTAGGTGGGGCCTTATCAATGTTCCCCTTTTAGTAACAATTAGGGCCAGTTATAAGTTTTTTGATCTGCAAGGGAGATGCATGAGATCATGACAACATGAAAGAGATCTTATTTTGAAAAAGATAAACAGGTGATCTAGGTTTTGAGCCCCAATATAGTCAATTTGAAAAGGTTAATTTTTTATTGTATAACTTTATTCTTATTCTCAAATCTGTAATCCAAGTGCATCTGTGACCTTTAGTCTCCATTTATTTTCATTCCAGTACTTGATTTTATTTCTATCTTGATTCCTTGATAGGTCCAAACTTTTTAATATCTTTTCAATGCATCTCAATTTTGTAACTATTTTGTTTTTGTATGTAAATACACTCGATCTGTCTCTGCTTTCAAGGTGATCATAAATAGTTAGCATTAAGATTATGCAATCTTATGTGAAAAAGAGGATCTCTTACTCAGCTTCTAATGTCCTTAACCCCATTTGTTGGAGGAAACTTCAGATATTGATATTGCATATATTTCACTGACAACATAATTGATGCTTAGATGTTTGTATCATTGAATTGTTGCAGGATACTAACTATGTTCCAATCACTCCGGGTAACAGAGTGGTACTATTGATCAATGGGTAGGTTCTTCCTTTTTGTGCTTTACATTAGTAATATCATATTAAATTAGATTAGCAGTATCATAATATTGATGTTCAAAATCAAGCATTCTATTTTGATCAGGTTGTTGGCTGTTCTGAACATTTGAAACCTCCATTAATGTTCACCCCATTTTCATATATTTCCTCATCTTTTTGGAAGAAGTTACTACATTTAAGTACGAGAACTGCACCCCTGTTTTTGAGGAATTTGTTACCCCTCTTATTTCTTGTATTGTTTTCAAAATTTCAGACTAGGTGCCACCCCTGCAATGGAGCTAATGATTGCAGCAGGAAAAGCAGTTCCTCAGTTGCAGCTGGAACATGGATTGGCTGTTGATAGAGTGTATACTGGATCTTTCATGACTTCCCTTGATATGGCAGGTTTGGAAATGATATAATTGTTCATCTCAATGTTAGGGTTCTTTCAGGATTTTTGGAAGAGCATTCTGTTAATGACTAATGAATGATATATCTTATCTCAGTTTTTGTTCCTTTCAGGATTTTCAATCTCCATAATGAAGGCAGATGAAGCAATTCTGCAATATTTGGATGCTGCTACGAAGGCTCCACACTGGCCTGTTGGTGTAAATGGTCTGTGGTGACATGCCAGGATATTGCTTTTATTCTTTGTGGTTAATTGCTTGGCTTCTGGTCTATAAGATTGATTTATAAGATAATTCTTCACTACAATTAGGTAGCATCAATAACTGGTGATCTATGTTCCTTCAGTATTTTTTGTTAAAAAACTATATAATTTGAACTATCAAGTCAGTTAGAAGTCCTACTACTGATTTCATGTTGATTGAGCTCACGATCTGTCTTTGTAGGTAATCGCCCACCAGCCAAGATCCCTGTTCCACTGCCACTGTCTCATTCAGCAAAGAGTTATGAGGTATTTTCATGTTAATATATTTCTCTTCTTCCATATGTGATCTTTGGGAAAGAAACTCTCTTCTCTGATTAAAGTTCATTCACAGCTTGGATTTCTTGATTTTTCTATCATTAATTCTATAGAAAACAATTTGAAGATTCAACATGCCATCAACTATAATTGTCTATATCATACTCTTTATCTCTCTCTTTCTGTGTATATATATGCATTATTGGTAAGTTTTCCCCAACTTTTTTTCTTTATATTTTAAAATCTTCCCCTTCTTCTCCTCCGATCCAGAGAAGCTGGGGTTTCCTTGCCTTGCATTTATTGAGATGAAAAGCTGAGCTCATGTTTCAGAGTTGCTGATGCCTCTTATAGTAACCAAGAAGGGAGGTCGTGTAGAACAGTTGCATGCTAAAAATATTAAAAGCCCCTTTTGGCACTTAGTCAAATACAACAATTGTTTAGGTAAAATAGTTTTCCATTCAGGCATATGCCAGTAGAATCTGCACGTATTTCTGCTGGTAAAAACATTATACTGGATGGTCACCCTTATGCTAAATTTCCATAAAAAAATGGCCCTATTTATGATAATATGTTGAATAATGATTGCTTTGTCTGACCTGACCTCCCTTTTTTGGTTTTGACCAGTCATTAAGTCGGCCACAACAGCTCAGTGAACAAGGATGTCTTCTTGAGGTGGCTATTGAAGCAGCGGTGATTGCGATCATAGATCTTAGAGACAATTTAAATGAATGGGATGGCAGAGTCGGTGATGGTGACTGTGGATCAACAGTGAGTCTATCTCTAAATTCTGTTCTCATCTTGCGATTATAACTTTGTGTAGGGTTGATTTGTCTGCTTTTGCAGATGTGTAGGGGTGCAACAGCAATCCTGGAGGACATGAAGAAGCAGTAAGTTTTTTTCCCTACTGTTCAGAAGGTTTTGTAGGATGTTGTATATATTTTCTATTTTAGGGATGTTTTTAACATATAATTGAAATATGATTTGTGGGGCAACTTCATATGATTTTCATATGCTATCATTTGTACCAACAAGAACTAAACCATTGCTCTATGATGAATGCCTAATATGTGTTTTAGTCTCTTAGTAAATTGTAAGAAACTTTTTATTTCTTGAATAAAGTTTACTTTTCCCATGACTTGCCTGAAACACATTCTTCTATTTCCAGTTATCCCTTGAATGATGCTGCAGAAACAGTGGGTGAAATTGGATCATCTATCAGAAGAGTTATGGGAGGAACCAGTGGGATCCTGTATTTACTTGCATTGACTCAATGCTTAATTAAGATTCACATTCCTTTCTTTTGAATTTTATAATCATTCATGCATATATACTCATATTGCTTTCTACTTTTTAAACAGATATACCATATTCTGCAAGGCAGCTTGTGCACACTTGAAAGCAAACACTCAGTCAGCTGTCACATCTAAACAATGTGAGATTATACTCCTAATGTAAATGTCGTCAAACAGGAAAATCTTGTTTCTAACTACTCTCTTTAATCAGGGGCTGAAGCACTTGAAGTTTCTATAGCTGCTGTCAGTAAATATGGTGGGGCTAGTGCTGGATTCCGCACACTGTTAGATGCCCTTATTCCAGCCTCAGCTGTTCTTCAGGAGGTCAACAATAACTACTTTTTTTTACTTTCTCTGTCCATGTGGCATTTCCTTTTGATAATCTAGTTACTTTCATGAGCAGAGGCTAAATGCTGGAGATGATCCTTGCACTGCTTTTCTCCTCTCATCTGAAGCAGCAGTGGCTGGAGCTGAATCAACCAGACACATGCAGGCACAGGTGACATTTTTGTTTCCCCTCTTTTTATAGATTCCTATTGCATGATTCTTTCTCAATCACCTGTTTGATTCGAAGGACATTGTGCAAGTTTGACTCTGACTGAAAATGGTTCTGATAAAAGCACAACGCTCTTCATGGTAAAAGAGAGGTTGGTTATGATTTCCACCAATTTGTCGATTCCATATGGAAGAATGAGCTTACATATAGTAAATGACGGACTAGGTGAAATCGCAACCAATTTTACACCCATTTCAGTTATATCTTTTAAAATTAAATTAAAAACAAATTACATAATGAAAATAAAACAAAAAAAAAGTTTTATTTTTATGCATACAGCCATATTCTATAAGTTTTCCAAGCATATTTTCATTAAAAAAATAAAATGCATGATCTACTGACAACCATGAAA
Organism: Salix viminalis; assembly: GCA_029228465.1. Classification (NCBI taxonomy): domain Eukaryota; kingdom Viridiplantae; phylum Streptophyta; class Magnoliopsida; order Malpighiales; family Salicaceae; genus Salix; species Salix viminalis. The sequence goes on along the minus strand of CM055440.1, from coordinate 9,780,424 downwards.
GATCATTGTGAGGTTGGTCATAAAAGTAAAATAATTCACTCGAGTAAGATAAATGTCATATGATAGTTCCTTAGTTTCTCATCTAAATAACTCATGACTTGTGAGCTATTGACCAAATGGTGGTATTACGCTGCGATGGCAGATTTTGGTTGCTCAATGTGATGATAATCACATTCCCCGATCTTTCCTGCAAAGCACTTACCAAATAACTTGTGCAGGCTGGTCGCTCATCATATATCTCCTCAGACATTCTTGCTACGGTGCCGGACCCTGGGGCTATGGCTGCAGCTTCATGGTATAGAGCAGCAGCCATGGCCATCAAGAACAAATACCAGGTTCATGAGTAGATTCATCTGCCTTTTTGGCTACTGATTTAACTAGAAAGCTCATGATTGTATACTGCAGTCCAACTAATTAGGCTTTCCGCTTTTGCAAATATTGGTCGCAAAGCTGAGAGAGTGAGTTTATGCTTCCACGCTGTCAAATCTCTGGTTAGATTTTAATTCCAGAGATTGATCAAATCATATTAGAGTTTACCATAATGTGTTTTGAAACTGTTTGTATTATCAGTCACTGGAATATAGACGTTGGGATGTCTTGTTGGATTATGCATGTAAAACTAACAATCTATGTACTTATTTTCTGATATTTTGCACATAATTCCAGGAAATTTTATTTTATTTTGTTCCTTAGAATTTTTGATTTTCATATTAACTTTAGTTTTTTCTTTCTTGATTGTTATTTCTTTTTAATTGAAAGATTTTTATCTATCAGATTTGAAATTTTTTGATTGCTATTTGTTTTTATGTTAGATTTTGGTCTTTATTCTTTAAATAAAATAAAATAAAATAAATAAATATTAATAAGTTATTTTTCAGCTCGTTTTCCATGAAATTACTTTTCAATAAAATACAATTTTCTTGTAAACAAATGGTGTTTTAAATTTCAATAAATAACAACAAAAAATAATTAAATTAACTAACATGCTAAAAAAAATCTAGTTGTTGTCATCGTTCACTTATTACATGAATAATGAAGTTGTCACTTATTATATGAATAGTAAAGTATAGTAAAGTTATTTTGAGAAAATATTTTGGGTCATTGAACTTTTTTCAATTATAATTTTGTTCTCCAAATGTTTAAATTTTTAAATGTCTTTTGATTTTTATCTTTCCATATATGGAGAGACTTGGGATTTTTTTTTATTATTTTAAAGACTAATTTTGCAAAATAAAATAAAAATTAAAAGAATAAACATTGAATTTTACAAAATAAAACAAAACAACCTTTTTATATATATATTGGTGTGACAAAAATATTATTTTTTCATCGTGGACCAAGCACCATTTTATGGACATGTCTCATCGTGGACTTCAAGCACATTGTTGGTGTGTGACTTTCGGGGGAAACGAACATTTCCTCGTGGATGCCAGGAAACACAGCTGTAAAATAATTAATAAATAGAGGGGAAAAAAAGTGAAGTAAATAGTTATAATACTTAAGAAAAACTTGAAATTTTTTTAACTTCAAATACATATATTTTTTTAATTTTAATGTACTAATATTAAAAATAAAAATTATTATTTTAATATATTTCTAAATAAAAAATACTTTAAAAATCAATCATCAGCCACCAACAAATTTAAGTGAACAGTCTTCCACCGTTAGATCAAACCAAGTCAAATTCTTACCCCAGAACTTAGCAACCCGAATCATGTGGGTCAAGGTCAAGCAAAAGTCACAATGGTTATCAATTACTTCTGAATTGGGATAAATACAAATATGCTCCTCAAACTTTATATGAAGATTCCAAATGAGTCTCCATATAACGCATTCTGTAGTTTTACCATAAGACTATCATTTTACCTTCTCTTTTTTTTTCTCTAGATTGGATTTTTTTTTCACTTAATTTTGGGAACTCTTGGATATAAATTGAAGAGCGAATTCTTAATCTCAAGAAAATAAAATAAAAAAAATCAAAATTGGCTTTCTTACAACATATTTTGAGAGATGGAGGACTATTTTATACTTATTCACACTCAGCTAATTTTGAAAACTGGCGATATTAATGACCGTACAGCGCCAAGCTGGCAACAAATCTCGGACCTGTCATCAAGACCGTTTCATGCTGCAGACAAGATTATAATTGGTATTTCATATTTATATTTATTTATTAATTGATAAAATGAAATAGGAAATTATTATTTAAATATTGTTTACTATCCATCAAAAAGATAATTATTCAAATTTATACACTCTGTCTGTATATAAATATACAGACACCAGCAGCCATAAACTAAAACAAGCCCCGAATCTTCTTTGTAGTAATAACATGACGGAACAGCTAACAGAGGAGCAGATCGCGGAGTTCAAGGAGGCTTTTAGTCTATTTGACAAAGATGGCGATGGTATTGTTAATATCTCTACACTATTTGATTATTTTTTTTCTGTTTTTTAGTTTTAGTCAAGTCAAGATCTACTGTGGTTTTGTTTTGTTTGCTCCTCTTGGTACTGATTAGTAAATGATGTGTGTGATGTAGTAGGGAGCAGGAGGAGGATAATTGTAAACTGGGTTTTGGTTTTTTGTATTTTATTTTATTTCTTTGTTGTCTGTTACTGGTATGTTCTTCTTCATGGAGAGTTGTGGTTTTTTTTCTTTCTTACAGATGATTTGTTGAAAGCGGAAGCTCTTTCCGTGGAATCAAATCATTTGTTACTGTTCTCAATTTTGTCATCTTGATGGTCTATTTAGGATCTTCTGTGATTAGCTGTTTACGCTATTGTGATGGGTTTATGTATAGGACGCCATTTGGATTAGGTAGCTGTGCAGGACTGACTGAGTCCTGTTTTCTCTGAGATGAGAAATTTTAAAGAAATGGGTTGAGTGAGATTCTCACTTTTAAATTCTTAATTAATTGTCTTGACTTGAACTTCCATCAAATAAAGCGTTGCTTCAATTATTGTGCTTTGCTCTCTGTGTGGAACTTATCAAATGATACTGGAAGAAATCACTTAGATGCGATAAGAGTATGGTTTTTGTCGGGATGTCCAAGTTAATTAGCTATCTTGTATACTTTGATTTAAAACTATCTGATTTATAGATAGATGTCACTGTGATGTGGAATTTTTTGATGATCGAGAACTATTTATTTTGTGTTAGATTGGGAATTCTCTTAACCTGTGTTTGATGTGTGATGTCAGATCGAGAACTAACTATTTTGTGTCAAATTGGGAATTCTTTTAATATGTGTGTGATGTCATCCAGTTCATCTCCACCTTCGCAGCACAATAGTGAAATTAACATTACTATTTTGTAAATGTACACAGCTTATATAATACACTATTATTGTTCAACAGGTTGCATCACTACCAAAGAGTTGGGGACAGTGATGAGATCTCTGGGACAAAATCCAACTGAAGCTGAATTGCAGGACATGATCAATGAAGTTGATGCTGATCAAAATGGAACTATTGATTTCCCTGAGTTTTTGAATCTGATGGCAAGGAAAATGAAGGTGAGCTTTGTGGAACTTTTATTAGTATTATTGTTGTTATTGTTGTTGTTTACTCTGTTGGATTTGGGGCACCATTAGTAAGTTATTTTCATCGTCTTAAAGTTTAAAATGCTCCTGTATCATATTAGAATTGTTTTTGTTCTAAATTTGGATGGCTGTGAGTCGTGATTTGTGCAGAAGTCTAGTTCAGAAGCATTGGATTGTCCTGAAATTATAGATATTACAGATGTTCCTTATTTGTATTGTGTATACTGTTGATTGACAAGTAATTGATCCAGCAATTTCGGGTGCTGGTACTACTATTTTGTTTGGTTATGGTTGTTTTTTCATGATAACAACCTTTTCTCTATTTTGCCTATCTTCCATTCTTAATAATCCAACTAGCATGATTCTTTACCTTTGAAGTTTTCATTTGAAGGGTGTTTATACTCCTCAAGGGTTTAGCCACACTTCAATCATTCTCTCTTTCACATGAACTGGCAAATATGCCTTTGGGGTTTCTCAAACAAAAGCTCTCTAGTCTCCACCATCCTCTGATCATCCACACATAGCTGAAATGATGAACTTGAATTTGCTACCAAAATAAACTCGAATCTTGTGATGGTTTGTCCTTTCTCATTACACACCCTTCACTTCCTTGTGTCCATAAACTCCATATTCTTCTACGCTCAATTCCATGCCCTAACTCCCCACTACTCTTCTCCAAAAAAAAAAGATTTTATTTGGGGTTAATGTGATGGTTTGTGGGGCTGAGGCAAAGAGCAAATTTGGGGTTTTGAGCCGCAACTCTCTTGGTATTTGTGGTTGGATTTGAGTTGGGGTTAAGGTGGTGGTGATCCGGGGCAAGAGTTGGAGAGCGAGTTGTGTTTTCTAATTTAGGATCTTTGATTTGTGGGTTTCGTTTTTTATGTTTTGATTTTAACAAGTTTTGGTTCATGTTAATCTCGCATTAGTAAAATAAATTATGTTTAGGTTTTTTGACAAGCTTAGTTTATGTGAGTTTCAAATTTAAGATTTGGTTTGAATCCAAAGACTAATATATTAATTTTAGGCTTTCCATGGAAAATGATTTTCTAGAAACCATTTTCTAAACTTTCTCGTGTTTGTTTACCATTAGGAAAGTTTATCAATGGAAAACACTTTCCAATAAAAAAAAACTTGGTTTGGCTTACAGGAAAGTTTTTTCTTTTTATTTTAAATGTAAAACACTTTCCAGAAGTTGCAAGAAATTAAAAAATATCTTGTTATTTATTAATTATATCAAGTTTAGTCCTCAATCTTGTAATTGCTATATATTATGTTTTGATTTTTTTTTCATTTTCACCCCTTAGAATTTGATGTAAATTGATTTTATACTATCTTTGGTCCTCATTCTTTTTATTGTTATTTGTTTTTATCTTATCCTTTTTACTAATTGAATTTTTTTATCTATAAGATTTAATCTTTATTTTTTTTAATTGGTATTTATTTTATTTGAAATAATTAATTAAATTGATTTCTGTTTCAATTTCTTTCTTTTTTAATTTTTTTATTGGTTAGATTTGGTTGTTATTCTTTGATTTTTATTTGTTTTATCTGAAATAATTTATGAAATTAGATTTTTTTTTAATTTATTTTCCTTCAACTTTTTTAATTGTTAGATTTGGTCCCCATTCTCTTAATAAACTTGAAAAAAAAACATGAATAAGTTATTGCCAACTTATTTTCCATTACACAGCCAAATATTGGAAAACATTTCCCAACTCATTTTCCATGACACTACCTTTATATCAAAAAATAATTAACTTTTCAGGCATTTATTTTTTTTTAAAAGGAAACTACTTTCCAGCAAACAAACAAGGCCTTAGTCTACCTTTGCTTGTTTTTATTTTGAATCATTTTATCTCTGTCTAAAAAAAGAAGAAGAAGAAGCATTTTGTAATGTATCAAGGTCCAAGGCACCGTAACTTTTATTTGAGACAAATCATGATGGCATATTGGTGTCTTGCAAAATAAATGGAACGATCAGAGCTTGGTTAACCAATTGAGGAGTGCAACTATCACCTCCTGTGTTTATTTTGTGGAAAATGACTTCTCCTTGGTTAAAAGATTTCAATTTCCTGCTGTCATGTATATCTTACTGTTTTTTATTGAATTTTAACTTTCTGGGTGAAGGATACTGACTCGGAGGAGGAACTTAAAGAAGCTTTCAAGGTATTTGACAAGGATCAGAATGGCTATATTTCTGCCGCAGAGGTAAACACCATATCAGTATCGTTAATGCTATCCTCTTCCTAGATTTAGTAACTTCATATAGTCACTAAACCTGTTGTAAACTGGATGATATATTGCTCATCTGCTATTGACATCCGCCGCTCGGGTGATTTAGTTTCTACTCTGTGCTGATGTTTACCTGACACATGCAGCTTCGACACGTTATGACAAATCTCGGGGAGAAATTGACAGACGAAGAAGTGGAGGAGATGATCAGAGAAGCCGACGTGGATGGCGATGGCCAGGTGAATTACGAGGAGTTTGTGAGGATGATGCTGGCCAAGTGATGGGAGGCCTTTGTTTGTTGACTTTGAAGCATATAGTTTAGTATCTTGTGTTTGAAAAGGATGATGTCTACTTTCAGTTTCTCTTCCAGTCTTTAACCTTATGCTCAGCTAGTTCTATACTAGTATGCTGTTCTTATGAAGTTCATCTTTCTTCTGTGATAATGAATGCTGGTTTAAATCATAAGGTAGATTCATATCAGAATTCATATTCACTTGTGCTCCAATGACTAATCTATTTGAGGGATTCTCCCCCAGATTTTATGAATAGAAAATAATATATTTATTTTCCTTTTCTAGGCAGGGGCTCAATTGAGAAGTGAAAGTAGTTCATTTGCTCTACATTTCTTTCCTCGTTGGAATAAATCTTGCGTTATAAAAAGATGTTATAAGTATTCAAATTATCTCTTGGAAAATGATTTCTTTTCCTTGGTTTTGTTCCCCCTGTTTCGAGAGATCAATCTTTTAGTGATTGTTTGGGAATGTGGTTATATTGTTGAGTGTTTTTTTTTATAAAAAAAATATCAAAATAATATTTTTTTTTAATAAAAAAAATTTATTTTTAACATTATTTTTTTTTCCTTGGTTTTGTTCCCCTTGTGTTTATTTCCTACTCAAGCAACGACCCCCATCTCTGTTGCAAGATGTTAGCATGCATTCGAGCTAGTGTAAAGATCTGTCCAGATTTTCAAGTTCGAGTCATGGTATATATTTCTTATAAAAATCTGAAATAACCGAGATTTTACTCATCAATTTAGACTTATAATAAAATACGTTTTTCAGAGAATAAAGTTTCCTCGCATATAAAAATCAAGCTTAGTTTCCAGCTTTGTTTCTTTGTGTCGCGCAGGTTCCCTTAATTAGCATTGATCTATCGTCAGGATAAGCAGGGTGGCAGCCATAACCAGGAGACCTTCGGAGCATGACAATGCACAGTGAAGAGCAGTGGTAGGGGAAAGGAATCTTGCTAAGTTCTAGAGCCCAAGTAAAGAAGAAGACATGCACAGAGAATAGTGAGTCCACTCAAGTTGTCCAAAGCACCGATTCTGACAACCAATCATCACATACATTTGCACCGATTCAGATTTTTCACTGCTTTTTTAAAATATTTTTTTAAAAAATATATTTTTAAATAAAAACATTTTGAAAACAGCTTCAATTTGAATGGAAAAAATTGCAATTTGCAAGAGCCAACTATTGCACAGTGCTTTATAAGTTATATAAAATTATTTAATAGTAATCAACAGTTTAATTTTTTTAATATTTAGAGGGTTGGATTGTGAAAATCAAGGTATTAATTATGCATAACTATCAATTCCCACGCCATTTTCTAGAATTTGAACTTGGAATCTTGAAATAGAAATTTGAAGAATTCAGGGACTGCAGCTTTTGAAGGTGGCCTAATAAAAGTGAGAGCTGGGACATTCAGATCACATTAAATTGCCATAAATTCTAGACAACTAATTAATTAATTAATTATACAAGCAATATTGAATCATTACCTCATCTTGACTTCACCATACATCCGTGCATTATTAATTGATAAAAAAAAGTTTTTATATGTTAAGAAAATAAAATTACAATTAGTTGCTTTCAAGTTCTTTTTCAAGATCCCACAATCTAATCGGTCAATATAATATATACCACCTTTTTTTTTCTTCCTGAAATTCCATGAAATTATGTTTTTTTTTCTAGTTATCATATAATCATAAGATTAAAATGAAAACCAAAAAAATAATAATGAAGAAAGGCTGTTATCTAGAGGAAAAGCAAGGATAAATTACAGCCAAGCATGAATATAAGATAAGAAAAGAAAAATTAACCACAGATAAAATGGAAAAAATATACATCGAAAAAGAAAAGAAAAAAATCCTCTCCTCTCACCCTGATTCTTACTGGGTGGTAAGAGAAGATGCATTGCCAGTAGAAGCAGAAGTAGTAGAAGAAGAATTCTTATGATTATGCATCCAAACTTTAAAAACCTGTCTACTAATCCCAACTTCTCTGCAGAACTTCTCAACTTCATCTTCTTCATCTTTCCTCTGCAACTTCCACCCCAGCTTCTCAGCAAATACCCATCATTTTCTCCTTCTGTTCAGGTGTAAACTTGGTCCTATACCTCTTCTTTCCACCCCTTTCACCTGACTCCACCACCATCGCCGGTGGCCTGAAATCCCTCTCGTTATTCCCTTCTGCATAGTCTACCATTTCCATCACCACTGTCTCTGATGACGGTGGGTGCATTGCGCGATCCCTTCTGTTGCTACTGTTGCTGTATGTTACTTTGCGGTGGAAGTTGCGGTGGCAGCCACAGGCTGCACATTGGAGGGAATATGGTGACGAGGTATCATCTAGGGTGAACTCACCACACCCATCTGTGGCATAGCTACCGAGACTTGCTGCATGGTTTCTTAGACATTCTTTGTACAGATCGTTTGTGTTATCACTTTCCATTGTGTTTCTGCCTCTCTCTCTCTCCCTGCTTCTTACTTTCTCTGTCTGTAATTTGGAGGGTGTAGATTTACTGTTTTGATGTACTCTAATAGGTGTATATAACGGAGGATAAGAGGGTTAGAATTACTATAATGGCCCTACGTTGTTATTTTATTTACATTAACGTTCCATTATATATATATATATACATATATATATATATATATATATATATATATATATATATATATAGTCTTGGTTCATGAATGCACACACAAACACTCATAAGAACCGTATATATAGAATAAATTCAATGAACAATCTAGGTCAGCATGAAATTAAAGAGTTTGTTTTATTTGTGTTCACATATTTGGGTTTTATAGTTTGTCAATATTATAACTGTTTATATGATCATTAACTTCAGAGCTCATGAGAATAATCAAGAATAAACGAGATGCAAGTAAACTGTCGCCGGATATCCACGTTAATAAAATAGTCAAGAATAGTCGTGATATAGATAAATGATCGCTGGATATCCATATGTTAATAAAATAGTCAAGAATAGTCAAGATGTACGTAAACTGTTGTCGAATATCCATGTTAATAAAATAGTCAAGAATAATCGAGATATAGATAGATAAATAGTCGCTGAATATCCACGTTAATAAAAATAAATAAATTCAACAGGAACATCTTTCTTTCCAACTCTCCGTCCGAGTAAGATCGTTCCAGGGGAGGAATGAGCTGGAATCCTTTCTCCTCTTGCTGTAATATTCAACCAAAAAGAAGGGCTTCATCGTCCCATTGAAATAAAATATAAAACAAGCTCGTCTAAGGGCTTGTTTGGGGAGTGCGGTTGCAGTAGCTTTTCAAAGTGATTTTCGTGTCGAAATACACCAAAATAATATTTTTTTTATTTTTTAAAAATCATTTTTAACATCAGCACATCAAAATAATCTAAAAACATCAAACCGCTATTTTTTAAAATAAAATAAAAATTAATTTTTTTGAAAACACCGGTTACAATGTACTTTCAAATGGTCTGAAAGAACAAGGGGCCCGTGAATGGTATGGGTATGTTCAATAATTGACGTCGGGAATGGAGAAGCAAAAGTCGTCGGGAATATCATATTGCAAATATTTGCAGCTGCCACTTGCCAGGGCCACTCCTCCATCCTTCTGTACTCTTGCATTTCTGACGAAACAATTTGCTGCCCCTCCCTCAGGTCATCTACTCCGATAGCCACGTCATCCATGCAAACACACTTAATACGTAACACCTTATTATTTATTAAACAATTAATTAACTTCTACAGTTATGATTTTCTTAAGAAAAATAAAATCTAAAATGACTTTGTTTAAAAGAGGTTAAGTATGCTACTTACTAAGACAGTGTTTTTTTTTCCTATTATTATTATTTAAAAAAGGGTTGAGCTAAAGGTTTTTTAAAGAAGAAGAAAAAACACCGGTTGAGTTCTAATAATTGATGCCGATAATCTTGAAGTTTTAATGAAAATTATAACTAGCTTGGAGTAACATTTAGTTTGTATAGCAAAGGTCGAAGCTCATGTTGGAACCCAAACGGGAAAATAGCTCTCCAAAAAGAGACGGAGAGAGGACAAGTTCAGTTGATGAAAGGAAGGACACTGAAACAAGTCCTACGTAAGATCAAACATATATCTAAACTTGTTACGTAATAATACAAATTATAATATTTTGGAATTTCACTTGATAATTTGAAATTTTAAATGAAATGATTCTTTAATATAGTATCATTATCTTTTTTTAAGATTACATTGCATATTTTCTAAATAATTTTATTTTTTGATTTGATTTTTTTTTAATTAATATATTTAATTATATATATACATAAATAGTATAATCCCGAAAATGGCACGCCAAAACGTTCGAAACCGAAACATTTCTATTCCAATTGTAATAAAAAAAATGCATCAACCGAAACAGAATTGATAACCTTACACCTAACAACTTGAGCTTTTAATTGAGAAAGAGTTCTTTTAAGACACCTTACAATCATTGCTCACAGACATGAAAGCAAACTGCTATACTGGTGCGTGTGTTTTCCATTTCTTTCATCGTGTATGATAGCATATAGCCTCAACTCTGAAGCTCTAGATTGTGATAGAGAAGGGTGAAAGATGGGAGGAATGGTGTGGCGAGCATGATTACAGTGTGATGTTAGCAAGATAGAGAAGTTGGTTCCCAAAAAAACTTTGCGTCATGACAAAAAACTTGAGATCTGCATAATAGTATTTGAGTTCGAGTCTGAGCGTGCATTTCTTGTAAGAACCCGAGACAACTGGGATTTTACTCGCTCACCTGGATCCACAAATTATATTTTTTCAGAGGTAGGGTTTCTTCGAATAAAAAATAAAAAATAAAAATAGAGAAGGTGGTGAGGGTCACAGATCGTAGAAATTGGGTGCTGCCTGCTGGTGTGGCTCACTTGATGTGTCGGAATCTTGTCATTTAGGGTTTAGAGTGCTGTTTTGTTTCCATTTCTGCACTCACTGTCCTGTCATTGTTGAAGGGCTCACATGCACAGTGAAACCCTACAAAGCTGTAGCACTGCATTTATCGGGCCCGGTGACGAAGAAGAGATAATAAAGCGACATGAATGTGAGAGAGAAAGAGAAGAGCTAATAACTTGTAAAATAAGACGCACGAGCTACCAGAATCACCAAAGACCCTCATCCTCATAATCTACATCATAATAATTGTATAAAAACATTTTGGGAAAATGTTTTTAAAAAGTTTTTGGGCTTGCTGCAGGTTGGCTTTCAATCTTGTTCCTTCTTTTTCATTCCATTTTTCACTAAAGTAAACAAATTTGAATGATATTTCTTGTGATTTTATTACCCGTCAGTTTCATTATATATATATACACTCGCTGATCTGTTTTCATATATTAAGATTAAATCTCTTACCATAATATTTTACAAGATGGAAGATAATCTCTGTTAAATCAATGGAGATGGAATGCATAAAGATCATAGAGTTCAGCTTTATTGGCTCCCTACCCCTCAATTTTATGTGCTTGTTTAGAATTGTGGTTATGATTGTTTTTTAAAGTGTTTTTTTATTCAAAAATACATTAAAATAATATTCTTTTATTTTTTAAAATTATTTCTGTCATCAACACATGAAAATAGTCTAAACATACTAAAAAAATTTAATCTAAAATAAAAATTAAATTGGTTTTTTTTCAAAATCATTTTTGAAATGTAGTGTCAAATACAAAATGTTGTCTGTGAAAAGAAAAGAAAAGAAAAAACACAACCCATCTTCTTAGCTCAGTATTTGGTCCTGCCGGTGAGTGATGATGATGTGCACCATGTACTCATGTTCTTATGCCCTTGATTGTTGCTAAGAAACAGAAGAGACAGTTCATAGAAAGAAAAAACATTAAAAAAAAAGTGAGGTAAAGATGAAAAACGAAAATGATGGCTTCGTATGCGCATGATTTGTGGTTTAAAACTGACAATTTCTTGTGTGTGTGTGTGTGTATATGGACCACTAAGAAAAAAGGTTGAAAAAACTTGAATCACAAGTGTTAAATCACTGTCACAATCTTGTTACCACATATCGATTATGTTGCTGCTAAAGGCAAAGTCAGTCGGCAAACATTTTATTTTTTATATATTTTTTTAGGGTTCTACAAAATACTGCCAAGAATTTATTAGTTTGTTGACTTCTGTTTTCCTGATTAAAAAAATAAACTTTTGTGTTCATTTGGAAGATCCTGATGTTTCCCATATTCTATTTTATGGTCTCCAACTTCTAATTTACAGAATTGACACCGAATTAATAATAAAAAAAAGGGACTAAATTATCAGAATATAGACATCTTGTTAGCTTGTTGCCATGTTAGGGTTTCGAGGGAAAGCTAATTTTTCAATTTCTTTTACACTTGTTCGATTTGGTTTGATATGATTCCCCACTTATGTGAGAAAAGGTAATGAGAATAGCTATTCCAAAATCATATCATAATCTAGATTCTAGATTGATGTGCTATCTAAAATTATTAGTGGTGGGGACATTTTAATGTCATGAATATAGTTTTTATTTTTCATAGATGGGTGTGGGGATTTAAGTAGCTTAATTTTAAGTTAGTCTCGTGGTAAAGATCTTGAGTTTAATTTATATGATTTGCCTAGAGTTTAGAGTTCGAATCTTATTGGTTATATTTTCTTCGAGTATATAGAAAATATCGTTAACACAAACATAAGGAGCCCGGAAATTTAGTTGAATAGAAATCAAGAGTTCATAGATCCACAAAGATGATTAAATCTCTCTTTATTACTCATATTCTAAATATTTATTGTTTTTCTCTGTACAGTATTATTAAATATAAAATTATCACAGGAATTTATGCCAACAAAATGAGAATTCTTAATTTGACTAAACCCATCTCTTAATTTCTAAATGCATCATTTAACAAGTATCATGTGAAAAATGTGTTCAAACTCATTAAACTACAATATCATTATGAATTTGGAATCACAATTTGTAGGCAAGCCATCCAACTCATCACAATAAGATAGTGGGGACAACTCGTGAGGTGAGGCCACATGCAATTTGCAATGTTGGGGGTGGGGGCTAGAATAAGAGTTAGAACAAGAGAAGATGTGTTTTTAATTAATAAATAATTGTCAACATGAAATCACGCATTCCTGTATGTGAAGGGAAGTTTGGATTGTAAGTTTCATGGAAGGCAGAATTAGGTCTAAAACATTATTTTATGTATCCCTTTCTTTTCTTTTACAATTTCATGGGTCCCCACTCATTCATAATATTGTGGTCAACTAGAATTTCCCAACTTTGAGTTCATGAACCTACCCACCTTCAACCTTGATAATATTTTTCATTTATGATTTTTATAGTAAAGTATGACAATTTTGCTAAAAACATGTGATAGTGTTGGCAATATTATATATATAAATATATGTGGTCTCAACTTAATCAAGCAAATTTTTATTTATTTATTGCGAGTGGAACAATCAAGACGTGCCGTTTTCAATAGGAATAGTCTAGCTAGCAATTGTATGAGGATTTCCTTCATTTTCTAGCCAAAAATTGTTGAGAAAATAGAAAACAAAAACCCACCATTTCTCTCGATATTCTCGAGGGATTTTTGGGAATACATTTGTAAAGTGTTTTTGAAAAAAATTAATTTTTTTTTATTTTTATTTTAAATTAAAAAATTTGATGTTTTCTAGATTATTTTGATGTGCTGATGTCAAAAATAATTTTAAGAAAATAAAATAAAATAATCATTTTAATATATTTTTGAACGAAAAACACTTTCAAAAAACAACCTCAATCACACTCTCAAACAATCACTTAATGTTTTTCGCAAGTGAGGTCTTGGCCTAGCGGTTGAAGAAACTTGTTTCCTTCCTCTGCACCAGGGTTCAAGTCCCACCATGCACGTCTGTCACCCCCGCGGTGTCTTACATGCTCATTGGATTTGCAGGATGTTCAGTGAGTCCGAAGATTAGTTGTGGTGCGCGTAAGCTGGCCCGGACACCCCGGTTATAAAAAAAAATCACTTAATGTTTTTTCTCTCTCTCTTAAAGCTAATTAGGTTTGGATTAAGTATTGCTAATTATTCTTAAAGTATCTTAAAAACAATCTAAGCAGTACGAGTACGAGTAAGGTAATTTGGTCTTTTTTCTTAAAATTTTTGGTTACTTGTGGGTTGCATGATGAAGGAGATCACCCTCCTCCAACTCTAAGTTCTCACATCAGCTTTCTTGCTATTCAAATCTCAGACTTTTTATGAAAAAAAAATTTCAAAATTTGTAATGATTGGAATGTCTCATTGGGAACACACTAAGAAGTACTTCATTTTCTTTTTCACTAGAATATTGCTGGCAAGTCTAGGACTACCAATAGGTGATATGAAAATGCTGAGAGAAGAAACAAGCACTCAACCTGATACGAATAAATTGCATGTGCGCATGTTGCTCAAGTACAGAGCTGCTTTCATGCATCTAAGACCAAAATGGATGATTTGGAGATGAAGTTACTGTATGATTTGGAGATGAAGTTACTGTTTACGAGCGTGATTAATGTTTTTTTAAAGTGATTTTCATTTAGAAATACATTAAAATGATTTTTATTTTATTTTTTTTAAAAATTATTTTTGATATCAGCACATAAAAATGATCTAAAAAACATCATTTTTTTTTAATTTTTTTGAATTAGTTGCAGTGCTCTTAACATGATGAATCTCGACAATGGAGAGCACAATCCTTAAATAATATGGGTGAGGATATGATGTTCTTCGCCAGGAAACCAGGAGACAGCTTGGATTTTTACCTAATGTTTCCATAAATGACTTGGTTAAATGTCTAGACATAGACTGGCTGGAAATTTCATGGTAGTCAATGAACCTGGTTACAGAATCAAACACCATGTTTGAACCACTTCGAGAGAAATTTATTCTTAAAAATGAGATTAGTTGAATGCAAAGAAAAGATTTCGAGTTTGAGTTCAGTAACTACAACCTAGACTTCTTGTTTTTTTGAATTCGAGAAAACCTCAGTTCTTGAAAAATACATTTTATAAGCTAAAGTAAACGAGTAAAATCTCGATTGTTTCAAACCCTTTGTTATCACATCTCTTTATGACATGGATTTTAGAGATTCCATAAGACCAACTCTCCTTTTTAACACTCATTTAGATCCTAAACATTTGTTAGTAAAATATTTTATGTCTCATCTCATGTGCACACACGCATCAAGTACAGAATTTGAACATGTATCTAACCCTAGCCAAAATAATTTGGAACTTTAAGATTTGCTTCTCTTGCCTTTTTCGTCAAGGGAAATATATTACTTGGAGATTAAATTCAAAACCCACTTGAGAGTTAATTAAATAGGAGCATAATTGACTACTAAATTAAGAAAATGCTGCTGTTGACTAGGGAAGCTTTGATTCTGGCATATTGATGACGTGGCTGGACAGTGTAGATCTCCTGCTATCTGGCAGGACAGAGCTTGCTTGGAAAATTCATTGGATCGGGCAACTTCAAGGGGTATGCTATGTTGAAAACTAATAATAATAATAAAAAAAAATTATTATTTTGGCTTTTTAATTCTTTTTTTACATATATTTTAAAAGAAGTGCTAAAGAAAATGTCATATGTCTTCTCTTTCCCAAAAACATTATTCCTTTGTATCATCCAAGAAAGCCAGAACCAATGAAGTGTAGCAAACAAAAAATTAAACCAATTAAATGAGTCATGTGGAAAAAAAAACATCAAGCTCGAAGTAAAAAATAAATAATTTAATTCTTTCACTCCAATACAATTGTCTTTTCAAATGGTTTTTTCATTGAAGTATACATAGTGTCTGTTTGAGAGGACGGTTGCGGCTGCTTTTTGAAAGTGTTTTTTCATTTAGAAATATATCAAAATGATATTTTATTTTTTATTTTTAAAAAATCATTTCTAACATCAGCATATCAAAATAATTTAAAAACACAAAAAAAAATTCATATAAAATAAAAAAAAATTGAGGAAACAGCGGTACAACGGTCCCTCCCAAACAGCTTCATAGTAAAAAAAAATCATATTTTACACCATTTAAAATGTTATTTTATCAACTTGAGACTTTATATGTAACAAAGAAAGGTCAGAGAAGATTCATCTGCTACTATGAAAGAGTAGCAACAGTGAAAATATGACTGAACTCAGATACACAACTTCAAAATCAATTGGATTTTGGAACTTCTGGTTTATGTCTCTTTTTTTAAGAGGGGGGCATGTGTGTGTATAAAACAAAATCAAAAAAATAAAATAAACAAAAAAAAAGAAGGAAATACACAGAATTTGAAAAATGAAAAAAGATATATCAGTGGAGAGAACATGAAGATAAAAATAAAATCACCCCTTTTCCTTTTCCTTTCAAGCTCATCTACATCAACTTTAGAGAGGAAAAACAACATCACTTTTCTTTTTTCTTTCAAAACCTTATAATTCCTTTCTAAATAAGAGTTAACATGGAGATTGTGAATGATTTAAAGAAAGAAAGAAAGAAAAGCCTCAAAATCTCTGGGACTGCATCTTGCTGAGCTTTGAAGATTTGATTTCTCAGTTTCGCACGTGTAGTCTGATACAACCTCCACTGCAACCTCACAAGTACTGTACTATTGCCATCTCCATTCATCAATGAAACTGTGTTTTAAAAATATTTTTAAAAAATATTAAAATATTTTTATTTTTATTTTTATTTTCAATTAAATTGTTTTTAGTGTTTTTAGATATTTTGATATATTTTTAAATAAAAAAATATTTTAAAAAATAACCACAATTATACTACCATACATCACTAATGGCTGCCACCAAACTACCATTAAAGCTGCTGCTTTCACCGTCCCATCAGCAACTTTAGCTCATCTTGTTGAGCACAGCCAACAATAATAACACTGCAGCTGTTTCCAAACCCCTGCTTTTACCATTTCACCAAAATCCAACCAAACTCCACCTATTGACATTCAAAATCATAATTGGAAAATACAAAATTGTGATTATCAATAGTACAAAAGCTCTTAGAGAGGCTGTTCGAAATGTGGATTGGATTGTTTTTCAAAGAGATTTTATTTCATAAATACATCAAAATAATACTTTTTTTATGTCATTTCACCAAAATCCAACCAAACTCCACCTATTGACATTCAAAATCATAATTGGAAAATACTAAATTGTGAAAACCTTCAAGATATCAATAGTCCAAAAGCTCTTAAAGAGGCTGTTTGGGATGTGGCTAAGATTATTTTTCAAAGAGCTTTTATTTCAGAAATATATCAAAATAATAGTTTTTTTATTTTCACAAACTCAAAGCACTTGAACTTTCAAACAGAGGAAACCTAATATGATACAATATTTACTGTTGACTGCCACGGCATTGAGTTTTACTTGTCAATATAATTGGGAAAGGGAAAGTGGGGAACCTTAGATTTTGTTGGTAAAGCACCTCAACTTCACATTTTAACCTCACACAACTCTTAATGAAAGTGGATAAACCTACTGCTCCTCTGGTAGATTCCCTGGGAGAATGCTACCTCGGTATCAAGTGCTAATATCAACTAGAGAACAGATTTCATGTTCAGTTTTTCATGTAAATATCATCTAATTCTAAATTTTCAACTCTTCCAGTTGTTCAAGTGAAAATCTTAAGAGCACATAAGTGCCAATCCATGAGCTCAAACCAGGAGGTTGTGTAGGTCCCTTCACTATAAATGGCCATAAGGGATTACTCAAGAGTCTCCTCACTGGCATGCTTAACAGCACTACAATTCACAAGGCATGATAACAACAAAAGAGGTAACATGGAGCACAGGAGTATCATAAAAGAGTAAGTTGAAATGCCATAGTCTAAATTATATTCTAAATGCATCTAAATTTCTTTTAGGTACCAGGTCTTGTAGGTGTAGAATGAGTACAATTCTATTTCCGGAATGAATACATTCATAAGAGTTTCAGCACATTAGACCTTCAATGAGATTCCTATGGAAATTCAGTATGTGAATTGTCATGCTTGGAAAGAGTTTCATTTTTACTCAAAGGAGCTCCATGGAAAAACCATGTTTAATTTTCATACCATCGAAGCCTCAAACTCTTCTCTGTCAATACCCTAATCCATCCAAAATTTAAAGTCAAATAACCTCTAAAACCATAAGATTCTGTTCACACTACCCTGATAGATTTTAAAACAGATTCCAAATGCTTAATTTTCTAGGTTTATTTCACTCTAAATTCAACCCCCTTACAAAATCCAACCCTGCCAACAAATTTTCAATTCTATAGCTATCTTTCAGCAACTGATATTTAATTAAAAATGTCTTTTATCAGTTTCAGGACTATAAGTAACCCTCTTAGCTGTCCATCTTTAAATGGAGCAAGGGACGTAGCATAAACAGACCTAGCAAGCAGCACCATGTTGGGCCAAAAAAAATATATCTACCATCCAACCTAAAAATGAAAACTACCAGGCGAGACCTATGCATGATAGAAGCCCATCGTCACATGACTAATATGCATTCACCAGACAATAAATTATTGTCACATGCAACGCCCCACATAAATCATGAGAGAACCTAAATTATCATGTTATTAGAACCTCTTAAAGGGAAAAGAAGCAAAATATCCTCTAAGCTGGTTATCCTATAATGAGCAAACACAGTCGAATTCTACACCAACTATGATGATTAAACAACAAGTTCAACAATGGCAGAGACAAGCAATGAGAGCAGGATTTGGCAGGCGATATGAATTCATGTAAGAGAGGATTTCCTGTTATTCTAAGTTAAATGATGAGACACCAGGAACCATTAATTGCTTCTTACTCCACCATCGAACTAGCAAAACCCATCCACATATACTAATTTATATTCAAACAGTAGTAAGAATGCCAACAGATTGTTTGACGAAACCTTGCTATCCTCCAAAACTTAAGACTTAATAGTATAAAAAATATTTCTCACTAACAATGTGGCAAGCCTCAAGAAACTACCTCACGACTAGGTCATAGGTAAGCCATGAACAATCAATCATTTTCACTAGTGTCATAACGAATGAGGCAGCCAGATTCACTAAAAATGGGTTTTTATTTCAAACGTGTGCTAAATCAGATGAAATTGAATAAGCACAAACATTAATATAAGAATTGAGGATATTTCTTAACAATTGACAGTGAAGTAAGAAAAATTCAATGAAATAAGATTTAAAAGGTCAAGAAAAAGAAACTACGAGGCATGAATCTATTAAATAAATCTCATCTACGACATCACTTTCCCTGGAACAAGTTTGAAACAGCCAAGACTACAAGAAGAAAGACCATAAAACAACAGTCAGTGCCAAAAAGGCACAATTTCAAAATCATCAAATGCGACAGAAACTCATCAACTACAAACTACATTGCAAGCCCCCTGCCAAGACAAGATGCATGAATATACACAAATACAAACATGCTGGGTTGCAAAGTATGGCAAGAGAAAGATCCACATGGTACATCTACCTGATAGTGACAAACTTGTTTGTACCGTGTTTAGCCCAGTGAGTTCTCAGATCAATGGGATTAGAAAAGTCATAGCCTTCACCAGCAAGTTTCTCTAAGACTTTCTTAAAAGCTCCTAAACTCATTTTTCTCCCTGCTATCCTAGCACCACGTCTTTTCATACTCATAGGCAAGGGATACACAGATAAGCATGTTGTACAACATGCTGATTGCCACCCACCACAACCCCAACGATAGCATTGTTGAGGGTTGCCAGTGCACGAGCAAACTGGTATAGGAATGACTGAAATGTCCATATGGATCCCATTTATCATAATTTCAGCAGTTTTCTTGGCAGATCTTACTCGTTGAGCAGAAAGAGTACCCTCAGGCTTGGGTAGTTGAGGGCTTCTCTTACCCTTCTTTGCTTTTGGGGATTTTGGGGCTTTCTGACGCTGCCTCTTTTTATTAGGACCATTTACCTTTTCAACAGCACCAGCCTCTTCAACTAGCTCCAGCGGTTCATCCTTGGTTGAATAAGGTGGTTGAAAAACTTGCATATGATGAGCTGAAGATGTTTCAGGAAAAACAGCCGCATAATTATGGTTTGCAGGCAACACATTGATAAACTTTTCTCTCTGGCCAATCCAAGCTCCCCTCATATACTCCATAGGGTGCATAGGGCTGCGAAACACCAACATCTTTATGGTTAAAACCTCCATTCATACTTGTCATGATTGCTGCACTGCGCGAACCCAAAAAGGATTTCTCAGGCATTGTTGAGGACATGAGCTGAAGACCCAGATTTCCTTTAACAGGTGTTGGCTCATAGTAACCCCAATTGCGAATATTCAAACTGTTATCTTCATCCATTATTTCAAACTTGAACAATTCAAGAGAACTTATTTAACCTCAACACAATTTGTTGTCAGCATTGTGTTCACCTAACAAAATTTCCAAAAAGATTACAGACGAAAAAATTAATTCAAACCCAGATCACAGAAACCAAAAAAATAATAAGTAGATAGTCAAATCACAGTAAAGTTTGTGTCTTGAAACTAGCATAAGTCTCAATTATCAGAACTAGTAAGCCAAAAAACAAACATATGGGTCATAGCCAGAAAGTAAGATCTTCAGATTTTCGGATTTGTCTGATAAAATTGCTTTTAAAGAGAACAGACAGCCATGGGTGTAATATTTTAGGGAATGTAAAGCAACTTACTTGAAAGAAGACGTTGAGAGCTTTTTAGGGTTCTTGTTCTCTACTGAAGAGGCACAAAAATGAAAAGATGCACGCCATTTTTTCTATGTGATTACTTTTTACTCATTTTTGAAAGTGCTCCTTATCTAGGAATTTGAGAATGTTTGGGCGCACTTGCTCGTGTTTCGAGAGGCTGTCAAACTTCCGTGCGGGTCCTACTGATTTATTTATTTTTATAAGGAAAACAATTATGCTTACTACCTGCTTAGTGTGTTTTAAATAATAATAAAAAAACTCACCATAAATTCTACCTGTTCTAATAATAATTTTATTTAACTATATAATAGAGAAAGAAAGAACAATAAATCAACTGAATTATTTTAAGAAAAATAATAATAATAATAATAATAATAATAATAATAATAATAACAATAACAAGAAAAAAACTAGGACAATAAAAAATAAAATCAACATATCTGAATTATAAAATAATTTATTATTAAATAAATAAAAATTTCAAGTGAACATTAGTTAACATGACAAACTCATAACTCGATTGTGAGGTTAGACCAACCTCAAAGAAAGAAACTTTTAAAAACATGGTGATGCTCAATCCTAGCAATACATATATATAAAATGATGAAATAAAAAAAACAATTAAAAAAAATCTTAAGAAAAAAAACACATGCAAAACCTAGTAAGGCCACCAAATCTCGCGAGTCGGATCATGCAAATGATATTCCTAATAGAAGGTAAAACAAGGAAAATAATAAAAACTGACTTTAAAAATAATTCAATTATAAAGGACAAAACAATATATATATATATATATAGAAAGATATTTAAAAAAAACTACTCGAGTTAATCGGTCAAATCTACTATCTAGGTTATGAGATTAAAATAACTTGATTAAAAGAAAACCAAAGAAAATCATGAAACCTATTTTTTAAAATAAAAAATGTCGAAATGATGAGATCATAAAAAAATATTAACCTGTGTTAAGTTTTCAAACTCGTGATCCGAGTCACTAAACAAAAATCAACTAGAATAACCTACAAAGCTCAATTCCAAATAAATCAAATATTGAATGATGAAATTGAAAAAAAAATATTTATATAAAAGGAGCCAAAAAAAAAGAGAGAATGAGAACCAAATTTGAAGTAAAACAAAAAAATGAGTTGATAACCTAGAGTTTGGAATTGAAAAGGGAAATTGAAAAGAAAAAGAAAATTCAAAAAAGGATAAAAAAATCAAAAGAACTAGGTTCATATTTGAAAAATAAAATAACAAATCACAATTATAGATTCAAAGATGAAATTGAAAATAAATTTAAACTTGAAAAATAGGTCAAGAACATAAATTATTATAAAACAAAACTGAGAACCAAAGTTGAAATATGAATAAATAAGAAAACAAATTCAAATTTTTGAATAACCAGCACAAATTTCAAGGGGAGGAGAAACAAAAGAGAAAAAAGAGAGGTCGCTAATGAAATACCATAGTATAAATGAGACAAGCGCAACTCCATATGGAAGGAACCACCTTTATGGAAGTTGTTATAAATAGGCCAAATGTAAAATGATAAAAAAAATCAAGTATAAAAAGAAAAAAATATAAAATAAAAACTTGTTTTCTAAGAAACAAAACCTAAAAAATATAATTTTGTCATCATTATAGAAAAACTATATTAGCAAAATTTATAATTATACTATTTCTACATGAAAACATCATTTTTTTTAGTATATGTATAGTTTTGTTTAACAAAAAATAATCATGAAACTTCTTTGAACCCAAAAAAATAATCATGAAACTTCCTTGAACCCAAAGGATAAAATATGTTTTCACCTCACCAAGGTGAGGATGTGTGAAATATAACCGACTCTTTATTATTTTTATGTTTAGGTCATTGAAATATTTTTTGTTTTTATCATATTATAATTGTATATAACAATTGCCGATAAAATATTTATGTCAATTAAATATTTTAATTTATTTTAATTAATTTTTAAGTCTAGTATTTTTGCTACAAATATCCAAAAACAAAAACAAATCAATAAAAGATATTTTTCAAATAAGCTTTTCAAAAAACTTTAAGATGATTCAAACATGACAAGTTTTTATTAATTTATTTAAGATGCATTTTATGAGTTAAATTGAAGAAAAATAGCTATAATTAAAGGAATTAATGGATTGAGGACCAAATATAAAAATTAGCATGACTTGAGAGGTCTTATTGATTTAGTGGGGGGTTAAATTGAAATAATCTAATGTTTAAATAGATAGTTTTGATTTCATTGAAATGGTTTTAAATTCAAGGACAATTTTGAAAAACAAAATACTTGAGTTGGGCATTAGATTTCAATGTAGGATTTAATTAAAGAATTTTTGTTTTGTTTGGATTTTCATCTTAGATTGCAAAACTAGAACTTTGAAAGGATTAAAACCAAGATTACTAGAAATTAGAGACAAAACTAAACTTTATCTACCAGAACATTGATGTTATGAGTCTTGATATAGATTCCAAGCGTTCTTTTTTGTATTATTATCTAAAGGCTAAAATCAAAACCTAATCCATAAGCCTATAATTTTATCTCTACCAAACCCTTGTTAACCATTGTCGTTTTCACCGATTTAGGTGTCAATTTGTTCAATTTAGGTGTCATTCTCATAGACTCTTGATGTTGTTTGATGTTGATTGTTATTCCATTAATAGAGACAATTCCAACTTGATGTCCTTTTTTTTTTCTTAGTGACTTTCACAATTGTCCCTGCAAAAGAGTGTTTTATGCTCTTGTGCTACAACTAGTTGTCCACTAGTTATCCTTGTTTATTGACGATGTATATTTTTTAGTTCATAATCCTATGGTTTGTGTTTTTTGAGGACCTAAGTCTAGGTCTTATTAATTTAATTGGGATCTAATTGAAATAATTTGATGTTTTAATAGCCAATTATGATTTAATTGAAAAATGTTTGAAAATTAAGAGACCATTTTGAAAACAAAAAAAACTTAAAGAGGGAGTTGGATCTTAGTAAGAGGATTTAACTAAGAATATTTTTATTTTGGTTTTGATTTTATCTTTAACTTAGATTGCATAACTAGAAATTTGAGGGATAAAAAATAAAAAGCAATAAAATCAAGGACCAAACTAAAATTTAACCACCAAAATGTTGGTTTTTAGAGCCTTTGAAATAGATTCCAATTAACCTTTTGTCTTTTTCTCTAAATGTCAAAATTAAAACCCTATTCATAAGCCTATCATTTTCTCTTCACCAAACTTTAGTCAACCACTATTAATTTGTTTTTTTTCTTTCAAAATAAATGAATTCTCACATATCATTATTATGGTAGTAATTTAAAGTGTCAAAGATCACCTGAACTTTAATATGGATAAGCTTAATCACAAATCATCTACCTACGATTTAACTTATTACATTGGACATATAAACCATTGGCATTAACCATAACAAAACCCATTAGGAATAAAAGACAATCAGTCTCATACTTTGAATTCTGAAAGACTCGTTAGGGCTCTTGGTGACTATAATAGTAGGTGAAGATTTATTTTTCTTAAGTTTTAGACCTATTCTCAAACCCAAAAAACCTTTTTCTTTAGAGAAAATAAAAAAAAATGTCATTGCGATGTTGAGTACACTAAATTTAGTTAATATTTAAATTTTATTTATTTAAATTCAATAGTTAAACCAATAGTTCATATTAATGTTGGAATTATAAGCTTACCCTTTACATATATATTAGTGTTTTTTTCACTTTAAATAATAAGATTTTATGATATGGAGCTTCAAAATTTTCAATTTCACTTTTTTTTATAGGCTACAGTAAAGCAACGAAGTTATAAAACCACTTGAAACTTTTATGGTGGTTTTCTAAAGATGGGTTGTTATGGATAATTCTAAACCTCTCTCTTCATTCTATAACCTTCCTTCAAAGCTATGATTGATGTATGATTTTCATTTGTCCTTTGCACAATCATCCTTACCAAGAGTAAACAACCTTAAAGTTAGCTCTTTACGAGTGACTTTTTTTTCCAATCAAGATTGATTAGGTATAGTAATTTGATAAATTAACCATGGATATTATAATGTAAATATGTCATCAAAGGAAATAAGATTATATAAGAGATGCAAATATATTACTAGGAATAAACCATGCTTGATTTAGAGGTCTAGAACTTCATATTCATTGATTTGAAGATAAGCCCTCAATTAGCTTGAATCTATCAAAGCAAGAAAGATTAACTAGGGACAATTTATGCGATTAAGTCTCTTTTCAACATATTTTTTTGCCACAATGAAATTTCTTGTTCATTTGTGACCCTAAGATATTTTAAATTTTTTGAATTTATGATTTTTGAAAAAGGGAAAATATTTTTTACATAAAAGAATTTTGAGGGACCTAAAATTAGGTTATAATAACCAATATCATAACAATTCATGCAGTCATTATACCACCATTATAACCACCAATTGTATAATTACTTATTCACACCATTTTTTAGGTTAAGAGAGGAGAAAATATCTCACTGGTAAACAAAGAAAATATGAGAAAATTATCAACTGATCACACTCTAACATCTAAAACAAATGATCTTGGTGTCAACAGATATATATATTTATTCTAATTCTATCTTTTTTTTTTTATCTAATTAAGAACTCATGACAAAAAAATGTTTTTTTCCACTGCAGTTTAAATTATTTTTTCTAATATAAAATAATTTTATTATTATATATTTAAATAAAATATATTTGGAGAGCTCCTAGAAACATGAGGTCAAATAACTTAATGTGTATTTTATCTCAGTTTCTCAAAATAATCTTTGGTTGGAATCAATAAAGTTCTTATGATTTATGGACATATACAATTACTGATTTATTTTATTAAATGCACATAAGAACTTCTTACTTTGTAGTTATTGTTTTTTCTTTATAGTAAAAACAACATTAACAACATCCATATTTTTTTTTTATGTTGAGAAAAACTTGTTCCGCCTAAAATAGTGTGAGGAATCAAACTAGTACTATACATTAAAAAACTTGGGGCAGAAATTTCTTATGAATATAGAACCACCCCAAGTTTATTTTGTTATTTGCATCCTTCATGTTTTTTTTCATTGGGTCCTTCAAACTTTGTTTTTTTATACACATCTTTTTTTCTTGTTAGGTTCTTTTTCTATAATAATTGTAGTTTGATTTTGCAAAGTTGACTCTTGGCCAACCATGAAATGAGATTTAAAATTATGAATACACGAGACAATAAAATATGAAAAAAAATATTAAAGAAAACAATGAAAATGCAACATAACAAAAAAACACAATCTATTATGGGTTGTAATAGTTACCTACAATGTTTTATTTTTCTATATTTTTTAAATTGCTTTAGGTCACTTAATTGTTATTTTTTAAATTTAATTCTTTATATTTAGTTGATTTAGAATTAAATTTAATGTTTTTTTTATAGATTTTTTTTATAGAGCTCTCATAATATCAAGAATAAGTTTTAAGGTTCTTTATTTTTCTAGTTTATTTCACTCCAAATTCAACCTCCTTACAAACTCCAATCCTGCCACCAAATTTTCAACTTAATAGACATCTTTTCAGGGACTGAAACTCAGGTTACAAACTTCTTTTTATCAGATTTGGGATTACAACCAGCATAATTGAGTGGGGCAAGAAGAGGGGAGGTAGCATAAACAAGCCTACCAGGCAGGAACAGAAAACTTGCAATCAAACAAAAAAATTGTCAGACCATCCAACATAAAACCTCAAAACAAAAATGAGGAGAGACCTGTACATGATAGAACATTACCACTAAGAGTAAAATGCATTCATCAAACAAAATAAATCACCGTCACAATCAAAAAGGACCTAGAATTATCATTGTTATTGAAACCTCTTAAGGGAAAAAGAAGCAAAAGATCCTCTAAGTTGGGTTATCAATAACAAGTTTTTAACTAAGAATGTGGCAGCCTCAAGCAACTACCTCACAAAATCAAGACAAGGTCATAGGTAAACCATGAACGCTCATTCATTTACAAATGCTGCAATAACTGCACTAAAGAATGAGGCTGCCAAATACACCAAGATCAGATTTTTATTTCAAATATATTCTAAATTAGATGAAATAGAATATACATAAGTAAATAAGAGAAGAAAGAATCAAGGAATCTCTTAACAATTAACAATAGAAAAATCAGTCATATATGAGGCAAGAATCTATTGATAAATCTCATTTATTACATCAGTTTCCCTGGCATCAACAAGTATGAAACAGCTTAGAGTACAAGTAAAACAAGGATCCATGTGGTAAATCTACCTAATAGTGACAAACTTGTTCGTACCATGTTTAGCCCAGTGAGTTCTCAGATCAATCGGATCAGAGAAGTCATAGCCTTCACCAGCAAGTTTCTCTAAGACTTTCTTAAAAGCTCCTAAACTCATTTTTCTCCCTGCAATCCTAGCACCACGCCGTTTTGTACTCATAGGCAGAGGGTGCACAGATATGCATGTCGTACAGCATGCCGATTGCCACCCGCCACAACCCCAGCGATAGCATTGTTGGGGGTTGCCAGTACATGAACAAACAGGTATGGGAATGACTGAAATGTCCATATTGATCCCATTTATCATAATTTCTGCAGTTTTCTTGGCAGCCCCTGCTCGTTGAATAGAAGGACTACCCTCAGGTTTGGGAACTTGAGCGTCTCTCTTACCCTTCTTTGCTCTCGGGGATTTTGGGCCTTTATGACGCTGCCTCGTTTTACTGGGAGCATTTACCTTTTCAACAACACCAGCCTCTTCAACTTGCTCCAGAGGTTCATCCTTGGTCGAATAAGGTTGTTGAAACATTTCCATATGATGAGATGAAGATGTTTCAGGCAAAACAGCTGCATAATCATGGTTTCCAGGCAACACATTGAGAAACTTTTCTCTCTGGCCAATCCAAACATCCCTCGTGTACTCCATCGGCATAAAGGGCTGGGAAATCCCAATATCCCTATGGTGAAAGCCTCCATTCACACTTGTCATAATCGCAGCACTTCGCGAACCCAATATTGGTTTCTCAGGCATTGTTGAGGACATGAGCTGAAGACCCAGATTTCCTTTAACAGGTGTTGGCTCATAGTAACCCCAATTACGAATATTCAAACTGTTATCTTCATCCATTATTTCAAACATGGACAATTCAAGACAACTTATTTAACCTTAACACAATTTGTTGACAACATTGTGTTCACCTAAGGAAATCTCCAAAAAGATTACAGACACACAAAAATTAATTAAAACCCAAATCACAGATATAACAATACTATAAATCTTATTGTTAAATCATAGTAAAGTGTATGTCTTGAAACTAACAGATTCATTATTAACAGAACAGAACTAGCAAGCCGAGAAATCAAGATAAAAAAACAAAGAAGCATATGGGTCGTGGTCAGGAACAAAGATCTTCGTAACCTTGGACCTGTCTGAGATTTTATTTTAAGAAAAAATGAACAGGCAGTTACTCGTGTAGAATTTAAGCAAAGATAAAGGGACTTACTTTGAAGAAGACGAAGGGAGCTTTCTAGGGTTCTTCTTCTCCACCGCCAAAGAAGCACATAAAATAATTAATTCACGCCATTTTTTTGTTTGCAATTACTTTTTACTCATTGTGTAAGGTGCACTTGCTAGTCTAGTGGGTCAATTGGAACATTTTCTTTTTGTTAAATGCCGTTATCTGTGTAGAATATTGATGTCAATTAACGGTGTGGTTTATTGTTTATATATATATATATATATATATATATTCTATCTAGTTTTATTAAATTACTATAAATATGAGTCCCATCACAAACTCATCAATGGATACAAAGAAAGTAGTTACTAAATATTTTTCGGTTGGAAATGTTTTTATAAAAAAATATTTTGTTTATATTAAACTGTTTTGATGAGTTAATATAAAAATAAAATTTAAAAACTATTATTTTAATATATTTTTACATAAACAAACACTTAAAAATTAACAACTCATATTTCATAAAAAAACATTATTAAATAATTAAAAACAAAAATTCTATCTTAACATATTTTCACTCCCTAGCCTTTTTTTTTCTCAATCTCTTTTTCAAAAAAAGAGAAAAAAAGTGTATAAAAAAAAACAATAACTTTTTTCATGACATTGAATTTTAGATCCCATATATTTAATTGAGTTTAATTAAAATATTCAAAAACCTAAATAAGAAAACAATTTTCCATCTACCTATACCTATCCTACTTATAATTAATTATTTTTATTAATCAACAAGAAATCTCATCCAAAGTTTTTATAATTAATTTCGTGGCTTTTCATACCTTATATCAAAACAAAATACTAAACTAATTGAAACCCATTTTTCTTGGTCAAAGTCTTATACCTAATTTTAATTTTAATTTTAATTCATTGATGTTCATTCTTTCTTCCTATGTTTTTGTATATCAAATTAATTTTACATTAATAAAAGAGAGTTTGTTTAAATAATGAAAAAAGTAGAGAAAAGATCATAATTAGAGAATGTTTATTGAGAGAGAGAACAAAAAGTGATAGAAAGAGAAATATAGTGTTTCTAATTATGTGATATTGGTTTTAGTGTGACTAAGATCTAACTTATAGAATTAGATTGCTTACAACTTGAGCATTACATTTTTTTTCTTCAAGTGTTTAATTTTTTAAAACCAATTTGTAACATAAAAAATATTAGTTGTTGAGCCATTATTTTACAATGACTTATGTGTTATCTATGTAATTTGAAGCAATTTTGTAATATTTTATTTATATTTTAACAACTTGTTTAGAACTCTCAACTTATCTTACATAATTTTTTTTTTTTTATGATTTCTTTAATAGATTGATGTTGAAAAACACTCAATTTGTTTTTAGCCAAACTACAGTTGTATATAAATAAAAATAATGATTTTCTTTTTATGTTAAGTTCAAGATTAAAGTAAAAAAATCACCATCAAATTACTAATTAGAAATGCCCACACTAAGATTCATAATAAAAAATAGTGAAGAAAAATAAAAGGAACCAAATTCAATATAATTTTATGGTACTGAAGGAGTAAATACTAATATTCTATTAGTTATTCTCTATGGTCCACTTTAAAGAAATATAAAGATACACTTAAAAGAGAAAATTATAAATGAAAATATTTTTATTATTTTTTATGGGTCATGAATTTTATATTTTTTTCATCTTTGTGTTTGTCTATTTATTTAAAATGGATCTCAAGTAACAATGCTACTAGGTATTATAAAGTTTCCCTTAAACTTCTATAAAATAAAATAAAGTAATAAAATCTATAGTAAAATATACCACCACATATAATATAGGACATATTAAAGATTTAAACAACAAATTATAAAATAAAATAAAACTTTATAATATGATCATCAATTACTAATAGACAAATAAAAAAACAATTAATAAATTTGAAAAATTCAAAAACTATTGTTGTTAACTTAGAAACCCTTTACAGATTAATATTTTTTTCAAGACAAACAAACACAACCCAACTCATTTAAAATCATAAATCCTTTTCTTCATGGAATTACAACCACAATTCTATTTGTGATAATCTATAGTCATTTGTGATCATATCTTATGGAGATACAAACATTAGAAGAACAAATCACTTTCTAGTATGATCACTAGTCATTTAACATGACTGAAAAAGTCAGGTTTTGAACCATTTAACCCTAAAACCATTATTTTAGCTATTTTTCTTACCCAAAAACACATGAAAAGAATTTAAAGACTCGATTCACTCGTTAATAATCTCAATTCATCCTTCAATTTCCCCTAAAAACACAAATCAACCTCATATATATTTTTCTACCAAGATGAAAGGTTAAAAACACTATAGTAGAATTCTTATTGCCAAATAAGACTTATTGATATTGTCATGACCCAATCTTTGACCTTTTTTTTTCAAAATACAAAAATAAAAATTACATTCATGATGTATTTGTGTCATTTTCAACATTTTCATCATCATATGAAAAGGTTTCAATTTTTTAAAATACATTCAACTTTTAATGTGTTTATTTCAAAACATGAATTAATTTTACATAACTCGACATTGATATGTGCGCGCGTGTATAGATGTCTACTCCCACTTTCCTTTCCTAGGGCCATCATTACAAACCCACATAGTCCCATTCCTCAATCTTAAAAATTTCCATTCCACCATCAACAAGGAGACCATACATGTCACTAACTCTCTCTGTTTGGGGGGGGGTTAACCGAGCTTTCTTTAGCCTGACCAAAAACACTTGCTTCATGACCAAAACAGATAACAATTAAGTTGCCCTTCACGGGTTTCCTTCTTATTCTCAATAACAACCCTATCACCAAGCCCTTTAATAACCACAAAAGCTTTTTTTTTCCTTCCACTTTTATAAGAATTCACTTTCCTTCCTCTCAGCTCAAGGTATCTATGATGATTTTTGCTCATATAATGGACTATGCACAACAACCACCATCGAAACCTAGCAGCACATTCCATTTTTCTCCTACAATATCTACTGCATTTCCTTTCAATCTAAGTCGCAAAAACAACACCACGAATAAACCAAGCTTTTTTGTTTTTTATTGTCGGCGACAACAACAACAACCAAAAGATGATGTCACACCATGAGCGTCATAACATACATAAAGGATACTTTTAGTGGCTAGATTATGGGTAACCAACGCATTTCCTCTCTCCTCCCATGCTTCCTAGCTACTTTCTGTCTCCTCTTTTAAACTAAAAGACTAAACTATGAATAAAATAAATTCTTAAACACAAACATAAAAACCTCAAAAAATAAGAACCATATATAAAAAAACAAATAAGGGACTAATTTTTTTCTCTATTCATAGTGGAAAAAAAGGTTGAATATACATTTTAGTTTCAAATTTGATCCCTAAAATTTCAAACATTTTGAATTAATTATATTGAAATCTTTTATATGACTAGAGAGAACCCTATATCAAGCCAAACAAAATCAATAATCAAATCTAGTCCTCAATTAAGTTAATTATAAAAGAATTAAATTGGAAGAAAAAAAAAAAAGGACTAAAGAGATTAAATGACCAAAAAAAATAATGGGTAACTATTGTAATCGATAATGGACTGTTCCTTCCTTTTATGTTTCATTTCCATCAATTGTTTTCTTAATATTTATTTTATCTTGCATTGACTCTTGTGTTTATGATTTCAAACACCACTTTATGTTTTATAGAACATCAATTTTATAAAACTTAACTATAACTATTGCTACAAATTCAATGAAAAAGAATAAGGATTGCAGTTTGTATAGAAAAAAAATAACAAACAATTTTTATTTTTATTTTGGAAAAGAGTCATTTGAAAAAAACCAAGAAAAGGAAAGGGAAAAGAAAGAAAAGAAGAACGGGTTGTTAAAGCCACATTGGAGCTCTAATGTGATCACATGTCAATATATAAAAAAATTATTTATAAGATGACTTTAATGGTACCAAAAAAGTTTTCTTTTAGAGTTCATGTGCCTCTTGATCATGGTGGACACCCTTGTATGGTTACAAGTGCCAAACAGTTGTTTCCATATTCTTCCATTTTTCTAATTTTGTAAAAAAAAAGGCCAATAATTTATTTCAGTTTCAAATTTGATCCATAACATTTCAATTTCTTTGAATTAATAAAATCATATTATATTTTCCAAACCAAACATTAACCAAGATTCAAAATTGTTTCTTAGATATTGCAGGAACTCAATATCAAGCTAAGCTGAAATAAATCATCAGACACAATCCCAAACGAAGTTAATGTGAAAAGGCCAAATAATAAAGAAGAAGAAAATTTAAGTGATTAAAAGAAAATTAAAGGAAAGAAAAGAAAAGAAAAGAATGACACATTATGTATCACTACTATAATCCATAATAAATTGTGTTATGCTGGGAAAAAAAAAGTTTTTGATCTTTTTAGATCATTTAAATGTGTTGATGTCAAAAAATAATTTTTTTTAAAAAAAAAACATTATTTTGATACATTTCTGAACAAAAAATAATTTAGAAAATAACTTTAACCACACTCTCAAATAGTCAATTAATTTGTGATAAACTTAGTATAGAATTTGAAAGCCTAAAACGACAACCTAAAATGACATTATGTTCCCTATGTGTAGCATAAAATTTTCTTCAATTAGTATCAAGTACTGTTACATTCGACCTCATTAACAAACTCTCCTAGAGAATCAAGAAACAAATGTAATTAACCTCATGCATGAATCAAGAGACCAACTCTCCTAGAGACCCTAATCATTTGTTAGTGAATTAAATCTACTCTCAAGTGCACATATTCATTTGAAGTTGTAATAAAAAAAACTCTCTCACATCTGCATCCATGGTGATAATTAACCTCCGAGGAGGTTTGACCTATTATGAGGTTCTGATAAAAGTATCAAAGTCAACTCTGCCGATGAAACCAGGGACAAAAGATTGGGGACATGTTTTTACTGAAAAGACTCTGGTCGTCGTGGAAGATACAAGAAGATTCAAGCCTGGTTGATCTGGATAACGAATATTTTGTCTCCGGGCAGGTTAGATGAATATTTTTGCATTATAATGACGTCTTACCTCTTACGGGTAGGATATATGAATATTATTATGTTGATCAGCCATCATTTGCTCCACTCATGCTTGTTTGTGCTAAAAGATCACGGGCATGTTCATGTTGTGACAGAAATATTAAACCTCCCCAGCTGGTAGGAATCACTTGATCTCCCGAGAAGAAATGAAGAGAAAGAGTAAACACAAACCAGGAGATAACAATGGTAAAATCCATGGCTGTAAATGAAAAGAGAAACAGTCGGCCTGGAACTGTGGAAACCCACCTGAAGAATTAATGGCATTTTGATTAGGTTAAACCCTGGGGGCTGCTCCATGAACACAGTTTCAGTTAATTCACCATTTTAGAAATGTATAGCGTGCATCATTTTGCCTTAAACCCCATGCATCCAACCATGACAGCAACGGATAAAACAGTCTGATCAATAGCGACAGGTTTAATCACAGGGACTAAAAGTTTTATTATAATCAACTCCATGACTTTCGCTTATTGCGGCTCTAAATCTGTTATTGACCCATCTTTTCACCCGGAACACCTACTTACAAACGCACCAGTTTACAATTAAAGGGTGAGATAACCAAGTCCCAAGTCCCATACGTGTTTCATAAAAGCAGTAAGCTCATGGGACATGGCTTCACTCCAGTGGGTGCTGGCAAATGTTTTGGCTCACACTCGTTGATTTAATAGTTGATGGAAGAGGGTACTTGGTCATGGTATTTGTTAGAAAATAATATAAATCATATTTTGGGTCTCACCTAATAGCTTAAACTCTTAGGTTGAGATGCTTCTTTAATATGGTATCAGAACCTTGTTGACCCGGTCAGCGTCACGTGTTCGAATCTCACCACCCTTATTTTTTTTTGATAAAAATCAAGCACAAAGTAATGTGGGGTTATACAAGTTTCAAGCTCAAAGAGTTTTCACTTGAGAGAATGTGTTAGAGAATAATATAAATCATATTCTGAAGTCTCACCTAACAACTTAAACTTTTAGTTGAGATGATTTCATTGACATGATATCACCATCTCATCATATCTTTAGGTTTGAAAACCTGGTTCATAGATCTTATGGTCATTGCATGCATGTGTTGGGCAGGATTATTGGCTTCGGGTGTGAGTAGGATGTGGGTTCGAGGAATCATAAGGTGAGAATCAGATGCAACATCATGAGGTTATCATTGCAAATGTGGTGAAGAACCATTCAGAGTGCCATGTAAAGGAAGAACGCAGATGGGACCCTAAGGATTGCAAGCAAGAACGAAACGAGTGAACCTTCCTGATGCAGCAATGCTGTGGGCACGCTGGAAAACATGGCTGGAGGCACACTGCAGGAATCTGAGCATTAAGGAAGAAGGGGCAAACATTTGTGAGTGCGCGAGAGGCAAACATTGGATTGGATAGGCTGAGATGATGGTGATTTTCATCAAACAACGTGTCTTGAAATGAAGAATTTGTTGGTTTGAGGTTCAAAACAAGTGTATGGATTTTGACCAGGAAGATCTTTAAATGGTGATCACAAAATTGACATTTCTGATGGTAACGCTAACTGGAATTATTAGGGTTTCACAGAGCTGTTGTTAGAGTGGCGTCCATCACGATAGGGCCCATTATGTTTTCAGGTTGGATTGATGTATTTTATGAATTATTTCATCGTATCACTTTCATCAAACAATGCTTGATCACAAAAAAGATAATAACGACATTTGTTTTAAAATTGTAAAATCTTGATTAGTTAAGCAACTCCTCCAAAGTAATAGGATGATAGCAGAATTACAGCTGACTTGTTTGAAATATGCAACCAAATACATACATACAAACGGGTTATTTTGCAATGAGAATTTGACAATGTTCCTCTATCATACATACATACATACATACATACATACATATATATATATATATATATATAGAGAGAGAGAGAGAGAGAGAGAGATTTGAGTTTGAATTTAGTTTGAACAGTATTGATAAAATAAAAATTTGTATAAATATGTTTCATTCTTTAATGAGAGACAACATTAGAACATAGTTGAGTGGATCTAAGTCATAATAAATGAATAGATAACAAGGTTATGTTTAAGACTAGTCAAGAGATAGTAGACCTAGTTTAGCTCAACTATGGTGTTAGTAATGAATCAATACTCATCCTCAATAGATAATCTAGTGATAATTCTTTACTTTTTTGAGTTTTCAAGATATAGGATTTCGACAAAGATAAATCACATAAGCACTTAAGAAAACCCATCCTTGTCACCAATTTCATTGATACCCCAAAAGACATGTAACTTTGTTAATGATTAATGATATAGTAATAATATGATATTTTTATTTGTGGTTGATGGAATTTTTTTTTGTGTATAGCCATAATGTATGTAGGAGGAGGTGATTTTTGGTTGGGTTGCGATTAGGTAATAGTTGTATGAAAACTAAGGGGTTTTAGATACATATGGTGTGAAAGATGATTACTCAAGCAATGATGAGGTTGTCGAAGCTTCATATAAATAATGTTGATGGACTTCACCTTCACATGATATAGTAAATTATAAGAGTTAAATACTTAAGGTTAATCTAATTGATAGAGGAATACAAGTGTTGATGATATTAAAATATGAAAAAAAGATGGACTTGATAAATAGTTAAAGATAAGTGGAGTTTCAATAAATTTGACATGTTATAATACAAAATTTTTTAGAAGATTAAGGATTAAAATAATAGTAATCATTTTGAATTATAGACTACCAAAGAAAAATACAAGGCTTAGAAATTGATATATAAGGTCTAAGTTGAGGGTAAAATAGGCAAACAAAGACTTTTAGTTTAGAGTAATTTGGAGATGTACCAAAAATATTATGATAAGTTAAGATGTAATTTACTTTGTGAGTTAACATGCAATTTATAATGTAAATTGTTGTTGTGAAATAATGAAACTAGTAAAATAGAGGTAAGGAAACATGATTAAGTAATGCTAGACCTATTCTTATAATATAAATAAATCATCTTTATAAATATACATTATGATCAAGTGTGTAGGGTGAGGTGGTGAGATTAAAAATACCAATAGTAAAAAAAAACTAAGGTATATGTATTCACCATCATTTTCATAGTAGAAGGATTTGATGTTTAAATCAAAATGTTTTTCAACAATGGTTTTAAATCTTATAAAAACTTCGTTTGCTTATGATTTTTGCCTTAAAAGGTAAAACAAGATATATTTAAAGAAGTGATCAATAAAAATTATGAAACTGCACGATGACCTAATCTATAGTAATACTTAGATAATTAGGTCTTTATGATGGAAAAAATAAATAAAGATGAAAAGACTAACTACTCATATATACCATATTT
This sequence comes from Salix viminalis, assembly GCA_029228465.1. Taxonomy (NCBI): domain Eukaryota; kingdom Viridiplantae; phylum Streptophyta; class Magnoliopsida; order Malpighiales; family Salicaceae; genus Salix; species Salix viminalis. Next base: position 9,743,748 of record CM055440.1, on the reverse strand, counting down.
AGTTTGTTTTTTTTCCGATATTGTTTTGTTTGAATAAAGTTCTTTTATAAGAAAAATAGGTAAAAATTCAATTGCAACATTATTATAGGTGCAAAATTGAGATATTAAAACTATTTTCTTAATGGTAGGAATACGAAGGATCTTGTTTACTACAAATATATTTTGAGAAGAAGAAAAACCAATATGAATGATGCAAAGATTTAAGTCATCTCTAATTATACTATCATAATTACGATCAAATTAGCATCATTACTATTATATAAAACATGAAATGAGAATTTGGTCAATCAAATATAATGTCATAACCCAATTTCTGGGTTACTCCCCACAATCCACCCAAAAATAACAAAAATAAAATAAAAAGGGTCAGCGTGGGTAGAAAAATCAATGTGGAAATTTTGGTTGTTTTCGTAAGTCCAATCGTATCTTCGTTGTTCCAAAAATAGAGGAAAATACAGATTTAAGGCAAAAATAAATTATCATTGGATAAATCTTTTAAAAATTAAGTTGAACGGCATAATTTTATTTTTGTGGTTTTATTTGATTTAATCGTCGACCAATTTAAGATCGGGAATTAATTTAAGATCTAATTCAAGGATTTAATTACGTGCAAGAACCTAATTATATTTTAAATTGGTCAAATTAAGGGCTTAATCGATGAGAAATCAAGTTTTTGAATTTAATTCGGGTTCAATTGATGAGATTGGAATTTTCAGAGATCGAATTGAATTGTTTTAAGCCAATTATGCCAAATTAGGGGCCAAATTGAACGAATTGAGAGTTTAACGGTTGATTGAGGGTTAAATCGCGCAAATCGGAAACCAAAGACCAAAATAAAAAAGACGCGCACATTTAAGGTTGCTGTTGAAATTTTGACGGGGATACAATTACATAAAATTAAAAGTTTAAAACTAATCAGGGGTGCGATCGAACCAATTAAACATTGAGGGACCAAATTGTATTTTCTCACACCCTCCTTAAAATGAATTTTGCATGTTCCTGCACTGTTCCGACACCTGAACAGTGCAGGAACAACTCTGCACACCCCTCAGCCCTCTGCAAAATGCAGAGGGCAACAATATCATGCAATATGCATGCCAAACGGTTGCAGAGGGCAACAATATCATGCAATATGCATGCCAAACGGTTGCATTTTTTCCTATAAATACAACCGTTCGCAGCATGCACAAGGGAGGCAAGGCGTTTTAAGAAATAGAAAAACAGAGAGAAAAGAGAGAAAAATAAAGGGAGGAGGAGGAGAGCAGAAGAAAAACAAAAAAAACAGGAAGAGACGTAGAGGAAAGAGAGCAAAATTTTACGCAAAAAAATAATAAGAAAAACACAGAGAAGAACAAAGGGAGTAAAATTTGCAGAGAAAGCACGAATACGAAGACACAATGCAGAAAATTAACATATACACATAACCACCAACGACAACCATCTTGATCGTCCTCGGCGCAAGCAGAGTCATCGTCGGTAACCTTCCTTGAGCATCGTCGTCTCTCTCTCCTCCGTCGAAGCCCGTTGCAGGTAGCTCTCTCTCTCCCTGACCGTGTTTTCTCTCTCTATAAAAATCCAGTTGCAGCTCCAGCTCCTTCAGCTCCCGTCGACCACCACGCTAGAAGTTCCTCCTCAGCTCCGTTGCCAACCACCACCCAGACTTCTTCTCCAGCTCTGGTGACCTTCGCAGCAGCAGCAACAGCGAGGTAGAGGGGTGAGGCAGCAGCGAACGACAGCGACAGACCTGACACTTCAAGTGCTCCCTCCAACCACCACAGGCCTTCATTTTTGACGCCACCACGACAAGGAGAATCACCTCGATCTCCTCTACCCGGCGGCAGTGACAGGTGAACCTTTTATGCCGACCACCACTTTACTGTGCACGCTGCATGAATTAATTCATGCAGCGTGAATATAATTTATATATATTCTGTGTTGTGTGTTGGGTGGGCTGGGCTGCTCTCGGCCTAGCTCAGTTGGCTAGTCCGGGTCCAGCCCAAGCTCTCATAGTTGGGCAAGCCTAGCCCAAAACTTTTTTATTTTATTTTTTAAAAAATAAAAAAAAATATTATAAAAAATGTTTGTTTTCGTGCATACGACCAAATTCCAAGGTTTTTAGAATCATATTTTCCATAAAAAAATATTTTACATCTTTCGCATGTTTTAAAAATGAAAATTGGATATCGTAACCCGTTTACAATTATCCGTTGGAGTTTGTCCAAAATATCAAAAATAATGATAACTATTTTTGTTTTGTCCATTAGGGTGTAAATTTACATTGTAAAATACATCCATGGATAGAAAAAAGGATTTTAACTACGGTGTAAATTTACATTGTAAAGTACATCCATAGATAACAAAAAAGGTTTTCTAATTGTGGTGTAAAATTACATTGTAAAGTACACCCGCAAACAGAAATGGTGTTCAAATATAGTATAAAAATTTGAACTTAGAAAAACAATTAAACAACAATGCAGCTTACCTTAGGTAGGGTGCATTGGGGGTGATGCGTCTTCCCCTTGCACAACAAGTCCCCTTACCCGAGACTCTCGCAGACCAATAGGTTCCTAGTGACCGTAATACTAGGTGGTGACTCCTGATAATTATAGTCGTAACTTTACGACTATAAAACACTCCCCATTTCACCGCGCGCCGTTGTCCCTCGAAATCGGGGAATGGCGGGGCGCGAAGCGCGAAAAAATTGTCGTCGCGACATATAATATGGTGATAATCATCATTATCCAAAAATCATGATGATGTGTTGGAAGTAGTGGTTACAATATGAGTTTATGGTTGCCATAATGAATAGGTATAAAAGAAAAAGAGTGGTGAGACACTTGAACTAGTATTAAATAAAAAGCAACAAAACCTTATCGTAGTATAACCGTAAATTATATAAATTTAATAGTAACCAAGATATGGTCGGGGAGGTGGGTGGTTTTCTTATATCAAGTTAGGCCTAACATTGTTGAATCAAATAGACGATTAATATCATTCAGTGATGGTCAATAGTTCATAGTGTTGGATGAATGCTAGTTATTATTGGTGTGACTTATTTGATTTATAGTAGTTGGAAAGTTTGAATGCTATGATAATTATTGTTTTTCTTGAATGCATATCTTAAAATTAATTAGTTTTTCATATTGTTCTTCAAAAGTGATATATGCATCTTTGGTCTGAGATTGTCCATATTAGTTCTTTTTAGTTTCTTTCAAGGTCCTTAAGGACTTTATTTATGATTTCTTCTTTGTCAACTAGATTTCTAAGAAAAGCAAGCTCAAATATCGAGTAATCATTTTGCGATGCTTTTATGTCATCCATTTATTTATTTAATGTGTCCATGAGAAGGCTTTACATACATATTACAAAGGGTTTTCCAAGCTTTTTGAAAAGTTTTGGCTCGAGCAAGAAAAAACATTATTGTTGAACAAATAATGTTGATTATATCATTTCATATTTGTTGGTCATGTTGTTTCTAAATAGTGTATTTAGAGTTTACTGTGGTTGTACCATTAAAAGTGATTATGGTTATTGGATAAAGTTTTAAGCCATGAATATAGCCAAGATGATCATAGTTGATGAAGATTTTATAGAATCATAATTTATAGAAAATGTAATTTGTAAAAGTGAGTTTGAGAGGAGCTTCAACTATAACATTTATGCTTATAAGTTTTTTTTTTTGGGTTGATTGGTGTTATGGGTTGTGGGTGGGGTAAAAGTGGCGATCATGACTACTATAAAAGAGGAAAAGAAAGAAAAGAAGATCAATTGTCATTTATGAGTGATTTGATACCATAAAAACAATTTGAAGTTGAAAATTAAATTGTATATTTCACTTTCATCAAACAATGCTTATATACAAAAATGGCAATGACAATTATTTGTTAAAACCCCTAAAATATAGATTATCAAGCAATTACCTTATAAGTTTAAGGATGACAATAGATTTACCATAGACTCATTTGAATATAAAACCAAATACAAACATATATATATATAAGGTTATCCTGAGTGTTAGGTAGTTATGTTAGCTCGAATTGACTTGATTTTTTTAGCATTTGTTTTATTTAACTTTAATATTTTTCTATGTTTTTAATTTTTTTTTTATCCCTATCTCATATTGGAAATAATGAGTTAGTTAAATTAATCTAGGTTGACTCAGTTTGTTCTCTGTGACTTTTTCTTTTTTGAAATTGATTATTTATTTTAATTTTATCATTTGACGCAACGTTATTAGGCCTTTAACTTTATATATATATATATATATGCTTTTATTTTGTATGTTAAATTATCCTGATTTTATATCTCAAATCACTTGTTAGTTAAATTAACCTATTGGCTATTACAATTTGATGAAATTTAGAAAAGAATTTGGACAAAATTAGTCTTGTACAAAGTCTCAATGAATTGAGATAATGAAATATGTTATATATAAAAATTGCTATTAATAATTAGTATACATGAATCGGGCCTTTCTACTAAAAGGGCCTAATTTTGAAGCTAAAAGCCTAAAATGGCTTTTTATTTTTTTTATAATTAGGATGATTGTTTTTGGAGGTATATTTTTAGTGGTCATATCTGGAGGTTCATGTGTAATCAACATAAAGCACAAAGAGGATAATGGAGTACAATCAGTGCCATCTTTTTTTCTGGTGGATGACGTAAATTTCAAGAAGCTGTTGCCGAGACAAGTCGTTTGGTCAGGTTAGGTGCAGGTCACATTTCAATTCTATGCTCTATAGATTGGTACAAACGAACAATCTCTTGGATGCGTGTAAAACGTAAATCACATTGCTTACATATATATAATATTTTTGTGCTGTATTTTTATTTTTATAATTTTTTAAGCAAAAAATATAATTTTAATTGATATATAAGCTAATAAAAATCAACAAGTAACAATATAAGATTTATTGGATATACTACAAGGTCATGAGTTAATATGATCATGTTATTTGAATCGAGTAAACTTCAAGAATTCTTTTTAAAGTAGAGTAAATCATGAAGCTGAATTAAAAAAAAATAAAATCAAACATAATAAAAATAAGAAATGGGATTGTGTAACATGTATCATATATACATGCTGGTTAATCGACCTTATTCTTATTTATTTCTATACTTAAATTATTTAGTTATGTGGACTTAATTTCAAAACAGGTTTTTTTCTCCATCATTAAGTTGTTCCTGTTTGGCAATGCGTTTTAAAAATATTTTTGAAAAAAAATGATTTATTTTTATTTTTTATTTTAAATTAAATTTTTTTGGTGTTTTTAATTAGATCAATTTCAAGTATTGATGTCAAAAATAATTTTGAAAAATAAAAATAAAAATAAAAAAATATCATTTTAATGCATTTTTAAACTAAAAAAAACTTTATAAAACAACTTCATTCACACTCTCAAATAATTACTCGGAATACATGAAAAAAAGCCAAAGTCGCAGCAGCATATAGGGTCCAATAAATTATAACAAAGGATGGAGAAATTGGGTGATTTAGGGTTTGATGATAGCATGAAACGTGAGGTCCATATAGACATGAGGGCAAGCTCCCTGCAAAGTTATCTCGTATTTCGTTTTCTAAACCCTACACATTGCTTTCTCTTTCTTTATACTTGTACAGAACTAGAGAAAAGTCATCCATGCCATGCATGAATTGGCACCATAAATAAATAAATAAATAAATAACCTATGATACCATAAACCTTACCACCTGCTGTATTTAGCTAGTGCTAGCTTTTCTCTCTCTAATTTTTCAAGTATCATCTTACATATTTATAAGAAGTTCAAGTGATGTAAGACCATTTTCATGGTATACTATATTTTCCTTACCTTTTAATTTGAATTAAAAGCTTGGTTTATATTAATTTATAATTTTCTTTTTGATTAAAATCATGGTTATTATCGGATAGAAATTTGAAACTCTAGCCCTCGAGAGGCATGGTGTGATAACAGAAAGATTAAGATATATGCAGCAGGTCTCGAGCTCGAGTCAAAACATGCACACCTTGTAAGAGCTTGAAATAGTCGAGTTTACTCGCTCACCTAGATCTACAATATACATTTTCCGAGAGGTGAAGTTTCCTCACATAAAAAAAATATCTATTTTTTTACAATTTGATTTAGAATATAATAACAAAAATCAGGTTAAAAATATTAATTTTATGCTAAATGTATGCCTCGAATTCTTTATAGATATTCAGCATAGTAAGTATCTCATTTACTACGAGCTTGTTATTTTTTTTTCTGTTAATTTTTTTTTATGAAAGATCAGGTGGGTATAATAATCATTTTGATTTTTTTTTGTTGTTGTTTCAAGGAAAAAGGCTTTTGAGAAAGTGGGTTATTACAATTGGATTCTTAATTTACAAAGGTATTTTTTAATATAAATAACTTAACCAATGTATAATTTCAATCTTTAGATTAAAACTTTGATTGACACTGTATTTTAAAAGTATTTTGTTGTTATTTTTTTTTCTTTTATAAAGAAAAGGGGCAGCTTTAATTACCTTCTCCTTTTCTTTCTCATTAGGGAAGAGGGGATTAAAATCTATTTGATTGTTAATTTACAGTACAAAATTTAACAAATAATTAAAACTTTTTTAATCTTCTCTCTGATTGGCTGGCCAGAAATAGTGTCTACTACTAGTTTAATATTCCCTCTCTTAATTTCCTGCTTTACAATGATGGGAATTGAGCAGCAGGACAACTCGTTTTTCTACTATCTCATGCTCAATATGATGCATTTAGTCTTGGATTTTCCATTTGAGCAAAGCATATTTTGTTTTTGTTTTTGTTTTCTGACTCATGTGACTCGAAAATGTCTTCACAAAATTATTGCCACCATTTAGGTTTATATATTATTGAGAAGAAGAGATGAGAATAGCCCAACAAATATTTACCTCAACATGACCTCACTTTTGGCTTGAAGGGCATATTCTACACAAAGCTGCAAAACCCAGTAGAAACTACAGCCTATCATTGCCATGAAATGATTTCTCTGGCTGGCCAGCCATTTGTGATAAATCAGGGAATCATTGCGAGAAAATCTTCGAGTCACAGAGCCACTATCGAAGCATGAACTTTGACCGGTAAGGTATAATATATAAGCATGCATGAGCTTCCTTTTTCATCGATCAAATAACAATGTCTTTTAGATGGTATTTTGTTTTTTTAATTAAAATAGAATATTTTAGTTTTAGAGTGTTTCAGCGTGTTGTTTCGGGGTTGTACTGTTTATATATATAATTAAATATATTAGTTCAAACAAATTAGTTCAAATCCAAAAATAAAATTATTTAGAATTGTGCAGTTTAATCTACAAAAACACAATAAAATAATTTTTATGAATAAAATTATGAACATGTATAATATTACGAGAATATCACCATTAATTTTGCAAGGTCATTACATTCTTTGATTGCTCTGAAATTTTAACATAACATATATAAATATGTTAAGAGACTCCTCGTAAAATTTCATATTTATTTAACGGTTGGATTAAAAAAATATGATTGATATTGTAAAATTATTCATTATTTTAAAAAATACTATTTGGCCAAAACGGAATGGCCAGAATGAAACTGGAATATTTCGGCGGGTATCTGACCTGAAAAATCAGGAACGAGCCGGAGTTTAAATCGAGGCTAAAAACAAAACGATGCCGTTTTGTCTCGTTTTTTTGACTGATACAAAATATTTCTAACAAAAAAAAAAGATTGATAGTCCTGGATCAAATAATTAAACTTGCCTAAATTACGCAACTATATGATCCTGTAATTACTTCTACAAAAAAAATAAGACAATAATATTCGAAAATAGGGCATCCTTCATCGGAAAGCAATTAACCTCGAACTTGCCTAAAGTACTCAACCATAGGTATTAAGTTATATAATAATGGCAATTAAAAGAGAGAAAGAAAATAAATAAAGGGATTAATTTAGATGGGAATTAAGGTTTAAGTTGTATTTATTAAAAAAGAAAGAAAAATTGCAGCACATGCTCCCACGGCAAAAAGCAAAATAAATTTCTTTTAAAAGGGAAAAAGTAGATGTCTTTTGAAAAGCTCAGTTAAAGGTCATCCCTTTGCCTTTTTGTTTTGGCTGAAGTCATGAAAGAAAATATGAACCAGAAAGAGTGTCTTCACACCAAGAAATTTAACATCCATCTCTAAAAAAGCTTTGAATGTCTCTGCATAAATGGATAGATGCTTTCCTCAGCTCTTCTTAAATCTGCGCCCCACTGGCCCCAATGGGGCTCTGATTCTTATGCAGGGAGAGAGAGAGAGAGAGAGAGAGAGAGAGAGAAAATATTGTGTTTGTGAATGGAGGAGTGAGTTGGTGTCTGTGTCATTGGAGACCTTGAGAGGGACGAGTGAGCCAGTCATTAAGCCTTACAACTGTGGCACTGAAAAACATGGCGTTCTTACAGAAGATCAGGGATCAAAAGGACAATCTGATTCCTCTCAATCTCGTTGTTTTGTGTTGATAATTTTTCTGAAATTTTTATGGGCTATAAATATTGGTCAGCTGTACTGTAGTCTATTATTAATGGTGTGGGAGGGGTCACCTTCATTTTCTGACTTAGGCATGCAAACATATTCGCATAGTCCAAATAGAAAATCCAAAACTGCCATAAGTTTGAAGGAAAGAGAGACGTGATTGTCTCTGAGCTTATTCAATGAAATAGTTTCAGAGTAGGAAACCTAACGAGCAACTCACAGGTAGCAATGTTCTTACATTTATATATATATATATATATATATATATATAAAACTCCATATAGTGTGAGAGGAGCAGGCCCACAAGTTTGAATCAGCAAATAGAAAACCCATTATCATAAATCTCGATTAATTACCAAATTAGCGAACAAATAATAGCTTCACACATACTGATTGATATTACAACTCCTCACGAATCCACTTGAGATTATAATCACAACAACACTCACTTGGTATAATGATCAAGAGGTAGAAGAAGAAAGAAGAGAAAAATTATAAGAAAGAGAGAGAGAGAGAGGTGGATGGGGTTAATAATGAAGAAACAAATACATAGCTAGATAGAGGGATTAATAATTATTTCATCTGTTAGAAGTTCTCGCGAGGCCAATCCCATTACTGTGCTCTACTTCGCCTTCTGTTATAGATGATGACATATAACTGAATACCAAAGAGTTTTCATCAGCTGGTGCTCTTGCATGGAACTTCTGTTTGCAAGCATGGCAAGTGATTTGTAGAATAGTCGATTCGATTTGCTTTATTGCATGCTGTCTCAAAACTTGCGCTTTGCCAAGCTCAGCTTGAGCTTGTTGCCTAATTCTCTTTGCATTGCTGAATTCTTGTTCTGCCAATTCAATCTGTCTTTTGGCTTGTTTTCTTGCTTCTTCTGCATAAATCTTCTCCGCCATGGCCATCTTGAGCTGCTCCCGTGCCTGTTCTTTAAGCCTTGAAGCACCCAATTCAGGTTTTGGGCTATTATTGCTCTCTCCAGGAGAGCTTTTGCCAGCATGATCTTTGTTTGTGTAAGTGATGTTCGATTCATTTTTGTCACTAACATCACTTGACCCAATTGAGAGCTGCAACTGAGTAGAATAATTATCGTCTCTTTTCGGAGAAACTGAGACCTCGAGGGGATTTCTTGAGGTGGTCGAGAGCTGAAGATCCAAATTATGGTATTGTGCAGCAGTTTTTGACGAATGATCCGTTTTATCCACAGCATTTGTAGCCGAAGTAGGGCTCAGGAACATGGCAGGATCACTCGTTGTTGCTGGCCTTGGTATTATCAATGGAGTCCGCCAGGGAGCTGTGCTAAAATTGGTATCACTAGATGGACTTGGACTGGAAGCAGTTCTCGACAAGCATGCAGGTGGTTGTAGCGACTGTGATTCTGATCGGAGCCGCCCCATATTGCAAGTATCTTGGTGCTCAATAAAACTCTCAACTCTAAAAGAAATAAAAATAAAAACCCTTTTAGCACTTATAAGGAAATACAGAATAATAATTATATGAAATTGAATGAACCAGATGTCATGCTCGTACGTTGTGGCAAGAAGATATATACTTGAAAAGGGTTTTCATCTATGCGTCCGTATTGATGAAAGGAAGTGATCAAGTCATAAGTGCATTAAACAAAAAAGTAGAAAGAATTGAGGGAGTGATGATTAACTAATGCAATTGACTTGGATTGAAATAGTGGAAGAAAATATTAATTAAATAATTGATTAAAACCATGTTTATCACAACTTTAAGCTAATCATTTACCAGAATAGTTACAACTTACAAGAGATTGAACAACCAATAATAAATAAACTAAAAACTGTTTTTGGGTCTTGAGCAGTCGAAGGAAGGAATTTGAGCAAAAAAAAAACCATCTTCAACGACTGATCTTTGGGAATCGTGCTCAACAACTGACAATAAATGGGAGTATATACTACTTGTAAACAGGATTAATTAAGGTTCCGTCAATCAAAAAGTAGAGAAGCACCCTTTGGGAAGAGGAAAAAAAATCTATGAACATAAATATTGAAGGAAAAAACCTGAAAAATTTAGCATAGATGGATCTATAATTAACCTGGAAAAAACACGACCGCAATCACAAGAATGTCCACGGGTGCCGCAGGTTTTGAGATGAGCTTTGTAATCAGATTGAACAGCATAACCCTTGGAGCATTTTTCACAAACCCATTGTTTGTGATTGCTATGTTTTCTTCGAAAATGTTTCTTTATACCAACAAGATCACCGAGCGCGTGGCAAGGGTCATGGTGCAAGCAACTGGGCTCTGGACAAACGAACACACGTTTTCTTACAACTGGGGTCTCTCTCTTTAGCAGCTTCCATGGTACCTTATGCCTTCTTCGATGCATCTGTAGGTTCTGGTCTCTTTGAAACCCTTGGTTGCAGATCTCACAAACGTAACGATCGGATTCCAATAGTGTTTTTGGCGATAAAGAAACCACTTCTGCATCTGGATCTACATATATATACACCAAAACAAACTGATCATCATGAATATGTTTATACATATACCTAGAAACACAGGACAAGAATTCAAGAACATCTATATTCATATATATATATATATATAGATATAACGAATTACCTGGTGTTCCTGCTGGCCTTCTTTTCCTCTTGCTATTGTTGTTTCCATTTTCCAAGCAGAAAAAGGGCTCGGAATTAGAAGGAAGTGGGGAGGGAGAACTATTGGATAACATGGATTAACTCTTGTTGATTCTATCTTCTGTGTGATTTCTAAGAAGCAGAGAACCAATCCTCTCTCTCTCTCTCTCCCTCTCTCTCTAGACTGTATGTTTTCCAGTACTGATATGGATAGGAGGAGAGAAGAAATTAGAGAGCTGTAGGGGCAGCTAAGCTAAGCTAAAGCTCAGCTATGGAAGGAGTAGTAGAGGAAGACGAAGAAGAAAAGCTATATTTACTTTGGTTTTCTTTCTGTAATGATCAGCTTTCTTTATTATCTCAGCTTTCTATCAGCTTTCTCTTTTATTTGCTGCAACACTCATCTTCATCAGGTATTGCTCATCGATTCTTCTTCTTAAAAAGAAAATAAGTGAGAGAGAGGAAGGGAGAGCGAGAGAGATAGATAGAGAGAGAGAGCCAATCACATTGATCGAAACTTGATCCCACAACCAGAACTATGGGCCAGAAAGGCAAAAACCACAAAGAAACAACAAAAGACTTGTAATTATTTGGCTTCACGAACAGTAAAAATTTTGCATGCATAAATACAAAGGCTAGCTGATGACATCTCTCTCTAAAATACGCTAAAAGCTACCTATTTTTGTCACCATTTTATCCCGCCCCTACTATCCTCTCTCCTCCTTCTCTAACACGAGGGGACTTGAAAATTCTCCATTGACCAAAGTGCCCTTTCGCGGGACCTTACAGTGACTCTGATTAATTATTATATATCTGGAGCAGAAGCAGCTTTTTAAAAAAGGGGACGTTGAGGATGATCCGTCGTCGTCATGGGTATAGTAGTCAAATACAAGCTTATATCTCTAAGCAAGAGGGTTATCTTTAATTAACTGCGATCATTAGTTTATATCTCAGCTTAAACATTACTTTCCAGTTTATGAAATCTATACTAATATCTAATTTTTTTTTCATTTATTATTATTTTTTCTAATTAGAATAGGGGATGAAAAGAGATTAAAATTTCAATATTGAATGATCATCTCGGTTCAAAAAATTCAATTATTAATTAAAAATTTAATTGTTATTTATATTATTCCTTTAATAAAATTGATACTGCTAAATAAATAAATAAAGTCAGTTTTATTATATAAAATTTATTATAAGAAAAGAAAAGTAACATTGAGCTATATGATCAGAACTAATTTCCAAAAATTCTTCATACTAAATTACGACGATGGATTGAGATATTCAGATGTATGTAATGCACATTTTAATGCATTTTGGTTTATTTTTAATATTGTTCTCAAATGGCGTGGCATGATGACATAGAGTTTGCAATCTACATAATAGATTTGGAGTTCGAGTCATGACTTGTACTTTTTATAAAAATCTATGATAACCGGAATTTTACTCGCTCATTTGAACTCATAAAATATATTTTTAAGGAAATTTTTTGTATAAAAATAAAATAAAAATTGGACGCATCAAATTCAGACTTATTTTGCATTTAATACTTTGTCTTTATATGTATGTTCGTTTTTGAAAAGATCTTTATTTTATTTTATTTCCAACCCCATAATTTCTTTTACTTTTCTATAATTTAAACTTGCCCTTTGTATTCCTTAAAATTACAATTTACTTCCTTGATGAATATTAAATAAACTAAAGTATATTAGTTTTATCATGTAAATTGTTACAAGCACATCAAAGATTAAAATATAAACTATAATTTTTTAAAACATAAAAAATAACTAAATCCTATGATGGCCATGATTAATTTTGATAATTAAGAGTTTTGATCCATTAATAATGAGATAATTAAAAAAAGTAATACATTAAAAGAAGATGAAGATATTAATTACATGCTTGAATATATATATATATATTAGAGATTTTTCAAATTAGTACATCGATCTTTGATCAACCTACAACAAACAAAAAGAATTTTTTCTGTGTTCTTTTGGATTCTTGCTCATCTAATTTTAAAATTATACTAGTTAGCGATTAGTTATTATACTAGTTCCGAAAGCAGAACATATTTAAGTTCCCAAAGCCAAGCTGTTCTTCAAATTTTAATATATTAATTATCCCAAATCTTTCTTTAGAGACTTGTCGTTTCTCAATTGTCGAAGACAAATAAATACATTTTGTATAGTTGCGAAGGAGGGATACGTTGTGGTCCAATTTTAATATATGATGAAGCCTAGCGATTACATGTGAAATCCATACACTTGCATGTACTACATATTTACGATTGAAGTTGATCCCTCCTAATATATGATTAATTAAAGTATTACTAACTCTATGTATCATTGCTATTAAAAATTAAAAAAAAATTGCTACACAAAATACAAACTGCATTGAGGGTGCATAACATCATTACATGACACGTACCGCTATACACAATAATTTACTATGTCGATTCGAGTCTTATGATTGTCAATATAATGGTTATTAGAGACTATATTATCGTTAATTTTAGGATCCATAAGATTATTCGAGGTGCGCACAAGCTGAATCGAACACCGATATTAATAAAAAAAAAAGAATATACTATGTCATTATCTAGGTCTTTTCTAGTCCCAATCTTGGCCCATTTGGAATGATCCCTTGCATGGTGCCATAAAATCAAAACACCATGATCTATTGATCTCAGCCATCGATGCAGAAACTATTCTAAGCAAGAGATTCAAGCACCTTAAAGAATGGTTGGGATGATATTGTGCAAAATAACATGATGCATGGAAACATCTCTCGATGACAAAAGAATCTAAGTAAAGGGCAAACTCCAACACAAGAAATGTGGCCTCCTGTTTGGTGGCTGCCGGGGCAAAGATCGGGACCCACCTCAATGCCGTCCCATAATTTCACCACCTCACCACGCATATCAACTTTATCTGTATATGGACTAGTATAATGCAAGATATATTATAACTAGAACTTATATATATATATACAAATAGCTTACAACTAGAAATTAGAAATATATATATGTATTCACATAAAAAAATCACCAAACCATGAATACATACAAGGTTTAATGTCAATATATTTTATTTTGAGAGATCAGGAGAGATCTTCCTTGATATGTTATAGTGCTCGTAGGTTGATTAATTATGATTATAAAACAAAAGAAAGTAGATTAGTTTAGTCATTAGAGTATGAATAAAAGATTCGGGATCAAGAACACAATTGGGGAAGATGATTGCGAAGGACATTCACTTGTGATGCTGCATGTGTTTGAGAATCCTACTCCCATCATCCCCCCATTCTCTCCAACACAATAAACTATGTATACTACTATAATTAGGTTTTGCTTTTTATTCTCATTATTATATTCTATGTTTGCATCGTGAACAAAGTAGCCGCAGACAATTTATATCTCTTTATATATAGAGTTAAGAGGGCCCCTAGCTAGTCTAGTCATTAACCTTACTTTCTTGGACCGGCCCGATCCCTAGAAACAATTTTATTAATTATTTATGTTAGATTAATAAAAAGAAGTCTCATAAAAAGTGAAGATGATGGAGTGAAGATGGTAACTTTCGGTCTTGGCCAACAAAAGGCTACTAGAGGGGGAAAACTATGCTTCTTTCTCTCGCAATGAAACCTAATTCATGTTTATATATATGTATATAAAAGGTGTAAGAAAATAAAAGTTAAAAAGTGAATTTATCGTGCAAATTAATCCACAGGTAATATTTAACTTGAATCTGTTGGGAATTTTGGTGCTTGTGATTTGTACTTGCATCTTCTAACTCTATATAAACTTCAAACACAAGTGAAGATTAAAAATATAAGATTTTAAATTACTAGATTTGGATGTGTTTTAATTAAAAAATTATAATCTTTAAATAAAAAAGTAAGAACTTGGGCAATGCAATTGGATTGAGGAAGCTTACAAAGTAAGACGCTTTTAGTTAATGTATCTTGATCAGCATCTACGTGATCTCTAAATCTCGTTCAAGTAGTAGCCTTTTGTCATGTGCCTTTGCATGTGATCCTCACTCAAACTACTAGTTTTCTTGCTTTTTTAATGTAAATGTTACATTAGAAAAACTCTAGAGACACAATTTTGATTTATCAAAATAAACCCAATTTTCAATTTTTAGACGTACCAATTATATAATAAAAATTGATATGCAAAGTTTGCATATGAATAATATATGTTTCCATGCTCAATTTAAGCTAGACTATTCATATGATAGAAAATTCATGAGATTTCAGCTACATCACAACTATAAATTTCAAGTTATCAACCAAATATTTTGTCTATGCAAACAAATTGATTCTATCGGTATAAAAATCACTGACAGATTTATCAATGAAAACATGTTGCTAGGAAATATCTCGTTGATGATGTCATATATATATCGATAATCTTATTGGTGATTTTTATACTGATAGATATAGTGATGAATTATTGTCGTTGATATTTTAAAATAATTGTATTTCAATAACTGTCACCAAATTCATTGGTGAATATTACCAAAAGAATTTTAATAGATACTTCTATCATAAACATATATATAATAGAACTTTGATTTATGTCAAAATAAGAGGGAAGGATTGTTGTGTTTGATTTGCATGAAAAACAGAGGAAAAAAAAGTTGGATGAGGGGAAAATATGGATTTGACCAATTATAACACTTTTAGATTCACTGCCAGAATATATTGTTATCTATTCCATCTATTATTGATTATTGATTTTTTTAATTATTTAATTATGTGATTTATAAATGAAAATGATTGTTGTATTATAAGCAAGAACTTCTACCAAAATATATGGTCACTTTATAATAATGATAAAAGATTTTTCGTTAGTAATTTCATTGATATTAGACTCTCTTTTTTTTGTAATGATAATAATAAAAATAATATATCTTCAAGTCAAACTTTCACATTATAAAAACAATATATAACATGCTTTTCGATTTTATCTCTCCAATGCATTAAACAAGAGTGTTCGATCATATTAAAGATGTACCATTTAAAATTAAAACTAAAGTTTTAAGTCTTATTTGTTACTGGATTTCTTAAAAGTACTTTTGAAAAAAAAAAAAAATTGCTTGAAATTATTGAAATAATTTCAAGTTTTAAGTATTGTTTATTTTTATTTTTTACTTGAAATTATTTTTTTTGGTGTTTTTATATCATTTTCATAAGCTAATGTCAAAAATTATTTTTAAAAAATAAAAAAAAATATTTTAATATATTTCTAAATAAAAAAACATTTTTAAAAATAATTTTAAACACAATCCCAAACCTTGACTTAATTATATGTATTAATTGAGGCCGTGTCCTCTTCTTCCCTACGGAACCTCTTTTACTAAAATACCTTACAAGTAGCTGTTGTGCATCACAGTTGCCAACGACATTTTACATAGCTGACAATAATTGAAATACCACAACTCAAAGATACATAATTAAATTCAGACATCATGACTAAGAACAAAATCTAATTAAAGGATTTGGTCACTCGAGAATTTCCAAACTCAAGTACCCTTCATCAAATGCCAAAAATTATAATATGTCAACTTAATTCTTTAAATATTATTTTCAATTTTTAAAATAAGACCACTTAATTTACCTGGATATTGATTCAAATTATTTTTTTATTAAAAAAAGTTTATAACAAGTGTGATGTAATGACAAGGAGCTTGCAATCTGTGCAACTGGTCTCGAGTTCAAGTCAAGACGTGTATAACTTGTAAGAGCCTAGAACAGTTAAAATTTTAGTCGTTCATATAAATATACAAAATACACTTTTCAGAAAATAAGATTTTCTAATATAAAATAAAATAAAATTGTCTCTTGTACTCACGTTTTTAATTTTAGATATTATTTTATAGATGATAATGAAAGTTAAAAGAAAAACATAACGCCAAAAACAATTGTAAGTGTCAATTGTGAGTGCTAAACGAGTACATAGGAGAATTTAAAATATAAAAAAATAATAAAACCCAGAAAACATGGAAGTTGCAATTAAGTTTCTAAATTACAAAAATCAATTATTGTTCAATATTTTATTGTGAAAAAATAAATAAAAAATAGAATTCCATAAGATTCAAATTAATAGAAGCAGCATTTAATGAACTTGTCCCAACAATTTACTATCAGACATTTCTACCAAGTATCAATATCTCTGTGAAAGTTTTCATTGTCACTTAATGGCATTATATGCTCATGAAGATGGAAAAAGAAGAAGAAAAAGCCAAAAACCCATGAATGCTAATTAATAACAATTTCTTTTATTTATCCTTTTTCACAATTGGGCTAGCTCCTTTCTTATCAGATGTATTGCCTGCCTAATAAGCCAAGTGACTGATTGATAATATAATAGATGTTGTTTTCTTAGAGTTTTTTTCGTTCATAAACACATCAAAATAATGTTTTTTTTTATTTATTTTATTAGAAATTAATTTTGATATCATCATATGAAAATAATATAAAAATACTAAAAATATTTAAAGTAAAGTAAAAAATAAAAGTAATTTTTTTTTTAAAAACGCTTTTGAAATGCAATGTCAAACAGTATCTATCTAATGACATTATTTGATGTAAGAAAAATATAAAAATATATGTGGTATACTATTGAAAGAAATTTAAACTTTTGTACATAAATGCATACACTAATACAAAAAATAAAAAAAAAATATTTGTTTTTCCATGAATCATTCACGGGTTCGGAATATACAACAAGTCTCAAGTTCGAGTCAGAGTATGTATCTATTGTAAGAGTCTAGGATAATAAAGATTGTATTCACTCATTAAAGCTTACAAAATGTGTTTTCTAAGGAATGAGATTTTCTCTCAATTAAAAAAATAAAAAAATACTTATTTCTTATAATTGTGTTCTTGGTGCAACAGCCAATCATACCCATGCGTGTACTCACGATGTATATGCACATGTAAATGCTCAATTCCATTCTTGAAAGAGAATTGTATTTGAAGATTTTTAAGACAAAATACTATTTAAAAAAATAAAAAAATTATTTTATTTATCTTCTCGTACAAATAATCAATGTTGCTTATGGTTGTATAAAGTGAGAATAAATAATAAAGCCGTTATTAAACTACAACTAGTTTTTTCAATAAGCTTAAAATGGCTAGTGATGATTAATGTTATATGTATTATTAATAATTAAATTATTTATATATATTCTTTCATTTAACAAACAAAAATAATAATTTAAAGCCAATGTTCAAGATATCAGAATAAAATCTCGGTCAATATATGATAGATGTTAGAGGTATCATATATCACATTTTTCATTTCATTATTATTTTATAGATGATAGTGGAAATTAAAAGAAAAACATAACGCCAAAAACAATTATATGTGTTCTAAATTACAAGTTGCAATTAAGTTCTAAATTACAAAAAATCAAGTATTGTTCACTACTTTATTGTGAAAAAATTAAAAAAATAGAATTCGAAAAGATTCAAATTAATAGAAGCAACATTTAATGAACTTGTCCTATCTAAATTACAAAAATGAAGTATTGTTCAATATTTTATTGTGAAGAAATTAAAAAAAAAAGAGAATTGGAAAAGATTCAAATTAATAGAAGCAACATTTAATGAACTTGTCCTAACAATTTACTACCAGCTTAAAGTTTTCATTATCACTTAATGGCATTATATGCTCATGAAGATGGAAAAAGAAGAAAAAAAGCCAAAAACCCATGAAAGCTAATTAATAATAATTTATTTTATTTATCTTTCTCACAATGGGGCTAGCTCCTTTCTTATCAGTTGTATTGTCTATCTGTGTCTGATTGTGATTGTGATTGTGGTGAGATTATTTTTAAAAATGTTTTTTATTTAAAATTGTATTAAAATAATATTTTTTATTTTTTAAAACTTATTTTTAATATTAACTCGTGAAAATAATCTAAATATATATATAAAAAAAATTAATTTAAAATAAAAATTATATTTTTTTTTCAAAAATATTTTTAAAATGTAATGTCATACAGTATCTATTATCTAATGGCATTATATGCTCATGAAGATGGAAAAAGAATAAGAAAAAAAAGCCAAAAACCCATGAATGATAATTAATAATAATAATTATTCTATTTATCTTTTCTCACAATGGGGCTAGCTCCTTTCTTATCAGATGCATTGCCTGCCTACTCTTGGTATATGATTCCAAATAAATGAGATATACGGAGATGGAGAGGGTATGAATGTTGGATGCATAATGGTATCTCTGTCACCTCATAATTTCATGATGGGAAGGCAGAACGAATGGGCCCTCCTTTCACACTACTGTCTGATTCCTTTGTCTACTTCATCTTTGTTCGTATTTAAAGGGCTTTACCAGTACATTCACACATAAACCCTAATTTTTATTTTTATTTTGTGTTACAAAAGCTAATACATATTTAATTAAATTAAATTAAAATGATCTAATATACTAAAAGAGATCATGTTCGGTTACTGTAGTTTATGAGACAAATCACTGTAGATTATAATAGTGGTGCTTACTTTTCAGTTCAGTTCGGATCATTCGGTTCACTCGATTTCTGATGTTTTATTACTTTTTCACAGTATAAGATATGAAGAAGTGCTTGTTGTAGCTCAGTGGATAAAAAAAGTTTGTTTCCTTATACGGAAGTCAGGGGTTCGACCCCCTGATTATACTTCCCTTTTTTTCCCCTCTAAATCATTTTTTTATCTTGTTTATAATTTTTTTTTTTACTTTTCTACCTATATTTTTTTTTTCTTTTGGTTGTTTTTTATTAGTTTTTTAGCTAATAATTTTTATTTATTTTTTGTTCGCTCTTTTGTTAAAGTTATTGACTTTTTTTTCTCTTTGATTGAATTTCCCCCCCATTATTAACGCAATAATAATAATAATTTTAGTTTTTTATCTTGCTTCCTCTTTTGTTAATGTTTTTGATTTTTTTTCTCGGGATAATTTAATATTTTTTATTGTTTTAGCAGTAATAGTAATGATATTTTTAGATATTAATGCTTTGATGTTCCTCTTCTTATAATAAGATGTGTTGATGTGTTTCATTATATCAACCCTTGCATGTATATATATTATACTTTATTTGATTTTTTCAATTTTTAATTTAATTGAAATTGATAACATATTTGATTTTCATTTCGGTCCTTATACTTTTTATTTTTTATTTTAATTCTTTTAATTTTTTATAGTTCTTAAATAGTTTCTATTTTTGTCCATGTTTATATCAATGTGCCTTTAGTTTTGGTTTTTAATTTTTAATATTTTTTCTTTTGTTAAGATAACAATTTTTTTCAAAAATTTTGCTCTTAAATTTTATTTTGTGTTTATGATCATTTGAAAATTGATATTTCTTTTTTTTTTTCCTTAGTTTTTTCTTTTGGTTTTTTCTATTAGTTTTTTTTTATTATTTTCACATCAAATGATTTTTTTTTAGCTAATAATATTTATTTTATTTTATTTTTTTATTTGCTCTTTTGTTAAAGTTATTGGGTTTTTTTTATTCTTTTATTGAAATTTTTTTCCTATTATTCACGCAATAATAATAATAATTTTAGTTTTTTTTTCTTGCTTCCTCTTTTATTAATGTTTTCAAGTTTTTTTCTACTCGGAATAATTTAATAATTTTTATTGTTTTAGCAATAATTGTAATGATATTTTTAGATATTAAACCTTTGATGTTGTTGTTGTTATAATATGTTGGGTTAATGTGTTTCATTATATCAAACCTTGCATGTATAAATGTTAAATTTTATTTTTGAACTAGCAAAATATATTAATTATTTCAATTCTAACAATTATAAAAACTATTTGCTCAGCCCGCAACGTAGTTCAGGCAATTAACTAGTTAAAAACTAAAACACATCTGAAATAATTATTTTACCATTCTAAAGAAAACTAATAAAACTTGTACGTAACACTATTAAAGGGTTTTTCAGTTTTTTTTATGTTTTATTAGTATAATAAAATGACTACACTATTCTTAAGAGAAAAAATAAATCAAATATCCAAGGGATTCATTGTAATTTCATCTTGATTTTCTCGCTACAAGAGAAAATTAGTTTCTTCAAAAATATAAAAAAATAATTTTTAAAAATAGGTATAACAACATTTCTATGACGATGTTGGAAGCATTATGTCATCCTCTTGATATGGCTACACAAAAGAGCATTTACTAATCTGTAATAGGGTTTTTTTTTCTCTACTCACTTTGAATTTTGTTCCAAGCTTTCAAAAATTAAATTTGCCCTCCACTTTTTTATTTATTAATTTAGTTTTTATTTTTTTATTGTGATTTGTTTTGTCTTTAATGTTTTAGGTTGATTTATTTTCCAATGTTGTCCTTAAGTATTTTATTCCATTTAATTGTTGTATCCAATGTAGTCCATATTCTTTTGAATGCTATTGTTTTGTTTTTCACTATTTTCTTCTATTTTTAATTTATTTTCTCAATATTTTATTTCTTTCTGTTACCAACTGGTTTTCAATTTTTTATTGATTGTTTTTTCATTTATTTATTTTTATCCAATTTCATCTTTATTGTTTTAATTTCTATTTATTTTATTTTTTATGATTAAGAATTTTGCTTCATGTTTTTTTTTCTGTGTTTGTCTTTTATAGGATAATCATGATTTCATGTTGTGTTATCCCAATTTAACTTCTTCTTTTGTTTTTAGGCTTCTTTTTAAATGGATTTTCCCTCTCAATTTCATCATTCTAAATAAGATTGATGGGCTTAAGATTTTTGAGTGTTTCTACTTTCTTTTCTTTGAACTTATTTTGATCTCATATCTTGAATCACAAGTTAGTCAAGTCAACCCGTATTGACTTGTTCTTTTCAATTGACTTTTTTTGTTTGATTGAGAATTGATATTGGTTGTTTTATTCAATTTCTTCTATACAAATCCATCCTCATCTTATGATCAGACCACAAATTTGGTATGTTAACTCCAACTAAGTTTTTTTGTCCTTTTTTAAAATTATTTTTTCTAATTTTATCTTTCAATGTTGTGTTGATTTGAATTTAAGGTTAGTGATTTGTTTCAATGTACTTTTTAGACTTAGTGCGATGTCTAAAAACATATCAGCATTAGGTTGATACTGAATTTTATATATATAAAAAACATTTTTGGGAGCACTAATTTGTTGTTTGATAATTAAATAAAAAATAATTTTATATAAAAAAAAGTTATTAAACCTAGTGAATTTTATGACTCAAATTATAAGTTTAACAGATTAGGTTTACAAAGAATAATCTTACTTAATTGAAAGTTATGCTTTATAATTTATTTATTTTCAGGTTCTCTGAGGTTATCGTAATCTAAAATAAATATCATGATATATGATTGATAATGAATTTTGCGAGAATTAACCCTTTTTATCATATAATAAAATAAAAAATATTTTCACAAATAAAAACAAAATTATAAACCTAGTGGAGTCTATGACTTAAGTCACTTTTCTTGTGAGTTAACTTTAACTAATTGGAAATTTAACTTTGTTATTTTTTTTGTTTAATTTCAATAAGGTAATTGCAATCAAACAAATGTCCTGAAATTGAGTTGATTGTTAATTTTGTAAGTGATTATTTTTTTTATCACATTATTATATAAAAAATATAGTTGTTAAACCTATAACATATTTTTATCAATTGTTGGAGTTGTCTTTCTATATGTGAAGTTGATTTAGTCACATTGACGTAAGTCTCACATAAAAAATTTAAACATTAAGGCATGTCGAGAGATTTTAAGGTTGATTTTGTTTGGTTAGGCTTAATAAGAGTACCAAAAGTTCTTAACAACTTGAACATTTGTTTTAATCACAATTGTTTTTTTAACATACTCGAATCATAACATTTAATAATTTTTTAATATCAATTATATTTTTTAAATTTGAATTGAAATTTGACAAATAAATTTAAAAATTTGCAAAATTCATTTCAAACATGCTCTAAGTTAATTAGATTTCATTCTCCAAATTTTGGAGTCATTTTAAGACAACTGATTTACAAACTTTTCTTTCTTTTCTTTTTCTTTTTCTTTTTTTGTTTTTTTGGTAGTGGCGTGAGGAGATCAATTAATCAACTTATATTCTTGAATTTTAAAATCACCAAAATGAATAATTGTTGTCATGGATGTTTAAAAGTTCTTTTTAGAAATATATTTTTTAGAAAGATGTTTTTAATCATTCCTCCCTACAAATTTTCTTTTTTTAAATTAACAGGAAAATAGTTTTTATGATTGGAAATGACTTTGAAATTCCATAAATTTTATTATGATAGCGACCTCTTGTGATTAACTAAATATTTTTTATATAACATCATCCTTGAGAAAGCAAAAGCAAATAAAACAGGATAGAATACTTATAGGCATGATGAGACTAGGGATATTTCAATAAACACAATAGGATTGATTTTATAATTCCTCTTTTAAAAAAATAGAGAATAAAAAATAAGTAAAGGGAAATGAACTGTTAAAATCTTTCAATGACTTTAGAAGGCCATCATAAAACAAGTCAAAATAGAAGAGACAAAAGTGCCTAAATAAGGAAAAGATTATTTAAGCTCATATATTTTAGCTTGTATAGGTTGTAATAGAGGGGCCATTAAAACATGTTATAAAGGTTGAAGCTTGAGAGATAAGATTTATAGGGGGAAAAAGACATTTTTTTTCAGGTATAAATATATGCACATTAATCATGAAGCATTGAATTTTGACTCCTTCAAGGAGGCCAAACAAAGAATCTTTAACATAATAAAAGAAAAGAGACTAACAAAGATTTAGTTGATTAAAAACCCAACAAGACATTGACAAAGAAAAAGTCCAGCAAGACTTTATCAAATAAGATCCCATCAGGGTTCTAAGTCTAGAAATGGTTTAGTGGTTAAGAATTTGGTAAAAAGAGAGTTCAACAAAACCCCAACAAAAAAACCAATAAGGTTTTTTTTGTAGATAACATCTATATATTTTTTTTTTATTATAAGTATGCTTTTCAGATCTCATCTTTTAGATAATGTCCTTTCCAACCCTATCATTTACCTTATATCTTACTTACCAGATAATATGTTTTCTAGTCTTATAATGTTCCTTTTAAATGTATTTTCTAGCCCTCACCTTTAAAATAGTGCTTATCATGATGATGGTTTTTTCGCTTCGCGCGCGACCATTTTCGGAGACGAGGGTACGTGGAAAGAGGTTTTTTTTATAATCATAAAGTTATTATTATAATTTTAGAAGTTGTCACCTAGTATTAAGGCACTAGAAAATCTGATGGTCTGCGAGAATCTAAGGGACTTGTTGTGTAAGGAGAAAACACGTCACCCCATTGATTTTTATTAACACGACACCCTACCTAAGATAAGCTCTATTGTTGTGTGATTATATTTCTAGGTTTGATTTTTATTCGTTGATCTTTTCTAAGTTTCGAAATAGATCTTTGTTCATGAGGGAGTCCCTACTTAACTAGATACTCTATTTTATAATCACTAACATCTTTGAGTGATAACATCTTTTCATCATTTTATGACTTTTGATTTCCACATTTTTCTCATCATACAAGATTATAACTCTTTTGTTTTGATATTGAAAATTTTGAGTTTTATTCCCTAACAATGAAAACATTTAATATTATAATTATAAGGTGACTGTAATTTAAATTTACCTTTAATATTTCTGAAGACTTTTTTCTTACTCTTAGGTGTTTTGGAATTACTTTTTAGGTTGCCTCTCGTCTTTCTTCCAATTTAACCTCCATAAAAAAAAAAACTAGAATTTTAACTTGACTTGGAATCCATTTTTCTATTGAGTTTTGCCTACCTTTATGGTCATATATAGTATGTCATTTATTCTTTACAATTTTGGAACATCATAATATTTTTTACCTTTTAATCCAAACTATTCAAAAAATATTTTTCATAGTAACATCCCTATCATCCTCTTCTTTATTTTATCAAATTATAGCTATCTTTATCTAATAATCCTTTATATTGTTAGAATATTGAGTAAGGCTTTGCAATATATAGCTCTCTATAGTAATGGATATGGTCTTCTTCTTATAATAGCTTTTATATCATCCAAAATCTCAATAGGCCTTTTTAAGATATCTTCTTCTATTTAACACAAATTCATCCCATAAAATAATTTCATAATCAAGCTTAACATTTCTCTTCTCAGAATAGTTATGGTAATAAATTATGTAATTTGTTTTTTCCACTCTATACAAGCTTCTGTACCATTTTTTTCATTGGAAAGGAGTCTTCATTTTAATACTCTCTAAATTTATATCTACACCATTATGGCCTTTAACATCTCTTTTAAACCCTCTATCATGCATATCATTTTTTGACCAAAACTTTTCCTTATTAACAAAGATACTTAATCAAATTCATATGTATCTTTATCCTTATTCTTAAAATCAAATTCATTTATAGGTATGAGAGCACATCTCTCACACTATCTAGAATTAAGAAATTTTTGGGATAGTTTTTTCTTTGTAAATTAACAATCATAACATCTATTATATCCATTTGATCTCTTATATCACTAAAAATCATATTCACATGTTTACATTATCGTTACATTACTTATAACATAAACAATGTGTTTCTGGTCTCTTCATTAGGTTATTATTATTTTTTTCAAAGACATATTTAAATATTAAAAAATATGTTATGAATATACCTCACACACTCTCTTACATGTTTACACCAGAGTTATAAATTCCGTTCCGTTCCGGCCGTTCCGGCCCGTTCCAGTGCAAAATCCGGGACAAAACAGCGACATTTTTATCCCGGTAAAAATCCCGGCCTGTTCCGGAAAATCCAGCCGGATTCCGGCCAGAACGCCCCGGTTCCGTACCGGGCGTTCCGTTCCGGGTCAAGCCAAAACGACGTCGTTTACATTAGTAACAAACGACGTCGTTTAACCAATACATGGGCAAACAATTCACCTCCTTTCCCTTTCTTCTTCCCACTCCCACTCTCCCAGACCCAGACGAACGATTTCCCCCAATTTCCCCAATCTATTCCCGATTTCTCTGATCTCAAATTAATCCAAAAATCCCTTGTTTTCGATTCATAATCCAGAAATCCCTCACTTGAAAAGCTCAATTTGTAATCCTCAACCCCTAAATCAGCTCAATTTCTGAAACCCTAAATCAAAAATCAAAATCACGACGGCACAATTTCTTCCACACGGCGGCGCAATTTCTTCCACACGGCGGCACAAAATCTTCAGTAGTTCTTCTTCCCCAAATCTCCAGTTAAAGGTACACATTTGAGGAACCAAATCCTTTAATTTATTGAAAAATTGAAACTGTCGAAAATGCATGAATGTGAATGGAGAAATAAATTTTCTATTTTGCTCTAAAAATGCATAAATGTGAATTTATTATAGAGCAAGACTGGGTGTATAGGTTGAGATTTTGTATTAACTGTATTATAAAGCTTGAAGCCTTGAAGAAGTCTGCAAAAATGCAAAATCCTATTTCTGGGATTATGGGATTATGGGAATGTGGGATTGATGTTGTTGATGCTTGATAATGAATGCTTGATGTTGTTGATGCTTGATAATGGAAATGATTTTCGTTTTCGTGCTCTATATTTAGTGATAATGGGATTATGGCAGGTTTATAATCTTTATTTTCAATTCAACTACCATGCCTTTGGATTATCTTACTTTTTATATAGTTTTGTTGTTAGCTTGACAAATTTTGCAATTGAATTTGTGGAATCAGACACTTTTTTAATGTGATCAACTTATAAGGGAACCCACTTTTTTAACGTCAATCAGCCATGATTTCCTCTTCGTCATTCAACCATGATTTCCTCTATGTCAATATCCCTCTGATTCTGTATATATATTCCTTAAATCATGTTATTATTAATTCCTTTAATTAGCTACTACCTTGTACTATATCTTCAATCAGCCATGATTTCCTCTTCGTTAATCAGCCATGATTTCCTCTATGTCAATATCCCTCTGATTCTGTATATATATTCCTTAAATCATGTTATTATTAATTCTACCTTGTACTATATCAAAAGATGAGTAAAGATTATAAAAAATCTTACTCATGTATAGTCCTTGACTCCTTATAATTCTTTTTGTCTCAAGATTTAGTCAAAATGATTAAGGCTAATAGAATAGAGATATTTTCTTTACCATTGTGCATCGTCCATTAAGAGATTCATGTTTTGAAATCCAATTTGGTATGAATTTCAAATCGTGGAGTAAAGAATGATACATGCCTAACTTGTGTTATCTTTTTACAACAGATTAAATTACATGGCTGAAAACTCATCTAGTTGTGGGACTTCCATTTATTCAGCTCCAGCAAGATCAGATGATCCAGCATGGGCTCATGGACAGGTGGTTGCTGGTGTAAAGAATGCAAATATATGCATTTATTGTAATAAACGAATCAATGGTGGTGGTGTTACTCGGTTGAAGTACCACCTTGCTGGTATTAAAGGGGAAGTTGAACCTTGTAAAAAGGTCCCTCCGGAGGTTAAGTGGCAAATGAAACAACTGGTAGATGACATGACAATGGAGAAAGAGAGAAGAAAAAGAATTAGAACTGATATTGGAAATTCTCAATCAGTTTCCAATGATGAAGAAGTAGAAGAGGGTGATGCTGCAAATCCTCGTTCGGGTGATATACGCTCACAAATAAGTAGAAGAATGACAGTGCAAGGAACAAGTACATCTAGAAGAAGGATTCCTTTATTTGCTCCATGAACTACCCCGGGTTCCCAGCCTAGTATTAGAAGTGCAATGGCTACTAAAGAGATGGAACACAATGCAAGAAAAGCCGTAGCAACATGGTGGTATGATGCTAATATACCGTTTAACAGTGTTAATTCGTATTATTATCAGCCAATGCTAAATGCCGTAACATCCATGGGACCTGGGTTTAAAGGCCTATCATATCATGATTTAAGAGGATCATTTTTGAAAGATGTAGTTCATGATGTCCATGAATATATTTTAAGTATCAAGGCTGATTGGAGACTTTATGGATGTTCAATTATGGCTGACGGGTGGTCAAATAGGAGGAATGCACCAATTGTGAATTTCCTTGTCTATTCTCCGAGAGGCACCGTATTCTTGAAGTCTGTTGACACTTCAGGACTTCAAAAAGATAAAGAGACATTGCTGGAGATGTTTGATGAAGTTGTCAAAGAAGTTGGACAAGAGAATATTGTCCAGTTTGTTAGTGATAATGAGGCTTCATTTAAGGCTGCTGGGAAAGCTTTGCAGCAAAGGTATGACACCTTTTTTTGGTCTCCTTGTGTTGCCCATTGCATTGATTTAATGCTAGAAAATATTTGTGATCCAAGATATTTTTCAATGATTGATGAAACCATTAAAAAAGCAAGAAATATAACCAAGTTTATATATAATCATGCATGGGTTCTAGCTTTGATGAGGAAAGAATTCATAAATGGACATGATTTATGTCGTCCTGGCATAACAAGGTTTGCAACCCATTTCTTAAGCCTTCAATGTTTACTGAAGTTTAAGAATGAGCTTCGACAGATGTTTACTTGCACAAAATAGGTTGAATCAAGTCATGGCAAAAGTCGGGTTGGAAAGGAAATTGTTGCTATAGTTTTAGAAGATAAAGACTTTTGGCCGAGATGTGCACATATAGTCAACGTCAGCGAGCCTTTAGTACGAGTTCTAAGGTTAGCAGACAGTGAAGAAAAACCATCAATGGGATATTTATATGAGGCAATGGATAAAGCAAAAGAAGTCATCAAAACAAGGTTGAAAAATAGAATGTCTCAATATGGACCATATATTCGGGTAATTGATGCTAGATGGGATAAGCAACTTCATAGTCCATTACATGCAGCAGGATGTTTTCTTAATCCCGGAATATTTTTTTAGGCCTTCTTTTTTCAAAACAAAAGGAGGTAACTTCGAGGTTTGCTTACCACAATTATGAGATTGGTTCCTGATTGTGATACTCAAGATAACATCAGTGCCCAAATTGGGGAGTATAAGAGAGCAACTGGTGATTTTGGTATAACCCTAGCTATTCGTCAAAGAGAAAAGTTAAATCCAGGTAATAACTTTTATTTTTTACAATATAATGACTTTTTTTTATCTATAATATTTGATTTATTCAAATTTTCTTATCTAGTTTCATGGTGGGAGCAATTCGGCAATGATACTCCAGAACTTCAAAAGTTTGCAATTCGAGTTCTTAGTCAATGCTCTGTAGTGCAAGCTGGGTGCGAAAAGAAATTGGAGTGTATTTGAATACATCCATTCAAAAAAAAAGCGAAATAGGCTTGAGCACAAGAGATTAAACGATTTAGTATTTGTTCAGCTATAATCTAAAGATTAAAGCAGAGGTAAAATATCAATATTATTATATTAGTAATTATTTTCTATTACATTGCTATTAATTTTTTTAATTTCTTTTCG
Source organism: Salix viminalis (assembly GCA_029228465.1). Taxonomy (NCBI): domain Eukaryota; kingdom Viridiplantae; phylum Streptophyta; class Magnoliopsida; order Malpighiales; family Salicaceae; genus Salix; species Salix viminalis. The sequence goes on along the minus strand of CM055440.1, from coordinate 9,714,184 downwards.
TGTTTATTCTTTGTAGGAATATGAAGCGAGAACAAAAGATGCTTTAGATCCCATTAGCCTTGACAACATTGATCTATTGAATGAATGGATTTGTGAAGAACCGGTCTTCTTGATGGAGATGACATAAGTTGGGAGAGTATCGAAGCACCTTTCGCTACTTTAAATTTAGATGATGAAGAGACATGTGTAAATGAGAAGAATGAGCTTGGTGGAAATGACCAGCTATTGGAATGTCTTGTTGACGACTTTCCTTATGTTCCACAGCAAGATCAAGATCCTTATTTTTATATTAATGATGTAGAAGATGTTTGATGTATTTTTCTTTTATTTTAGAACATTTTACTTTCATAATATTTTGGAATTTTAAAGATGTTTCTAATTTTAAGATTATGTTTGTATTGTATAATTTAAATTTTATTTATCTTGAATTTAAATTATACTTGTTAAATTAATATTTTATTTTTTTCATATATATAATTAAATAAATATGAACAGTACAAAACCGGAACGGAACGCCGGAATGCACCGAAACCGGAACGTTCCGTTCCAAACAAAAAACCGGAACGGTACCCGGAACGGATTTTACAACTATGGTTTACACTCAAAGATGTGTTGTTCCACTCGTGTTTACTCTTTACTTGGATTTTCTTGATGTTTATATCATATCATCTTTCCTTTTATCACTTTTACTCCCCTCTTTAGCTCTTTTTTGAACAAAACAAAAATTTATAAAAAGAAATCAAATTGTGAGTACAAAAAAAATAATTAAAAACTCAAAGGAAGGTAGGAATTTAACCATCAAATTTAAAAGGAAAAAGGTAATTCAGAAATATAAAGGAGTTTAGGAAAAACTTAATAAACCTAATTAAATATGGAACTATCTCAATAAAACACAAAGCATAAGTCTTGTATAAGTAAAAGCTCATTCCATATAGTAATTTATAGGAAGAAATTTGCAATCTCTTATTGCTATGAAATTTAAACCCGATAAAAAAACATGACTTTTAAAATCTTCTAGTAAATTTTAGCTTGGTTCAACAGTCATATTGAAAATTATAACCATTAATATAAAATTTTTTAGATAAGCTCTAATACATGTTAAGTAGTCCTATATCTTATTTAGGTCACATTGATCAAGACTTGATCCTTCTTAAAACTTAAATTTATGCAAGATGCCACCTTATAATGAATTCTCAAAGATTACTCAGTCCAAATATCATGAATTAGCATATTAAATGCCTATTTGATCCTTCTAGTTGTTGCCTTTATAATTGGTTGAATAGACATAAGAAATAGATTCTATGGTGTTAGCTTATTGATTTTCATCATTCACAAAAAATAAAATAGGAGGTGAATTTATTTTTCACCTTCTCATTGGATAACAGAACCTAAAACACAGTTTACTAGAATAATGTTTTTTTTTCAATTTTATACTTTTAACATTGGATTTAATAGAGATTGAGATTTATAATTTATTTTTATTTTTAAGGTTATCATGGTCTCATGAGTCATGTCAATGGTTAATAGATTAACCTAGGTTTGGTTATTTCTTAGTGTCCTTTTTTATTGATATTTTTTTTCCAATTTCATCCATTAAAATTGAGGTTGATTGAGAATTAATTTTCATAATTTATCACGATCTTATGACCCGAGTTATGAATTTGGCAAGTTAACCTGAGTTAATTTGAGTCAATTCAATATTATGTCATCTCAATATTTTTTTTAATATATGATATTTATGTTTTTTAATTAAATTATGGATGTTCTCTTTGGACTCATTAAGTTAATCGAGTATATCGAGTTAACTTTCATGTCATTTAGTTTCTTTTAATAATAAAAAGTATTAGCAACATTGAATAATTTTTTAATATTAAAATAAATTTAATTCAATCAGTTAACCATTGTTGTAGTGCTCTTAACTGCAAATGCTTTATCACATTATTCTAACATTACCTTGTACTCCACCACACGAAGCTTCAGCTTCTGTAATTGGTTATAAGCCAAAGAAAGAAAGCAAATATTTGGATTAAGGGCGTTGGAATCAGTTTCTTTTTTAAAACAAAATATTTATTTGTCACATAGAAATAATATTTTCATAAATAAACTAGACTCTATAACTTTCTTTTATAATAAAAAAAAACATTACAAAACATTAATAATGTTTATTATATTTTATATAACAGCAATTCTTCTGTATAGAGTTGAAAACTATTTGTGTCAATATGATTATTAAAAAAAACAATTATGACATTGTAATGATCATATTATTAGAAAAAATAAACAATTATGTGCTGTTAATTCAACTGCATAACTGCTAATTCATTTTAGTTTCAACATTCAAATCTATATACTAATCTCTTCCAGTGGAAATAAAAAAAAAATCGAATATTAAAAAAGAAAGAAAGAAAGAAAGAAATATTAAGCGAAATTCTTTTTGATTTTCAATATATATTTGTACAAGACATATAGTTTAGAGCTAAAATTATCATGGTTTCATTCACTCGTAAAAATAACATAAAGGGGCTTTTTTGTTTTTGCTTTAATTTTAACACAAATAAGTTATTTCATTGCCCTCGAAATTTAAAAATTCTTGCCATTGATTTAGGGTTCTTTTATCTTTTATATTTTGTATTTATTGGGTGTCATTAAGAGCAATTGAATAATTTTATAAATAAGTAAATTTTAAAAAACAAAAACCTCAAGGCTCGTGAACAATGCTTCTAAGGTTAAAAAAAGAGTAGTGTCATCTAGTCGCTTAAAGCTTCTTATTGAAAGTGACTGAAGCATCTCATAGTCCCCTCCATATAACGTGTGTGACCTTTTATTTATTTTATTTTTTTTCCCTCTATTCTTCTTGATTTTCATGTTAGCCTTCTAAAAATAAAAATTAGGTAGTTTTTGACATTGTAGTAGTGTTTTCAAGTGGTGCAAGTAGCATACTTGTTTCTAGTTTGACGAGTATGGTTTTTTTAGATAGTGTTTGATATTATAGTTGTTTTTCAAAATATTTTTTTTTTACTTTGAAATGTATTAAAATAATATTATTTTATTTTTTAAAAAACATTTTAGACACGAGAACATCAAAACAATCTAAAAATATAATAAAAAAAACAAATTGTTTTGACAATAAAACCCTGTTATTTTCAAGTGAACTATTGAACTAAGTTGTGGAAAAACACCTAGGGTTATGCAAACATGGCACTTTACCAACCTTTCGTTAGGTTCTTGCTGCGATCCCAACAGGATCGATCAAGTGACCATGATCGTCTAAAGGGTTGTAACTTTTTTCACAAATACAATGCATCACACGTAAGAGCCGTCAGATCACTACCACCATGATATCGGGACCCACTTGGGGAATTTTGATATCCAGCTGTCGACATCATGATGGGTGAGACGTTGGAGTTAGGGAGATGCTTCTCTTGGTCTGGTGTTTGTCAAGCAAATACAATGGCCTGCATGGACCCCTACCAAATTCTCTAATACGAAACCCTACGTCCTTGGCATTTCTTCAATTTTCAGAAGTTTCCCTTGTCATTTTCGTACCTCACACACATACTATGGGATTACACTACATTACCATATGCTAAAATATGAGAATGAGCTTCTTCTTGTTGTTCTTAGCCCTCTTTAGTTGTATATCAATAAGTTGTAAATTCAAGATAAAATGGATTTGTAGGTGTCGTAATCAAATTTCCTGAAATGTCAATTTGTTGTTGGCGAATTCTTCTCGCAATACGTATAGCAGAGATTCTGAGATCAAATCCCAAATCTCGGATGATCCATTATAATAATTGACATTAACTAGCAATATGCAAATCGCCTGAAGGAAATTCGTCAATTATATATTTTGGCAACCTATTTCAAGATATTAGTACAAATGGTTGAAATGGATAGTCTTCGAATGACATGGTGTGATGGCATAAGGTTTGAGATCTGTATAAGAAAACTTGAGTTCAAGTCAGGACGTGCATCTCTTGTAAGAGTCTGAGACAATTGAGGTTTTATTCGCTTACCTGAACCGACAAAGTGTGTTTTCCAGAAAATTGAGTTTTTTCAAATAAAAAAAAGGGTTTAAATGGATAGGAAGTTTTTACTCACGTCCTATTAGAAAGAAGAAGAAGAAATCAAGATTACTAAATATTCATTACTCTTCTTTGTTAATCTCCAAGGCGAGTGCTAGACACTAGATCCCGTAATGAGAAAAGGCAAATTCTTGTATTTCATACCCTCGAAATCACAAAGATGTGTGTGCGCGCGCGCGAGTTAAAAAACAAATACAACACATATATCACCCAATTCTCAACCTAAATTATAATATAAAAAAATTCAAGAAAATCCTCCATCTATTATTGTATATTACTCCATCAATCCTCATCTTAGAATTCTTGCCTTTGAAATCATTAAACAAGAGTACAATGACACGATTTTTTTCAAATATTGTAATGATGGGATTAATTGGACAAGGCTTTATAGTTAAGTGATCCAATCAGGAATTTGTTTCCTTTTCCCTTGCCACTATTGCAAGAGGTCAGAAGTCAATCATTTTTTTTGGGTGTTCGACAATCAAACTAGATTTTAATGAGGAAAAGAACTAACATACTACAACAAAGGGTTTCATAAAAGCAGTACCGTGAGGTAATGGGGCAGAGAAATATGAGCAAAAGTTGAAAATGGTAATGTGGTAGAGTCCATCGACATTGCTGCTACTAGATAGCTAGGGAAGAAATTAAGGAGAGATGGGGCAGAACAGCCCATGATGTAAGCAAATTATTGGAAAGAGAATAAAAAATGAACAAAGGTTGTCTACTGTGATTGAAGGCACTCCAACCATATTATATAATTGATAATGGGACTTGGGAATTGATGACATATATGGAAACTATTAAGGAGACATAAACTAACATGATAAATCGTGTTCATAATTAGATCCCTTGTCTTCTCTTGCTTAATTAATCAATTATCTTCCTTGATTTTGTTCAGCCATGATTAAATGCATGAAAAATAACGGGAAACAATGAGTGGAAATTAGACGGGGAAGGTGAGAGGGGAGGGAGTTGGGGATGGGGAGATAGAATTTTGGGGAGATAGATCTTTAGAAACATAATATTCTTAGATTGTCTTGTCTCAAAAGGGCCCTCAAAGCTTTCATTATTAATTTCTTCACTGTGTTTGATATCATTGTTTTTTCTCTTGGAAGTATGTACTGATTGAAGCCAAATGTCTCTCATGTTATTGACAGCATCCTTCTCGTTTTCCTTTTTTTTCTCTGCATTAATGGATGGACAAATATAAGAGATATCTCTCGTCCAGCCAAATAATTATTTAGAATATCCTTAACACAGGACAAATGTATATTGTTCACCATTGTATCAAATCCCTCTTGACGAAGGTGAAGGGGGGGGTGTGGGATGTTGGGTATGGCCATCCATGTTTGCAACCACAATTTCCTCCTTTTTAGTTAATTTCTATTTATTAACAAATTTTAGGGTTGTTTATGTTGGATTACAACTTACATGGGCTAAAAGATTTAAAAAGGTAGCTTCGAACTCAGATTCTAGTGTTGTAATTGGGTTTATCAATGAAAATAGAGTGAGTATGGACAGAAATTACAATCTTACCATGCAGATTAAGAATATATTGGGTAGGAATTATGAGGTTAAACCTTACATGCTTACAGGGAGACCAATTGTATGGTTGATTGGTTAACTAATTATAAGCTAACTAGAGATTTGCTAGACAGAGAGTTTAATGTTCTAGTTGAGTCACCTTCAAGATTTTATACTTTGTTGTATGATGATATGATTGGATCTACTATATCTCATTTGATTTAATAGGATATATCCATCCCGATTATTACAATAAAAAAACTCCTTATGTACATATAAACTTAATATTTTTACCTCGGATTTTGACTCGGTTCTTCAAACACAACAAAGGAAAGGTACAGGATAGCTTAGCTGAGCTCTCAGCATCACTTTCATCAATGGATTCAAGAATATCGTGTAAGCTTTGGAAAACCAGCACATGGAATTATCTTGAATGTGACCACAGGAATAGCAGAAGGGGCAGCTTTGGCAAACCAGGACGTGGGGATTTGGCCTCCACACAAAAAAGCAATATTCCCGCTGGTATTAATGATAACATATACCAGATCAATTAACGAATGGCACTAGCTAGCTAGATGTGTTGATTTTTACCAGGATCAATTCTACGTTTTGTCGGTCATCACTGTATAATTTCTTAATTTTCTGTTGATGGTTCTTAGAATTATTGATTAATTTCTTTGTTTGAAGTTTATGAACTTAGTTTGTGTCGCTAAACAATATCGATAATCATGGTCAAATATTCTAGCACTGCTCAGGAGGGCATTGATCTATGATTTCCTGTATCGGGATGTAGCTTAGTTTTCCACTTTTCTTTATGGGCTTAGGGTTTTGTATTTTACAAAAAAAGAAGGAAAGAAAATAGCATCTTTTTTTTTTTTACAAAAAGTAACTAGTTATTCTTTTATTCAACAGAAGATTTGCTCGTCGGGTTTTGGCGTTCATCATCTCTCGAAGCTTGTATGTTCGTCACATTTCCCTCAAATTTCTAAAAACCAAACTAATTGTAATGGAAACTATAAATCTTAGTGTTAGGGACGTCAACTAGATATTATAAAAAAAAAATAGAAAACAATCTACAACGATTTTCATCAAATTGACTAGATACAAAGGGATGCATTAACCAAAAAATTTCTACGCAGTTTCATTAATCTTGAAACAAAAGAAAAAAAGAATGGAGATATAGATGGTTACATGATCTTCATGCAAGCACACCCACGACGTGGAAGCATACAAACACCCACGATGAACAAAAGAAAACAAAGAGATGAGTTATTTTGAATACTTAAAAGCTTAAGAGAGACGAGATGGATATTGAGATCAGCCAAAACAGATAGAGACATATATATATATATAGTGAATTAATTATTTGGAAATGTTTGTCACTTATTTAAAAAAGGTTGGTTTCTCGAACAGAAACTAGTTGGATTGGTTCTGTTTGTGTTTGTGTGTGAAATTGTTCTTTTATGAATGCCCTTTAAATCCCTCTCCCTGTCTAATTGATTCTTTTAATCTTAAAAATAAAAATAAAAAACAAGTAGCTAGGGTTAAAGCACTCCAATTACACCCAGACACAAACACTGATCAGACATGGAGCGTGGGGTGTTCTCCTTTACTTGTTCTTCTTCTCCTTCTTCTTCTTTACTTTTCTCTCCCTTCTTTCCATCTCTTTCTCTTTATCTTTTTTGGTTGTAATGTACAGCCTTTTCCGGGAAGATGACCCTTTTCATAACTGTTTGTGAGTGTGTTTGCGGTTGTTTTTTAAAGTATTTTTTGTTCAGAGATACATTAAAATAATATTTTTTATTTTTTAAAATTATTTTGAACATCAGTACATAAAAATAATCTAAAAACACCAAAAAAATTTATTTTAAAATAAAAAAAATTCATTTAAAAAAAAAAACATTTCCCACAAATTCTCAAATACCCCCTTAGTATCCATGTGCCCCCATCAGCTTCAACCAAGGTAGTGGATCATCTCATATGAAAGACAAACACCTAAAAGTATGGTGATCTTCTGACCTACGAGTGCATGACTTCTCGCAAAAATTGGTGAAAAATGAGGGAGAGGCACCTCCAAAGCGTGCGGCTTTCTTGCATTGTGTCACTATCTGGCAGCGAAAACATGGAACGTTAGTGATATCTTCTGTTTCGAAGCACTATTGCAAAGGAAAACAAACAAAAAGTGACCAAAAAGATGTTATAAGTGGTAACATGTCACACACTAGAACGATTAAAGATAACAAAGGCGCTTTTTAAACTATTTAGTATGTCATTATTCAAGTTAAGATTTTAAAATTAAAAAATTTATTTTTTTATAATCTTAGATTCGAATTCTGTGATTATTAATATAATAGTTATTAAAGATTTATATGTTCGTTAACTTCAAGACCCATAAAATTAATTGAGATGCATGTAAACTGATCTAGACACCAACGTTAATTTAATAAACAAAAGGCGAAATTTACAACCTAAAAAAGGTCTCTTTGAATTGACATATGCTTTGCAGGGAAGGATCTAAAGAGCTGGGATTTGTTATGTTACTTTTTTCAGTTTTTTTCTCATCAAACATACAATAAATGAGAGAAAAAGTTATCCCAACAAACCCTAATCATCAAATGAGATGTTGGGGCCCCCATAATTTAGGCATCTTTTCATCCACAACCCGGCTTAGAAATTTCTCCCAAAGTTGAACAGTGATAGCTCAAGAAACAAACCATGTGAGTGGGGAGACTAACCTTTAAATCCAAAAAGAGAAGTTTGCCTGTGCGATTCCAAAAGTCAAAGCATCAAATCCAATAGATCAAAAGCCCCCTTCTTTATAAAAGAACCAATGTGCAATTATCTATCTATATATATATATATATATATTCTAGCATGTACGCAGTAAGAAACACAAGATGAATTTTTTTTCCCTTGACATTCCACCGGGAAATGACAATATATTGTAATATGACCATGAACATGTTTTGATGTTTTACATAGATCAAATAATCATAGGATATATTTTTTTTCTTCTCTTCTTGTCTATATCCTCATTCTCCTGTCGATCAGACCAAATCCACATTTGTTTTGCTCTCGATGTTGGTATCCACTGGATTTCTGTCTTAAAATGAATTCTAACCACCCTGTCATTTTCATTTTTATCAATGAATCAGATCGAGAGGAAGCCTTGTAATTACTAAAAAGAAAAGGAGATGAAAGCAGCCCAAATGATTGAGCTGATATATATATAGATAGATATATACTATTTTAACTCCTCTGATTTTTCTGTAAATCGCTTTCGTATTAAATATTGTGGTTGTAAGGGAAATCAGTGAGTTAACATTGAATGAAGGGTAGAGTAGCAAGAGAAAATAATTAGTTTTTGACCAAGAGAGGGCAATTAAATAAAGAAATAAAATAAAACGCAGAAAATGAAAGATATCATCATAGTGTCTTCTTACAAGTTCTTATGTAATATTGATTTTCAAGGTATGATTTTCTATACAATTTGACAGGCACAGCTCACATAAAGATGTTATTCACTTTGATTTCGAGCTGGTGGGGAGGCCCTCGCCTTTAATAACTTGACAGAACTCAGAAACAAAGAAAACAATATGGGACTTGCTCGTTTGTTTCCGGTCCTTTTTTTATTAACATGAATATTCAAGTTAATTTATATGTATCTCGATTAATTCTACGAGAAAATTGCGCGCAAGTGTGTATTTGATCCTAATGTGTTTCCAGTCCAAATACTCTTTTTTTGATAACCGGAGTATCTGGGTCAGCTTACGCGCACCACAACTAATTCCCGGACTCATTGAACATCTTGTAAACTCAATGAGCATGTAAGGCACCGCAGGGATGCTCGTCGGTTGATGTGTTTGTGAAGGAAGGCAATAATTGGTAGTTGAAGAATAGGAGAAATCATCCATCAACAAAACTATGGGCATGCAAGTTGCTGGGCTATATATTTTTGCATCGAATATTCAGGGACCCAAGGGCCTGTTAGTTTTTATTTTTATTTTTCCTTTTCTTTTTCATTTCTAGTTTTAAGTTTTGTACAGAATGTAGAAAATGTGTTCGAATAATGAGTTTAAAAACTATTTCTTACTTTTAAAATTAAAAACATGCTCAAACAAAAAAAAACAAAAAAATAATAAGTTTTTTTTTTGCTATACAATGCTATTTATTTAACGTTTTAAAAAAACATCTCACTAATTAGTTCTAAATTCTAAAACAGGATAATAAAAACAAAGTCTACATTCTAAAACATCTTCATGTAGCTCAAATCTCTTATTTTTTAACATTCTTTGCAGATTTTAGGGGTGAGTAAAAAAATTAAATAACTGTTTTAACAAAAACATTGAAAAAAACCACATCATTAAAAAAAAAAAAAACGATTAACCGATTAGAATTTTTAAATATGGGTCTTAGTTTCAGTAAAAAAAAAAAAAAGGAACCTAATCAATCGGACCGGTTTAAAATTTTAAATTACAAATAAAATTATAGATTACATATAACCCTAGCATTTGTAAAGACTCAAACTCTAGCATTTGCAGCAGCTGCCTGCCCCTATCCTTTTCAGTTTGCAGATACAGCTTTGAGCTTCCTCATCTTAACCAGTAGATGCAGTGACTGTACGTGTGATTATTTTATTTAGAAATATATTAAAATTATTTTTAATTTATTTAGAAATATATTAAAATTATTTTTAATTTATTTAGAAATGTGTTAAAATTATTTTTTATATATAAAAATAATCTAAAAATACAAAAACAAAATAATTGTAAGTCAAAAATGAAAATAAAACTCTTTTAATTTTTTTCAAAAATATTTTTAAAATACAATGAAAAGCAACCCTTCCTCATCCTGCTTTCTTGCATCAACAGCTTCATTCAAGTTGATTTCTTACGATACTTTCCAAGTTCGTTCCTCATCCCCAGTTGATTTCTTTTTGCTCTTTTTATAATATTATAATCATAAAAAAAAAAAGATTATTAGAGAGGCAGACGATCCCTCCAATACAATGTCAGTTTTTTCTTTTCCTTTTCTTTTTAATCGAGAAGATACAAGTTTAAACACACAAAACCCCCCAAAAATAGCATAGGTTTTTTCGGTTTTAAGCATCAAAAAACCAAATCAAACCGAACCAAATCACAGCAGTTTTAACCGGCATCGGTTCGGTTTTGTTTTTTTTAAATTATTAAAAAATTGGTTTCGGTTGTTTTTAATGTAAAAACCGAACATGACCGAATTTGCTCACCCCTAGCAAATCTCAGTTTTAACTCAAACATGTTTTTCTCTTTTATCTGGATGAATTAATGGATCTACCATATATGATTGAAAAACTTGGGATGTATAGTTTTAAAAACTTTAATCAAATCAAAATTACAATTATAGCTCTATATATATCCTAAAAAGTACAGAAAGGTCAATTTAGAGTAGATTTGACAAGAATTGACAGGTAAACTCATCATTTGAAATAATATGTTCTAGAAATCCATTTTACCTAAGCTTTTACAAAAACATATCTTCATGCTTCTAGTATCTTAGTGTAAAATATTAGTTTGATCTTATGTGTGGTTTTAGAAGGATTTCTAATATTGCAAAACTAATCAACAAATATTTTAAGGTCAAATTTTGACCTCACTTAGTTTATATCACTCTCCTTTTTTTAAGAAGATTCAACCTTAAACCTGTATCATAAAAAACATCTTCTAAGTTTAAAAAATTAGTACCAATCTGAAGAATAACATCATTATTAAAACCAAGAAGAACGTTGTAACAAAGAAGGTCCCTCTAATATAAAAGCTTTTTTCTAGCTATATTCCTTTCTTCAATTTCAGTTATTCCTTATTTATTTGCTTAGGTGTCAGAGATATAAGAGTTATAGGTCTTCCCATTCATCTTAAAAGAATGCATATTTTTCATTCCAGTATGCATAATTCTCTTATCGTACTGTCATGATTTATCGAGCAACAAAGAACTAATTTATATTGGCTTAACATCACATAACACCTCATCATAGTATTTTTACCAATAGAAAAGGCAATTAGACCTATTTATTCATTTTTACTTCATCAGTATCATTCAATCACTATAATTTATAAGGTATGAGATGTTTGGTAGTGTGAAAGTTCAACTCTTCCACCAATTTGGTATTAAGTATACTAGTTAAACTACCATAACCTGTAATTAAGTTACATATCTTATTTTAAACATGGCATTGGGGTCTTTGCCCTATTAAATTTGGTTTTATCAATTGGCATTTCATTCATTTTAGATTTTCTTCATCAAACATTTCATTTGTGTAATCTAAACATTTATATTTGTAATATTGAAGTTGAATAATTCAAATCCATATTCAGAAAATTAAAACATGATTTAAAATTTCATATACACGCTACCACTCATCCAAAGTTGGTCCAAAATCCCCCATGACCTTTAGGGTTTGAAACTCTTATTCTTATCAAAATGTTATCAAATAATCAGGAAATTATTAAAAAACAAATTGTGAAATGTAGAAGGCACCCAAGGTTCTAGCATCAATATTGGCACCATGCTCAAACAATTTATCCATAATATTAAAGTGACCATCCTAAGCAGTATGTTGGAAAGCAATCACGACTTTTTATTTTGGAGCCTAGACACATTAACATTTAATCCCTTATAAAGTAATTGTTTAACCTATTACAAGGCACCTTTAATCAATAAGTAATTCCTAAAGTCTAATTCTTAGCATAACTTCCTTAATTCAATACAAAAAAAGTCTCTCTTAATATTTACACAGAAACTTGCATAAGCAAAAATATAAATAAATACAATGATGCAAAGCAAATAAAGTTAAAATGAAAGGAAAATGATGACATAGAAAAAATAAGAAATTATGTCTAATAAAATAGAAAAAAAAGAGTTAAAAATTAACAAGAAAAATATTGCAAATACCATATAGTAACTTCTAAGATTTATTGCAAAGCCTTTCATGTGTCTAATTGTTATGAATTTTTTACTACATATGAAACAAGAATTTAGAATCTTCTAGAAAAATTTCAACTTAATCCATCAATCATATCAAAAGTTATGTCCATTAACATAGAACTACATATTAAAAAACTAAATTTAATTCGAATATAAGTAAGAAAACAAATTGAGTTTGCAAGTCATGTAAGAAATAAGACACTAATATATTGAATCAACTCATTGAATATCTCTTTAATCTTCCTATTTGTTAACCTTTTGATAGGCCTAATTAGCACATATAATGGATTATGTAGTGTTGTTTGATGAATCTCATCACAATTATAAGAAAAAAAAATATTTATGTTATTCTTATAGGGTTGTATAGAAAAAGAATAATTAATTAAAGGAAATAACATAAAAAATAAAAATAATATATATGTATATATATATATATATATTACAATTTAATATTTATGTAAATTTAAAAAAAAAATCATGTATGCAATAGTTTCATATATAATCACAAAAAAAGGTAATGGTTACAATAGAAAATATTACAATAAAAAACTCAAATACCATTTAAATTATGGAATAATAAACAAATTTATTTAAAAATAATTTTAATTAATTATATAATTATTATTTTATTTTAAGATATAAGTTATATATAAAAAATGAAGAAATCCTAGAAAATCAAGCTCAAGTGTTTAGGCCTAGAATGATGGCTCATACATGCCTAGGCTAGCAATGCAAGCATGTTTAAAAGCATAATTCCATATTTGGGCTTGTTAATTTATTTTGCTCCATCAGTATGTTTTAAAAGAAATATTGCATCAAAGACAACACATCATATTATAAATTACTTAATTACTCTTAAAAATATATTAAATTATTCTTTAAGAGCTTTTTCATATTTTTATCATGATTTTTTGGTTAATATCAAGTTAACTTAGAAGTTTTTTGTATTTTTATCAAGTATTAATAATTATTAAAAAAAAATGTTTGGGTGATAGTGTGGAGCCTTTTGGGGATCAAACACCACCTCCCACTAGGGATTTTGAATCATCTTGGAGTCACTTTCATGACAAGGCAATGCTTGTTTTTCTCCTCGATTCTCGTGTTTGGCCCTTTAAAAATTTAAAGTAACCCTAAATTCATTATTTATTCACGGTTCATGTTCTTTTCATTATCATTTGTTTTATTAGTGATAATTTATAAAATTAGAATTCTTTTTCAATTTCATCCACCCATCCTCTTTAATGTTTTATCTTTCAAATTTAGTCCTTCATCTTCTTAAGGGTTTTTTTTTTATCAAATTTGAGCTCATTCTTTTTATTGTTTTTTTTCACTTTGGTAGTTTTTTAAAATTATTTTTTTCTTGATTTCATTCTTCAACATTAAACATATTGGTAATCACAGGTTTTATTAGGTATGGATCTAGGATTTCACGAGTTGTGAGTTTTAAAAAATAATACCAAGTTTAGAAGATTCACTTGAGTTTGTTTGGCTTTTTTCATTTTAAAAAGTAAAATCATGTTTCTTTTATTTCATCCTTCATCATTTATTCATGAGCTATGTTATTTTATTTTCTATATAGTTTTTACACGTTTTAAAAATAACTCGGGTTGTCTCAATTATTTTTTGTAGAATTTACTTTAGTAATTTTTTTAAATTGATTTTTTATTTCATACTTAACATTAAATTGATTAAGAATGAATCTTTTTCAATTCCATCTTCAAAGTAGGAGTTTTTTTACATTCAATTTCGTAATTTTTTTCAACTTTCTTTCTATTATTTTATTTTGGTCCCATCACTAAAACCATGGATTTGGTGAGTTAACCCATGTTGTCCTAGGTGTTTCTATCATAGTTGTTAATTTCGTGCCATTCCGGCCGGAATGTGCCATGCCGTTCCGGTCGCCGTTCCAGTTTTTTTATTGGAATGGAACGTTCCGGTTTTGGAGCGTTTCGGGGTTGTACTGTTTACATATAATTAATTAATTATATATATGAAAAAAATTAAAAAACAAAAAAAATATATAATTTTTATTTTTTTATAAAATCAAAATTGATACAATAATTTTATTTTTTTATAATATATATTTTTTTAATTTTAATATATATATAAGCTATATGTAAGTTTATATATATATATATATGAACAAACATGCACCCGAACAAATCCATTCCCACATCGCTGAAATAAGAAGTTTACTAACTTCCTGTGGCTTTAAATGATGAAGGACTGAAGGTTATCCACTTATCCCACATCAAATAAATAAAGTTCAAGTCAAAGAATTGTGTCTATAAAACTAAATCAAGAAGACATGCAAAATCAGCTCACCTGAAATGATCTGAGGTCAGTGACATCAGATGTATTTAGGATGTGTGCTGGTTTAAGAGTTAAATAAAAAGTAAAATGATTTTTTTATATAGCCGAAATGGCACACCCGGAACAGAACCGAGGTGTTCCGGCCGGCATTTGGCCGGAATTTCCGGAACGGGCCGGAATGAAAACCGAGACAAAATTGATGTCGTTTTGTCCCAGTTTTCTTACTGGCATGGCACGTTCCGGTTGTTCCGGCCGAAACGGCACGGAATTAACAACTATGATACATACTGCTCAGGAAAATGTCAAGGCAAAAATATTAATTTGAGAAATATTTAAAAAAAAAACAAAGAGGCAAAACTTCAATGCCCCTTCAAATTGATGAGCTTTAACACCCATTTTGCTTAGGAAGAAATGCAAGTTGGGATGCCATGTAATAACTGAGTTTTTTTCCCCGCACAACTTCAAGGACATGATTAACAATATCCTTGATGCCATTGCAACCACATACTCTGTTTAGCACTACATTTTAAAAAAAAATGAAAATATTTGAATTTTTTATTTTATTTTTTATTTTAAATTTTTTAAAAAATGATATTTTTATATCATTTTCATGTGCTAATATCAAAAATAATTTATTTTTTGAAAAAAAATAATCATTTTGATGCATTTCTAAACAAAAAATATTTTCAAAAATAACCACGGTCTCACTGTCAAACATGAAAACAATCCCGTCCAAGAAGGCAAAATTCTTTGTGCCGAAGTGTTTAATATTTCAAGTTCCAAACCAGTTATTTAGCACAGAAGCAAATCGCAACTCAATTCCAGAATAATATATACAGTAAGCAAGAGGGGACAGGGGATAGCATGTACATACAAGTCGTCCAGCACAAGATCCCTGGCAAGGTCTTCGTCGCATTGAAAAAGGTTTAACGCAACCATCTCTTTTCAATAATTATCGCAGGGCAACCTATATGTACGGGTGATGCGAATCTGAGGCAAAAACAGATAATCATTGGCAATTACAGAAATCAGCATGCTTGTTACAATTAAAAATTAAAAGGCAAGAGGAACGGAAAAGAAAACCCTGTTAAATGTTATTCCGACAGAAAATTGTTTGTTTAATACTGAATTCCACTTCGAATTCAAATCCCCTTGGGATTAAGGTTTGGGAGATATTGTGTATTAGTTATCTATTATGTAGTTGAAAATCAAACGTTGTATCAAAAAAAGAAAAAGAAGCTGTTTTGTTGACATCTGTACTATGCTTGCTTATCAAACAGTTTGATGTTCAAATTGAAGATAGTGGCCATGGCATCAATCTTGCCATCAGTGCCAAATCATAGAATGGTCTTACTATACATCACAAAACCTAAGATTAGACCCATATATTATGCACTGGTCAAGGATCTTGCCAGGTCCATACTGCTGTTCTGGGTTTTGGGATCAAACAAGTATGCAATGATGGATAAAAAACAGGGTTCAAAATAATGAATTGGCGTCCATGATTCACCATCATAGAATGACAGAAGACAGAAGTAACAAAACCATAAGGCAACCAAAACTATCTGTGAGTGTGTGCATGCCCGCAATCGTGCATTTGTGATTAGATTATCAATTTATATCTCTTTGCTGAGCAGGATCTGGCATGTGGATAATTGCATAAAACTACGGCAACCGTTTACAGTATATTACCTGAGCAAATGCATAAATTGCTCGCAAGATTCTAGCATAATCAGTTCCAAGCATTTGAATGACTACATCTGCCAGAAATGTGCCCCACAACCTGTATAAAAAACCAACAGAAACAAAGCAGTCATACAAGCTAAAGTTCTAATCAATTACCTGAGCCAGATAGTTGACTCAGGCATCACAGCAGCTTGATGTGTCTTTGATAATTAGGGTTAAAAAACCAAGCAAAGAATGAAAAAGAAAAGGGCAGAGAGACAACAGAGAAAACAATATAGATAGCCCTCCTAAGCACATCCAAGATTTCATTCACAAACTTCAGAAGCCAGTACATCCATTTCAGAGCACTTCAGATATCACTTAATAAACACGAAAGATTAATTGTGGCAAACCAAAAATTATTTTATTGGTCAATCCTGCATCTTCAGAGTTCAGAATTAGGATACGCATGCAAATTTATATCCTTGAGCACTAAAGTATCTCCAATTGTTGAGATAAAAATGATAAAGTACCTTCAGCCATGCAGATGTATACATGGAAATAGAATTCATAGATACACATTTATGATTATTACACATTGAAACATCTAATTAGAAAGTTTAGATTTATGTGAACATTTCCTTATCTGAGCAAGGTTAATAGGTGGAACGAAATTTATTATTTGTGTGCAGCCCAAGCATAACACGGAAACCATGGAGTTTCAGACCATGTGATGTTCACTACAGTGTTATTACTACCCTTAAAATCATAGGTTATCCTGATCACTCTTCAGGATAATGAATGCATGGATTTACATCATGGTTAAGCCTCTCTATCCAATCATGAATTCAATCATTTTATCAAATGTTAGTGGCAATAAAAAACAAAAACAGAGATAAACACAGCTAGAACATAAATAAGTTCTTCATTGAAGATGAGATAATACATTGGACCAAGCAAAGACATCATGCTCCTCAAACCCAGGTATCTTGACACAGCTCCAACAAAACCCTGTCCACAGTTAAAAGAATGAGAAATACTAGCACAGAGGAGCAATAACACTCATTGTCTTGAACCAGCAAAATATAGAAAAAAATATGTGATTATGATTATTGTGTTAGCACAGAACAGGTAGCAAAACATATTTATACTGTTAACTGTCTAGAAGTGAATAGATTTACCGAATATCCACATCCTAGTTGAATTGACCAGAAAATATTAAAATTCATCAATTTTAAATAGTAATATAAATCATATCATGAGGTCTCACACCTAACAGCATAAGCTTTTATGTAAGATGGTTCCTTGACAATTATAACATGCATTTCATAGTGAATTATTACATATACTATAAGGAAACCTGCTTTTTCTGTAGAGATGACAATTTAGAAATTATATGGGTGATTTTGGCCAATTTTTAATTGTAGCGTTACTATAGCTTTACTGTGGCAAAATTGTGATTTTTTTTTTTTAGAAAACAAGTTTTTCTTAGATTTTTTTCTCTTTATACTTGGCATTTTTTTTTTATCATTTTTCACTCGACCTATTTATCAAAAAAATTTCTTATCTTCATTTTTTTGTAATGTTTATTTTTTCCTTTTTTTTCTCTACACTTTTTTGGAAAAAAATATTATTTTTTAATTCTTTACCCTTCGAATATTTATCACTTTACACTTTACCTATTTTTTTCATTACACTTTTTTTTTGAAAAATTATTCTGAGGTCTAAAGAAATGGTATTTTACTGTAGCAATTGCAAAAATATTCTATTTTTCTATTACATTAAAAATTAGCTTGAGATCATATATATTTTTATTAACGCATATGATATTTACTATATTTTATTATATGTAAGCATCGACTTTGTTATTCACTGTTATATTTTTGACTCGTCAAAAAACACATTAATAACACTTACACATTAACTTTTTTTCATTAGAAAAAAAAAATCCAAAAGCTTACATATTTATTTGTTTTTTTTGCCAAAACAAATCACATGACCCGCAAGTAAGCACAGGTCAAATAACTAGTAACACCTATTGTTTGTTTATTTAAGTTCCAATAAAGGAGTTCAAATGCTTCACTTGCATGATGCAACCACCAACTATAGTAGCATCTTCGAAGCATGGAAAAGCATTCACGAAACTTGTCAAATATAATGCTATAATTACCTGCTTTGCCACAATTAAGGCCGCTCTGGACTCCAAATTAACGGCAGCCAATTGTCCACCCTTTATACAAAGAAAGAAATGTGTACATATTAGTGATCTTTTACATATTATCTAATTATCTAATTCAAAGCACAAGATATCTAAAGTTGTAACAAGATGGCCCATAAATTCAGCCAACTAGGTGATACCAAATTATATCAGAAAAAAACATCCATTTAGCATCATGAGGGAAAATGGAAAGCCCCTTACATATTTATACAAATAAAGTGGGTGCATTTAGAATAAAAGTGAAACAATCAACCCTTTAAAAACTACACGGGCTTCACTAGAAGCTTGGTTTCTACCTAAGCACTTGAGAAGCCAAGCTTGTGCACCTATTTTGAGGTTCAATCAGAGCTCAAGCCAAGCTTGGATGTTTTACTTCTTAGTAATAAACTTACTTGAAAGGCTGGATATTTAACTTCGCGCTGCTTGATCATAGGCCATACAATTGGGCAAAGCAGGCCTAGATAACAATAACACTCTAGTCTATTTAGCTCCAGAAATCTTAATCCTATCTACAGGTTGTCAACAACATGAATCCTTATCTATTAACCCAGTAATTAAGACAAAAATTGGCCCTAAAACACTTTCTTTCTACTTTGATTGACTGTTTTATTGTAAAAACAAACCTCCAACAGTTGATTTTTTTTTTTCTTCCAAACTATCAATATTAACATAAATTTACATTGAGATCCTTTGCAAGACTTTGAAGATGCATCTAGTACTTTGGGATTACAATATTCGCATAAGATATCTTCAAATAAAGCACAAGTTGAGTTGACAGTAGAGAAATGAAAATAACATATAACTTGTTTTAGGTACTCTGATATGTGTAATTTGGCAAGATCCTATGGCATCATGCCTGAACCAAAAGCAGTCATGTATTGTACAACTACACACAAAAACCAATAAACCATTTCCATTTAATGCTTGTAAAAGAGAAATAAATAATAAGAAGGCAGAAAAAAACAAAAGATTCTTAGATGACATCAGGACATTAATTTGTTTTACAAGTCCTTTGCAAAGTACATGTTTCACTGCCACATTCTATTAAGGAAAAATGTTACTGCATTCATATTTATTCCACAACTACATAATAATGCTGCCAATCATGTACCTTCTTGATGATTTCCTTTTTTATTTGATAGTTTGCAGCTTCTAGAAAAACCTTCCCCGTTAACTTCTTAGCTAACTACATCAAAAAGAATACTCGCTTAGGAACACAGTGAAATGATCAATGATGAAATAAACTAACTGACAAAAAAAAAATTCTCATGATCTTACCCATTGATAAACTCTTGTCAATGTAAACACACCGCCACCCTTAAAAAAGAAAAGTTAAAATAAATGAAGCAAAAAATAATAATAATAAGTTGTTCGTGTTAGAATGCGAGTAACCACCTTTAAAATGATTGACTGGAGATCTGCAGCACCGAGTTTCTGTGCAGCAAGGGCTTGTACCTTCTCTTGACTAAGTCCAATTCCTAGACTACCTTGATCATCTGAGGTCTTAGATAACTCCCATAAGCCTGGAAAAGTTCCTGATTGTTCACTATACGATGGCGGAAGTAAGTTTTAAGCCATCTTACAGCTTACTCAGAAAGAAATAAGCATTTTTTTTCCAAATAAATATAATGCTCAATATTAAGAGATCAAACAAAATGGCCATCAACTATAACCAGTTCATATACATGCATCCATGAGAGAAGTAATGATAGAAGAGGCAAACTAAATAACTTTCATCTTTACATTTATAATAAAGTATTTTTCTAGCAGAGGCAGCACCAATACAACTGTTTAAAACATTGGAAGTGAGCAATCACTATAGCATTCTGGCATTGAAGAATTAGAAATAAAATAGCAGAAGGTAAAGGTAGCTACCAATCAGATATCAAAATCCTTCTGAATATATACATTGGAACATCATCCAGCAGCACTACTAGAGACAGCTAACATCATAATATCAAGCCACACAAAGAACATTCCTATTAGATTCAATTTTAAACATACAAAATCAGTCTTGACTCCAGCAGCCTACTCTTCTTTTTTATGAAAATCCTCATTCCATCTTGCTTTAAAAGAACTAAATAAATAAAATAAAATAAAAGGCACCAACTTTAAAATAGATAGCAAAAAAAATCATCCATTTACCAACAATCAAGGAGAAATAAATCCATAAATTAGAAATTCTCCTCAATTCAAGCACATCCAGAGCACAATTGAAAGGAGTGGATCACGTATAGGACAAGGTGTCCCATGTTAAGATAAAGCTTTATGTTTTCCATTAAACAATTTCAATTTAACACTGCAATATATTACTTACACGTTCTTACAACCACATGAATCATTTTATACTGTAACAAAATTTGCTTACAATTACAACAATCAATCCATTCTTTCACTAACATTTATAGAGCCCACCTCATCTTCACTTTCTTACAAAATTAAGGAAACAATCAAGCACTACATCCAATAAACAAAATTTACCTCGCATATTCCTCAAGCAGATGAAGGAAAATCTCGGCTTCTAGGTCTTCCGTCGACAATTTACTGGAGCAACCAATGCTCAACTTCTTTCTAACTGTAAGCAACACGTTTCTATACGTAGGCCTCCAGCCCCTATATCAACAATAACACCCACACCGTGTCCAAAAATTAAAATATATATATATGAATACAGAGCAATGGAATAGCAATATGAATAGGAAACCGACCTCAAAGTGGACCTGGCATCGGCAGCTAGGAATAAAAACCTTGACTCAAGACATGATATCATATCTTCTCGTTCTTCCAAGTCTTGATCCATCATTGCATAATCAATTTCCGCTCTTTTACTCGCTATTGATTTTAGTAACGGGCTAAAGTGACTGGAATAAGGGATAATTAAAAAGAAATTAAAGAATATTTTCAATTATTAACTTGAAAAAATTGAAATTACCTGGGACCGAAGAGGATATATTCGAGTTCATACAGCTCTGAGTCAGTAGCGAGTTCGAGTACGGACCGGAGATCAGGGTCAAATAGACCGTCTTGGCTTTTTGGTGAAAATGAGACATGGCTGCTACAGCGGAGTGGTGAATACAAAGTGTTTTGAGTACAGATTGAGCTGCGAACAGAGAAATAGTATTTGGGAGGAGCGGTGGAGAATGAGGAAGGAAGTGGCGACAATGCTGAAGGAGTAGCAATGGCAGTCGCCATGGCTCTACTGAAGTCTCAGATTAGTCACTCACTTCCAGTGAGCCACTCATTCTTTCTCGTTGACACTTGATGGCAGACCCCACCTTCCCCTTGTATTTCCATTTGAGTTTCTACTAGATAGGCGACTCTGATTCGCTGGGCCGGTTCAAATTTCTCGTCGGGTAAAAAAACAAGCAATGATAGCTTTTTTTTCGAAAGAGTAATAGAAATATATAAAACAAATTATTGATTCAATAATTTCAGAAACTTTAATGACCAAATGGAAAAAAATATACATTTGATCACCCTCTAAATATTTTAAGTAATATAATTATTTTTCATCTAATAACAAAGAAAAAAATGAATGAAAATGGAATAATCTTTTAATAAAAAAATAAAAATTGAAGCTCAATTAAAAGCCATGATAAAGTTATAAAGAAGCTCAGGATGTTTGTTTTAATTATTTTTTAAGTAATATAATTATTTTTCATGATAGAAAAATATAAAAAAAAAAATTGAAACACCCTTAAACCCCATTTTTATTTTTATTTACATTTAAAGATAAAGAAAGTTATTTTATTGTTTTAAAATACATATCAATTTGTTCTCTGATAATGTCCAAATATTACCTCAATAGAAAAATTTATTGACTTTTTTAGAATAAAAAAATCATCATCACAATGTTATGATTCATGATTCACAATGTAATGAGTCTAAAATAATGATAACTTTTAGTGTGTTTTTTTGTAATTGTAATATTTTAATATTTCTATTATAATCATTTTATCGGGATTCTCATGGAATTTAATAACAGGAAAAGCATTAAATGTTACTTAAACCTATTATAAACAGGTTGAGCCCTATCTAGCAAAATGAGGATATGGTTAGGGACTGGCTTGTGGAATACATAATAGGTTCGGGACTATTTTATAATTAACCAAACCTTATGTGGCTTGTTTCTTCAAGAAAAGGGGAAACCTTGAAAGCTTTAAAAACTAGGTTCCTATCGTTAACATTTTCCTTCGCTAATTATCTATTTCTGAAGGAAATAAAAAACTGATAACCAGTTGACTTGTTGACAGAAAATTATAAAGAAAAAAAAAGGCAAATCTCCTGAAGGATCCATGCAAAACATATTCACAACTAAATTAAATGCAACATCTGAAATTGGGTTTCTGCTAAATTTGACAGCAGTTATCACGATACAAACTCATCTTGCAAGAGAATCTCGTAAATATCAGTTCTAAGATTCAACTCCTTATCCCGCATTACGTCTTGGAGATCTGACAACTCTTTCACAGTTAGGATGGAGTTCAACTTGAGAAATCCATCAAGCCATAGTTTTTTTGACCTGAGGAAACAATAAAGCGAAACTCGCATTGAGGAGGTAGCATGGGATGTCACTGACTAATTATTTACGATTTTATCCTGCTTCAATAATAGACAGGATGAAGATTCCAATATAGTCTATTCATTAATAGGGGAAGCCTATGATTTTCTGATAGCAATAGTCAAATTACTGCAATCCTCAGGAGGGCACCATTTTTTATAGAAGCATGCATGCCATTTTCTTTTCAACAATTTCGTGTTAATATGTTCTCTAGCAGTCAATTATATGCACTGATATAATTTACACAATTATAGTCCTGAGTTGTTGCGTGTATATTTGGACAGAATTCTATTTTATGGATAAAAGTATCCATAATAGTGACCTCATCAAGAAAGCAAGCACTTACCATGGACAGGCATGAATAGCTCGAAAGAAAGCGCGCTTGGCTGCTGAAGGATTGCACGCTATGTCAATTTCATAAGCAATGTACAAACGCCAGAGTATAACTGAGCTGCTCAATCTCTCATTTTCTAATGCTCTTTCAAATAACCCATGGATTCTATGCTGGGAGCTTCCCCGACTCATCTCAAATGACAGTGTGAAAAGCCAAAGAATTACAGATGGTTTCCTGAGAAAATCATGAGAATAGAGCCACGATAAGAATATTTAAAGAGAGAGGCATATGTAACCTTAACAAAGATATTGCAAGGCGGCTTATGGTTAGATGTATGTCATGCCATGCTAAAAGCAGAAGAACCAACACAGCAGATTTAATAAATTTTGAAGTTGTAACAGCATCCTGAAGCAACAATTCATTAATTATCTTCACATCTATCATTCTTCAAGCAGCTTGGAATTCCTTGCTTATTTTACAAACACGGGAGTTTCACATTGAGCTATACCCATGGCAGGGAAGTTTCTGCAGGTCATTTGCGGTGGTATCATAGCAATGCAAACCACTTGAGCCTGTCCTAGAATGCAGGCACCTTCTTCTGTGCCGTTCCACCATGCTAAGCATCATATCTTGCATATTATAATAATTCACTGGTGGAAAATTTTACACAAAGCAGCATAGATGGCAGCCTTAGGCTGTCGTTATGCGATGAACAAAATCATGCAAAAAAAAGGGGAATCCTTTGCATCCACCAACCCTCTCTCTCTCTCTCTCTCACACACAAACACACACACACAAACTGCTAATGTATCATTGAAAATTTAAGATTAAAACTAGAGAGAAAGCAAAGAGCTGAGGCAGCCATCCTACTTTTGGAAGTAGTCATCAAACATCCAGCGCACTTTATTGGGTGTTGTATAAAGATGGCTGATCTCCAATAAGGCCTTAAATAGTTCAGGGCTGGAGGGATAAATTTGCAGCCCCTTCAAGATGCAGTCCCAGACTTTTGATAAACTTGATTGCTTATGATATCTTAAAAGCATCCTTACAGAATAGTTGAACAAGAACTCGAGTTGGTAACTGTGGCATCTTCTATCTGCAAATTAGAAAAAAATGAGTAACTCATAAGAAAAGAATACAGACAATTCAATGGAAAATATTAAACCCTATCTACTGTCCAGTGGTCACTGCCCTGAACCCTCCAATTATAAACCATGAGGTTTTTGCTGAGGGCTATAAAGAGATGGAGGCAATCGTCGCAATCATTTTATCTGCTTTATAGCCAGGTTTTTACTTTTCAGACCATTCTACAAGAATGCTAACTTTTTCAATTATTTTCAATGTTCTTTTTCCCTGATAACTTTATCACAGCACAATTTATATGCTATTTAATGATGTCAACATTCTCTTTACTCTGAAGCAGCAAACAAAATCCTGTAGCTTAGATTTTAAAATTTGTACGTGTCATATCATGTCTTTGTAATTGTCCTCAATCTGTTGACTGTGTCAGCTTGTCCATTCCATGTCAAGCATTATACTTAAACAGAAATCATGTGCTAGAATCACATGAAACATTTCTGATGAAACTGAAAGCAATGATCATTCTGAAACTGAAAGTACAAAAGAAATTTCATCAAGGACAACAACGCCCACACTGTCATTCAGGTTGTTAATGTATTTGAGAGCATAGTGAGTTCAAATTTGGAATTCAAAGTTGGAGTATCTGTTTGGATCTAAGTTAACACTGGACATGTTCAACTTAAAGTCAAAACATCACATGACAAGCAGGAACATCCTGCTTTCCAGTTCACAAGATCATGGTTGTCAAATTGAGATTCGATTCATGAATTGGAAGCTCATTTCCATCAAAGTTACAATTCCTTCACATCTTTATTTTTCCTTGGAATTCCATTCTTCCAGATCTGTTTTTTTTTTTTTGGCAACTCAAGAAATTGTAAGAAACAAATGATAAAGGATGATTCAAATCAAATCATGCAATTTTTGTATATTTCCAATTCACATACCCAATATAAATCATTTTCTGGGTGAATCAACTTGAATCCTAATCGTAAAATTCTAACAACCACGCACAAAAAATCATCATCCCTTAATTAATTTGATGGGGTATATCGGGTTCTACAATTACTATAATGAAATGAAGAGAAAGCGAGCATGGTCTACTAACCTGGAAGCACCATTGTGAATGCCTCATCTAAAACTGTAATACCTGCAGCCCATCCAGTCGTCAACTCTTCAAATAAAGCTGCTGAGCAAGTTAGAGCAAGAGATTGATCATCTACAACACCGCGCACCCATGCTGATCGTACTATATTCAACCTGTCTTTAAACCCCTGGTGTGCTCTCAATAATTGCAGGCTAGAAGGTTTAGATTCAAATGGTTTGTACGCTACTCCATTTCCTAAGCAGGATAAAATATGCAATGCACGAGAAGGTGATTCTTGATTATTTCCAGAACTATTGGCAAGTTCTGTCTCAGCATACCAAAAATATAAAAGTGGAGCATTAGATCGTAAATCCTGCAAAAAAAAAAATGAGTACTATTTTAATGAACAAGCACCCACATGCTCCAGTAATGTATGAGGTAAAACTCAGTACCTTCGAGTACCAGTCTATCCATTGTTACAAGAAACAGAACAATTAAAAGATGATGATACTGATGAAAGGCATGATAAGTAGAGATCATTACTATGCAGTTACAACATAGCAAGAACTGCAGATATACAGAAATATAAACTTGGAAAAAAATAGAAAATCTGAAACATGTACATGTCTCAACCCCTAGAACTCTTTCTATGTTTTACACCAGATTATAGTGGCTGTGGCTTTTATTTATTATTAGGAAACAAACAAACAAATGAGACACTGACATTTCTCACCTTGTCCAACATTACCAACCCAAAAAACAAAGACAGAACAAAAAGTTTAGTCAGTATTAGGAATAAACCAGTATTCAGAACTCGAACTTGTTAAACATCTAATGGTAACCTCCCAAGACACTGCTATTGATTCAGAAACATTTTTTGCACAAGTAAGACTAACAAAATAAAAGCAGGATAATATTCTTACAACATACAAAAATATTCATTTAACATTGCCACAAAGCATACTCAGAAGCAATTGCATGCAACTAGCAGGACATTCTCCAGATATATGCAGCAGTTCAGTATACAAGTAGGTATGTATCCATGACCAGCAACTGAATAACAAAACAATTATACAACCATAAATAGATATCCTTGATCGTTATCAAAGTTCAGATATAAATTTAATCAGCTGGAAACCAAATGTTCAG
Source organism: Salix viminalis (assembly GCA_029228465.1). Taxonomy (NCBI): domain Eukaryota; kingdom Viridiplantae; phylum Streptophyta; class Magnoliopsida; order Malpighiales; family Salicaceae; genus Salix; species Salix viminalis. The sequence continues at coordinate 9,687,211 of CM055440.1, read as the reverse complement.
AAAGATAAGAGTTATTACAGGCGGAAGCCCTTCAACAGATGTCAATGCCAAGTCAAAGACTCTTCTTGCATGACCAATATTACCAAAAACAGCTTCTCTCCGTGCATAAACTCCACATAGCAAAACATCCTAGAATAAAAATGCACCATATCAGATTAAAATTGAAGATACTTTTTTTGTACATAAAAGGCTACAAAAAAATCTCCAAATGGCAAATGCACGAATCAAATAGCCTATTTACAAAAAGTTGCCAGTGCTCCCAGCATACATCTTCCACAGTACTATAACAACGAACCACATGCAATCAATTGGCTTAAGAGAAAATGACATAACTTGTCCTTGAAAGGACTGGAGGAACATTTGGACTCTTACTAACATCTAACATTAATGTGAAACACCATAGAAAACTTACACCCATCCTTTTAAAACATTTCTTCCAATTTCCTGTTATACTCAAACAAGCAAGAGGCTCAAGAACCTACATTTTTGCAACATTGTTGTCTAGGACTCTAGAATGTTTCAATGAGTGAAAATTCATGAAAACAAGCAAAACACAATTTACATTTTGACACTTCTGTGGCTTCAGTTTTTCAGGCACGTGGAAGCATATCATGCATTGTGATGGAAAGAAAACAAATTATGTGACGTCATTACTTATGAAGATGATCCATGTGACTTGCCAGTAAAATGAACAAGAAATACCTGTCGATCATTCTTTAACAGGGACTTTGCCAGCACACGACATGGGGTAGTCGAATCCAATTTTGTAACAGAAAACTCTTCAGCAACAAGAGCAGCTTCTTCTAATATGTGATTACGTGGAAAAGCTGTTAAGCAAAGTAATACAGCATTTCGAAGAAATTTCATTGCATCAGTCCTCTTAGAGCTGTTGCTGGTGTTGCCCAATAGTAACTCAAAAATGTTAGAGCTTGAACTGCCTTCTGATATGTCCAAAATATTATGAATGCTTCTCAAGTTCTTTGATATAGGATCTGGCAACACCTCAATGCTCAGGAGTTTGTCCTTCCAACTTGAACTGTTTGTGCAAATCCTGGAAAGAAAAGCAAGAATCCACAATTGTTTTATTTCATGAGTAACATAACAAAATGAGAACAACGCATATTTATCATTCTTTGTTAAAAAAAAATGTATATAATTAGATTATAGATCAATCAATAAGAAACAAAACAATAGCTTACAGAGTATTTTTTTTTAACTTTCAATTTCAAATAGGCTACTCTTGAAGTGGTACCAAACAGTTAAACTCAAAAGATTCTGGATAAAATGCAGCAGTTTAAGAAAATATAAAATATACAGTTGGTAACTTGTGTTGAACTGATATAGTGGCTTAATAAACTCTACTTTTTACAAGATAAGGAAGGTCTTTCAATCTCTATACTAAGCAGGAAAGGAGTTGTCTGGTTCTGTAGAACTACAAAGTTAGTCAGCCCTTAAAAAAAGTTCCTTTTGATTTAAGGTTCATGGATGTCCTCCTGTAATCAAGAAGATTAGGCTTAGAATAAGACCCCTGATGGATGGGACTAGACCTTCATGACAAGAGGTTATAAATACTCAAGGTCTCGACCAAATAACCTTTTGGTGAGCAGAAGACCTGGTACTGCAGTTGCTCAGAAGCATGTAGCCACTTTTTCAAGCACCCCTTCTCAAGTCATCTCTTCAAGGGAACCTCTTTGCAGAAGCTCTATATAAGATCACAATGTTTTTGTTTTTGATGTGAACCTATCAGGTTTCACTAGAATTTCTAGGAACATTTCAAGGATCATGGTGTGATATAGGTTATCTATTTTCCCTTCTCCTTTTGTTTCTTATTTTGCATTCAAATCCTAATTTACTTGCAGCTAGTTTCTTAAAAGTTAAACTCCTGCTCATTTGAACTTAAACTATGAAAGTCCTCAAATCATGATCTTAGTGTCATGGACTTCATCCAAACAGATCAAGTTTCCTATTCTCAGTGTATCAGTTTTCTCTTTACATGCATGCACAAACAAAGAGGAAGAGGCTGTCATCGCTGACTAGGCAAAAAAAAAACTGTCATGTGAAAGAAACTACAGAAACAATAGCATCAATCAACAACACGCTAATAGAAACACTAGATGGCTATAAACAAACAAAGAAAGGCCTTTTTCCAACAGAAACAAATGAAGCTAATTTGAAAGTTGAAATTTTTTTTCTTAGCCATTCATATGTACAAGTGCTTCCAAGGACCTAAAAGGGCCAGCAGAAATGTAATCAAACATGCATTATTTGCATATCAAGCTTAGTAAACATAAAAAAATGCTCCACGTCAATAAACTTCTGTAAACACAAAAAGGCTTGCAATTGACAGTTTGTTTCAAAATGTTTACTCTCTTACATATAACAGAAAAAATCCAAAAAGAGATTAATTAAGTAAAATGAAGCCACAAACTCATGAAAGTGGATAGAAAAGTACTAAATAAACTTACCATTGCGACAGGTCCCCACCAAAGAATTCAATAAATTGAGATACTAGAGATAAGCGGGCCTCTTGAGAGTTTAAAGAGAATAGGTATTCACTGACATCTTCAAATAATACAGCTCTTAGGAGATGTTCATCAGCTTCTTCATCAGGGGTCCCACTACTGGGAGAGATCCTGCCTATATCATAGCAATTATGATTTAGTGAGTGCCCAAGCATATATTTGTAAGAACAGATACTTCCATGTATATTATTACATCTTAGTAAATTGATGTTGTGCTACTTGAACATAAATTGATCAAATCAACAAACACAAATTGGGAGGGAGGGGTGAGGGAGAGTGAGAGAGCACCAAACTTGCCATGAACAGGCATCCATTGATTACAATCTCTCAAGGACTCTTCTTTAGACCACCTAGCCCAAGTCGAGCTGTCTTTAACCTCACTACTAGGCTCAGCATCCACATCAATGCCCAGCTGTTTTAGCAATGCTTCAGCATCATCTTCCTGCTTGATATCCTCATTCTCAGATTCCTCTAGAAACTCATCAGCAGTCACTTCGTTATGGACTACATTTTCTTGGTTCTTAGCGGTTTCCTCGTGTTTGGATAGTAGTTCTGACCAGCCAGTCCAACCACCTCGATCTTCATCATGTGAAGCCTCCTCTTTCAAAATCCTTTGCCTATTTTCCTCCTCTTTCTCCAACCAAGTGGACCACCCGACAGCCCCTTCTTCTCCAACTCTTGGACCATCACTATTCCAGAAGTGCTCAAACAGCCTGAGTTTGCTATGTTCAGTTAAAAGTAACGAAGGACAAAACACTGTAAATTCAATTTCAGCCTGAAATAAAGCAGTAGCCAACTCTTGATACCCAGCCTGCCACTCAAGCCTGCAAAGACTAAGAAATATATCAACCAGACCAATCTCCTGTTGTACTATGGTAGGATCCAAAGATGAAGGCTTCTCATTTTGGTAAACCTGCATCAAACAAATAAGGAGACTTAGCACTTTATTTGAAGAGAGAGAGAGAGGAGAAATGTCGGTTGATATTAGATTGTCTGGACAAACTCGAAAAAGGAAAAGAGGCAACCATGGCACTTCCAATAACTTATAAAATAAAGTCAAAAACATTAATACCAGATGCTAGAAAAGGCTTAAATACTTTTGAGATTTTGTACTACCAACTGACATGGAAACTTGGTGACTGGATCTTAAAGATAACTTCAGTTGTCTCACAAAAGAAGTAAATTAAAAAAAAGAATTCACCCACTTGCATATTGACAACTTATGTAAAATGAACTAACATAACAATAATAATATACTGTTACCATTAATTCACAAGACCATAATAATACAGATATGAAACCCAATTAGATTCAAATCAAGAAGCCATCAGTGTCCAATAAAAAGATAAAATTGGATAAGAACCTGCCTAAACTGCCTGCTGCATGCAGAAGATACAGCTTGGATTGCATGTGCATACATTTTTCGCAAATCTGAAACCTTAAATCTGGAGAACTCCCCTTGAACAACACGCAAGTACTCTTTCCACAACTTGTGATTCCCTGAATGATGCATGAGTACCTTCTCCCATCTACCGATTAGCATATCTGAACTGTCTCTACTCTGATAAGCCTTCATAAGACAGAGCAACAGTTCCTCGTTGTCAGGGTTGAGCTCTGTGGCCTTTTCCAGTATACTAATTTTTTTCTCAAGTATCTGCAAACGAGCACCTTTCTGAGGCTGCATACTTGAAACCTTGTCTTGGAACTCTGCAAAATCCAACCATATTTTCTCATCATGAGGGTGCTCCCTCGTTAACTTATTAAACTCCCGAGTCTTGCGCAACACCTCATCTTCCCAGGACTCTTCAACAACTAAACAATCCTTCAAATCTGATCCAGGATGATCACCACCATCATGAGACGTATCCATATCTGACAAAGGAATAAATTCATCTGAAACTACAACACTAGGCTTCTTTCGTGCAAGAACTCGAAGACGCTTTAAATTCTTATGTCGTTCCACTGCAGCATACTTGGAGGACCAATAACGACCACCAGACTTCAATTGAGTATCCAAGGCATCAATATCACCATCTCTATCAAATCCACGACCCCTCTTATTCAGCAGATAAAGCCCTTGAAAATCAAGTTTTTTTGAATTATAAGGTTTGTACCTTGGAACATCCATTCTGCACATTAATTTGAATCCACATTACAAATTCCAATAGATACAAAAAAAAACCCTGTAAAATCAAGCTTCACCAAATAATTTATTTTTTAAAAAGGATAAAACAATTAAAGGACAAAAAATTATGTATTTCACTTTCACTATTCCCAAAACCAAAACTTCAACATAAAATTACTTAATTCCATTGATTTTATTCACACAAAAAAATCATCTCTATACCTTTTAATCAATCATAATTCAATGCCTTCAAAATTCTATCAAGTTTCAGTAACATTTCTACAATTAAATAAGAAAAAAATTGCTCAGTTGGAGAACAAAAACACTTAACTCCATCCATATTCTCAATAATACTAGCGTTTGCGGAAGCTTAGAGAGAGAAATACCTGTAAGGAGTGCCATAGACCAAATTATCGCGATCACCATGAGTATCAAAATAATAATCTTTGGTAGTTTTCGTATCAGAACCCGCCCAAACCCTAACATTTGACTTCCTCGAACCAAAATCCCTAGCGTCCTCATCTCTCGATCTATCTCTCTTCTTATTCTTGCTATGTCGTCTTTTCTTCGTCTTCTTTCTCTCTCTACCCGAATCCGAATGATCCGAATCAGAACGAGAATATTTAGCTTCTCTTTCTTCTTCTGGTTCTTGTAGTAATTGGTAAGACCGGTCTTTTCCTTGATTGGAAACGCGGTCTTCTTTATCTTCTTCGAGGTCTGAATCTGAGTGGTGCGGTGGGAGGAGAGAGGAAACGGCGTCATTTACGATGGAGAGATCGGTAGTAAAGCTGGTGTTGTAAAGCCATGCCGGAGGCGGAACTGTATCATTTGTAGGTGCGTTAGTATGTTGTTGAGTTATTGATGATGAAGCTGCTTCAAAGAGAGGAAATAAAGAAGGGGAGGAGGCCGTCTTTGCTGCTTCAAAGAGAGGGAATAAAGAAGGGGAGGAGGACGTCTTTGCTGCTTCTTTTTCTTCTCTTTCCATTTTGCAAACACTGCTGCCTCCTCTGCGACTACAGATTAGCCTACTGAAATTTTGAAGCAAATTTTAACGATGATTAAAGATCAAGTGTGGTCCCTCAATTTGTAATATTTTATCAGATCAATCTCTATACTTTACTTTTTTTTATCAAATTGGATCATATAGTTTGAATTTACAATTAAGTAACTTAAACCCCTTCATCTATTTAGTCCCTGTTTAATACTATATTTAAAAGTGTTTTTAAAAAAAATTAAAATTATTTTAAATTTAAAAAATCTAATGTTTTTAGATCATACTACTTCATCCCTTGCCAATCATACTACTTGACATAAATTTCATTAGAGAGGTGGTGGAAATAGTTTTTTTTTTAGATTTTTTTGTTTTTATTTATTTTGAAAAAAAAATGATTTGTTTTAGATTTTTTATCTAAGAAAAGCAAACAGTATGGTACTATTTAGCTAAAATAAGTTTGTCTACGAGTATTGTGAACTCTATTGCTTATAAATTTTAGCATGCATAATTTTATTTGTTATTCAACTCACCTTAAATTAAGAAATATGAGCTTTGCCATCATCATCATCAATGATGAATCAATATTGTTGCTCTTTGAATGAGTCCAAATCCATAAATAGGATGTTAGCCTAATCAAATGTTGGTTTATCCTTGGGTCAAGCCATGAGTTGAACCCAAGACATTGTGGCTCCAGTAAGAGGTTGAACCTAATCTATTTAGGTTCAGCTATGAGGTGAACCCAAGCTACCATGGATTTGACAAAATAAAAGGTCTAATATGCTTAGGGTCAACCATAAACTGAGCTCAAGTCACTTTGGGTCTGACAAGATGTCAGACTTAATATACTTTGATACAAACATGAACTAAGCACTAGGTAAGCACAAAGGTATGATAAGATGTCAAACTCAATATATTTGGGTTCATCTATAAGCTGAATTCAAGTCATTGTGGGTCTGACAATTGAGCCTAAGTCATTGTGGATCAATCATGATGCAAGATCTAATATACTTGGGTTCAGTCATGAACCTCAAAGCCCAAGTCATCGTAGGTTAGGCAAGATGTCAAACCCAATATATTTGGATTCATCTATAGTTAAGCCCAAGTCACAATTGGTTTGGCAAGTTATCGGACCTATTATGCTTAGATTCAGACGAGGGTTGAACTTGAGACATCAAGGATCTGATGAGTTGTTATACCCATTCCTTTTTGGTTTGGCTACATGCTAGTTGGACTTAAGGATCCATATTAGGACCATAGGGTTCTATCTTCAATTTATTTATATGAATTGTTCATGTTTTGCTACATTTATAGATGCATAAAGGTCTCTCAATAGGTCTCTCATATTTTTAATCTCATTAATTATGTGTTTATCCCTTATTAATGACATAAAAAATAAAGGACTTTCTAATCTTTCTTTTTTCCCAAAGACAATAAGGTTTAGGTATTATAAATACCTTCTAAACCACCCCAAGTACAAAGTTCACTTTTTTCTACCCTAAAAGCTTTCATATTTCAGAGCATTAATCATAAAATATCAAGAACAAACAACATTATTCTTGGAGTTTAAAGCTCTTTCTTTCATTTATCATCATTTCCATTTTAGGTTAGTGACATTTATCATCAAATGGTTTTTAAATTCAACCGATATGAACTATTTTTATAGGTACCAAGACTAATATCATTAATTTTTGCATTTCTTGGGCTAAAGAGAAGGAAATAAGGATATAAAATTTTGATTGGATCATAATCCAATACCAAACAACCTATTTCTTTGACATATTGGGTTCTTAAGACATTATAAGTTGGCACTAATAACGAATCAGTAAGTGCATGGTATAATAACTTGGAGTTAGGCTTTATTGTTTTGGCAACTTTTGTGCTAAGTTAATAGCCCATTTTAGCATTAGCATCTCAACAAAAAAGAGTTATATAAATTCTTTTGAGTCACTCAATTAGATTAATATTTTACACGAACATGTCTAAAAAGGTCAATAAGGAAATGCTTAAAGCTGAGGAATTGACAGAGTTTGTAGTCTCTAAAACCTTGATAGGTAAAATAAAAGAAAAAGCTTAATAGAAACAATTGTATGCCTTACTAAATAGAAGTTTGTTAAAAGTAAAGCATGTCATAGAGAACTATATTCAAATAAAGAAGGCAAGTGAGTTGTGTCATAATCTTCTTTGTCTCTCTAAAGAGAATTTGATTGAGAGGTTTCCCAAGTGAGATCGTTCTTCTAAGAGGGATAACAACTCGAGGAAAATTTAAAAGAATATGATCAGAGAATTCATTATCTAAAGCTTGCCTAAGAGATATTTATCCCCTCCATATTTTCCAATTAGTTGACTCCATTGCAAGTTTTCAGTACTTAATGTAAATTCTAGATATCATTATATCCTTATACACCTGAATGATGATAGAAAAAAAAAATTCATAGTTGATAAAGGAATATCTTATTATAGATGCATGTCTTTTGGGTTGACAAATATTAGAGCTATTTATTGACAGATATTGAAAAAAAAATTTCAAAAATCAGCTCAGAAGGATTATAAAAGAATATATTGATGACATACTTGTAAAGAACATGACCTTTGAACAACATCTCTTATAATTGAAAGCAGTATTCTTTGTACTTAACCATCATCAAATGAAATTTAATCATTTCAAATGTGTTGTCACCATTAATAGAGGAAAGTTATTGGTTTTCTTGGTAAGCAATAAGGGATTTACGTTTAACCCTTTAAAATAAGTTTACCTCCTCATAGGGAGACTAGCTACCCTTATAAATTCATAGCTTGTCCAAGGGAGCACACTCTATCTTTTCTCAAAACTTTAAGAGACATCTAATTTTGAGTAAACTACATATCATCAATAGGCCTTTGAGAAGCTTAAAGTTCATCTTTCAGCCTTAAAGATCTTTCATATGGAGATTGATTGCCCTTATAACCTTTTTAGAGGATGAAGTAACAAGAAATTTTGATTTTATGAGGTTTAAGTTAGATGAACTAAAACAATAAAGTATTTTATGTAAGGGGAAACATGTTTTTTAGCTGTTTGGGTCTACTAACTACTCGAGCGATTAAATAAAAAATATCAAATTTGGAAATCTATTTGAACTTATTGTTATTCAAAACCCTAATTAGTCAGCCTGTGATGGTGACAAAACCTAATTTGAACTTATTTAATTTGGAAATCTTTGAAATATATTTGAACTTATTGTTATTCAAAACCCTAAAAACTAATTGTTTTTTAGTTGGTTAGAGTGTGTAGGTTTTGTTTTTGCTTTTTGGAGGATCCTAGAGAGTCTCTATGGTTTCTGTTTTTCAGTCAACCTTTGCCCGCTGGTTTTTTGCCTTCTCCCTTGTGGGGATGATCCTTTTGCCTACTAGTTTTTAATTGGCTTCCCCCTCTTTTGGGAGCTTGTTAGCTTCTTTTGTTGCTACCCATGTGTCCTCTTTTCGGCTTTGTTTTTTCTTTTCTAGCTGAGCTCTCGGATTCCTGGGTCCCTTACTGTGATTTTAATTGTATTTTCTTTTTCGACAATTTTTTTCCTTTGGTTTTTCCTTGAGAGCATGTTCCTAAAAGGTTTTGTTTGTTGCTCTTTTTCTATCTCGCTAGGTTAGTTTCTCTTTGATCTTTAATATACTTATATTTGATAAAATAAAATAAAAAGGATTTTAATCAATTCTATCACCTTTACCATGACCACGACCATCACTAAATAATGTGATGCCTTAAAAAAGGATAGAAATATTGATCTCTAGAAGATATTTCCAATAATTTATGAAAAATGAAATACAACATGGATAAATAATCTTTGTGATGCACTACTCCATATCAAATAATTTTCAAAAATTCAACTTATCAAATGATAAAACACTATTAAGAAAATAAGAAAAAAACCAGTTTTGAACTTTTGAATAAAAGCAATAATACTTTTTCATGTCTCTAATGAAAGATCTTCAAGATAAGATCATTAAATTCTCTGTCTCCAATAAAAAATCTTCACAGCAAGACTTTCATATCTATATTAAAATCTTCATGTCTTTAAATGTATTCTTTATGTCTCGAAATGTGTCTCCAATATCTCAAATGAAAATCTTCATTTAAAACCTTCATTGAATTCTTCATATCTTTATACAACATCTCCTTAAACAATGTTTTTATACTTGTTCCATGATCATTCTCTATTGTATAATAATGTTATCTACTTTATCAAGAACTCATAAGAATAATCAAACACATATCTTTCTTGTAGGCAAAACATTTATTTTCAATACAAGTGTGTTAACAAAAGTCCAAAAAATATAATATTTAAACAATAAGTATTTTACTTCCTCTGTTTTGTTAGTCAAATTCTACCAAACATGATTATTTAAAAAGACTTGGAAGGTAAATAATAGTATAAAAGAAAAAAAAAATCTTACTATTTGAGCTGCCCAAAACGAGTGGAGTTTCTCTCACTCTCTCTTTTCTCTTTCTTATTTTCTATTTTCCTTTTTTATCCATTACCAAACCAAGCTATCTCTAACCTAGCACACATTATATTTCTACGTTAATGGTTATTTTCTAGCATAGAAAATCATCAAGTTCTATAGCTAGCATAAAAGCACCATAATATTCACTAATGGTGTAACTTTATTCTCTATATACTAAGATACTCGCAACTATAATAGACAAGGAAAACAAGTATGGTTAAAGTCTATGAATATTTTTTCACTATGCAAGTTGGACAAAAAAAATCATACATGACCATCAACCATCTAGTAATTCCAAGAACCATTATCTACCAATTTAACAACTTTAAGAACCATAAACAACCACACAACAAGTTCATAGACATAACACACAACATACATATTTCTTACAATTTAATTATATTTTCCTTTTCTATACATTATTTTTTTCTTTCTACATTTATTAATTTAAGCATTAGAGTGTCCATTGTTTCTATTTAAAGCTTGTTTTATAGAAAAGCTCTAGCTTAGTTGTTGTTTTGGCCTAAGATCACAAATGTGGAAAGCCTAACTCAGTCTTAGGTTTTTTATGACTTTATTGTTATTATATCATATGAGGGAGAATATGTTTTCATAGTTTTATTATGTAAAAGCATTGTAATACTATGCAAAAGAACTTTTTTATGAACAAGTTAAATACAATGTTTTGTCTTTGTAATAAAACAACAATGTTTTAACACATTTTTTTTAATTTTTCTTTTCTTTGTTTGATCTAATTCTTTTACATATATAAGCTTTGTACTTGTGCATTATCAACCATCCATAACATATAATCATATATCTATATCCTAATTTAAAATTTATCCTTTTTAAGTAACAAAAATGTTAAGACTTCAAATAAATTTGGATTTTCATACTTTTACGATAAGTTTAGTGTCTAGGCTTGGTTATTATGGATAAAAAAAGACCCTTAAATATTTAAGTTAGTAAAAACAAGAGAGAAAATAGTACATTGAAAAGGAGTAACAAGTAGTAAATGAGTTTTTGTATGTGTTGATCGGGTTGTTTTTCTTGTGTTGGTATGTATTTATATACCCTTGGTCATCTAGATCATGTGGTTTTATATAGTGAGGAGTAGGGTAATAAATCTGCATTCTCATAAAAGAAATCATAATGAGAACTCATTACATAGGTGATAATAATTGACGAGATGAATATGCTAAACGTGATATTGACTAATAAGGTGATTTGTACATGAGATAACATATGAAGATCTTATAGTCTTTGATGGCTTATAAAACGAGTACTTATATGACACCATATTGATTTCTCACAAGAATAAAGATTGTAACACACGTAAACATTGTTTTATGTGTTAATGATTTTATAGGGTTGATGAGTGTCTAAATCATTTACCTGTTTAGGTTATGATAGGCTAAAACAAGGATAACAATTTTATCCAAATCTCATGAAAATTGACCCGAATAGATATAAGACTTTTAGACCTTATAGGGTTTTAGGTCGAGTTCAGGTAAAAACTATAATTTAAATTTTAATTTAGTGTCAATTCTAGGAAAAAAACTATAATTCTAATTTTAATTATGATTTTTTTATATAAATTAATATGAAAAAATAAATTCCTCAAAATAAACAATATGATATGTTATAAAATGTAATAATTGTTTGTACAAATATTTTAATTGACATATAGTCACTTTAATTGTTTACTTTGTTATTAAATATATTTGAAGGAATGATTTAATGAATGAGTGTATTTTTTATGATAATTATATTTTTTATATATTACTTTGATCATTTGAGAGAAATCACTATTACATGCTATTTTTTTTAATAATTTTTATTATAAATTAAAGTGATGAATACTTATTATTTATTATTCCAAACATTGCAAGTTTGATGTCATTACAAATCAGGGATAAACGAGATTTTGTTTCCGTGTCCCCCACCAATCAAATAGAATATAAAGACATTCACTTTATTTTTATTTCACACACATATATCTATTATCCAAGTACTAATTAATCAATACAAAATAAATAGACATTTTACATAGTATTGAATAATTAGTTACTTTATTTACTCGAAACTACATTTTATATTGAATAATTAGTAGCACTTGGTTGATGTTTAACTTTTTAATTAAGTCAATCGTTGACCTCCGAACCAACAAAACCAAAGAAACCAGTTCAATGAAGACATTTTCATTGATGCTGCCAACCCGAAAAATTACAGACCTACCTATCCAAAAAAGATGCATCCCAGCAGCCAGCAGTGCTTGCATGAAACCACTGAAACATTCTCACTAGATCATAAAACCTAAGTATCAAACATTAGCAAACTAAAAATCTCTTAAAATACTCTCACTGGGCTTCCATCAAACTCAAATGGGATGCTGCAGGTGAACTTCTTGTCTGGGGCAAGCCAATCAAAATTGGACACGCAGCTATTTTTTCACAAGCTGTTACTAATAACCTAAGAAAATTGTCACCATCATGTACAACAAGATTTTTAAGATTCCCCTTCCACCAGATCAAAACAAAGTGGACAAAGAAAATCCCCAAGAATACACTGCGTGAAGAATTACAATTATGGTGAAAATAAAATACAACTTGCCAAGGGAAAACCAAACACACCTTTCAATGCATACAGCTATGCGATGTGGCATGCCAACTTTCCAGATCAGTTTAAATATATTACCAATATCAGTTGTTTAATAGGTAACCAATATCAGTTGCTCCTTCCCTCCATGAAGAGGCATAACTCGATCATGAAGAAACCTGCAGCATGTTGTCACCCCATGAAAAATCTCCGGTCAGTTCAAGCTGATATGGGTTCATAAGGGTGTGATAGCCAAGGGTGCTTCAGAGCCTCGGATGCAGCAGGGCGTTTCTTTGGGTTTACTTCAAGCAAATGAGAAACAAAGTCAACGAAGCCTTGGTCCCCCATTGGCAATCGGTGCCTCAAGGATGTCTTTTTTGGAATCAGGTATTCCAGTCTGCTAGTATCCTGAGGAATATCGTAAAGAATTAACATAATATCACAGGCCTAATATATTGTATCCAGTATTGAAGTTTAACTTGGCAGTGTGGCAGAAGAAGTTTCAAATCAACACATCCAAGGTCATGAATGAAAATTGTTTGGAATCCTCTACAAGAAATTACTGTCCATGCAACGATCAGAACCACAACAGGTATACACAAGCATTCTTGCATAAATGCACACCCTCTCTCCATCATATACTTGAAGAACTTGCAATATTAATTACCGTCCATTTTGATCCAAAGTTTGAATCATCCTGATTTTGTACTAAAAAACTACAAACAACATCACTGGACAAAATAAGGGGTAAAATAAGCACAATTAGTGGTGACAGTATTTGAGAAGCTGGCTAGTTAATTTCATATGAGCAATAGAACAGTAGCAAAACAAAAGGAAGTTTTACCTGATTCCGCTCATAAAGCATGTGATTCTTGGTAAAATACTTGTATGTATCTCGTCCTTTAGCTAGCATGCTTTGATCAATGGGGCCTATAATTCCAATAACTCGTGCCAGTAACGTTGCTGGTGAATCGTTTTGGAACAGGACCTGAGAAGTTTCATTTTAGCCAATTGGTACCAGGGTCACAGTTGGGTAACCAAACTGCGGAAGGTCCAATGCATCGATACTTTTAAATGATGTGAGGAAATTGTTCAAGCAGAGGGAAAGAACTGCATATTGATTAGTCCTTGCAGAAATTACTCGAAGTAATATCTCCAAAAGAAATATATTTTGAACTTCAATAGATCAGAGGTCACTAGCCCCAGATATAAAGATGTTCCCCTCGGTGATAGAATAAATAAATGCATTACAAAATAAATATGGGAGGTGATATTCAATTGATAAGAATAAAAAAAATACAAGTGCAGCCTAGGAAAAAAGAAATTCACCTCTCTCTCTCTCACTCTCACTCTCACCTCTATGTATTTACAGCACCTCAGCTGCACTTGCATCAAGTCCATTCTTCTTTCATATCTTCTGCATTCCAGAATCATGTTCTCATATCCCAACCTTTTACCCTGGCAACATACATTCTAACTTCCAACGTCTTCAAAAACTAATGGTTTAAACACAATCTTCTCCAACTCCACATTGCAATGTTCCACTCCCTAAAATCCCTACAAGGTTCTCACCTCATACACTAAGCTCGTCAAATCATCTTCACAAAAAACCTTCTCAACTCATCAAACAATGACCTCAGTCTTTTGGCAATGTCCCTCAATAATTATATTGAATCTTATTTGATAACTCATGATAATTTTATGCACAAATACATATATCATTCTTCATCAAGTTATCTTTCTTACAAGAGTTAATTTATGCATTCTCCATCAGTTGGGAAACTAAAATAAAACTCTTAACTCTCCATGTATGGTGGCTTTTGGCATAGTTCCTCATGGATAATTTTCCCACATGTTTATATGATAAATCAGTATTTTTCTGTTCAAATCATTGTTCATGCAGGAAGTAATCTCTTTCTTACTCGAACTAATTTGTGCATCCCCTCACTGATTGAGAAATTAAATAGGACTCTATCTATCCTTGCATATTAAACATCTTGTCTTAATTTGAAAAGAAAATAAATGGAAAGAAGAGGGAGACAAAGAAAAGACTACAAGTGTTGTCCAAAAACAATGGGCGAAACAGATGCATAGACAATGAATACACCCTGCCATTCTTACAATTTCCTCCAGGGAAAATTACTAAATGGGTAAATAAGTAATAGGTAAGACTTACATTTCCAGTGCAAAGTTCTGCCAAAATGCAGCCAAGTGACCAAACATCAATCTTCTTATCATACGGATGTCCTAGAATAACTTCTGGTGCTCGATATGACCTGGATTGAACGTAGGAGCACAAATGATCTGTCTCAAAACAGCTACTCCCGAGATCAATGACTTTCACCTCACATCTACTATAGCTTTTCACCAAAATATTCTCGGGTTTTAAATCACAGTGTATAAGACCAAGGCCATGCAAAAACTGAAGTGCCTCCAAACATTGAGTGGTAATTGACTGCATAGAGAATTTGGGAAAAGGTTTATAGACCATCACACATCAAAAAAATGATGTATTCTCCTTTCTTTTTCAGTGAGGAAATGAATTTAGAAAAGGCAATATGGGGAGCTACACATTCCATGTAAAGAATATATAACTCTTGGAATGTCAAGAGGATAGAACTCTTAGGAAGAAAATGGCACACAACAAACCTGCAATCTGGGCATCGTGAAGTAAACCTCCCCTCCTGATTCTCTATTGAACTTATGGAACTCGTATAGGTTTGCCTTGAGAAGCTCACATACGATTAACAAATGCTCCTGAAAAGCAAAGAGAAGTTACAAAGTAAATTATTTATAACATGCATTGATGAATTATCATGAACTTCTTCCTCAAGAAATCAAATCAAATCAAATCAAAGCTTCATTTGTAGATTCTTGTGGTGCAATTGAAGATGCATTCACTAACATATATGACTATTCTTTTAATGATTCTCAGCTCATTTTAAAATTATGTCACAAAACAATGCTCCTATGTATAGTGGTTTGGAGTAAGTGGTCCAATCATGCAACCAAGGTTCAAGAACTAGTGACAACAAGAAACAAAAAAATTGCTGCTAAAAAATGAGATGATTCTACACATGTCTGCATAACTATTTTGTAAATTTAACAATTAAAATGTAAATTTCTACGAAGAGAGGAAACATGGGGGCAAAAACTAATGAAGATCCCAGCTTGGCTTGATCCCAGCTAGAACTGTTTAAAGAAGATTGTTTGGCTAGCAAATCATGTAGGATTTTCAGGTCTAAACTAGAAGGTAGTTTTGCAATTTTTATCTTACGTTGGATAAATTTTGTAAGACTTGACAAGTCAACTGCTTCAGTATTAACTAGCTGAATGGAAAGCTATCTCCACCAAACAAACACCTCCTTTCTTACCCAATAAAAGTTGCAACCTCGCATTTAAAGACAATGAATGAATGAAAACTTCAGCTATATACTTCAAGGTTGTGTGGTTCAATCTATCTTAAATGTGATGCTTAGATTTTCCATCCTCTAGATGTGATTCCTAGAAATCCTACTTATTCATTTCCATTTCAATTCATTAAGCCCATATCCTTTACTCCTGCCTATTTTGATTACCATACCCTTAAACACATCCCAATCTCAACCAATAACCTATTCCCCAAGTTTTACCCCCACCAAATCTGCTAGAGCTTGTAATCTTTGTTGAGTTAGGTGCTGTGAATTAAAGACCCTGCATCAGTTGTGCTTGTTATAAACACTCAAATACAAGGTCTCTTTACAAGAGAAACAATGGCTTATAACTCTATCTATTATTTCAGAATGGCCAAAAAATTTATACCTGTATTTATTCAGGTGCCAAATAAGGAAACAGGTCAGATGGTCAAAACTTAACAAGCAGTATGATGCTCTAAACTTTTATTACATATATTAATAAATATTGCATTACATTGAAACGGTGCAGAGAAGTCTGTGACCTGATATAATTTTTTATGCAACTAAAACTAACTTACATAAGGTTACAGTTACGGTAGGATACTGAGAGCTGTGCCAGAGAAACCATCCATAGTGATAAAATATTAAATATTGACAGGGGAGGGGGGGGGATAAATCAAGAAATACAAGCATATCCACTTACTCGGTAGTAGAAGTAATCATACAATCTGAGAATGTGGTACTTGTCAGCATGATCATGCTTGTTGATGTACTTTAAAAGCTTTATCTCATCAAGACTTTGATCAAAGAAGTCCTTATTGTTTTTTATTATTTTCACACAAACATCCATGCCTGTGTGCAGATCATGTGCTTGTATAGCTTTACTAAAAGCAGCTGAGCCAAGATACTCAGTAACATGATAACGACCAGCAATTACAGAATTCAAAACAACATGGAAGTTCTTGTCCTCCTCAAAGCCAGTTCTGACCAACAAAAGCAGTTCAGGAGAACAAGTGTCAGAATCAAGCTAATCAATGAGAAGCAGAGTTCAATTAAAACGAGAAAAATAAATATTATAAGGGCAATTCACCACAAAAAACATATTACTCCACTTGTAAAGAAAACCACAGCTCTATTTGGCCTTGTTGTGCTTGTAAGTTAAATAACTTTGGTGCTGAAGGCAGAAGTGCTAAAAATTAAAGTTGTATTCATAAAAGTTGATGGATATTTGGTTACAATTGTTGTTAAAAGGACAATTCACCGCAAAAAAATATTACTCCACTTGTAAAGAAAACCACAGCTCTATTTGGCCTTGTTGTGCTTATAAGTTAAATAACTTTGGTGTTGTAGCCAGAAGTGCTAAAAATTAAAGGTATTAATAAAAGTTGATGGATGTTGTTTATGGGATGTTAAGTTTAAAAACAAGTAAGGCATGTTATATTAAACTTATATATAAGTGAAGTTGAAATCAAATAACAAATAAAGTCATAAGTATTTTTTGGACTATTAAGGTGGATATGAAAAAACAAATGGACATGCAAAATTAACTTAAACAAATAACAAAAACTAATATGTTTTTGTCATTTAATCAACACCTAAGCTAATAACAACAAAAAAGAATTGTATATATAGTTTGTCAAATGAAAAAAAGAAACTGGGCTACATTCGAATGATTGATAGTTTTTTTTGGAGAAACAAATGGACTTTGTATTTATAGAATAATAAGATCATAATTATTTGAAAGGTAGAAGGATGGTTGTCATATTAAAATAAAAATGAATTAATATGTGTGGCAGCAGATCCTGCTTTTTAAAAGAAGCAGAAAATCCCCATGCTTTTAAAAGTTTAGGCTTATAAGTAATTATTGTTTAAAGAAGTTGAAGATAAAAGGCAGAAGCTTAATTTTACCACACTTATATCCTACTAAATTGAAGCACAGTTGCTGTGACTTTCAGCAAGGCCAAATAAACCCTACATGTAGCTCCAATATTAGCAGTTTTTGTCACAAATTTCAACTAGCCAACAATTCACAAAATAAAAAAGAAGTGGGAAGGGTGATGTTCTCTGATTGACACAAGACAACAATAAATGCAAGATTTTTAAGTTGGAAACAAAATACACCCTCCTGGGATTTGGATATCCACTTTCAGCGACAAGTTTCAATTGATCCTAACCAAACATTGATCAAAATAAACTTATTCTATCATCCCCATTTATCCAGACAACCAAACAACACCAAAGTCCCACCAGTCCGTGAATGTTTAACCTTGAGAACACAACCATAATTATTCTGAAGAGACACCAAAAAAATTAGCTTCAGCAAAGAACTACAAGTGCACAGCAAGGACACTCTGGTGACACAGGCCTCATTTACCAAGGAGCCAAGTGGGAACTTGGATATCTACATTCCTACTTTTAAAAAGGATGCATCCAACAAGAATTTTGTAATCAAGGGGGTTAAGAAATGAAAGGATTTTCAAGTCTTCTGTTTTATTTAATATTTTTATTCTTCTGAACACCATTATTTTACCCACCAAATGACTCCAGCAATATAAATAGTCTTTAAACTGGATTAGCTTCTTCTTCTTTTTAACCAAATATATCTATTAATAGCTACACGGAAGTATACTAAAACTAGGATCAAATTGCAGCAGCATATTGAACAAAAGTTTTTCAAGAGAGAAGACTCATTTTCAGTAATTGCACAATGTTTCTCGTTTTTCGTTTCCTGATTTGTACCACATCTATTAATCTTACACTGAAGCTTAGCCAAGCTGCTAAGAGTTCATAATCTTGTAGACATATATAAGATTAACAAAATAGCTATTTTCAGTCAATCAAAACTCAACAGGCATGGATGCAAAAGTCATTTTAATAAGAGTGACAAACTAATCACTCCACACTCAAAAGCATCCCCTATGTACCCTATCATTCCTATTCTTTCCCTCGGATCTTTCTGGCTTTTATTCTTGTTTTAAGTTCTTTTTATGATGCTTTGTTCAATCTTTCTCATCCCTTGTTGTGTTACACTGGCTGGTTTGCAAAATAGTCTACATGGCTCTTTCAAATAATGTGTAATGAAAGATTCAGTATCCACGGGATCTTAAATTCCTAAATTTGGACAAACAGAACTGAACAATTCAAATAATCTGGTAGCAGTGGTTCCCCTTATAAGAAAGCACCCACAGGATCAATTTCATATCATGATTCTGTTAGAACACCATTTGTGTGTGAGCGCAAATGAGAGACAGCAAGTTTGTTTGTAGAAAGGAATAATATCTTTGCTGGTTCAGAATAACCCTCAAAAAGCACCTCACTAACTCCCAATCCTTAAATGTTGGCAAGAAAACCAGAATCTCCATAAAAATGGTGTGCTTGTTTTGTCAACTCATAACCACTTCTTAGGTTATGAGAATAAAGTTAAAGATACCATGAGAATATGGAATACTCAGAAGAAAGAAAACACTTTGTTCCAGGAGAGAAAAAAACACAAGAGTCCTGTATAATTTAATTGTGTATCATTATACTCTGACAATATGGGGGATGTCTGGGAAAGAAAGTTTGTATGTCAGAGTTGTGAAAGGGGAAAACACTCTAGGATGTGAAGTAGAGACATCTTATCAATTCTAATAATGCCAAGAGCCCAAGATGCATAATGCATCAGTAAGCAACTAGAAATCACTATTTTTTTATCTAGATAAGCTCATCAAAGGTTATAAGGGCATACCTGTTTTTCCTATGCACAATCTTAAGGTTGAAAGTTTCAAATTCCTCCTCCTGAACCTTGATTTGCCTTACTTGCTCTTGAACAGCAGCAGCTTCTTCATCCTCCAGGGATGCACCAGGATCTTCTTCCCTTGCAGCACCAATCTTCCCATCTCTTTCTTTCATGGCATGCTCTGGTTCTGTATAACCATAGTTTGAGAGAGAAGAGGGACTAGAATCTGCTGATCTCACAGCATTTGTATTATTTTCATCCCTGGAACTTTTAAAAGTTGAGGAATCACAACTTTTCCGCCGCAATGTACCAATCATGTCATCGGGCCCTGTCAGAGCATTCAAGCAATCATTAGTTTGTTCACTGACAACCGCAGTGCAGTTGTCTGACCATAAAGATCTACTAGAGCCTGCCTGCAACAACTGTTCATTCCTTAGTGGTGGGGGGAATGAAAACCCACCATCTGCATGACTTCGACCTTGAGCATGCATATCTTGGTCACTTCCAACCACATATTTATTGAGTTTCTTCTTATCCCTGTTTTGTTTATCAACATATTTCCTGTCTGAGACATGGTGAGAAGATCTAGATCCCCCAACTCCAGTGTCATGATCACAAAAGTACTCTACATCCCCTACACTACTTCCTCCAACCAAACTTTCCCGAATTTCGCTTCCAATATCAGCAGCATCACTGTTGATTCCCACACCAATCGATCTAACTGAACCATGTTGATCGTCATCCATACAAATATCATCTAACTGTGGCCTTCCACACTCATTCAAATCCTTCTCATCTATCATGATGAGTTCATTTGTCTGCGTGACAAACCCCTTCCACACAGGTTCTGCTCGCATCAAACTTAGTTCTTCTTCATCCATCAACTGCCCATCATAATGAGCTATTAACTCACTCCCATTATTCATTCCATACATTTTTGTCACTGATAACCCTATAGGATCATCTGATGCTGTGACTGATTCAACAGTTTTTGCTTGAAATATCTGTTCGCCAGAGAAGTTGGAATCCTCCTCGGCAAAAGATTGATCATCATCTTCATCGTTGGTTGGATCTCTATCCTGGGGGTCTGGAACACTCCCATGCCCAGCACCCTTTTCATTGTCACTGGGGTAATCAATTTCATGTGCCAGAAACCAGGCCTCGTCCTCAATCGGTTGTCTCATATATCCAACATCATCATCGTCATCATATTCATCAGAATCCCAATACTCGTTTTGAAAATCGATGGATTCACTTAATCCATCACCAATAGTAGCGAAACCAGAAACTAGATCAGATGTATCCTCGGCAATTCCCTGACTTACAGATAGCCAGCTGCCTCCTGCAATCCTTTTTCCACCTGGATCATCAATTACCAGGCAAGATAAATCACCAGGGGGGAAGAAATTATGTAGAAAATGAAAAGGGACAGGTAACCTATATTTATTTCACTATATAGTTGAAATGATTCGTTTAATAAAATACAACCACTTGACTATATGTTCCCTGTTTTACACCCTACATGCCATAGGAAACTGGAAAGCAAAGAGATTGGTGTTCCAAAACCAAAAGATACAAGATGAGCTTTGTTACAAAAAAGAGAGCTCCTAAATCATTGAAGAGCTAAAAGCGCACATGTAATATATGAATACGCTGAGAGGATGATGACCATGCTGTAATCTCTACTTCTTCAGCAAATATTTTGTTTTACATCAAAAGAGTCAAAATGGATCTCCATGTATAAGTGGTAATAAAAACTTACACAATAACATGCCTTTATCCTTTTATTAGGGTACAACCAAATGGGCAAGGCACCCCAGATTCTCACACCTGAGTTGCAATTATCCTTTTTAGCATAAAACATATATATATATATATATATATATATATATATATATATAAAAACTGTAAATTTTCAGTCAACATAAGATATAAAAATTCAACTTTTTTGACAGTAAAACAGAGTGTATTCCTTTGTTAAAGAGACGGTGCTAGTTTCGCAACATCAAGATAGGTATAAAAAATCAAGTGCACAGTACCTTATTGATAATATTCAACCACCTAAACTGGCTAGCCATCTTTAATGTTAAAATAATATCCTAGAAAGTTGAAAATAGTAGAATGTTTTATGCAAAGTGAGTTTCAATGTTGATGGATGACAAAAGATTTCTTCCTTCCTTTTTTTTCGCTTCATTCGCTCTCTGAATCAATAAGCAATAACTACCAAAAACTCTAAACCCCTGAAAAAATCCACATAAAAGGTCAAATAATCACACTCATCATATGGGATTACCTGAAGAATTTACTTCTTGTCCAATAGGAACATCGAGATAGGAACCTATAAGGTAGCTATTATCAGCGCCGATGACCTTTGAACTTGGCCCATCATGCTCAAACTTTTCCTGCCAATTGATAGATGGCTTATCCTCTGACTTGATTTTAACTGGTGGAAGCCTAGGAAATTCTTCCTTTGGAATACTAGATGCAAGTGAAAACCCTAAGCCACTCAAATTTTTCTGCTCAGTGCTCCCTTGAGACTTTCCAAAGAACAAAGGTTTTCCAGCCTCATCCACCTGTTCTTTGATAGCTTCCCTAAGATCACTTTTATTTGCTTTCTTTTTTCCATCTCTCTTGTCTGAATTTGTAATAGTATCATAACTGGTTGATGCCTCCCCCTTGGGGAATGGAAAAACAGTCTTGACAGAACAATCTTTCCACAGGTCTGAGGAAGAATTTGTGGGCTCCTCATTCTTAGACCATGGGTTACCTGCAGAGAATGCAACAGTAGTTTTAAGTTGCCAATCAAGTTCCTTGAGTTCTTTCATTTCAATTTTGTTAAGCTGGGATTCTGCATTGGCATTACTAGTACTGTTACTTCCAAGCCATGAACTTTTCATTTCACCAGTTAAGAAAAACTCTTCTCCAGATTTGGCATTTGCTCTACCAGAGAAGTTACTGGTGCTAGTACCAACATCATTCTTGTAAGGATCAGACGGACCATTGCTTGGATTAAAATTCCATGAATACAAATCAAGCACGCTACCCTCTGAATCAATTGCTTCATTATTTTTACCACCCTGTTCCCCATCAGAAGCAGAGTTTTTCCATTTGCTTTCAGGCCCATTTCTATCCACCCCACACTCTATTTCTTTCACAATAAGTTCCTTGGAAATTCCACCACTATGTCGAGGACCTGACCCCTGAGTATGATTAGTTGATTTGGCCCCATTCTCTTCTTCCACCACCTTCCCTAAATTCTTGTCTTCAAGGGCAAGTTTCTCAAGTAATCCATTCAGATCAGGGTGGTTACTAAGCTCACTGCGCAAAGCTGCCTCTGCTCTCGTTAAGTGATTTTTCTTCAGAAAGTCCAGAATCACATCAACTGAGCTTGTCTCCGCCATAATCAACTTCTAAAAATCAATTAGCAAATACTAGAATGACAAATTCACCAAACCTGAAACAAAAAAATGCAAGCCAGATAAACCAAAGGAAAGTAAACCCAATAGGTTTTTTCTTACAAAAAAAAGTACTTACTCTCATCAAAGAAGCAAACTTCAAGAGGTTTTAACACTCATCCACTTGGCACACAACAAAACATCGTATAATGCTTGAAACCACACAATAAACCAAACCCACGACCTCATTTAGTTCAAAATTCTCTTTTGCCACCAGTGTTTAGTTAAAAAGCCCCGAACTTTCAAAATCACAAAAATTAAACTCGCATTCCCAACATTAACCAAACAAACCAAAAACCCTAAGCATCCCTCCAAACAACAAATCAAGAGAACAAAAGATCCAAAACTCTTTAACGCGCAGTATTAAAAACCCTAAACATCACATTTTATAAAAAAAAAAACTTCAAGATTAAAAAAAGAGACCTTCAATCTACAAGATTCATAAAACAAAAACAAACCCATTATTTTTTTCCACTTACAGATCGAAGATGGCTCAAGAGAAACGAAAGGAGCTTTCTTTAGTGTAGATTCCATAGTCAATCGCACATTAACATGAAACAAAGTACTTGCGATTTTGCATTCGTGCGTTTTGGTTTTTTGTTTAAATGTTTTGTGGGTCTCTCTCTCTCTCTCTCTCACTCTGGTTTTCTTGTATCGTTTTTGGCCTGCAATTTTCTATCAGGCCTGGCAATGGCTGTTTTCTGTAATAACAATAAAATCTTTGAGTTATGATACTGTGCTCTGCATGTGGGTTTAAGGTTGCCTCGATAGTCGTGAAAGGTTGTTTCAGGATTAATCTAACGGTGGGAGATGTTTTTTTCAATTTAGGTTGCGGGGGTAATGCAACAACGAAATTTTTAAAAATGGGCTCCGAGCTTGTTTTATGCATGGTAATTCTCCACTTTAATCCTTGTTTTATGGGATTTGGGTGGTGAGCTCCAACATTGCTTTTGCTAGGGCAAACATAGAACAAAAGTTTTGCCTTCTTTGGACAATATTTGCCATAAATGCTCCTTTCTTTATAAAATTATTATTATTTTTTTCATTTTTTATAAAATAAATTATCTTTACCTGAACTTATTATCATATTAAAGATAATGGATGATGTCCCAAAAAAAAAAGTCTAGCTAATTTGGAAATAAGACTTATATTATGGATGCTTACTTAAAGTTTGTTTGGGAGTGTGGTTATGGTTGTTTTTAAAAGTATTTTTCGTTCAAAAATGCATCAAAATAATATTTTTTTTTAATTTTTTAAAAATTATTTTTGACATCAGCACATGAGAATGATCTAAAAACACCAAAAATATTAATTTAGAGTGAAAAATAAAAATAAAAAATTTTCATTTTTTTTCAAAGGCTTTTTTAAAATGCAATGTCAAACACCCCTTTAATCTATTGCTCTTGAAGACCTAGTTTATTCTTTCTTTCATGTTGATGGAGGCTAGTTTTTGATACATGCAAAAAGTTTTTCTTTAGTGAATTTGAGAATTCTATAATGATTAAATCAATATATTTAGAGAAGAAGCAAATTTTATAGCGAAATACTTTGGAAATAAATATATAATAAAGGATGGAGATTATGATCTTTTGCTTAAGGAATTCATGGTATTTTCATAGCTCAAGAATTCTTTTAATGGAGAGGAGGGGTTAAAACGTAATATTTTTTTATAGTATTAACGAGAAAAAATATCTCTGACATATATATTAATATTGATGGAAAATATCTCTAACATATATTAATATGGAAAATAATAGTTTTTATATAAGTATTAATATCGATGAAAATATTGTGGGTCTCTAAAGAGCTTTTATATACCTAATAGGTGTAAAGAAAATAAGTTCATTCCCTTAGTTTAACTCAAGAAAGATTGGGTCCTTCTTTTGGCTTGGGTGAGCTCATAAAAGATTGGGTCTTTCTGTTAGTTGAGTTAAGAAAAAAAAGATGAAAATATCTCTAACATGTATTAATATGGAAAAATAATATTTTTGATATAAGTATTAATAACGATGAAAATACTGTGGGTCTCTAAAGAGCTTTTATATACCTAATCGGTGTAAAGAAAATAGGGTCATTCCCTTAGTTGAACCCAAGAAAGATTGATCCTTCTTTTGGCTTGGCTAAGCTCATAAGATATTGGGTCTTTCTGTTAGTTGAGTTAAAAAAAAAAGATGATTCCCTCTCTTGGTTGAGCCTAAAAGAGGTTTTCTAGGCTTCTAAATTTAGGTTTATCAGTAAAATATGTGTGTGTATGTGTGAATTATTGACAAATAAAAATATCAATTTCGCTTTCTTGCAAATTACATCACTTGGATTATTAACAAATACAAACCAAATTGAATATTTTATTTGGTTAGTAAATTAATCAAATAAACAAAAATAATATTTCTCTTTTGTTTGAGTAGAGTTTTTATTTTTATTTTTTCATTTCATAATTTATGGATAGTGGTTGCTTGAATTCAATATATGAAAGTTAATTTGATTTTAATTTGAATGGTGGTATTTTTTTAAGATAAATGATAATAATCTTATGAGATATCACAAAAATATAATATATTATTCATGAATTTGAAAAGGCCTATAAAAGAGTTGGACTATATATAATGGAAAGTTGTCCTTTTTCATTTCATTATTATCAAACTCAATTCTAGAAGTAGGTTAGCCGGGTCAACCCGGATAAACCTCAAAATAATATTGTTTTAATTTTATTAATTAAAACAACATCTTAATGGATAAAGATTTTAAAAATAAATTCTTGGAATTAACATGATTAAGTCTCATTTCGATTTTATAAAATCATGATTGATCCACTTAGTTACCTGAGTTTGATCAAGTCAATAACCACTTAGTTTTAAAAAGACAAATTGACATGGATAAAGTTTCAATGCAGGGGTCATTGAAACCTCTCATAATTAACAATGAAACATCTTAAAAGTAACAATGATTTACAATGTCTATTAGTTTTTTTTTATTAACGTGGGTATTCAAATCAGCTTGCACGTAGCTCGACTAATCTCACAAACCTTAATATTACAACAATGAGAGTTCACCCAACCTAGGAATTAATATTAATTAAGATCGACTGAATTAGGAATCACATTGCTTAGATCATTGAAAAATAAAGTCAACAAACATGATAAGATGGATTAGGAATTGGATTGCTTACATCATTGATAAATAAAGCCAACAAACATGATAATAAGAGGACAAGTTTTGGGATGTTGTAGGTAATAAAGTCAATAAACATCATGTTGATTGATTGATATAGGGTGTGTAACAATATTCTAAGTTCATGTTGGCCTAAAACCAGTCTACAATGGATAGCGAAAGAACTCCATTGTTTTTACCAAAACAATGTTTTTGAGATTTATATATATATATATTTATTAAAAATCAAATAAAAAGCATGAGTGTTTTACTGGTATTATAGATATTTCTAGGAAACATGTGTGGTATTTTCAAATTATTTGAGATTTTCTGGTATTTTCCTTTTTAATTTATATTAATATTTTTTTATGATGAAAAAAATATGATTCCAATCACAACGACGATAAAACACGGGTAAATAACTAGTATAGATATATAAGTTAAAGCGTTTTCCTGGATCTGCTCCCCATTTGCAACATGGCCATGGGCCAAGTACCTTCCATAGAAAGAAAAATAGAAGAAGAAAAGTCATAAGTTTATTTGACTATGTCCCCAGATCAAAGAAAGACTGTTTTAACTGATGGCCCATTTGTTAACTTCTGCTCTTGGCGTGGATATTTGTATATATTTTTCTTGAATTTGTTTAGGCAAAGAGGTCTATTTAGGGTGTTTGTCATTATATTTTAAAAATACTCTTAAAAAAATTTATTTTTGTAATTTTTTTTAATTTTTTAGTGTTTTTAAATTATTTTGATGTGCTGATGTCAAAAATAATTTTTTTAAAATAAAATAATATTATTTTAATATAATTCTAATTGAAAACAATTTATACAGCAACAGCAGCTATATTCCCAAATACTTATACCCCAAGGCCTGTCAGTTTCCAAACTTGGCTACTCACAAATCGTTGCAGCCTCCAACATTTGATGTTTTTGATATTATCTTTCAAAAATATTTTTGAAAAAAAATATTTATTTATTTATTTATTTTAAATTAATTTTTTAAATATTTTTAGATTATTTTAATATATTGATATAAAAAATAATTTTTAAAAATTAAAAAAATATATCATTTTAATATTTTTCTAAATAAATAAAAATACTTTCTAAAATAACCATAACCACACCCTCATTAAAGCAGCACCTGATGTTGTAGCCCACCTGCCCCTATTAGGTCAGCGGATTATCTTTTCGGAAGCTGGGGGTTTTAATGAAAGGAAAGATTGCTCTAGTTTCTCTTAATTAGGTGATATTTCCTTAATCAGGCAACCCAATACTATTATTCAAGCAGCTTGCGATTATTTTTTTTCAATCTCTCTTAATCAGGGGATATTTCTTGGAAACTTTCCGTAATTAGGTGGTATTTCTTGGAAACTTTCCGTAATTAGGTGATATTTCTTGGAATTTTCCCGTAATTTCAAGCACTAATTTCCCCTTCTCTTGTTTTCTACATGCATTAATGTACAAGCAAGGAGGAACAATACCACGAAGTGGATGTAAGATTTAATTTGGGCAGGTTAGGTAAGAGTATACGCATAGCTTTTATTATTTGATTCAAAAATTAAATTCAAATTAATATAACTTGTTTTCTCACCTTAATTATACTGTATAATAACAGGCTGAGTTGACTAAATTTTGTCACCTATATCACTTTGGATCATTTTAACAAATAAAACATATACAATAATCAATCACCATGTTACATGAAACATGTGACTAATTTGAATAGAATTTTTTCGATTCTAATTGTACAATATACCGATTAAATAATTATCAAAATAATTTTAATAGTAGCAACATTCAATCATTTTTAGACAAAAAAAAACCTTGTATCTAACAGATTCTATCAATTACAATTTTGCTAATTAAACATTAATATAACCAATTACAACACGCACAAAATCAATCAGTTTTTTATATAGAAAAAATTTCAACGCAACGCACGGGCAAGTTTGCTCGGTCACCTATAAGCCATTTACAGACACATCAATTTAGGTCAAGGTCAAGAATTAATTAACCGATAGATCACTAGCAAATTAACAAGTGGGGATAGTGATATTGGAGATAGTTAGTCAAATCTTTGAGTGATTAGACGTTGTTAACCCTTAAATCCAAAATGATATCATTCTGTGCAATAAGAGAGTATTGATATGATATGATGTGCATTTTTACATGTTCATGAGTCTTTGTTCCCACCTGTGTTTTCCGATCGGTTTCTAGATGCTTGCGTAAATCAAAGAGATATATAATAAAGAAATTAAAATAAAAAGATGATGAATTAATGATGAAAACATGCATCCACCAAAAAACAGCAAATGACAATACATGTATCCGAAGTAGAAGCTTGATGTGTTGATTGACCCGCCGGGTCAGTTCTTTCCAAGATTTTTCTGAAAATATAAATTTAAAATAAGTTTTTTAACTCAAAAATACAAAAGGATATTTTAGTGATTGTTTGTAAGTGGGGTTGTGATTATTTTTAAAAATAATTTTTAACATCAATACATTAAAATGATCTAAAAATACTAAAAAAATTAATTTAAAAAAAATTCATTTTTTTTAAAACACAGTGACTAACATATAATTTACATGTTAATACAACACATCTAAAGTCATTTTAATTTGCACCAATATAGGTATGAAAGATTTGTATTGGGTAGTTATTAGTCTTGTCAAGATCATCATGTCGATCTCCACAAGTTATGCGTATATTGCAATTTCTCGCATATATATATATATATATATATATATATATATATGACCAAAACTTCCGAAATATAAATACAAACCAAAACTCAAAATTTAGGTTTTTGCATGGCCCGAAACAAATTTTATTGTTCATCGGTGTGGGGATGAGGGTTCAGGATAATCCCATCTGTGAACAAGAAACAAAACTACTGCTACCAGAGAAACACACACATGTTAGGATGAAGTTCAATATCAATCCCATAAATATTTTGAAGACATGATACCAAACTGAAACTGAGTTAAGGCATCAAGAATTCATCAAACATCAGTCAGTATGTTGCCGATGAATTGGAAATGAAGAAAGATGCTTTCAATACAGTCCAATCAAGTTGTTGTTGATGGAGGTGTGTGAGAGAGAGATCTTGTTAAGGGAGTGTTTGATACTGTTTTTTAAAATAATTATTTTTTTAGTTCTTACTTTAAATTAATTTTTTTGATATTTTTAGATTATTTTCATGTGTTGATGTCAAAAATAATTTTTAAAAAATAAAAAATAACATTTTGATGCATTTCTGAACGAAAAACACTTTAAAAAGCAAACTCAACCACACTAAATCAATGATAATGCCAAAATATTAAATTAAGAAAACACCTCTGTATATGTTAATTTATTTAGTTTCTTTATTGTTATTTTTTACTTTAAATTAAATTTTTTTGATATTTTTAGATCATTTTCATGTGCTGATGTCAAAAATGATTTAAATAATAATAATAAATAATAGCAATTTGATGTATTTCTACACCAAAATTACTTTCAAAAGCAACATCCATCACACTCCCAAACAAACACTAAGATATAAATCAATGATAATACCAAAATATTAAATCAAGAAAACACCTCTCGTATATCTTAATTTATCTAATTTCTTTATTTATCATAAATCGATTGTAATATAAATAATTATCTAGTAAATGACGAAGATGTTTTTTTTTTTTTTTTAATATTGAACTTTCTTTTAGGGGTTTTAATATCTTAGTTATCTGGATTTAGAAAAACCTGGATTATTTCATCAATACTAAATCATATATGAAACATTTCTCTTTTGTTATATATGAAAATAACCATCCTAACAAGCTACATATATATATATTGAAACCTAAATTTCCCTTTTGTTAAGAACGCTCAACTTCAAGCCATGCAAACTCCATGCATGTTAAAATAAATTACAATGTTGATTATAGCTTCACAAGTTTTTTAGTCTATGGATCAGATAAATTACATACATACATACATATCTATGTATGTATGGCACTACAAAAAAAAGGGTCAATAGCAACGGATCAATCTGTTGCTGTTAATTAAGGAATCCGTTGATAATATTAATTAGAAATGGAATAGCAACGGAATTTACATAGGGAATAATCCAATGCAATCCATGATTTTTTTTCCAGAATATGTTTAACAATGAAAAAATCATTGTTAAATATATTCCAATAGAAATTTTTTGTTACAAAAATCCGCTGCTAATCACCTCTTAGTGTGGAATTGCACGATCTATAGATGATGGTGTGGTTTTACGTGTGTGTTTATATATATATATATATATATATAGGACGGTAAACAACAAAGGTAGATCGATCTTGACATTTAATTTAGATTAGCAATTTCCATAAAACTTGGTGTCTCTATATATGCATAGAGCTTTCACATGTATATGAAATATTCCCTACATATATATATATATATATATATATATGCTACGTACATGCTTCTCCCCTTAAATATTTCTTGGGTCAATGCAGGTGTAGGATACAAGACTGGGTAACTAATTAGGTGTATGATTACTGTGCATTTGTTTGGTCACTCATTTGACACACCACCAAGCTCGCTGATCTGCTACGAAGATTTTCAAGCTGCTGAGAAAAAATCAATGAATGGAACGCCACCCTTACTCTGATCTACCTCTTCATCCTCTCTTCTTGCGTTGTCTATCACTTCACTTTTATTGGAGTCTGTGTTTACTTGGAGAAAATCATAAAACTCAACGGTCCGATTCTGATCATCTGCAGTTTCCATAGATATTATAAGGAACACGATGTATCAGTGATGATTATAAGAGCCAAGAAATTATCAATATTGTAAAACTAGATCATCACGAATGCTAGCTAGCTCGATCTAGTTGTCAAGTAACCAATTCGTTCTAGAATATGATTTATATTATTCTTTAACATACTATTTTTAAGTGAAATTTTTTGGGCTTGAAACTTGTACAAGCCCACGCTTACATTATCTTATACTTGATTTTTATCAAATAGAATGAGATGATGGGATTTGAACTCATGACTGTTGAGTCAATAAAGCTCTAATATTATATCAAGAAACCATCTCCTCTAAAAATTCAAACTGTTAGATGAAACACTACTAGTTACCTTCAAAAATGCTTGGATCGTCGTTGTAGAACTCTTTGCAAAAGGCCGGTAAGTAGCTGTGGGTGATCAAAGGATATTGGCCGAATTTCTCACAATATTTCTTGACAAATGCAGAAAAGCTCCTCGACTCACAATTTATCTGATGAATCTCCTGTTTTGAGGAGAGTTTTTGATCGTTTACCAGAGTTTGAGCAGTTCTTTTTGCATGAATCCTGGACCTTTCTCTATATCTTCTTGCCATGATGACATGCCAGTGATTCTTCACCGCATTATCAGTGCGGCCTGGGAAAAGCCTTGCAATAACTGCCCATCTGTTCCCATGAATCCTGTGAGAAGCCAGAAGTCTTTCTTCTTCCTCTTCACTAAAAGGACTTCTGTTGATTCTGGGATCCAGCTGATTAAACCATCTCAACCTGCAACTCTTCCCTGATTCAATTTGTTCAAACTTCGTTTTGTCAGCTTCCCTTTTAATCTCCATTACTTGCAACTTCTATAATATTTCAACTTGTGCATACACACAGTACCAAACCCTAGTTGCTTTTTAACAGCAGCATAAAAAATATTGAAATGAAAACAAATGGGAGAGTAAAACTTAGTTAGTTTCTCGTTAGGTTTAAACCTTCACCTGATCTTCCTTGAAGCTTTTCGGCGATCGCGTTCCAGTTATGAGGACCGTACTTCTCAACCAACTCCTTAAGCTTCTCATCTTCAGCTGGCCTCCAATGGCCTCTGGTACACATTTTTTTATCTTCTAAACGCAGAAACGTTCAAACAATCCAATCCCAAGAACCCAAAACACGATATCTATATATGATGAACCCTAGCTATAATTGCTACAGTGCAAGCCACTTCAATTCAAGAAGATGTGCATGTAAATCTAGCTAGGGCAGAGAAGATGATTGGAGAGATGAAGGAGATGGGTGCCGAGGAGAATATAAGGAGGTGTAGAGTGCTGTTCTTCGATCCGTTAGAGAGTAGGAAGGTTAGGGCAGACCTCTACCAGCGACTGATGCAAACATCTAGGCTAACAATCGTCTATAAGTAATCACCTATACGCATATCTTTCAGAGAGAGGGAGAGGGAGAGGGTGAGGTTGCTTGGTGGTGTGAGTTTCGTTCTGCTTTCAACATCTTCCCAAGTTTCTAACCTACAACGTCTACTTATAACCCACTTAGCTTTTCTTTTTAATTTTCTTATTTATTATTAATTATACACACACAGTACTACGTACTTCTAGCTAGCTATACAACATCTAGTAAATGAAATGAAAAAATAAATAAAATAAACAACAGCTGCTTGTTAATTTAACAGAAGTTAATTAGTTATTAACCCTAATGGGAAATCAGAATCATCCAAAACCCTAATGGGTTAGTAAGTAATTAAAAATGGATTATGCAATGTGATTTGGGATATACAAAAGAGGTTGGTAATCTTGTTATGGACTTTGTGATAATGTTTGTTAATTATTTATTTATTTATTTAGGATGTTTGGGGTTTTGATAACTTTTCAGACCTAATTAACTAACATTTTAGCTTTGCAAACTTGAGAAAAGTGCTTGTGGAGACTTAGACTAATTAAGGCATCCATCACCTAACTATTCTTTTGAATCAGTCATATTCTTGTCTTCCCTTTCTAATATTAGTATGGCATTAATTAGTTTCAAATAAAATATAGTTTAGCCTTATAATGGGATGGTCGGTCGATCTCTAATGCCCTGCAAATCATCTAATTTTAAATCATGTAGATCTTATAACATTTAATGTGATAATTATTATTAATAAAACACCACTGGTATATTGTCACATTATTTACTAAAAGGATTTTGTTCAAAAAGTTTGAATTGTTGTGAATTGTGCGTTTGAAACTCTTTTAAGAATTTTGATTGAGTTTTAAATGAAATCAATTTATAAAAAAAAGGTGCAAAAATCAATTAGGGTTCGGGAAAGACCCTTTCATTTACTTCAATAATCTCTTTTGAAACTAACATTGAAAACAATATTATAAAAATACCCACACATGTTAGCATAAATCATATTTCTCTCTCTCTCATGTCACTCTTTCTTTCCTTTCAAAAACCATTGGCAGCACAATATCCTTTCTCTCTCAACTTGACATTAATATTCCTTATCAAGATATTTTTGTTCCTCGTAATGTTAGCTATTAATCTTTCCTTTCTTTCCTTTTTTAGTTTCCTTTTCCCCACAATGTTTCCTTCCTTTTTTTCGATTTTCTCATCCAATAAGTTTATCAAATTAAGCTAGAGTGATTTGGGTCAAGTTGTTTTATATCTTTTCTAATTGATTTTTTTTTTAATTCTTCAATATCAGGTTAGTTGAAAATTAACCGTTACAATTCTTTTTTATTTTATTTCTATAAGATTATTTCAATATTATGACCCTGAGTTATGAGGTTGATGGGTTGACTTGAGTTAACTAAGTTTATTTATTTATTTTTATATACTTTTTAATCGAATATGTTTTTTTATTAGGCTTCATAGTTTTTTTTTTTTCAAATTGTTTTTCTATAATGTTATCTTGATCCCATGACCTTGATTGCGAGTTTATATTTCTTAATTGAATATCTTTTTCATTGAGCTTTATAATTTTTTTATTTGTTTTGTATAAGATTATTCTAATCTCATGACATAGGTTACAAGTTTGATGGGTTGCTCCAAATTGACTTAAATTATATTTTTTTATCCTTTTTAAATTGAATATATTTTTTTAAAATTTATCTTTCTTTATTTGGTTGTTTTGAAATTGAGTTTTATAATATATTTTCTGTAATTTATTTTTTCATAGAGTTATTTCGGTCTCATGAATTTAATTTTTAAAAATATTTAATAGGCATTATATTTTGAGCTCATAATTATTACTATTTTATTAGAAAATAAATTGGCAACACTTTGATAATAAAAAATTACATTAAGAGTTAAGAAACCTAATAATTAACCAAAACAATTTTACCGATCGAGAATGAGAGGTGGAATCTTGATGAGATCTGTAAATTTGTTTTCAATCTTCAATATCCCTTCTTTCTAAGACTTCACTACATGATCTTGTCAGCATTATAAAGCCTTCATTTCTAATCATCAAAATCTTAAAACTCAGTTAGCAGTATTTAACAATGGCACGAGCCTTCTCTGTTGACTGTTGGCCTACCATTCTCCAAGTAGGAGAATTGCTTGTTAAAAAAGTAGCGATGGAAAGCCATCTCTCATCTTTCACCCACCATTATGTCACGACGAAAACACCTTCCCAAGAGATTGGTGGCTCTCATCTCAGCTACTAACTCAGCCGTTTTCTTCACCACTACGTACTGAAAAACTCTCTCTCTCTCCCCCCCTCTCTCTCTCTAGTTCATTGTTCTTGAGAAATTCAATGTGGAAATTAACCCTAGGAACTCACAAAACTACCCAAATGGATCAAAATCCATGCATGTATGGCATCACTGATATGGGTTTTTTTTATAAAAAAAAATAACAATTCTGACAGGAAATTAACTGTTTCATGAATAGGCAACTTTCTCGACTGTTCGTTCACCAGTTTTACCTACTCAGTACTCTCTTGAATAGCCATTACAGATTTTCCTCGTCCCCAAGAGAGTTTTGTCTTGAAATTTTGTTACAGTTTGCATGCTATCAAGAACTCGATCCCACCTACACAACTCTTGTTGCAGCAGTCTCTAACCAGAAAGAGGAATCCATTCAATTCCAAAAGAAAACTCATGAAAGAATATATTTTCTTTTTCTAGTTCTAATAATATTTCGTGCCGCAGAGACCTTCCCAGGTTGGTTACCAAATCAAACCCTAAGCTATCTAGTTACTTGTTTTGGACAAGGTGTTCATGCGAGGAATGTTGTTATAGGACATCTAATTGATGGAAACTTCACACTTCACACTTTTGTTTTGGCTAACTGTTGCAGACCTCTCAATTTGGGTTATTGATGAAAACAAGATCAAGGCCGTTGGATCTTTTCTTATCTAATCTTATCATCATTATTGGCAATATGATTTGAGACCTAATTCCCTAGTGTGAGATTAACGGTTTCTAGGGCAACAAGTCATCTATGAACTGCTCAACTATAAAAACTGCCAATAGCCACCTCCCGAATGACTTGAAGAGGTTTTCTGCTGTTTCTTTAGCTTCACACAAGAATAGTCCACCTACCAGCCAATGCATTACAAACATCCGTCTGGATAATATTTTTTTCCCTCTCTATTCTTCTTTCTCCAGTCATTATCATTTATTTCCTCTTCACCACTATCTTCAGTGCTTAAGAGCATATTAATGTTGATGTAAACTCTGTAAAAGTTTAGAAAGGCAACTATCAACTAGCACTGACTACAACCATCAATTAAAGGCAACTGCTTTCACACGCAGCTATTATTTATTTATGCTCACACTTAAAACTCTATTTTATCAAGTTTTCATTTTGTGTATAAATAAGAAGTTTAGTTAAGATAAATTAGAGTGAGAGACAGTAGAGAGAAGCACTATAGAGAAAAGGGAGAGAGTTCTGACAGATTGTTCAAGCTCCTGTAACATTGTATTGTTGAAATAAAACGGTGTGTTTTATCCCCTCTGAATGTTTTGAAGCCGCCTCTATTGACCTCTCCACCCAACAATTAATAAAATAAAATTTATTGAAGAAAAAAGGTTTGTTTAATTGATGAAAGCATAGCTGTAACATTTATCCCCGCAAGTAAAACCATCGATCACTGACCTCGAAATTAACCCGGATAAAAAAAATCCAAATTTCTTCTCTACAAAATAATATCGTTTCGGTCAACTCATCTAACCCATGACTCGAGCCTTAAAACAAGTTAACTCATCTAACGCACGACTCGAGACTCGAGAAAGTTTATTCCACTATCTATTGAAAAAAAATAGAAACAGCATGACAAGCTTGAGTACAACTTACTTTTGAACTTATGGGTATTAGGTAGAAGAGAGGGATGTAAATATCAAACTGTTGGAATGTATACATTCCTTAAAATTAATTTGTACACTAACCTTGATGGAATATAACACCTTTGCATTCTCTAATAAAAACCACATGCCTCAATGATCGAAGGATATCGTCCCATGTTCTGCTAGATTCCGAAAACTTAAATCATCTGACAGTGTCTCATCTGCTATTCGAGTTGCAATTAATCTAACCAACAAGAAAGTTTATTTGAAGGTTATATTTGCAAAAAGGAACACAAGCCTCCATCCAATGATTAGGTATTTTTAAAATAATATATAGAGTTCCCACTGGGATACTTAGCGTAATATGGAAGAAAACTTGTGCACAATCAAGTAGGAAATGAAAGTCTATCGATAGCATCAAGAACAAAAGCACTGAAACCATGTCTTTCGGCTCAAGTGTTGATTGACGCAATAAACTCAAAAAGTCTGAGATGACTGCAGCGTTTTGTCATGTTTAAATTTGACTGAAATTTATATCCAGAGAACCCTCGATCTCTAGCTGGGAGGAGGATGATCATATATATGGGAGAAGAATCAACAATCTT
Organism: Salix viminalis; assembly: GCA_029228465.1. Classification (NCBI taxonomy): domain Eukaryota; kingdom Viridiplantae; phylum Streptophyta; class Magnoliopsida; order Malpighiales; family Salicaceae; genus Salix; species Salix viminalis. The sequence continues at coordinate 9,650,144 of CM055440.1, read as the reverse complement.
TGACACTAGGTGCTTGTTTAGAGTATGATTGAGATTGTTTTTGAAAATATTTTTTGTTCATAATACATTAAAACGATATTTTTTTTATTTCTTAAACATCATTTTTAACATCAGGATATCAAAATAATCTAAGAATACTGATTTTGTAATTTAAAATAAAAAATAAAAAAATTTCATTTTTTCTTAAAAATACTTTCCAAACAAATTCCTAAATATATATCATGTGAGTGCGGCCACAATCACTGCACAAGCCCCACTTAAATGACGACACATTCACTCTCATTTAGCAATTTTCAAGCTCGGCGCTCGTATTGTCCAAATCCACAGCAGTTTATTCCAAAAAAACTTTGAATTTTTAATGAATTTGGGCTGCTTGTAGACAAAGGAATATCTTAAAGTCTACCATTCGTCACAGTACTGTATGAGTGTGATGCATATGATCAGTCAAATATCAATGATGCAAAATGTAAAGTGAAGTGCTACAAGTGAAACTAACTGTATGTTCTTCAGATAGATTATTTTCCATTCACTTGCTGAATGCCTTTCTGCTCATAAATGATACAGCTAAGATAAATGTTTTATCTGTATACTGGGCTTATAGAGTGTTCAATAAATCTGAAAATTAGTTATGGTGCGCGTAAACTGATCTGGACACCTTAATTATTAAAAAAAGGGATCAAATATCCATCATCAATGCAATATATTGACAATAGTATAGTCGAGATGGATGTAATTAAAAGGAAAACGAGCAAATTAAAGTTGATGTAGTTATATAAATTAGAATTAGTATCTATCCACATGACTTAAATACTAAGGAATTTTAGGACCACATACATCCTCCAGCATTCCAGACATAACAAATCATACAAGCCCTTCTTCGGCTTAAAACAAAAAGGGACAAAAACAGTAGTTGATCGTAGCCTAATTGACCTAGCTAGTGGGGTGGGGTGGATGAATTCAATGAACCATGCTTGAGTTCAAGTCTTCTTATAATTATTTTGGATGAAAAAAAAATCAATTTCGGGGATACTCAATCAATCTATTTTAAGCCAAGTTATGCAAGTTCATACTAAGAGAAACTAATAAAATGGCTCATGGTCTCATGCAATGAATATAAATTCCTAGAAAAATAACAAGAAATGCCTTCACAAGATACGTAGGAATCCACAAAGGGAAAGAAGTATTAGCTTGTAGGCAGGTGGGGTCTTGGCCCATCGGAGAAAGAGAGTGCACTAGAATTTAAGTCTTATTATGCATGTCTGTCATTTTCGCAATGTTTTACCTGCTCATTAGACTTGCAGGATGTTCAATGAATTCAGGAATTAGCTATGGTGCGTGTAAATTGACCCAGACACCCTTATTATATAAAAAAAATATTAGCTTGTAGAAAGAAAAATAAATCCAAGCAAAAATAAAAAAAAGGCCCACATAGTAAATTAAAAAAGACCATAGAGAGCACTAACATTGAGCTGGCAAAAAAAAAAAAAAAACACAAACTCCAAAAGTATGCCTTGATGTAGCAATCTTAACCCTAAGGTAGTGGGGAACATGTAAATTCTTGGTAACAAGAAATGTTGATACATTTTGACTTGGAGAGTTCTTACCGACAAATAGTTTCACCAAATAAACACATTAATCAGCTGCTTAGAATACTTTACATGTGAATGATGGAGCAAATTAGCACTAATTAGTTATGAACTTCAATTTGACCAATCAGAACTGACAATGACATGAAGTGGTTTTGCCGACTTCATGTTTTGGAACATGTTAATAATGTGCCAAATAATATATATTTCTTGATAATCACTAATGTGATCCTGTAATCCCTTATCACGTACGTCGTCGTATAACCCAAAACAAAGATGGATATGAATCTACAAAAGCTGAAGATCAAATTTAAATTACTTCAAAATCCTCGCCGAAATATTATAAAAAAATCACAAACAAAAAGTATAAAGAAGAACACCAAGAAAACAATTATTCTTTTATTTAACAGCCAAAGTGTGACGAACCTCTCATACACATAATTCATTTATCGAAGTTTGGATTTTATTTCTTTTTAAAGTCCCTTACATTCTCTTTTAAAAAAATATTTATACTTCTTAAAATTAAAAAGTTAATGGTCTGAAAATGACCAAATAAAATACAAACCCTTGAATGACAGACGTGTGCTTTTTTTCTTTTTTTTTCAAAACCTTGAACTTTAAAAAGTTAATATAAAGTTAATGTTTTATTGTACTGTCTCTAGAATAACTAAGATTAACCCATGAAGCAATGATTCACTCTAAGATTAATAGGCAAACCATATATTAGAAAAAAATACTATTTGACCGAAACAAAATTGGCGGAATGAAATAGAAATGTTTTGGCTGATATTTGGCCAAAAAAAATCAGAATTTAATCGAGATAAAATGACGAAGTTTTGTCTTGTTTTTTTAACTGGTATGAAATATTTCTGCTGTTTCGACCGAAATAGAAAAAATCTGACAACCCTACTCTAAATAGAGATGTAATAGAGGTAATACTATTGTCTGCATACACAACTAGTCTCTTTGTATAATCTTTGTAAACTGATTAGAGTTACTAGTAATAAAAAACGAAATGAAACTAACAACCCTGTCGCACCCCAAAAAAAAAAGAAAAGCGCGGCATCGTGACGACTCTTCCCCGTGTGCGGGGATTCAATGGTGTTGGTGGGATTATCTATTTTTCGTAAAAAAGAGGAGTCGCCACCTAGTATTAATGGTTACTAGGAAACCTGAAACTGGTCTTTCAGAGATTCTAGGGTAAGGGACTGGTTGCGTAAAGGGAAGGTTTTAGCACCCCTAGTACGCCCTACCTAAGGTAAGCTGCTTGACGTTTTGGCTTGTTTATGATTTGATATGTCAAAACAATATGTAAAATAAATGGCAAATGGGATATTACTCCGCCGAATATTTTGGATATTAATCCCTTAGGATTTATTTACCCAAATATCAACAGTGAATAATAGCATATCATTCCCGTCGAATATTTTGGATATTAACCCCTTAGGATTTATTTACCCAAATATCAACAGTGAATAATAGCATATCATTCCCGTCGAATATTTTGGATATTAACCCCTTAGGATTTATTTACCCAAATACCGACAGTGAATAATAGCATATCATTCCCGTCGAATATTTTGGATATTAACTCCTTTAGGATTTATTTACCCAAATACCAACAGTGAATAATAGTATATTATTCCCGTCGAATATTTTGGATATTAACCCCTTTTGGATTTATTTACCCAAATACCGATAGTGAATAATGCATCCCCAAAAAAAAAAAAAAAGAATTTTATATTTTTTTGAATATTGGCCAATACCCTTTGGATTTTACAAACTTGTTGTAAAATCTCAAAATGCAATAAATGATTTTTGCGAAATCCATGCTAAAACTGATTTTCTCTTCAAAACCCAAGATAATATATATTTTTCAAAAGAAAAAAACAATTTTTAAAATATGCTAGTGTATTGGCCTTATGCAAGAAAACAAAACATCTTTTTTAATAAAAATATTTTTTGGAAAATTTGCATCTTTATACTTTTTATATATTTTTTTATTTTTTCGATTAGATCGGTCGTCATCACCTAAATTCGAGTCGGTGACTGACCCAATTTCACCCTGCCTCCAGTCGAGTCGCTAGCCCAGATGGTCGGGCGACCAGATCCCATCTGAGTCGGGCTTCTAGCCCTGACGCTGGAAGCTCTTCGAGGGGCAGTCGGGCACAAGGCCCGACCATCAGAATCCACGCGGGAGTGAATTAATTCACTCCCCGCATGCAAACACTGAGGGGACGATGAGCAAGTAAAAAATGGAAATTTCTAGTGTGATGAATGGCTTACTGTTTATACCGTTGGGTAGAGGAAGTCGTGGTGATTCTTCCGATCGTTGTTTACGTCGGAAATGGTGGCCTGTGGTGGTCGGAGCTGGTCGTCGGAAAGCTTGTCGTCACGCTGCGTAGCTGCTGCTGCCTAGGCTGCCGTCGCCTCTTCCTTCGCCTGAGATGATGGATGAGTTTCTGGGGTTGAAGGGTGGCTTATGGTGATGCTGAGGATCAATATGGGTGGTCGATGGTGGTGGTGACTGGCTGGCCGAGAGTGAGGAAGAAACAGGGGTCTGTTTTTAGAGAGAGAGAGGCAGAGGAAAAATGTTGGGAAGAGCAGGAAGAAGATTCACGAAAGGCTCTGAAATTTCTCTATTTCTTCTGCGTGTTTTCTCAATATTTCTCACGTAAAAAACCCCCTACTCTACGTCTTATGCAGCCCTTTTATAGCAGAGCCAAAGTCATTTTGAATGCAGGGAGCGCCTAGCATTTAAGGCCGGGATACACCGGAGACGTTTCAAAGTAAATTTGCAAATCTTTAAATGTGTAATTAATTAGTGCAATTTTCAAAGTTTTAAAAAAAATGATGCAGCTGGCACATGCAATGTAAATCGATAGTAATCAAGAAGGAGATCATGCTGGAGATAAAATCGGGAAGGAAATAATGCTGGAGATAAATTTGATCTGCCTTGCTGTGATGGAGACGAAACGGGAAGAGAATCACGCAGGATTTTGGAATTGAGCTGTTATCAAATCTGCTGTTGATCTGCTGCTGCATTGCTGTTGATTTTCTGTTTTAATTCTAATTGATTGCCATTTATTTCCATTGAATGCTGCTGCATTGAGAGGGCCGAATTGGGAAGAAAGTTAAATCGAAAAAGGAAGAAAAAGAAATATTGATCTGCTGTGAAGGAGATGAATCGGGCAATAAAATCAACATTGATGGGAAGGAAAATTTGCTTGATCTGCTTTAAGCGCGCCAAAAAAACAACGTCAATGCATGCCGAACAGTGCAGATTTCGAAATTTTTTTAGGAAGGAAAAAGAAAATAATAAAAAATGATTTGGTCCTTTAAAAATTTCCTAATTGCACCCAATTGGATTTAAACTTTTTTTATGCAATTAAATCCCCTCAAAAATTCAATCTCCACCGTAGCTTTGCGCGATCTCCTTATCTGGTCCTTGGCTCCTGATTTTCGCGATTTAAACCCCAATCGACCACTAAACTCTCAAATTGCTCAATTTCGCCCTTGAACAAAAAATCTATTTTCTGAAAAATAAAGAATCAAAAATTGGGTAGCAACAGATGCCCCCTCTTTACAATGCTTACGACTAAAGTCTTGTAAAAGACTTTAAATAGTAAGTGTTGTAAAGAAAAACAGAATGAAGGATATGGGTCTCGTTGTGACAAGTGACCTACCTAGATAAAAAGGATATATAGGAGGGTCTTGATAGTGACGGATGACCTATCCGGGTCTGATTATGACGGGTGACCTGCCCGGGTTAGTAGAGTCTCGATAGTGACAGATGACTTACCCGGGTCTGATTATGACGGGTGACCTGCCCGGGTTGTAATGAGTGACTTACCTGTCTTGAGGAACAAAGCAACACTGACCCTCAATTCATAATCTCTTCTTGTGGTTTCGTTCACTTGAGATTCTGCTTCTCCATATTTCAAAATTTGGGGACGACATGCTTTCATCAAACCTTTCCTGTCAGGTTAGTGTTATGACAATACAGCATGCATGTTTTTGTTACCTCTTTTGGAAACATAGGTCCCCCCGGTTCATTGTAGTCTTCCTTCATAGGATGTGTTTCTCGTGCTATACTTTCATGCTTGATGAAGAGACTTTTCTGTTCCACATAGGGCCCTTTCTAGCTCCATTGAAGTTTCCTTTTTAATATATCTTTACCGATGTCTAAAAACTCAAACCGATATATACTTTAAAGAAATATTCAAAACATGGTTTTGTTGATGCAAAATGACACTTTTAATGCAAAATCACATTTTTGTGATTTTTTTTCTTTTTGCCCCCGGTGTGGTGCACAAAAATATGTCAAACGATAAAACATAAATAAATATTATCAAATCATGTGCTTTGAAAAAAAAAAAAAAATTATAATTCATGGCCGAATTTTGTCTTATTGAGGAAGGTTACAAAATATCAGGCATAATATTTCTTTACAGAGTCGGAATTCACAGGCCTGACTAGATCTTCTCCATCCATTCTAGATAATAGCAAAGCTCCTCCCGAGAACGACTTCTTCACCACATAAGGGCCTTCATAGTTCGGGGCCCATTTACTCTGATCTTGCCCTGGTACAAACAATATCTTCTTCAATACCAAATCGCCTTCTTGGAATTTTCAAGGTCGGACTTTCTTATCATATGATCTGGCCATCCTTCTTTGGTATAATTGATGATGACAGATTGCAGCTAACCTCTTTTCGCTGATCAAATTCAACTGTTCATATCTGACCTTTACCCATTCTCTTCATCTAGTTCAAGAGTCTATCAATACTCTTAATGATGGGATTTCTACCTCTAAAGGCATTACTGCCTCCATTCCATACACCAACATGTACGGAGTGGCTCCTGTTGAGGTACGAACTGCGGTACGATATGCATGAAGGGCAAACGGCAACATTTCATGCCAATCCTTATAGGTGACTACCATTTTCTGAACAATCTTCAAGATAAAAATCCATTGCAAGTCTCCTCAAAGTCTTCTTTTCGATGTTGGATGCCCCCATGGGATAAGCCTGGTTTTGGATGAAGTTCTTGATATCGTAGTACCAAGGGTTTCCATCTATTTCCCCTTCAACTGAGCAACAATGAGCTGGGTTATTTCTGATGTCGATGTGTATTGGTTGTAAGTTTTGCCCGAAGTCTATTCTAGCCATAGAAGCTAGTGTAGCCAAGGCATCTGCAAACTGATTTCCTTCCCTTCCTAGATGTGTGAACTCTATTTCCTCAAATTCTTCAGCTAGTTTAGACAGGTAGTCTTGGTAGGGTATTAGCTTTTCTTCTTTGGTTTGCCATTCCCCTTTTACCTGACAAATAATTAGCATCGAATCCCCATAAACATCTATCTTCTTTACGTTCAACTCCAATGCAGTCTCTAAACCAAGAATACATGCCTCATACTCGGCCGTGTTATTAGTGCACCCGAATTGTAATTTAGTTGAAACTGGGTATTGTTTCTTGTCAGGAGATATTATCACCGCCCCGGCTCCATTACCACATACATTCACAGCACCATCAAAGTACATAGTCCACCGTTCTAGTTTCCCTTCCTCAACTGAAAGTACATCTTCATCAGGAAAATCAAAATCTAACGGCTCATAATCTTCCATAGCATGGTCCGCCAGGTGATCAGCAATAACACTCCCTTTTACAGCTTTTCTTGTCATGTACACTATGTCATACTCGGATAGCAGAACTTGCCACCTGGCAATTCGGCTGGATAAGTAAGGCTTTTCACAGATGTACTTCAGCGGGTCTAATTTGGAAATTAACCATGTGGTATGGTACAACATATATTGTCGCAACCTTTTTGCAGCCCATGCTAGCGCGCAACACAACTTCTCAATCATAGTATACCTAGACTCACACTCCATGAACTTCTTGCTTAGATAATAAATGGCCCTTTCCTTCCTCCCGGATTCATCTTGTTGTCCAAGCACACATCCCATCGCCGTCTCCGTTACTGTTAAGTATAATATCAACGGCTTTTTTGGTACAGGAGGGACAAGCAGAGGTGGTTTTAGCAAGTACTGCTTGATTTTCTCAAAAGCCTCTTCACATTCTGCGTTCCAAATCCCAGGATTCTTCTTTCTTAACAAACGAAAGATTGGGTCGCAGGTTGTGGTTAATTGGGATATGAATCGAGCAATGTAATTTAACCTTCCTAAAAACCCTCTTACTTCTCTTTCAGTCTTCGGAGCTGGCATGGCTCGAATAGCCTTTACTTTTTCAGGATCCACTTCTATTCCTTTGTCACTCACCACAAATCCTAACAACTTCCCAGATTTCACCCCAAATGAACACTTTGCAGGGTTAAGTCTCAACTTATATTTCCTTAACCTTTCAAATAATTTCCTCAATACTTGGACATGATTCTCTCCTTCTCCGGATTTAGCGATCATATCATCCACGTATACTTCAATCTCCTTGTGCATCATATCGTGAAATAAAGTCACCATAGCCCTTTGGTAAGTGGCACCAGCATTCTTTAACCCGAATGGCATGACTTTATAGCAGAACGTCCCCCATGGTGTAACAAATGTCGTCTTCTCCTTATCTTCTTGTGTCATTTTTATCTGATTATAGCCTGAGAAACCATCCATAAAGGAATATATGGAGCTACGAGCTGCATTGTCAACTAACATGTCTATATGTGGCAGAGGAAAATTATCTTTAGGGCTAGCACGATTTAAATCCCTAAAGTCCACACAGACTCGAATTTTGCCCTCCTTTTTGGGTATCACTACTATGTTGGACACCCACTGCGGATACTTGACCACCTCTAGGAAACCAGCGTTCCATTGTTTTTCAATTTCCGCCTTTACTTTGATCAAAACTTCTGGATGCGTTCTTCTTAGCTTTTGCCTAATCGATCTGCAACCTTCTTCCAATGGTACCCTATGTACTACGATATTCGTATCTAAACCAGGCATATCCTCATAAGACCAAGCAAAAACATCCACATAATCTCGAAGCAGTGCAATCAAGTCTTCTCTTTCCTTCTGTGTGACCAAAGTTCCTATCTTGAGCTCTCTCTGGCTTTCTTCAGTACCCACATTTATGGTTTCAAGTTCCTCCTTAGCGGGCTTCCAAACCTGTTCGTGTTGTTCTATTAATCTCGTGAATTCCCTAATGCTATTTTCATCCCCTTCTCCCTCTTCTACAGCTATTATGTATTCTTTAAAATTCGGCCATTCATTCTCAGTGTAAAGTGCAGGTGGTGTTGTGGAAGTTCCGCTTTCAGGGTTCCTGAAAGCGGAAAATGAGTGTAAATGCACAAAATAGAAATAAAAAAGAGAGAATGAACTCAAGATGCATGATCTCATAAAAAAAATTCGGTTCACAACAAAAACAAAGATAAAGTTCGATTGGCCCGTTGGGCCTTAAAAGAAAACAAAACAAAACAAAAACAAACAGACATCGTTCATTACATTCTGAAAACCAATGGAGCTTCTTGGGTCACCCAATTCTGGAACTTCTCTCCCTTGGCTAGCTTTCGAATACAGGCAGAGGTCGTAGCTTCCTCCAGAGCATAGATGCCTAACTGCGGCAGCTCTTCCTCCCTTCTTTGAGATTGAATCTTCCCGATAATGCCAACGACTTCCTCCTTTTCCATCGTGTTTATGCTCATGGATGAGAGCTTCTGAAGAGAGCTTTCATGTCTTGAGTCAGGTTGTATTACATATGCAGCTTTTGGGAACGAGATCCTGATCGGAGGAATAACTAACTTTTCTTCTTCAGGCTTCCTTCCTTCAATCCTCGCCATTCTCTTCTCCCTTCTTGCCACAGCAGCCCGCTGGTAATCCTCCTTTCTAGGCTTATACCCCAGACCAAACCTTTGTTCTGTAGCCTTCAACTTTGTTATACCAATCCACTCGACCTTTCTTTTTCTTGCACCAAATCGGGCAGGAATCTTGTGCTTTAAAAGGCTTTTAGCGGCCATTTTAGTAGCCTCTGAGATCCCTGGTTTCCTTCTTATAGTATTCTCAGGCACCCACTCAGTATTCACAACCTCGAACGCATGCAGGTTTCCGTCCACACAATCTTCAGCTTCAATGAAAGGGACCGCCACATTTTTCATCATTGATATAGTTTCTTCGGCCTTAACAGTAACCAGGACACCGTCGGCAATGTACTTCAAACATTGATGCAGTGAGGAAGTAACCGCTCCTGCGGCATGTATCCATGGTCTTCCTAATAACATGCTATAGGAAGGATGGATGTCCATCACCTGAAGGGTTACCAAAAAGACTTTTGGACCTATAGCTAGTTCAACTTCGATCGACCCTAACACTTGCCTTGGTGAACCATCATATGCTCTCGCCATTATCACACTTGGCTGCATATGGGAAGGATCTACTGGCATCTCATCCAACATATGTCTTGGCAGCACATTAAGAGCTGAGCCATTGTCAATGAGAACTTTACCAATGAGGCAATCCTTGCATCGGACTGTGATATACAGAGGTTTGTTGTGGCTTGTTCCTTCAGCGTCAAGTTCATCCTCAGTGAAATACAGGTAATTTGAAGCGTGAATCCTCCCTACTAGATGCTCCATAGTCCTTTGCTCGATATCTTGAGGTACATAAGCCTCATTCAATAGTTTTTGTAAAGCATTGCGATGGGGCTCAGAACTGAGTATTAAAGACATGATGGAGATCTTGGCAGGGGTTTTCTTTAACTGGTCCACCACACAGTACTCACTATGCTTCATCAGCTTCAAGAACTCGTTCGTTTCCTCCTCCGTCACAGGTTTATTTACCTCCAACTCTTTTTCAAAGCCCACTACCTCTTTACCCTTAGCCTTTTTTTGTTTTTCCAGCTCTTCGGGCGTGAAACAACGACCGCTCCGGGTCAAACCACCTATCTCGGTTTGGAGAAAAGGAGTTTCGATATTTGCGGCGGAAACATAATTGCCTGGCATTGCTCTATAGTCTTCCTCCTTTGCATATGAGGGCTTATATAATACCAACTTTGAGGGCCCACTAGTTGTTGATTGTATCCTACACTTCTCTATCCCTGCTATCTCTCCACTACCTTCGATATTCTTGATCCTTAGCTCTCCCAGAGTCAACATCCTCGTGACCTTTTGATGAAACTCGGCACATTCATCAATGTGATGCCCTTTCTCATCATGGAATGGGCAAAAGTCATTTTTGCCCATATTGTGCTTGGTTGACCCCATTAAATGTCCAGATTGCACCAACATATCGTATAATCTGGTCATGGTCACCTTTAGAGTCGCTTCTTTCCTATCAACTTCCACCGCATTTACACCACTACTTCCCGCAGCATGCTTGGGCAAGGGATTCAGATTAACATTGGGTGGATCCTCAAAAGTGACCCATCCGATCTTGATCAACTGCAATACTTTTCTCTTAAAAGCTACACAAGTTTCAATGCTATGACCTGCATTACCGGCATGGTATTCACAAGTCAAATTGGGGTTGTGCCAGGCAGGGAAAGGTGGGCGTGTAGGTGGTACTGGTAGGGGAGCAATATGTCCAATGTTTAGCAACTGCGCATATAACTCTTTTAAGGTCATGGGCAAAGGTGGTAGTTGTTCCTCTGGTTGTTGATAATCTCTCCTTTGGAAATTATTTTGGTTATGTGAGGGGAATTTTGGGTAAAAAGGCTGGTTTGGAGTGGTGGGTTTGGAAAAGTTGACGTTGGTGGTTTGGGGTGTAGGTGTTTGGTAGCTTTTGTAATTTTTGTCTTTCCCCTTGTACTTGTCCTCCAGATTATTCACCTCAACTTCCTTTCTTTTTCCAACAAAACCCCTCTTCTCTACGGGTTCCATAATTCTCCCGCTTCGGATTCCTTGCTCAATCCTCTCAGCGATTCGTACCGCATCGTAAAAATGTTGGGCGGAGCTTCCCATCAGGTGCTCATAGTACGGGGCCCTAAACGTATTGGCAAATAGGGTCACCATTTCTGTTTCTATTAACGGAGGTTGTACATTGACAACTTGGTCCCGCCATCTTTGAGCATAAGTCCTTACGGACTCCTGAGCTCCTTTCTCCATGGTCATCAAGCTGGTCCTATCAGGAGCAATCTCCATATTAAACTTGTATTGCTTTAAGAAAGCATCTGCCAAGTCTGCCCACTTTCTAATCCTGATATTATCTAACCTCATATACCAGTCAAGGGCCGACCCCGTCAAGCTGTCCTGAAAGAAATATATCAACAATTTATCATCGTGTATGACCTCCGCCATCTTGTTATAGTAGGAACGAAGATGAGTTTTTGGGCATTCTATCCCAGTATACTTGATAAATTCTGGAACCCTGAACTTCCGCGGTATCACGATGTTAGGCACCAAGCATGCTTCGGCTGCCCTAATTGGGTCAGATAGATCATTCCCTTCAACTGCTCTTATCCTTTCTTCTAGTGCGGACCACTTGTTATATCCTGCATGGTCAGAGAATCTAGCGTCTTGTGGTTCCTCATCTGTCAACTCTAATGTAATGGGGATTGGGATGGGCTGAGTGGATTCGGGCTGCTTCTTTGGCGAGCTTGTCCCTAAAATATGAGGTGCTCCCGGGCTTTGAACTGCCGGTGGTGCTTCATCCGTCTGAGCTGACGTTCCCTCTCCATTTCTTGTTCTTAACGCCTTCTCGAGCAGGCTGGCTAAACGTGCCACATCGTTTCGGATAGCTTCGAGCTCTTTTTGGTATGGAGATTCTGGCTCGGCCTTTCCTTCATTTTCCATTCTTTTTCTTAAACGAGTGTTGTGGACTTTCGCAGGGGGACCTATGTTTTGTAGTTGCTGTTTATGAATGTATAAGAGAATGTAAAATGTATGTGGTATGATGAATATGCTTGTATGAATGTATATGTAATGCAATGGATTTCTCTTGTGAACAATTAATGGCCAAACACTTCATAGAATATGGGTTTCTTGTCACATTGTCGCGAGGAGTATTGCTTTTCGGGTCGATGCTTAAGTCATATTTACCAAGAGACAGGATTTGCATAAGAGATGGGTCAACGCCCTTTTTATTGAATGGATAAGTTTGCTACATTTTTGAAAACATAAAGAGGAAAAGAAAATTAATATCCTTCTTCTGCCACATCTTTAGCCAAGGGTAGGAAAGCAGACCCGCGGTTCTCGATTGTCTCTAAGAAAGCATCGGTCTCAGCTAGACTTCGCTGATAACGGATGATGTCTCTCCCCACATTTCTCGCATTGGTTCTAATGACCCGAGCGTGCGCAGCAGCTTCATCCATTTGCTCATCCATCTTGGACATTTTTTCAATAAGCAACATGTTGGTTCTGTTCAATGAAGTGTTATTAGCATCGATTTGATCCTTGTGTTTTTCTATCGATGCTAGTTTCTCATCCAGATGCTTCACCTTTTCTTTCTCTTTGTTGAGCTTCGTTCTCAGAGCTTTTATCTCCTCTCCCTTGACTGCTAACTCTGCTTCAATGGCTTCATCCTTCTCGGACCCCGTCGAACGACTTTCCGACATTACATACTTCTTATACAAATCTTCATACTTTTCAATTCTATCCATCAGCTCACACTGAACTTCTGCAAATTTCTCCTGGTAATATTCTATGCTATCTCGGCATTCATTATGTTCAGTCTTCAATGTGCCAAGTTCAGAGCAACTTTGCATCCACTTCAAATTCATCTCTGTTAATTCTCTCTCTACTCCCAACCTAGCATTCTCCTCCTCAGCCATCTTCAGCTCGAGCTTGGTTATTCTTGCATCTCTAGACTGTAATTGCTCATCTAAAAATGCTCTCCTTTTATCACCTTCCAACACCATTTCTTCCATCATCAACTTGTCTCTTCGGGTCTTGTTCAATTCCATCCGAAGCTTTTCAATTTGTCTCTTTAATTCTCCTTCACTGTCAACTCTTTTCCTCTTAACAGACTTTTCTTCAGTTTGTGGAGACTTTATTTCTTCATTGGTTGCGGCTGAGGCAACTAAGTCTCTCCATTTTGCATACCCTTCACTTGCACTGGATCTCCCAAACCTTTTATCTCCAACAAAACTAGATGTTTCCAATCTTGTTTGATGGCTCTTACGACTTCTTGGGCAACAGGATCTTTAAACAAACCAAAAAATTGAGCAATTCCTTTGGTCCTTGGAACGAATTGCATGCCCCCATGTTGTCTTACCACGAGAGCAGGAGCATAACTCACATAGCCGGTAATCCCTACCAACGGAACCCAGCATCTTTGCCCGCAACTCATTAAGACATCCATTGCTTTGGCCCAAGGGGCCTTCCATTTCAAACCACCACTAGGCACAGCTTTTAGCTTTTCTACCCAACCTTGGTTGTCTAGATCCCCCCATTCTTCTTCCTCCACTATCCTCAATGGTTTCTGGTTGAACCACCAAAAATTATTGAAGACAGGTTTTTTTTGTCTCAATGTGACTAACCATCCAGATATATAGCAGCTGCATGCAACATCTCACTGCCCCTTTCCCGGCTTTCCGACAGTGATTAAGTGTCATGATGGTTTCAGCCAAAACAGAGGCCACGGGGTTGATTCGTGTATTCTCATACTCCACATAAGCAGCAGCAGCTTCTAAGCTTATTATACCCGTCCGACTTGGGAACAACACAAGGCCAAATATGCCTAATGCAATCAATCTTTCTTTCTCCAACCCGGACTTCTGTTCTAGTTCCAACTCCAGCATATTCCATCTCAGACCAGCAGCTTTCTTTTCCAAAGACTTTTCCAAGTTGGGGATCCTGAGTAGCTTCGACAGTTCAGGAATGACCTTGTCAGATCTCAAAGGGAAATAAATTCTGTATAGGTCATTCGGAAACTCAGTCAACATCCCGTATTCCTCCATAGTAGGACATAGATCTATGCTCCCAAAAGAAAAACAACGGTAGTCAGGGTCCCAGAAATGAACTAGAGCTCGCACCGCTGGGCTTAAAACATCTACCTTCGCAATCTCCATCAGGCGTCCGTATTTTCTAAAAAATGTGTCCTTATCCACATCCTGAAAATGAATCGTTAACTTGTTCACCTCATTTATAATGCAATCCAAATTCTTGATTGGTGATAGCCTCATAGCATCGCCTTTAATGCAGTCTCCTTCAGTCAATTGTGACAGTTCAGAACTTCTCCCATATTCCATGTTGGAAAGTTTAGTGGTGGTGGCCATTTCGTTCACAAGACCTGTAAGTCAAAATGCTATTTTAGGGTTTTTCTTGTTATGCAAAAAGATATTATGGAGCATACATCCTAACGATAGGTTCTAGTTCCTTTACGTGAGACATAGGGTAGGTTTACTACGTGGTCTCTAAAGAGGGTCTGTTGCTGTCCCAGTGATCACCCTCGTAAAGGCGATATGGGGGTTCAGCAGATAGCGAGATGGCACGTATACCACTCACTACCAGTCTAAACACTCAGCAAAGAGTTGGGGTTTACACAAACTTCAACCTTGACTCAAGTCATAGGTAAGCTGCTAGTCCCCCACTTAACTTAAAGTTTAGTGTGTGCTCTCAAGATAATAAAAAAGTGATGCATGATGACAAGATGTAAAGATGCATGCTAAAGCTTATAAATAATCCATAGCAACATGAAAATAAATAAATAAATAAACAAATAAAATAAATCATAAACAAATAAAAAACTGTCAAGCTTAGCCCAAGTCCCCAGTGGAGTCGCCATTCTGTCGCACCCCAAAAAAAAATGAAAAGAGCGGCATCGTGACGACTCTTCCCCGTGTGCGGGGATTCAATGGTGTTGGTGGGATTATCTATTTTTCGTAAAAAAGAGGAGTCGCCACCTAGTATTAATGGTTACTAGGAAACCTGAAACTGGTCTTTCAGAGATTCTAGGGTAAGGGACTGGTTGCGTAAAGGGAAGGTTTTAGCACCCCTAGTACGCCCTACCTAAGGTAAGCTGCTTGACGTTTTGGCTTGTTTATGATTTGATATGTCAAAACAATATGTAAAATAAATGGCAAATGGGATATTACTCCGCCGAATATTTTGGATATTAATCCCTTAGGATTTATTTACCCAAATATCAACAGTGAATAATAGCATATCATTCCCGTCGAATATTTTGGATATTAACCCCTTAGGATTTATTTACCCAAATACCGACAGTGAATAATAGCATATCATTCCCGTCGAATATTTTGGATATTAACCCCTTAGGATTTATTTACCCAAATACCAACAGTGAATAATAGCATATCATTCCCGTCGAATATTTTGGATATTAACTCCTTTTTTAGGATTTATTTACCCAAATACCAACAGTGAATAATAGTATATTATTCCCGTCGAATATTTTGGATATTAACTCCTTTAGGATTTATTTACCCAAATACCAACAGTGAATAATAGTATATTATTCCCGTCGAATATTTTGGATATTAACCCCTTTTGGATTTATTTACCCAAATACCGATAGTGAATAATGCATCCCCAAAAGAAAAAAAAAAAAATTTTATATTTTTTTGAATATTGGCCAATACCCTTTGGATTTTACAAACTTGTTGTAAAATCTCAAAATGCAATAAATGATTTTTGCGAAATCCATGCTAAAACTGATTTTCTCTTCAAAACCCAAGATAATATATATTTTTTCAAAAGAAAAAAAACAATTTTTTAAAATATGCTAGTGTATTGGCCTTATGCAAGAAAAACAAAACATCTTTTTTTTAATAAAAAATATTTTTTTTGGAAAATTTGCATCTTTATACTTTTTATATTTTTTTATTTTTTTCGATTGGGGTCAGTCACATTCACCTAAAGTCGGTCAGTGACACCTGACTCACCTTGCCTCCAGTCAGGGTCGCTAGCCCGAGATGGTCGGGCGACCCTGATCCCATCTGGGCTGGGCTTCTAGCCCGCATCTGGAAGCTCTTCGAGGGCCGGGCCGGGACACAAGGCCCGCCACGCAAGTCCACGCGGGAGTGAATTAATTCACTCCCCGCATGCAAACACTGAGGGACGATGAACAAGTAAAAAATGGAAATTTCGAGTGTGATGAATGACTTACCTGTTTATACCGTTGGGTAGAGGAAGTCGTGGTGATTCTTCCGATCGTTGTTTCAGTCGGAAATGGTGGCCCTGTGGTGGCCGGAGCGGTCGTCGGAAAGCTTGTTGTCACGCTGCGGTAGCAGCTGCCGCCTAGGTCGCCGTCGCCTCTTCCTTCGCCTGAGATGATGGATGAGTTTACGGGGTTGAAGGGTGGCTTATGGTGATGCTCGAGGATCAATATGGGTGGTCGATGGTGGTGGTGATCGGTCGGGTCGAGAGTGAGGAAGAAACAGGGTCCGTTTTTAGAGAGAGAGGCGGAGGAAAAAATGTTGGGAAGAGCGGGGAAGAAGATTCACGAAAGGCTCCGAAATTTCTATTTCTTCAGCGTGTTTTCTCAATATTTCTCACGTAAAAACCCCCCTACTCTACGTCTTATGCAGCCCTTTTATAGCAGAGCCAAAGTCATTTTGAATGCAGGGAGCGCCTAGCATTTAAGGCCGGGATACACCGGAGACGTTTCAAAGTAAATTTGCAAATCTTTAAATGTGTAATTAATTAGTGCAATTTTCAAAGTTTTTAAAAAAAAATGATGCACGTGGCACATGCAATGTAAATCGATAGTAATCAAGAAGGAGATCATGCTGGAGATAAAATCGGGAAGGAAATAATGCTGGAGATAAATTTGATCTGCCTTGCTGTGATGGAGACGAAACGGGAAGAGAATCACGCAGGATTTTGGAATTGAGTCATTATCAAATCTGGCTGTTGATCTCGCTGCCGCATTGTCGTTGATTTTTCTCGTTTTAATTCTAATTGATTGCCATTTATTTCCATTGAATGCTGCTGCATTGAGAGGGCCGAATTGGGAAGAAAATTAAATCGAAAAAGGAAGAAAAAGAAATATTGATCTGCTGTGAAGGAGATGAATCGGGCAATAAAATCAACATTGATGGGAAGGAAAATTTGCTTGATCTGCTTTAAGCGCGCCAAAAAAACAACGTCAATGCATGCCGAACAGTGCAGATTTCGAAATTTTTTTAGGAAGGAAAAAGAAAATAATAAAAAATGATTTGGTCCTTTAAAAATTTCCTAATTGCACCCAATTGGATTTAAACTTTTTTTATGCAATTAAATCCCCTCAAAAATTCAATCTCCACCGTAGCTTTGCGCGATCTCCTTATTTGGTCCTTGGCTCCTGATTTTCGCGATTTAAACCCCAATCGACCACTAAACTCTCAAATTGCTCAATTTCGCCCTTGAACAAAAAATCTATTTTCCGAAAAATAAAGAATCAAAAATTGGGTAGCAACAGATATACTAGAGGTGATATTATCATCTTCATACACAATTAGTCTCTTTGTCTACTCTTTGTAAACTAATTAGAGTTATTAGTAATGAAAATACTAGATAATGACTTCAAGTGTTTTTATTGATAAAAACAAAAAATATACAATTCTATCCATTTACACTCGAGGATTTCAATATGATAAGATGATCATCACAATGCCACATATGTGCAACAAATGAGAATATCTATTTCATTGTAGTAAAATTAAATAAAAATAAATTATAAAAAACAAGGTCATTGGACTTGGCTAAACACATGGTCCTAGCAATGAGTAAGGTGGATTAATACATGTTGATTAGGGTAAATCCGAAACTTCAATGTTTTGATTTTCTTTATAAAATATATATATATTAACCAAATGAAATATGTGTTTGACAATGCAATGTTAAGTGCTTTTCAATTTAAAATATATCAAAATAATATATTTTTTGTATTTATTTTTAAGTATTGGTATTAACATATTAAAATTATAAAAATACTTTAAAACATGAATTTTTTTCATGTGCAAAATATTTTAAAAAATAAGTTGAATAACCAAAATCGCAACTATTATAACAAATTGTCCTACCACAGTAAAGCTACTAAACAAACATATACATGGGTTAATGATCAAATAGTTGGGCCCAACCAGAGTCCGAAAAAATTGATGCCCAATAACGTTACCCCGACCCGGTTTAATCAAGATTTCAATAACAATAACCCTAATAGACACTGTCTTTTCAACTCTCACATCCAGTCTAGACCCAGAAGCCGTAAGAGAGGAGAGGAGGCTCCATAGAGGCGCAGCTCAGCAGAGTTACTGCCCTTTTCAACTTTTCGTTCGCAAAATGGTTAGATGTTTTTTATTTATTTTAAAAATTCAACGTTTGAGTAATGTGCTCTTTGGTTTTGGTTCTGATATTGGATTAGCTAACTCATAGGTTTCAGCTTGTCTAAGTGATGCTTCATCGTGGTGTGTAGTTGATGTTTAAAAGAAAACGTGGGCTTACATTGTTTTTTGTTGGTTTTGATATCGTCGAATTTGTGGGATATAATTGTTTCTTTGTCTTGCACAGTGAAGTGAAAATTGTATTGAATGTTCTCGTTTTTGTGTTAGTGGTGATTGCTAAGTTAGGCTCATTTTTCTGTTTATTTTATGTAAGATCCCGTGAATGATATTTACTATTTGGATTTTGAATTGAAGCCTTTTTAGATTTATCACTACACCTTTGTGTAAGTCTTTGTTCATCTGTTTCCCTTCATCTTCCTTCTGTGTGTCTTGCTGTTGATTTAACGATAGCATCTACAAGATTGTAGAAAATTTCAGATGTTTTTCTTCTTACTCTGGCATAATTGGTTTCTGCTTTTATGATGAATGACAGGCTAGAGGGTTGAAGAAACACTTGAAGAGGCTCAATGCTCCTAAACATTGGATGCTTGACAAACTTGGTGGTGCATTTGTATGTTTTCAATCACTGACCCTATGCTGTGATGCCAATAATTTTGTACTTCTTTGTAGAATGTGATTAGTTTTATTTTGTGTTGTGTAGGCACCCAAGCCCTCATCTGGACCCCACAAATCTAGGGAATGCTTGCCTCTGATTCTTATTCTGCGAAACAGGCTGAAGTATGCTTTGACATACCGTGAAGTGATTGCTATTTTGATGCAGAGACATGTCCTTGTTGATGGGAAGGTCAGGACAGATAAAACTTACCCATCTGGTTTCATGGGTATGTGCAATTCTGGCTTAACTCCTACAAGTTTCATGATTTTTTTAAATGTGGATCATCTAGATGTGGGTAGGATTCTGTACTTTTTAATACTTTGGTATTGGCTGTAGATGGTTAAATAAGAAGTTTTTATGATTGCTATATTGGCTCAAAATAACGAATGAACTTGCTGCTATTTTGATTTTCACATCTCTTGAGGCCTTCCATACAGAAAAATGGTTGTCGGCAATTGCTAACAAGTGTGATATGTTGGCTATAAGAGTCCCCGGCTGCCAGAAGTTAATACTTGTTATACGTCGTCACTTTGAGTGATAGGAAGAAATTGAGGGATATGAGAGCTCTTGTCTTCTGTCATGCTTAACTGGAAGTGGTTATTATGTGTGATATACTATTAGAGTTTCTGCCCCTTTTCACTTGTATGATCTGCCCCTTTTCACTTGTATGATCATTTCTTTTTCATTTTTTTCTCCCTCAATTTCCATAATCTGCGTTTGGTTGCTTACTTCTTCTTTTTGCATCTGCTACAGATGTCGTGTCAATCCCAAAGACGAATGAGAGCTTCCGTCTCCTCTATGACACCAAAGGGCGCTTCCGGCTCCACTCACTCAGAGACGAGGAGGCTAAGGTTTGTGATACTTTTTGCTACATGATTTTTTTCTGGACCATCCACTAATTTGATAGATCAATGAATTGCTTTTTTTTTTTTGTAATTTCATGTCATAGAGTAGAATCACCCTCTATAATGATTCCTTTTTTTTGTTTAATGCCTTTGCAGTTTAAGCTTTGCAAAGTTCGGTCTATTCAGTTTGGGCAGAAAGGAATCCCCTACCTGAACACCTACGATGGGCGCACCATCCGCTATCCAGATCCCCTCATTAAGGCCAACGACACGATCAAGCTGGACCTAGAGAGCAACAAAATAGTTGACTTCATCAAGTTTGATGTGGGAAATGTTGTCATGGTCACCGGAGGAAGGAACAGAGGCCGAGTCGGAGTAATCAAGAACAGGGAGAAGCATAAGGGCAGCTTTGAGACAATCCATGTCCAGGATTCCACTGGCCATGAGTTTGCCACTCGCTTGGGCAATGTTTTCACCATTGGAAAGGGCACCAAGCCATGGATTTCTCTCCCCAAGGGCAAGGGTATCAAGTTGTCTATCATTGAGGAGGCTAGAAAGAGGCTTGCAGCATCCCAAGCTACTGCTTGAAGTTCATGGTTTTTCCTTGAATTCTGGGGTCAGTTGTGTTTTGTTATCGTAATTTTGTACGCAACTTTGAACAATGTTTTCCCCCCATCTCAACTATGCATTTGGTAAAATGTCAATGAAGACAATTCTAGGGATTCCAATGCCATTATTGGTTGCGAAGCACAATTTCATTACTAGATTTAAAAAACATTCCCTAAGGGCCTGTTTGGGAGTGCAATTACGGTAGTTTTTTAGAGTGTTTTTCGTGCTGAAATATATTAAAATAATGTTTTTTTATTTTTTAAAAATTATTTTTGACATCAGCACATTAAAATAATCTAAAAACATCAAAATACCGGTTTTTAAAATGAAAAAAAAATTAAATTTTTCCCAAAAGCACTCAAACGGGGTCTTAAAGGCTTTACATTGAAAGCGATAGAAATTGCAAATGGATATTTCAAAAAATTGTGATTTTTTCCTGCATATATTATTAATTTTTAATTTGTATTATATTGGGCTGTGTATTTACATTGTAAGTTATAAATTTAATATTAAAAATACCTTATTTTCTCTGAAACTTTAATAAAAAAAATCCAAAAACTTTTCAGGGGCATTTTTATCTCCTTGATGTTTTTCTACCGATTTTCAATATTGGTCTGCAGACTTGCATTATTATACAGGACATAAAAAATTATCTGAATTTCTCTTCAATTTTCAAAGACATAAAAAACATTTATTTTAAGAAAATAAAAAATATTTTATTTTTATTCATACATTCAAATTTTATAATTGTTTTTAGCATATTTCTATAAAAAAAAAAAAACTTGTATCTTTTCTTATGTTTTAAAATGCAAAAAGAATATGGTAATCAATTTATGTTTACATGTTAAGTTTCGGCCAAGATATCATAAATTATTCATCATCACTTTGTTGAATTTTTATTTCTTATACTGAGATTGATTGTAGATTTTAATATTTAAAGGTACAAAATTACACTGTAAAGTATATTCTCAAATATTAAAGATATAAAAAATATGACGTTAAAATTCATACTTTATAATGATTATGTTTTTGACCTAGATTTTTTCATGAAAAAAGGTCTATCTCGTGTTTTAGAAATGACTAACAAATAAAAATCTGATATAAGAAAATAATTAAACCACAATGCAGTTTATATCAAGTAGAGTGCATTGAGAATAATATGTTGTCTTCTTGTATAACAAGTGTTCAGACTCTCGTAAATTATTAAAATTTTAAACAAATATAATATTAGGTGAATTCTACTACTAGTACTAATAATAATAGTTTCATGATTAAACAATTTTTTTGCATACCTCCCATCTCGGGGAGCCCATAAATGCTATCAAGATATTTATTATTATTTATTTTTAATTATATTATTAAATTATTTAATCTTATCAACTAGTAAAATTAATGAAATGAATCCCAATAAAAAAAAACACTAACATCACCAAACATTTTTCTTGCATTTTTTTTAAAGCATTGAGCATTACACATACCACCAATATAATATTTAGAGCAAGTTTGTTGATTCTATTTTGATTTGTAATTCATTTTTTCAATCAAAACAAAATGTTTTGATTTTGAACTGTTTCAATAATCAGTTTCGAAACTGTATTGTTTATGTGTGTATATATATATATATATAATTAAATATATTAATTCAAAAAATATTTTAGTTCAAATTCAAAAATAAAATTATTTAGAATTATGCAATTTAATCTAAAAAAATACAATAAAATAATTTTTCTGAACAAAATTATAAACATGTAAAATATTATAAGAATGACATCATCAATCTTGTAAGGTCATTATATTCTTTGATCGCTCTGAAATTTTAACATAATATATATAAATGTATAAAGAAACTCATCGTAAAATTTTATTTTAATCTAACGGTCGGATTAAGAGATATGATTGATATTATAAAATTATTTATTCTTTAAAAAAAACATTGTTTGGCCAAAATAGAAGGGACAAAATAATTCAGCTGAAATTTAGTTGAAATTTTCATAATAAACTAAAATTTCAAACAAGATAAAAATTACATTATTTTATTTTTTTAAGCCAAAATAAAACTAGACCAACAATTTTTTTTCTGATCAAATGTAAGTATGAATAAAAGATCAAAGAATAAGACAAGCTGCGAGCAACAAAGTCAAAGAAACCTAAAAAAGAAAAGACACCTCACGAGAAAACACTCCTGAGGAGCAAACTAAGGAGAAGCTAAAACAAGAAGCATCGTATCCGCTCATAATCCAACTAAGAAGCTGGCAGGCTGGGAAACAAGTAAAAAAGCAAGAACTAAAAGAAATACAATAGTTATATGAAGAAACAACAAGATCTCACAATCTAGGCAAAGGCCAGCAACACACGTTATGGATGAAGTAGCCACACATCATCCCAACAAAACAACCCAGCAAAGCAAGCAAGGAAGCAACTGGCAACCAACACCACCCCATTAAGACCAGTCCATATATTAGCCAACATCAATGGAGAAGTGATCTCTTTCACGGAAGTGAAAAACTGTGAAGAAGAGAACCTGGAATCTCCGAAAGATTCTCTCTACCAAGGAAGAAGAAGAATCAAATAGTCTTTTATTACGCTTTTCCCAGATGAGATAAACCGAGATGGCAAGAGAGACTCGTGACATTTTAGAAACCATCTTTTTCTGTTTTGAGGAAAGGCACCGAATAGCACTAGGAAGGGAGCACATCGATGATGGATATGCAACCACCAAACAATGTTTCCCCACAAGTTCGAAATCCAAAGACATTTCAAGAATAAATGATTATACGACTCTGGATCCTGATTACAAAACACACAACTAGTATCAGTAGAAATAAAACACAGAAGATCTTTAATTATGAGCTTACCTAACATCGCAATCCACTACAAAAAATAGTGTTGATGACTTTAATGAAGGAAAGGTAAACCCTCCCATGGGACACGCTTGACTATGAGAATACAGGACCCACCAACGTGAATTGTTGTTATTTATTTATTGAAAGAGCCCACTAAAATTAAGGAGTTTTTTCTTATTCCTGTGAAGGTAAAAAATGAAATGCGGTTTTGTTTGATGTTATGTTTTAATTTTTATTTTAAATTAATTATTTTTTATTTTTTTTAGATTATTTTGATATGAAAAATAATTTTCAAAGTATATTAAAATATTATATATATTTTTTATATAAACGTGTTAAAATGTTCTAAGACTACTAACAAATAGCTATAAATTCTTCTCGGAATTTTCGTGCCTCGTAAAACGTTTTGCCAAAGTCAGCAACCATTGTCAACAGCCATGCCCTCTGCCTTTGACACGGCACCAGGCAAACGACTTACTTTTTTTGCAAGTCTTCACTCTCTTTTAATAGTCTCGCGGCATTCTCTCCTCTCCTTCAATCTTTCTGCACTGCTCTCTCAAACTTGCCAATTGCAGATGATGCTGTTTGGAAGTCTGTAGAGCTGGGTTTTCCTTGCTTCAAGTAGCTGCAGGTTTGTGTTGTTTTTGAACCTCTCTCTTCTTAATCGTTTTCCCCCCTTTGCTGTTCTTGAATGACTCTGTTTCAAAGTTGTTGATTTTGATTTTTCAAAGTCAAATTTGGGTATTCTTGCTCTTGTTATGAGCTGTTTATCGTAATGCACCAATTTGTAAAGGTGACTAATAAATTTCTGAATTGTTATGCTTTGCTCAGTGATGCCATGTTGAACTGGGTATTAAACTTGTATTTTAAAAAATTAATTAGGTGTTTTTTTTTTTGATTAATTTATATTTAGTGTTGAAATTAATAATATTATAATAGTTCTAATTATAAAAATTAGACCCAGGGAGTTGACCCGACACCTAAATTGGGTCGTGTTTAAGAAAAATAGTGGAAGGATTGGCTTGATCTTATCCAATAAAAAACCCGGGTTGAAGTTCAACCCATGATTAAACAGGAGTTAAAAACTCGTTGATTGTGTTTTGAAATTCTTTTGGTAGAAATGAGGCTGCTTTGATTTTTTTATAAAACTTTTTGGGGTCAGTTCACGTAGACCCTCCCGACCAGAGACCTAAGTTTTGTCTCGAGTTAATTTCCGAGTCAAGTTTTAAAACTACAATAACATTTATCAACACGTTGATCTATATCAACCCAGGTTGACCCTCTTAACCTTTGACTCGAGCCTAGTTCCAGGTCAAACCCGAGTCGAGTTTTAAAAATATGATAATAACTATTTTTATCCATTCATTGACTTGGGTCAACTCGAGTTGACCCTCCAGACACATGAGCATGCCTTGCCGTAGGTTGATCATCGAGTTTGATTTTAAAGTTATAATAAGAACTATTTTTATCCTCACATTGATCTAGATCAACCTAGGCTGACCTTTCTGATTCATGACTATTGCCTTGTTCCAGATCAACTCTAGAGTAGGGTTTTAATCATAATCACATTTATTTTTGCACGTCTTAGTTGAGCAATTTTGAAATTGAGAATTAATTACAATAATACTCAAAAAATAAAAAAATATTGTTTTTGGAGATATGTCCTCTTTGTACCTCTATACAAAAATTAACTCTAAAATTATTATAGGAATAATTTTATTTTTATGTTCATATCTTTATCTTTTCAATTAAACATATTTACATCAAAAACTAGTTTATTTTGCTTGAAAAGATGTTAATCATTCTAGGAACCTTGCTGGATAAAAATTAATATCTCTACCGCGCAGGAAAATTGAAGTCCACTGCTCGTTGGTATAAATCATCAAGTACGGAAATGCCAACATTTGCATTAGAAATAGACTCCGTCGGCAGTTTTTGATCCTTCAAGTACTAGCAGCTAGAACCACTGAAATTTAGTCAGCACTACATTGCATAACTGTAACCTTCTGAGCTTGAATTCAGTGAGCTCAACTGTTCTTTCACTGAAGGTTGTAACCATGGGAACTAAGCTAAACTAGATTTTTTCTGCTGTAATGTATTGGGCTTGAATGAGCTGTTTTTATGCATTTTAGAATCAAAATAGTTTGGGTTCCTGTTCTTGCTAATCAAAATAGTTTAGTGTGATTCTTCATTGAATTTACTGTGAATTGAATATTGACTTCATTTCTTGTTCCATATGTACATTCCAATGACAAAGAAATGGCTGTCCATGACAAAGATAATATTCCAATGCTGTCAGACACACATCCAAAGCCAGAGGATGAAATTGTGGATTCTCGATTTCGGCCATTTCTTTCGAGGACTCAAAGTGCATCGACCTCCGCTCATTCGGATTCCATGGAGTCCTATGGTTATGGAACCAACCCTGTTGGCTTTACTGGTCCACTGCGAAGTGCAAGAAAAGCTCCACTGGTACAGATGAGTGGCCCATTATATGTCACCAGCAACACTGGAAACTTGTTTCTGGCAAATCATGGTGTAACAGCTAGCATTAAGGTGGAATCCAAGCCAGAAAAACATCCATCTTTTAATGGAATGGATCAGCATGACTGGGATGACAAGTATACTGCTACAAATGTCCATTTAATGAGGTCTGGGCAACTAGGCATGTGCAGTGATCCTTACTGCACAACATGCCCATTGTATTACCATTCTACAGCTTCACAGCAAAGACATGCAAAAGCTTATAGTATATTTGATTCCAAGGTATGCTTTTGTTCTAATAAGAAAAACCTTATACCTTCTCGAATCTCTGCCATGTACCCTGGATTTTTACTGCTGCTACTTGTTGCCCACAATTATATGAACAGGGGGAACCAGTTTCTCAATGGATTTAGGATTAAGACTTCAGCTCTAAGTGTCTATTTTTTTTTAAATATTTTTACTTGGTTACTTTGTTTGGACATTTCTATCATATATCCATGAGTTTCCTCATCACTAGTTTGGTTTAATGATTACCTCTGTTGTTATTGACCTAGTCAGTATAGCACATCATTTGATTTCCATCTCTTTATAACTCGGTTGAAGTCGAGAATCAACATAGTTGATTGCTCATTTTATGAGATTGGAATATCCTAGTAATATTTTAAATGAACCTTACTACTGTAATAACGGGGGTACTGAAACATTTAAATGAAATTTATTTCTACACTTGCTGGCTTTATTTATAGAAGTGGAGTTTTTTGTGCATTTAAAAATTGGATCTACAATTTATCCCTATATCTCTAATTGAGTATATTTTATACTTGAATGTACATTAAGTTTATAATCTATTCTAACAAGATTTTTAGGCCAAACTATCAAAATTATTCACTTAGTTTGCTTTATGATTATGTTTTCCCCAAAATTCCCTTGCAAGAAGACTTTCATGTGCAAATCATGTGATGAATTCCAATGGTTTAGTCTGAAAAACTTTCCAAGAAGATAGATTAGAAATTTCATGTATTTTCAAGGATAAAATTGAGTTGATTTGATGTACCAGAACAAATTGGAGAATTACCCTATTAAATAAAGATATAGTGAACCATTAATCTATAAAAACTTCACTGCTCATCCAATATGACTGGATTTTTTTTTATAATCTTGGTACAGGATTTCGCTTCTGAAAAAAAGCACAAGTACTTTGTTCTTAAAAGTGACAAGTAGTTGCTCGGTAGGATAAAACATAAAAAGTCTTGCAAATGACTTCTCATTTCATTGATATGCTATCTCAAAGAATGGGATTATGAATTGTTTTGATGCTTTCATGAAGGAAAAAGGTGGTGCTAGTTTTGGTGGCAGTATGTATGTGGTGGTAGTAGAGGTTGTACAGATCAAAGGGCTATTGGTGATATTCTTTATGGTAAAAAAATGTTACATGTCATCAGATATTGTGTCCCAGTTTCCTCTTACTTTGAGCCCTTCAATTTAAAAAAAGAGAGGTTATATTGAAGACTGTCTTTTAGTTTCTATAGTTAGGTATTGGTTGTAGGAGTAATGTATGTGTATTTATTTGAGGGCGGGGACTATTATGGGCTCTGGTTGCATATCTCTGGGTACTGAACCTCATAACTTAAATGGAACTATCAATGTTGATTGACTTGGGACATAGTTTGTTGGTCAAGGAGTTGGGGCTTTGAGTTTCGTATTCTCTTTTCAGTAATGGGATTGGAATATTTTATCTTTATGATCATCGTAAATTCATTTATTTGTGTTCTTTTGTTGATATAGCCTACTGTTATGGAACCTGTTAAATTCTTCTATTCTTTTGGAATGCTCACTTTTATTGTTTGCAAGACTTTCATTAGCAATCATTTAAATTCTTCAATGGCAGAACTCAAAAAAGCTCAAGGTTGGATCTTTGACACCCTGTTTGTTGGTTTTGAGGACTACGACATGATGGTTGGGGAAAATTGAAGTTCAAGTTGAAGGAATTTGAAGGAAAAAGAGGAAAAACTAGTTCATTTTTTGGCTTTTCAAAGTTGTAGATTCATTATACTTTTGAAGACCTAATATGATAATTGGTTAAAAGAATCGGGTTTTTTTTCCATTAAAAAAAGATTTTTACAGATTGATGCATTGACAAATTTGATAATTGGTTTTCATGTCTAAAGTTCCTAGTTTGATTAGTTTTTTATTTAGAAAAGTTCTTGTACCATTGTTAACTTGGTATACAAGGCATACCGATTTTTTTTTCAAGTTGGTTTTTAAGGACTTTATGGAGGGGTTGGTGGCTTCAGAAAGATCAAGAAGCAGTGTCTGACTGCTTTCCTAGTTGGAGAAAGCATTGGTGACAAAAGTTGTGTGCACACTCTCCACTCTCATTTTTTCATTGTTACATGAGCTTAAGTAAAAATATAATCAACAATATCTACTCGGAAGAAAAACCCATTCCAACTGTCTAGGAATCGTGTATCTTTTCTAATTTCACAAGTAGGAAACCGTATTCAGTATCCTGTGAATGACTTATATACTTTTTTGTAATATTAAAGTCCATTCAACCATTACTCAATCACTGCTTTATTTATAATTATTGCCACCATATCTTAGTTATTACCAATTATGATAATTTTATGGGCTTACTTCAATGTGTTCATGCAACCTTTTGTGCTTCTTGCAGTTTCATAATGTTCTCTATGGAGATGCTAAAGGTTGGGCACGAAGATTCAATAATTCTATAAACTCATATATTCCTGGAGTTATGAATCCTCATGCTAAAGTTGTTCAGAAGTGGAACAAATTTTTTGTCATTTCTTGCTTGGGGGCAATTTTTGTTGACCCCTTGTTTTTCATCTTGCTGTCGGTGAAACAGGTGCCGTTGATTTGTTTATATTTTCAGAATTTATAATTAGTGGCATTAAAATTGTGAAGTTCATAGATTGTGCACTTACATATAGCTCAGTAATCATGCTTTCAGTAACTTTTGTGCAGTGTATCATTCAGAGATTTTTTTTATTTCTTTTTTCCTGCAAGGATATGAGATTTTTCTTCACATACTATTGAGTTTTGCATTCAGATTCCATGTTTTAGGGATCGAATGTGTTCTAATCATGGATTTTCAATTGCTGAGAGGTTCCATTATAAGGTCTTTGGCTGCTTATGATTTTACGTGGATTATATAGAACTCTCAGATTCCACTCATACTGCTCAGGACAAACTCTCATAATAATGCTTAAAGCTGCTGTTATTGTTTAGACACTTTATCTGTTTTCAGGTTCAATGCTGTGTTATTTAGGCGCTTTATATAATATTCTCCTAGGTTCATTACTTTTATGTCGTATTGTTTTTGGATTTACTTGATTTTCTTTTCTCGCTGCAGGAAGAAAAGTGCATAGTTATTAATTGGGGAATGGCTAAAGCAATTGTGTTTTTAAGGTGCTTGATTGATGCCATCTTCCTACTGAACATACTTCTTCAGGTACTCCGTTGCAAACATTAATGTGTGCTTGTCTTTCATTATAGATGTTGTTAGACCTGTCATTTCAATATAGCTAAAAGTTATGTCGTATTTAGAAGTAACTTGTGGTTACTTATTGTAGGCTTTGTAGTAACTTCATCCATACATTCAACCCAAGTAATACACCACTTAACACAATAAAAGCTAAAAAGAGAGATCACGTGAAATTGTAGAACACTCTCTTTCTATGATCATTGAATCTCTTATAACATGTGATATCAAAATTCAAAGGTTAAGAAACCTGTATTGGAGTATAAAAAAGATCCTAATAAAAATGATGAGCTTGTATTTCAATTCTTTTGATTAGTTTTGTATGATCTTCAAATTCCAGTGCCTTTGTCTTGAACTATTGTAAAATCCAGCTTTGACCTATGTACAAAAACTGTTTTAACTAGCTAATTATTCCATTAATATTCTCTTCATTTATTTTCTGCAGTTTAGGTTAGCTTATGTAGCTCCTGAATCTAGAGTGGTTGGTGCTGGAGAGTTAGTTGACCATCCAAAGAAAATTGCCAAGCACTATCTCCGAGGATTTTTTTTTATTGACTTATTTGTGGTATTACCACTTCCACAGGTAAGTTATTCATTCTTTGTCTAGCATATTGTTATGTCAGGATTGGTGTCGAGTCCATTGTGAGAGGCGTTTAAAAGAAAAGGTGTTATGGCATTGTAACTATTCACCTTCTGAAATTTGCTTATAAATCAATGTGTTGCATCTATATTCTTATGTTTGAATAATTAGTTAACTAATTATCAGTGTTCTAAACCCAGCTGAGGGTGTGAAAATTTACATGTCATTATGTAATTTCAATCCTGCCGAGCATAAGGATGACTATGGGCCTTATAGCCAAGTTAGTTCAAGCAAGTCTGTGTCTGATTGCATGAAATATGGAGGGTAAATAATGTCCATAATTAGAAATCAAGTCTTGCAAGAACCTGAAAATGGTGGGAGTAGGTAATGAATCAACAAAAGTGAAGTTTCTAGTACTGCAACCTCTAATATGAAATGAGCAATACTATAAATGTGATTTTCCAAACACTCTCCTAATCTCATTGTCAGTCATTTATATGCATCTTAGGTTCCATATATGGAGATATGTGCGTCTATGAAGAGCATCTAGACAATCACTTTCAAAGTGACCTATCCATAGTATTACTTAATGTGCATTTACATCCCTGATAAAAAAAACGAAGCATAAACAAATATCTAATTCTCTTCAAAAGGTTAAACCAGGATAAATAACTTAATGAATTTAAAATGAATGGAAGGCAATATGATCGTGAGGAATGGCTCAAGAAGGATCAATTTATCCAAGCCCAACTAGTTTGGTTGAGGTTTTGTTGTTGCTGTTGTATGTGAATGAAAAGAAATTACTTTGAATTAATGTTGTGTATTATAGATAAACTTCTAGTGTATTGAGTAGAACTAGACAAACTTCAATGTGATTATTTAAGGAAAGCATTCCTAGTTAACTGACAATTAACAAGAAAAAAGTTAGAAGATTTATGTGAAGAGAGCTTCTATAGTTGACGCATCTGTATTAAAGCAACCCTTCTGCCTTTGAAGTAGTACACCGTACAGAGCCCCAAAGTTATGCCATCTCCCCTCAGTTGCTTTAAATTGAAAGGAAAAGATTAAAGTCCTCCTCATTCCCTTTACCAAACAACAACAACAAATATAGGATACCTCCAAAGACATAGGCCATCCTTAATCAGTAAGCCTTCGCTTTGCAATTACAGTTGACTAGAGTTACTAGCTGGGGATAGATGGAAGTTTAAATTATTCTGAATGTCTTGTCACTTATGATGAAAATGAAATAACTTGTGATTGCTTGGAATATAAACTTTGATCTTCAATTATTTGGATAATTGTGTCTAATATAATATGTAATCTTTCTATTATTTGATTATTTGCATCTAACTTAAATATTAAACCTGCATCTGATACCATATTCTTGGTAATCATGTGCAGATCACTTTGTTATTACTACTACTAAAAGGATTTCATTCCATTGGAGCAATCTATGCCAAGAATCTTTTACAAGCAGTTATTCTTGTCCAATACATTCCAAGGTTGTTTAGGTTTATTCCTCTTCTCATTGGTCCAAATGGCTTCATATTTGAGACGGCTTTGGCAAACTTTTTTATAAATCTTTTCACCTTTGTGCTGTCTGGCCATATCATTGGGTTGTGTTGGTATCTCTTTGGGTTACAGGTGAGTAGAAGTCATTATGTTCTTAAATATACTGGCAAAGCATTATTTCTTTTAACATTTTTCATGTAATTTGACTATCCAAAACATTGCTGCTATTCCAAAAGCTTTTTTTCATTTGTTTCACCCTCTCCTATTCAAGTAGTGGAGTCATAATTCAATCTCAAGGTTGTATCCTTGAAAGCGATGAAATAATTCATCATTCTGTTTTATTTTGAATTATAATATAATGAAATCATAATTGTTTTGAAATAAAGTATATTAAACTAGTTTTAAAATCAAGACTTGAGCATCATTCCTTTCAAGTTTCTCTCGCTGCTGTCATTGCTTGGATTTAAAATCTTTTTTATATGATTTTAAGACTTGTTTCATACATTTTGTCATGTGTTTAAGCATGTATCTGTACTTGTCTGCATATATCCCTCCCATATGTCACGTGTTTCCATGTGCAATTCTTTAACGACCAAATTTCTTAAATTTCCTACATGGAAGGTTTAACTCTTGAGAGCAGTATTTGTGCTCTCAAAGTGAACAAAACAAACTCCTAGTTATTTTTTGGTTTGCTTGTATGACACTGTATTGTATCTTTGTATGTTATCCTAGCATGGTTTGTTTGCTGTCGTCTTGCATTATCTTTGCTCTCTTTGGCAAATTGCTTGCTTTCTCTCTGTTAAGGAACCATCTCATGTAAAAGCTTAAGCTGTTAGATGAAGCTCCAATGTATGATTTATATTATTCTCTAACACTTCTTTTGGTTAATTAAGAGAATTGCACTAGTCTCGTATTACAATGAATCAGTGATGGTACTTAAACGATTCTCACACTCTTTTCACAGAGGTTAATTCATTGTCTTCATCATGCCTGCTATAATTCTAGTTATAAAAATGACTACATAAAGCTCATGGATTGTGGTGGACATGGGAATTCTGTTATGCGAATTGGGTCCAATCCAAGACAGAATAGCTGGAAAGAAAATCCTAATGTCAGTGCTTGTTTTACATCGGATGGTTTTTCTTATGGAATCTATACCCAAGCAGTCAATCTCACTGGGGAAAATATCATTATCAGATACACATATTCATTAGCTTGGGGAATCCAGGTATGTAATCAATGGTGTTTTATGTACATCGTTCTTACATTTTCTTCGATCTATTATTATTTAACTGGATTTTTTTATAAAGTAAGGAATATGAAACTTGCCACTTGAAGGAGTGTTTACCAAGATGGGATTGTTACTAAGAATATTGTCTTTAATCATCATGCTTTTATTCTTAGGTAATAACTTAGTCATTGTCCATTTTTTGGTTTACGGGTAATTGATCACTTTGGTGCACTTGTTCTCAAACCTAATCTGACAGTGGCTTTTAATGTTGTACAGAATTTCTGTATCACTACATAAAACATTATCTAGTTAAAGTTTTAATGGTTGACTTACTAATTGTTCAATTTTACTGAATTTGGGGCCATTTAGTATTTGACTCTTAATTCAAATCTGCAATCATCCATTGACTGCCAACTATAAATCATGCAAAACTAATTTGCTTCACATCGGAAGTTCATGGCTGCAATAGAAAAATCATTTTGGCAAGTTTGGTGGATGTGCTTTTGTATAACTCCCTATGTTCTTAGCAAAAATCACATCTACTCCTGCAAATCATGGAAAAACTCTTTATGGATATAGAATTTCATTGTTCTATGTTGTAGGATGACATCCTCTTTTTTGCTATTTGGTGAGTGTTGCCCAAGTTACAATGCATAGTCCATTTTAATCATGCTTATCCTGAAAACCTTCATTTCTTGGGTGCTTCTTCATATCTCTTACAAAATTTCCAATCATTATAATTATGTCAATATTGCTGCAAACAATAATACTCTGTATATTTCTTTTTTATTTTGTAAAGCAAATCAGCACTCTCGCGGGAAACCAAACACCGAGCTATTTTTTACCAGAGATCCTCTTTATCATGGCAATAATTGGAATCGGCCTCTTGCTCTTTGCTTTTCTCATAGGAAATATGCAGAACTTTCTTCAGGCTCTCGGCAGGAGGTATAATTTATTGTTAAAACTTTCTATTTAAAATATCATGCAAAAACCCTTGGTTGGGATGTGATTTTTTTTAGGGGGGGTTAAGGTTTTGTGGGTTAAATCGTTATTCTTGTGAATCCATCTCCATTATGTTCTTATTTGCAAGCATTGATGGTCTCAGGTAGAATAAGTATGTTAAATGGTGATTCTAGCGAGGAAGAAATTTATAGCCTAATTTCATAAAAGTCAATTATGATATTTTGATGTATAGCATAGTTGTCAATACCGTTCCGGTTTTTCTATTGACACGGAACGTTCCGGTTTTGGAGCATTCCGGTGTGCCGTTTCGGGGTTGTACTGTTGATATATATATATATAAAAGCTTATAGTTACAATTTATTATTTGATTTGTCCAGCGGACAAATCGCTGGATTGATTTGTCCAGCTGGACAAATCAATTCTATCCCACATCGCTAGATTGTGGGATAGCCTTAGAGTCTATGGCTTTAAATTTTCAAATCTATCCCCACATCGGCTAAATAGGATTCCAGGCAAAGAGTTTTCTCTATAAATATAAATCAGGAAGTCAATATTAAACATGCTCACCGGGTTTGTTCTTAGGCTTAGTGAATTTTATGTATAAATAAAAAAAATTAAAATATTAATTTAATAAAAATAATTAAAATTCTTGAGAAGAATTTTTTGGCCGAAACGGAACGCTCAGAATGATTCTGATGTGTTCTGGCCGGATTTTGGCCGGAATTTCCGGAATGGACCGAAATTAAAACCGAGACGAAAACGACGCCATTTTGTCTCGGTTTTTTAAACGAAACGGAACAGAATTAACAACTATGATGTATAGTCTTCTTTTGATGCAGAATTGCTAAATTTATAGCACATATTGTTTGTTTTTCATGCCTAATTTCATAAAAGTCAATTATGATATGTTGATAATCGCTATAGTTTCAGTGAAAAATATATCGCAAGTACTTGTAGTTCTCCATGTTTTTTCCATATCTTATTCTGGTAGGCTACTCTATGTTTCAGTAATGTCAATTGTTTGACCAATCATTACGTAACACCTATTTGTTTTTCTCTCTTTTAGGAGGTTAGAAATGTCACTAAGGCGTCGTGATGTTGATAAGTGGATGAGACATCGGCACTTGCCGGTTGAACTAAGAAGGTATGTTATTAGGGTTAACCTCTCTCTCTCTCTCTCTCTCTCTCTCTCTCACACACACACACACACACATATCTCTAAAGAAATTTAATTTTTTATTTTAAAAAAGAAGGGATTTTCAATGTACAGTCACACATATTATACTATTTATTAAAAGAGTACAATTACTTTTTCATCCTTACTAAAAAACCTATGGCCCAGGAGAGGGGGTGATTTAGTTTTTTCATACAACTCATTAGTTATTAAAATATTTATTGAAATTAGATGTGTTTGTTTTTTTGGAATTTAAAGTATAGTGAATGACTGTATTGTCCTGACATATAAGGATTCTGTCTTTTAAATTATTAAAATACAATAAAATTACAGCTTTATAATTAATTTCTTTTCAAAGCTTGTATTCATGAGCTTTTTAGCATTTTCTCTTGATTTTATTGCTATTACCAAGTAGAGTAATGGCAATTTGGTCATTTAGTAAACATTAAATATTACTTAAATAAAAAAGTTGTTAGGCCAAAAATATTTTTTTGCATATTATTAAAATCATTGTCGTGTTCTCATTTGTTTTAGCTAGCACGTGCCAATCATGGTAAGGTAGTTTATTAACAGAATTTTGTCTCTTTTTTCTCGCTTCCCTATGAAAAATATTTTGGAGTTGCCCTCTTTGTTACTGATATTTCAATTCTTATTTTTTTTTATATTTCTAATTTTTATTCTAGATTCTTTTGTAAAAGATTTTTTTATTTTTTATTTTTTATTTCTATCCTAATTTATGATATATTACCTTTTCTAATTTGGTCTTTATTCTCTTGATTTCTAGTTTTTTTTTTTAATTTTTATATTAGTTTTCAATTTTATCATTCAATCCAAAATTGTGGTATATTATTTTTTCTAATTTTATTGTCATTTTTTTTTTGTCATAGCCCAATTTCTTACTCTCTATTTTAATATTAATTACTGGTATATTTGCGTTATTTTTTGTATTTTCAACGTCGTCCCATTTATTTTTTTTATTTTGCCAGCAGCAACGTAGCCACTGCAGCTTGTTCCTTTTCCTTCTATAGTACCGTAGCGCACCACCACTAACAAGTCTTCTCGCCATTGACAACAACTTTACTCCTCACCACCATACGACAGCCTAGTTGGTTAGGCTGGGCCCAGCCCATATCAAACATTGTTGGGCCATTTTGACCCAACATGGCTAGACCCAACCATTTGGTTGGGCCAAGTCCAGCTCGAATATATATATATATAACAAAATAATATAATAATAATCCACATTTAACAAAAAAAAATGTTATTTTGTATATATAGCTGAGTCCTAATTCTTTTTCTAAGCATATTTTCACAGAAACAAAAAAATGCATGGTTTCTCATGTTGTAAAATGCAAAATGAGATATTGTAATTAATTTATAATTATCCATTAGAGTTCAATTAAAATATCAAAAATCTTTCAACAATCATTTTTTTTCATTTTATCTATTAAAATTTATCTGCAGACTTTAATATTTGAGATGTAAAACTACACCATATAATACATACATGGGTATTAAAGATAAAAAAAATAATGAAATAAAAAAAATTAAAAATTTAATTCAGATTTTAGAATGACAAGATTTTTGACCCAATAAGATAGACTTCTCGCATGAAGAGAGTTCTACTTCAAACCTTAGAAAAGATCTACAAATATAAATCTGACCTAAAAACAACCAAAAAACAATGCAATTTATCATAAAAAATTATTGTAGACCCTTTTATCTTAAAATTAAGTTCTTTAAGAATTTTCTTTAACTATATCGCTTGACATACACTTTAAGTTGAGGCTAAAAATTTACCTTTCATGATTAAAAAAAAAGTAATTGACTGTATTTCTTAAAGATTATGAAATAACTCGTAAACCAAGTTTAAAAATATACTAGCAAGTATTCTTATTGGTTAAAGCTAGCATCAAGGCGGAACACCCTTTTTATTTTCTTAAATTTTATAAAATCTTGAAAAAGTTTATCTAATAAAAGAAAACTAACTTATTTTCACTCATGTAATTGCTACATCCAGTGTATAACTTCCATAAATCTTGGTGATTTCCCCCCTTAATATAACAAGTCATTAATAAAAACGTTATATCTTTTTATTTTGACATGAACACATCAAAATGATATAAAAATATACAAAAAAATTAATTTAAAGTAAACAAAAATCAAAATATTTCAAAATTGCTTTTGAAACGCAATGCCACACAAACACCTAACACCTAACACTTTAATTTTTGATTTGTTGGGACTTGAATTTTTTTTCTTCATATATGGTGCTTCTAGTCTAATAATTTGGGTCGTGAGTTTGAAAAGTTAAATGCACATTGACATTTCTATATATTTATTTTATGTTTCGATTGCCTCTCAAGACCTAGGTGAGGATTTGGTGGATTGACATCGTTTGACTAACCATTTTTCACTTAGATTACTTGTTTATCATGCTAACTCGGATTAGATTGATTCAATTTGGTTTTTTTTTTCTTTTTTTAATTTTGTCCCTCTACATTTAATTAGCTTGAAATTGAACTATATCATTTTTTCTCTTTTGAAATGTTTGTCTTAGATTATCATTATTTGTTTTAATAATGATCCATTTTCTATTGATGTCTATTTTTTTTTATCTAATTAAAATAAAATTAAACAAGTGTTACATTCCATTTATTAAAATGCAACTCTCTTTTGAATGAGAACCAAAAGAGAACCATATGTTGTACATATCTTTATGCTTGAAATTTCAAATATTCATTCATTCATTCATTCAGAGTTACATATAAAATTCAAACATGTATTGTCATTATCCAAACTTCATGTGTACATAAGAGAAGACAAATATGAAGTAGCAACCAAATATTGTTTTGTAATTGTCTAAGAAATGACCCCTCCAACTAATAAGAAAACATCCTGATGTCAATTTTCTTGAGTCAAGGTAGTAGGCGAAGTTAATAGATAACTCAGCACAGGACAGTGAAAATGTAACCAACGAGACTATCATTAAAAATCCTTATTTATGCACATATAACCTTACTCAAATGAAATGGGATTTGTCGTGACGACGCTTTTTCACGAATAACCCAGAAATTGGGTTATGACAGGATTCATGACATTTGTTCTCTTAAACCATTTTTCAGTGTCCTAGCAAATATTCTTTCATTATGACTTGCATGCTGCTATCCTTTTTTATTCTCCATCTATAATGTTTCTCTTTGTTTTTGTGGTGCACTTCTAACGATTTACTTCCAAGTATGGTTGTACTCCTTGGACTATGTTTCATGAATCTAAGAATTGCTGAAACTACTCTCATGTAGGAGAGTGGTAGAAGCTGAACGATACCATTGGGCTGCTACTAGAGGTGTAAATGAAGAAATGCTTTTGGAGAATTTGCCTGAAGACCTCCAGAGGGATATAAGAAGACACCTCTTCAAATTCATCAAGAAAGTAAGATACAAATATCCAGGTCTTATAAAATCGCTTTGCCACATATTGCATGCCCATTTATTACTTCAGATCCTTTGGGCCTCTAACTTTCCAATATAATTTGACAATGAGGTGGCTTTCCAACTCCATAGCTCATTCCAACCAAAAAGAAATACCATATTTGTTGTCTGAATAGTTTTTTTTTTTTTTTTATAAATAAAATCATGATTTTGTTTTGAATTATTATGTATTTATCCATAACATTTTGTAGGTATGGATTTTTCACCTGATGGATGAACATATCTTAGATGCTGTTTGTGAGAAATTAAAACAGAAAATATACATCAAGGGAAGTGAAGTTTTATATGTCGGTGGTCTGGTTGAGAAGATGGTTTTTATTGTGCGCGGAAAATTGGAAAGCATTGGACTTGATGGGACAATGGTAGCCTTATCTGAGGGGAATGTTTGTGGTGAGGAACTTCTCACATGGTTTCTTGAGCATAGTTCAGTGTCCAAAGGTATATTATTATTATTCTTAAAAATATATTGATTTTTATATCACTTCATCATTGACTGGTTTAAGGTATCCATTTAAATGGCTTAAACCACTTCATTATGGCACAGATGGAAGGAAAATCAAGATTTCTGGACAACGTTTAATTAGCAACAGGACAATAAGATGCTTAACAAATGTAGAAGCATTTTCACTCAGTGCCGCAGACCTTGAACAAGTCACCAGCCTTTTTGCAAGAAACCTGCGGAATCCGCTCGTCCAAGGAGCCATATGGTTATCTCAGTGCCAATTCATATCTTTTTTGCGTTTGCTTTAATAAGGATACCAGTTTGACTTTATCATGCAGGAAAACAATGAATTTCAATTAGTATTCAAGCTTTTCATCTTATTCCCCTTGGAGATAAAATTTTGTATCATAAAATCTCATTCCAATAACTAAAAAAAGAATAATATTTATGATGATGACAAGATTTTTCATGCATTCGAGCATCATTGTCATGGATCCAGGATCCAAATAAAATCTTGGATATCTTACTAAGGAGAGAGTGGACATGAGTCATAAACTTAAAAGGGATTCATGGATCATTAAATCAATGGTTGAAAAAATGCAATCTTAAAACAAAGCTCTTTCACATGACTTAGTTTTGCCTTTTGCCAGGTATCAATCTCCCTACTGGAGAGCCCTTGCAGCTACTCGCATTCAAGTTGCCTGGAGATATCGACAGAAATGTCTGAAGCACAACAAGACCTCTCACTCGAATCATTCTTAATTAATTCATGATGGTTCAGATCTTGTATTTTGAGATTGCTAGGTGATCTTGGGCCTACCCCCCCCTCTTGAAAGCTTCTTCCTTGCATAAATAGTTTTTTGGAGAGTTTAATTGTTGTGTTATTATCACAAAAAATTATTGTAGACCTTTTTATCTTAAAATTAATTTATTTTAGAATTTTCTCTAACTATATCGCTTGACACGCTCTTTCGGTTGAAGCTAAAAAATTACCTTTCATGGTTAATAAAGAAACAATAATTGACTGTATTTTTTAAAGATCATGAAATAACTCGTGAACCAAGTTTAAAAATATACCAGCAAGTATTTTTTATTGATTAAAGCTAGCATCAAGACGGATCACCCTTGTTATTTTCTTAAACTTTATAAAATTTTGAAAAGGTTTATCTAGTAAGAAAACTAACTTATTTTCACTCATGTAATTGCTACATCTAGTGTATAACTTTCATAAATTTTGGTGATTTCCCCCCCTTTAATGTAACAAGTTATTAATAAAAATGTTTTATCTTTTTTTCTCTATAAAATTAGATTTTATACCACCATTTGTATGAAAGTTTGTTTCACATTCATTGCAATGTTCATATCCATGACACCTGAACCATTTAACTTTTGATTTGTCCATTGATTTTGGCTTGTAAAATGTTGATTGGTTGTTTCATATTTGTTTTTTTTTTTTGAATCAGAATACTAATTATCTCTAAGTTTTTGATATAAAAAATCTATCATTATTTTTATTTGTGCTTCTTTTTTTTTACTACTTCTATATGAAATAACAATTATTAGATGAAACTTGTAACACATATATCTCTTTGTCTTGTCAACTCAACTGTATCCCATGAATTAGCAAGGAACTTTGCAACTTATCAAAGAAGAGTTCATTACTATTCCTAGATTTCTAAATTGAATACATATTAAAATTGAATTTTGGAGTCAACAATTGAAGATTTTTCTCAACGATGGCTAGTTTCTCTGTTTTATTGCCATGAATTTGCATTTTGTTAATGATTTTTATTTTATGTGAACTCTAAGATATTATTACAACCCATATAAAATTGCATATTAGAAAAAATTTAAGTCCATAATTATCTCTTTAATTTTTTTGGACCCTAACCTTGTAGTTGACCTTATAAAATCTTTAATGGGTCCTTTTATGGTGCTTGTTGGTTCTTATTATTCCTCCATTCCTCAAAAGAATTTGACTTTGAATCGTCACTAACATCAAACAAAAATAATTGAAAATGTTGAAAATAACACTAGTACTATACTTATATGGAAAATTCACTTTATATATAATAACATTAATTCATTTGAGAACTAGGAATGAATCACCCCTTTTAAGCTATAATTTATATCTCATATGAGTTGGAAATCTTTTTTTCTTGACATGGACCTAAACCATTTACAACTAGGTACACCATTTATGGGCAATACTTCCTTGTGATCATATAACAAAAAAAACATTATTTTTCATTAGATTGTTAGTATAATTAATATTCTTAACAACATTCTATCTTGCATGAAAACTCCCATACTTTGATTCTTCTGAATATTTTTATTTTATTTTATTTATTTTTTATACTCTATTATTATCTTCACTTTTAGCTAGCTCACTGTTCTTTTCTCTCTTGACCAAATTTGATTCTCTCTCTCTCTCTTTAAAGCTCATGACCTTTCCATATTTTTCATTCCCTTAAACCTTACTTTCTCTTTTTAGTTTCAATTGCTCTTCATAAACCTATTTTGGTGATAATAGTGCAAATGTGATGAATTTTCTATCTTTTATAAAAGAGTACCTATTTTAAGCCCATCATGTACTACTCTCCTATCAAACTACCATGAACGTGCTAATAACAAGTGACCCGCATGTATAGAAACAACATCAAACAAAATCTCATCATTATATTATCTAATATAAAAAGACACTAGTAGTTGTTTATTAACCTTAACTTCTTATCCAAATCATCTTTCTTAATTTGAACATTTAATTCACATTGAATACATAATTATTTTCTCTTAACTAGATACTCTACATCCCCAGCGCTACCATCCTCAAATGGTGACATCTCGTCATTAATGTTGCCTCTCTCTCTCAATATCACTATGATTATTTAAAGTTATGATTATTTTATTTGGATATTGAAAGGCTATGTGTCCATATCACAAATACCTAAATACTTTATATCTCAATTAGAAGTAGGTTGAGTATCAAATTTACCTTAGAATTACTTGTGATTTTTTTTTTGTCTTAGAAGGTTTGATCTTAGCACCTATAATTGACTTGGTTTGAGAAACCCTATCCTTCTTATAATTCAACCTCCATGGTGAAAAAAGCTTTGATTAACAACTTGTAGTGTATTGCCATTTTTTAAAGTTGCATTTATACTTTCATAACCATTAAACCATGCTTTCTAACTCTATAATGTTACAACTCCACTATATTTATTATATCACAGTTCAAACTATTTAAGGACCTGGTCATAATTGCCTCTTCATCCTCTATTATTTATCCTAAATTATAAGAATTTTTATTTCATTATGACAATCTTCTGAACTCTTAGATCCTTGAGTTAGGCTCTCTAACCTATTACATAAATCCTGATATTAGTGTTTCAAAACAAATACTTTTCTCAGGATTGCCTTCATCTCTTCTCAAGTATTAACAAGTCTCTCATGGTTTCTCGTCCTACCTAAAATAAGCTGATTCTACCATATTATAACATAATTAGAAAGTTCAATAATAATGAATTTGATCTTTTTCTCCTCTAGATAGTTATGACTATCAAATATTAACTCAACCATTTTTTCCTACTCTAAATAAGCATTGAGATCATTCCTTCCTTAAAACACTAGAATTTTAATATTGATACTTCTAAGATCATTACCATATAGAAATAACCTAAATAATATAATAAAAGATTAGTTTATAAACATTGAAATCATTTTTCAATCAGCTAGACACAATCCTATCAAAGGTACAAACTTAAACCCTGCAAAATCAACAAGTGATAGACCATATGATCTTCAAGGTGTGTTTTTTAAAGTTAGTTTTAGTTTAAGCCTTCAAAAACACCATCCTTGAATTTCTCTCAACCATCTTGTAATATATTTCTTTTTTTAATAAAAAAGTTTATATTTCTCAATAATAATCCTAGTAGTAGTAATAGTTTGTTACAATAATAATAATATTATAAAAAACTTTTGGTCTAGTTCGATTTAGGTTTTTTACGGTTAAAACCAGTAAACTATAACCGAACAAAAACCGAATCGATTCAAATATAAAAATATACTATAAAAATTTTTATATTCTAAAACTGGTAAACCATAATCGAATTAGTTTGGTTCAAATTTTTTAGTATGATTTCATTTAGGTAAAATGGGAGAAAAAAAAAGACTTGATTAAAATAAGAAACCTAAAAAAAACCCCAACCCAGCTGAACTGAAATCGGTTGGTTTAAATCAGTTTAAGTTTTCTTTTTTGAATCATGATTTTAAATTGAATATTTATATAAATAAATAAAATTAATTATTTTTTATAGATAAAAACTAAATTAAACCGAAAATAATAACACCTGGCTAGAGGGGATAAATTCCTCACTGCCCTTGACACGTCACTGTGCAAACGATTGACTTTTCAAGTCTTTACTCTACAAACGATTGACTTTTCAAAGTCTTTACTCTCTTTTCAAAGTCTAGTGGTCCTCTCTCCTCCCTTATTTCTTTCAGTACTGCTCTATCAAGCTTGCGTTGCTTTGCTAATTGCTAGATAATGATGTTTGTAAGTCTGTAGAGTTGGGTTTTCCTTGCTTCAAGTTACAGCAGGTTTGTGTCTTTTTTGAACTCACTTTTTTCTTCTTTTTTTCGTTTTTGTCAACTTGGTTCTTAATTGGGTTTCAATAATTTAGCGTAAAAGTTACTATAACCCTTTGCTGTTCTTGAATGACTCCTTATCAAAGTTGTTTATTTTGCTTCTACCAAGTCAAATTTGGGTATGCACCAATGTGTAAGGGTAGCTAATAAATATCTGAATTCTTACGCTTTGCTTAGTGATTTCATGTTGAACTGGGTCTTTGCGTTTTAAGCTCACAACTCCTTAGTATTATGGGCAAGAATTAAAGACAGTGTGCTCCAAGTTCTTTTGGCTAATAATCTTTTTCCACAACATAGAATCAGCTATCTGTATAAACTACTTGGAGAATCAGGATTTAAGGGGTAATTCATTAGGATTGTCAACAGGTTGATTCAAGATTGAGTGCCTTAGTGAGAGTTTAGAATAACGGCAATTCTAATGAGATTAATATGGCTTGTTCAGAACTCTTTTGTGAACAGAAATAAACACTGATGGCTCGAGTGCTGAAAGCGTTCTCTAATGTTGCCTGGAAAGATGCTAACCATTTCAGGAACATTGCAGTATAGAAATTAATATCTCAACTGCGCAAGAAAATTGAAGTATTCTGAAGATAGGTTGCTTGTCGGTGTAAATCATTAAGTAAAAAAGACATTTACATTAAAAAATAGATTCCTTGGCAGTTTTTGATACATCGAGTGCAAGGAGCTGGAACCACTGAACTTTGGCCAGTACTGTGTTGCTTAGTTGTAACCTTTTGAGCTTGAATTCAATGAGCTAAACCATTCTTTCATAAAGGTTGTAAGCATGAGAACTAAGGTAAACCATAATTTTTTTGTGGTAATGTATTGGGCTTGAATGAGCTGTTTTTATGCATTCTAGAATCAAAATAGTTTGGGTTCCTGTTCTTGCTAATCAAAATAGTTTAGTGTGATTCTTCATTGAGTTTTCTGTGTAATTAGACACCCATTTTATGTGAATTGAATATTCACTTCGTTTTCTGTTCCATATGAACATTCCAATGACAAAGAAATGGCTGTCCATGACAGATAATATTCCAATGCT
This sequence comes from Salix viminalis, assembly GCA_029228465.1. Taxonomy (NCBI): domain Eukaryota; kingdom Viridiplantae; phylum Streptophyta; class Magnoliopsida; order Malpighiales; family Salicaceae; genus Salix; species Salix viminalis. The sequence goes on along the minus strand of CM055440.1, from coordinate 9,605,379 downwards.
GTCAGACACACATCCAAAGTCAGAGGATGAAATTGTGGATTCTAGATTTCATCCATTTCTTTCGAGGACACAAAGTGCATCAACTTCCATTCGTTTGGATTCCATGGAGTCCTATGGTTCTGAAACCAACCTTGTTGGCTTTACTGGTCCACTGCGTAGTGCAAGAAAAGCTCCACTGGTACAGATGGTTGATCAGTTATATATCAACCGTAACACTGAAAACTTGTTGCTGGCAAATCACGGTGTAAGAGCTCGCAAAACGGTGGAGCACAAGCCAGAAAGATATCCATCTCTTAGTGGAATGGATCAGAATGATTGGGCCCATTTAATGAGGTCCAGGCAACTAGGCGTGTGCAATGATCCTTACTGCACAACATGCCCATCATATTACCATTCTAGAGCTTCACAGCAGAGACATGCTAAAACTTCCAGTATATTTGATTCCAAGGTATGCTTTTGTTCTAAATTTGTGTCATTTTATCCTGGAATTTGACAGCTACTACTTGTTGCCCTTAATTGTATGAACAGGGGAAACCAGTTTCTATTTGGGTTTATGATTTAGACTTCAGCTTTTAGTGCCTATTTTGTTACAAATTCTTTACTTGCTTACTTTGTTTGGATATTTCTATCATATATCCAGGATTTTCCTCATCAGTATTTTGGTTTCATGATGACCTCTATTGTTGTCGACCTAGTCAGTATAGCTCATCATTTGATTTCCCTCTCCTTATAACTTGGTTGAAGTCAAGAATCAACATACCTGGTTGCTCTTTTTTTTTTTTTTGAGATTGGAGCACACCTTAATAGTGCATTTTTCATGGACCTATCGATTGTAAGAATGGGGTACTGAAACATATAAATGAATTTAACTTCTGCAATTGCTGGCTTTATTTATAGAAGTGTTGTTTTTTGTGCATTTAAAAATTAGACTAATGGATCAAATTGTCTTTCTATAATATAGAACTCCAATCTATCCTTATTTCTCCAATCGAGCCAAATTTATTCTTGAATATGCATTAAGTTTATAATCTACTTTTTTGGAAAGTTTGTGAGGCTAAACCATTGGAATTAGTCACGTATCTGCACATGAAAGCCTTCCATTCGCCGAGCTTGTAAGGACATTTTGAAAATAAAAATAATCATAAGCCAATTACATGACTAATTTTGATGGTTTGGACCAAAAATCTTGTCAGAAGTAAATTTTAGAAACTTAAACCTATATTCAAGATAAAATTGGCTCAAGGACAAATTGGTGAATTATCCTACTATACAATTATATAATGAGCCATTAACCCATAAAAATTTCAGTATGCTCATCCATTGTGACTAGAATTGTTAGATAATCTTGCTTGGAATAATATTTTTGCTTCTGAAAAAAAAAGCTCAAGTATTTTGTTCTTGAAAGTGATAAGTAGTTGCTCGGTAGAATAAGACATAAAAATCTTGCAAATTGCTTCTTATTACATTGACATGATGTGATAAATCTCACAAGTCAAAATACAAGTTGTAATTATGGTGATTGGTCTGGACACTTGAGGATGCTCTCGTTGGTGATGATAGAGTGGCAATGGTGGAATGGGATTATGATAATCATTTTAATGCTTTCATGAAGGACAAGGTTGTAGTAGTTTGGGCAGCTGTATGTAGGTGATGGTAACAGAGGTTGTACAGATCTAGTGGGGGTATGAGTGTTTTTATTTATGGTTGAAATGTGCTAAATGTCATCAGATATTGTGTCTCGGTTTTCTCCTATTTTGAGCTGTCCAATTGAGAAAAAAATTGTATTGAAGAGTGTTTTCATTAAGTTCGTATAGTTAGGCATCGATTCTTAGAGTACTAAATGTGTATTTATTTGAGGGCAGGGGCTTTTATGGGGCAGTTGCATATGCTCTCTGGGCACTGAACTTCTTAACTGTTATCAATGATGATTCACTTGGGACATAGTTTGTTGGTAAGGGAGTTTTGACTTTGAATTTCGTATTCTCTTTCTGGTATTAGGATTGGAATATTTTATCTTTATGCTCACTGTAAAGTCATTTGTTTATGTTCATCTGTTGATATAGCCAACTGTTATGGAACCATTTAAATTCTTCTTTTCTTTCAAATGCTCACATTCATTAATTGCCTGCAAAACTTTCACTAGCAATCATTTGAATTCTTCCATGGCATAAATCATAAAATCTCAAGGTTGGATCTCTGACACTTGGATGGTTTTGAGGACTACGACATGATGGTAGGGGAATTTTGTTTTTGGACAAATTTAAAGGAAGAAGAAGAATAGCTACTTCACTTTTTTGGCTTTTCAAAGTTCAAGATTTATTATATTTTTGAGGACCTACTATGATAAATTGGTTAAGAGAATAGGTTCATTTTTTTCTTAAGATTTTGACAGCTTGTATGCTTATGATGAAGATGATGGCTTATGCAATGACAAAATTTGAAAATTGGTTTTACTGTCTGAAGTTCCTAATTTGATTAGTTTTTATTTAGTAAAGTTCAATTGTTAACTTGGTAAACTAGGTAAACCAATTTTTTTCTTCCAGTTGGTTTGTAAGGACTTTACAGAAGGGGTTGGCTGGCTTCAAACAAGATCAAGAAGCAATGTTTGATTGTTTTCCTTGTCGGAGAAAGCATTGGTGACAAAAGTTGTGCACATTCCTTGCTCTCATTTTTTTATAGTTACATGAGCTTAAATAAAAATTTAATCAACAATATCTACCTGGAAAAATTACATTCCAACTGCTGTTGAATCTTGTATTTTTTCTAATTTCACAAGTAGTAAACGGTATTCAGTATTCCGTGAGTGGCTTATACTCTCATTTTCAATATTACAGTGCACTGAACCATTACTAGATCATTGCTTTATTCATATTTATTGTCTCCATTTCTTATTTATTACCAGTTATAATAATTTAATGGGCCTATTTTTGTATTCATGCAACCTTTTGTGCTTCTTGCAGTTTCATAGTGTTCTCTATGGAGATGCTAAAGGTTGGGCAAGGAGATTCCACAATGCCATAAACTCATATATTCCTGGAGTTATGAATCCTCATGCAGAAGTTGTTCAGAAGTGGAACAAATTTTTTGTCATTTCTTGCTTGGTGGCAATTTTTGTTGACCCCTTGTTTTTCATCGTGCTGTCGGTGAAACAGGTGCTGTTTGGTTACATTTCTAGAATTTATAGTTAGCATGGCATCAAAATTGTGAAGTTCACAGATCGCGCGCACTTGCATATAGCTCAGTAATCATGCTTTTAATATTTTTTGAAGCAGGTTTGTGCGGTGTATAATGCATAGAATATTTTTTTCTATTTCTTTTTTCCAATATGGATATGAGATTTTTCTTCGCATATTATTGAGTTTTGCATTCAAATTCCTTGTTTTAGGGTTTTGGATTGAATGTGTCCTAATCATGGATACTTTATTTTTGAAAGGTTCCATGTTGTGGTCTTTTGCTGTTTGTGATTTCATATGGATTATATAGAACTCCCAGATTTAGGCATGATTGTTCAGGATGAACTCTCATAATAATGCTCAATGCTGCCGTTATTGTTTATACACTTTATCTCCTTTTGGTTTCAATGTTTTGTTATTTAGGCATTTTATATAATATTCTCCCCAATTCATTACTTTAGATTGTATTGTTTTTGGATTTATGACTTTCTTTTTTGGGCACAGGAAGAAAAGTGCATATTTATTGACTGGGGAATGACTAAAGCAGTTGTGTCTTTTAGGTCCTTGACTGATGCAATCTACTTATTGAACATACTTCTTCAGGTACGCAACGCTTCCTAACATTAATTTGTGTTGGTTTCTTTCATTCTTGATGTTGTTAGACCTGTCATCTCGATTATAACTAAAAGTTAACTTGCATTTAGAAGTACCATAGAGGTTACTTATTGTAGGCTTTGTAGTAACTTCATTCTTAAACTCAACCTAAGTAACACACATCACTTAACACAGTAAAGGCTAAAAGGATCAGGTGAAATTTTAGAAGAACACTTTCTTTCTATGATCACAGAATCTTTTATGAACTGTGATATCAAAATTCAAAGGTGAACAAAACTTGTATTGGCATATACATTGACTTAAGGTAAAAAAAACTTGAAATAAAAATGTTGAGCTTTTAGTTGTGCTCTTCTAATCAGTTCAGTATGATTGTCAAATTCCAGTGCCTCTGCCTTGAGCTATTGTAAAGTCCAGCTTTAACCAATATATGGAAATTGTTTTAAATAGATAATTAATCCATTCATATTCTCTTCATTTATTTTTTGCAGTTTAGATTAGCTTATGTAGCTCCTGAATCTAGAGTGGTTGGTGCTGGAGAGTTAGTTGACCATCCAAAGAAAATTGCTAAGCACTATCTCCAAGGATTTTTTTTTGTTGACTTATTTTTGGTATTACCACTTCCACAGGTAAGTTTTTCATTCTTTGCCTAGCATATCCTTTTTCTGGGATCAAAGTCTATTGTGAGAGGTGCTTAAAGGAAAAGGTCGTTCAGGCATTGTAACTATCCACCTTATGTTTGAATAGTTAGTTATCTAAATATCAACGTTTTGAACCTAGCCGAGGATGTGAAAATTAATTACTGGTCATTATGTATTTTGGATTCTGGCGAGCACAAGGATGTCATTGGGCCTTATGCCCAAGTTAGTTCAAACAAGTTTTAGTCTGATTGCATGATCTGTAGACGATAAATTATGTCCACAATTGGAAATCAAGTTTTGCAAGAGCTTGAAAATGGTGGGAGTAGATAATGAATCAACAATAGTGAAGTGTCAAGTGTTGCAGCCTCTAATATATGAGCAGTGCTACGATAGTGACTTTCGGAACTCTCCTAATCTCACTGTCAGCTATATATATGTATCTCAGGTTCCATATATTATGGAGATATGTGCTTCCATCTTGCCTATAATGAGATTTAGAGAGCATCTAGAGAATCACTTACATCTGGACAATCACTCCAGAAGTGATTCTCCTTAGTGTTATTCAATGTGGATTTACATCCATGATGAAAAAAACATAAAGAAATATCTAACTTGCTTCAAAATTTTAAATCAGGATACATAAATTAATGAATTTATGTTGAATGAAAGGAAATATGATTGTGTGGAATGGTGCAAAAGGATCAATATAGCCAAGCCCAACTAGTTTGGGGTCAAGGCTTGTTTGTTTTTGTTGTTGTAATGTGAATGGAAGAAAATTACTTTAAAATGATGACTTGCATTATCGATAAACGTCTAGTGGTGTGAGTAGCACTTGACAGACTTTAATGTGATTATTTAAGGAAAGCATTCCTAGTTAAGTTGCAGTTAACAAGAATTTTTCTTAGAAAATTTCTAAAGTTGATGCTTCTCTATTAAAGCAACTCTTCTGCCCTTGAAGTAGAACACCATACAGAGGCCGAATGTTATCCTGTGTTGCCTCAGTTGCTTTGAAATGAAAGGAATAGATAGTTAAAGTCCTCTCCATTCCTTTTACCAAACAACAACAGAAATGAAATGCCTCTTAAGAATCATACAGTCCTTGTTCAATGAGCCATGGTTTTACAACCACAGTTGACTAAAGTGACTAGAGAGACTAGCTGGAGTTTGGAGCTGGAAGTTTAAATTATTCTGAATTTCTTGTTAAATATACTGAAAAAGAAATAACTAGCAGTTGCGTGTATACGTACTCATGAGATGTACACTATAATCTTATAGTATTTGGCTAGTTGTGTCTAATAAAAATTTCTGATCTTTCTAGTATTTGATTAACATGCCAAACATAAATTTGAACCAGTATCTGATACCATATTCTTGGTGATCACATGCAGATCATTGTGTTAGTACTCCTACCAAAAGGATTGGGTACCTCTGGAGCAAACTATGCCAAGAATCTTTTACGGGCTGTAATTCCTGTCCAGTACATTCCAAGGTTGTTTAGATTTATTCCTCTTCTCATTGGCCAGTCTCCAAATGGCTTTATATTTGAGACAGCTTTGGAAAACTTCTTTATAAATCTTTTCACCGTTGTGTTGTCTGGCCATATCATTGGATTGTGTTGGTATCTCTTTGGGTTCCAGGTGAGTAGAAGTCATTATGTGCTTAAATATGTTGGCAAAGCTTTATTTGTTTCACAATTTTTCCTCTCATTTGAATATCCAAAAGCTTTTATAAACTTTGTTAGCATTCAAGATTTCATTTTATGAGAAATATAGTGGCTGAACTGTTAATGACAGTTTTTTTCCCATTAGTTTCACCCTCTCCTTTTCTAGAAATCAAGTTATAATTCAATCTAAAGTTTATAATCTAAAGTTTGTAACCTCAGAAGCAAGGAAATATTGCATCCTTCTGCTTTTTATTTGAATTTTAATTTAATGAAATCATAATTTTCTTATACTTAAGTATATTAAGCTAGTTTCAAAATCAAGACATGATCATAATTCCTTCCAAGTTTCTCTTGCTGCTGTTATTGCTCGAATTTCAAGTCTATTTTTTATAATGATTTTAAGACTTGTTCCATACATTTTGTAGCATTTATATGTACTCATTTGCATTTACCCCTCCCATATATGCGTTTCAATGTGTAAATCTTGAAATGACTGAATTTCTTAAAACTTCTACCTCGAAGGTTTAGTTAATGAGCAATATTTGTGCTCTTGAAGTCCAATAAAACAAACTCCTAAATATTTTTTTGGTTTACTCATGACATTACATTTAACTTTTTATGCTATCCTTTCATGGTTTGTATGTTGTCTTCTTATATTATCCTAGTATTGTTAGTTTGCTTTCTTTGACATCTTTCTTGCATTCTCCTTTAGGTTAATTAAGCAAATATCTACAACTAGTTTCATATGATAACGGTACTCAAACTCTTCTGATAATCTCTTAACAGAGGGTAAATCAATGTCTTCGTGATGCCTGTCGTGATTCTGGTTATCTAGATGATTGCAAGAAGTTTATAGATTGTGGTCGACTAAAGAATGCTATTGAAGAACACACGTCAAATCCAAACAGGAATAGTTGGAAAAATAATTCTAATGCCAGTGCTTGTTTTACATCAGATGGTGGTTTTTCTTATGGAATCTATGCCCAAACTGTCAATCTCACCGGGGAAAATACCATCACCAAATACACATATTCATTATTTTGGGGATTCCAGGTATGTGATCACTGATATCTTATTGATACCATTCATACCTTACCCTCTATCTATTATGAATTAATTGACAATTTTCTATAGAGTAAGGAATATACATGGGGGGAGTGCATAAACTCGCCCCATGCATATGATACTTCAAAAGCTATTAGTCATATGATTGGTTGTAAAAAAGAGATTTTGAAACACAAAGAATCCTTGCCACACTTTGAAACTTTGTTGCCGCCCATTAAACATTATTGTAGAATTAGGAAAGCCCCCCAAAACTAGCTTCTTGATATTATTGTATTATAAGAAAAAGAATCCTCTTCAAATAGAAAGTACATGTCAAAAGACAACAAATTACAAAATCCAAGGTAATGTGGATTTGTGTGTAAGTTTCAAATCTAAAGGGTTTTCACTTGAGGAAGTGTGTTAGAGAATAATATAAATCATATCTTGGTGTCTCATCTAATAACTTAAGCTTTTAGGTGAGATGATTCCTTGACATTCATAACTGTTAAATTTTATGCCACATATCTGCTTGATCTTAAAAAGAAGTCATTGGATTTTTTATCCAATCATTATAGTTATGTAATTATTGGTGCAAACTATAATACTCCCTTTATTTATTGTTGACATAATCTTATATGTGTGTATATAAATATATTTATATTTTTTTTTTGTGAAGCAAATCAGTACTCTTGCTGGAAACCAAATACCGAGCTATTTTGTTTGGGAAATCCTATTTACCATAGCCATAATTGGAATTGGCCTCTTGCTCTTTGCTTTTCTCATAGGAAACATGCAGAACTTTCTTCAGGCTCTCGGTAGGAGGTATAATTTATTGTTAATATTTTCGTCTCAAATATCATGCAAAAGCCCTTGGTTGAGATTTTTTTTGGTTATATTTTTATTGGTGAAATCATTATTCTTCTGAATTTATTTCAATAGTGTTCTTATTTGAAAGCATGGATGGTCTGGGTTAGAATGAGCATGTTAAATGGTTCTTTTAGTTAGGAAGAAATTTTGAGCCTGTGCTTGTCTATGCTCTGATTATCCTGAGTTAAGACTTAAAGATATTTTTTCATTTCGCGTCTTAAGACTCTTTCATGGGTTTTAGATGCATCTTATACAACTTTTTTTCCCCTTAAATAGAAAAACAGGTAACCTGAGGTAGTGCGATTAGCCAATATAAATGTAATTCCATCAAGCTTGAGCTCTGGCTCCCTGTAAGGAAAGCATTTGATGCAAAGTCCACTATATTAACAAGAGACTTTGATTAATATAAGCTATTGAAATTCTGTTTAAATAATCTTGAGAGTGCATGGTATGGTTCCTCCTAAAATTTTCATCCCATATGTGACTGGCTCAGTGTCATCAATGAGATAATCCTATTAAGATGTAGAATTGCTAAATTTATTGAATTGAAATTTCAAGATTCTTAGTTTCCAATAGTATGGTTTTTTATCCATGATATGCGCATTGAAACTTGGAAGTGATGTCATCACCTTTATTATCATTTTGACAAGTGTATCGAATAAATATAACCTGATCTGGTAATTAGATCTATTTGTATATTTATTTATATCTATACTGTCTTACATGCTCTGCTTCTATTTTTTTTTTTTATGGTCACCTCATTAGATATTATAATAGTTGTCATAGTAAAATTGTAGGATGGAGGAAAAATGGATAGAATTTCTGCCTATTTGGACACATTTATTATACATATTGTTGTTCATGTCTAATGCCACAAAAGTCAACTTTGATATGTTGATTAATCTCTATAGTTTCAATGAAAAACATATTCACAAGTTGTTGTAGTTCATGATGTTTTATTTTATATGTGTGGGCTACTCTTGTGATATCACTACATATCACATCAAGTTTAGCTGTTGAATCAATTAAAGAATGGGCCTACACCAATTGGGTACTCAACACAGTTAATCTTGATGAATGTGAGTATATTTTATTTCAAATCTCCAAAGATGGAAGTGATATGTGTGAAAGTGATCAAGGTCTATTATGATAGCATCTTGAGAAAAAATGTTGTGAACCTGTATGTCACTTTTGATAAGGTGCCATTATGATGCAATTGTGTGAACCAATCAGAGTTCTATTCCTAATTTGTTATTTGCAAGTAGACTAGATTGTCATTTGTTTGTCTAATCATTACTTGACAAATATTTATTGTTCTCCCTTCTAGGAGGTCAGAAATGTCACTACGGCGACGTGATGTTGATCAATGGATGAGACATCGACTCTTGCCAGTAGAATTAAGGAGGTGTGCCATTAGTTTTAACTTCTAACTTCTCATCTCTGTCTCTATATCTTCTTTTTTCTTTTTCTAGGAGTCCTCTCTTTCCATCACACACATACTCATTTTTATAGTATATTTCTGACTTGAAGGATTAGTGTTGAAATTTAATGTAAATGCATACAATTTCAAGGCAAAGTGCACAATGAGTGAAACCCTGTCATTGGGCTCCTTTATATAGTGCAACCAAACTTGATTCCAATCCCTTGTTTATGTCCTGCAATATATTCTTCACTATGACTTGCATATTGCTATCCCTATTTATTGTTTGCATGCATGCATTTCCATCTATAATGTTTTCTTCCCCTTACATCTATGTATGGTTGTCTTCCCTGGCATATGTTTCATGGATCTAATAACTTCTGACACTGCTTGCATGTAGGAGAGTGATAGAAGCTGAACGGTACCATTGGGCTGCTACTAGAGGGGTAAATGAAGAAATGCTTTTGGAGAATTTGCCTGAGGACCTCCAGAGAGATATAAGAAGACACCTCTTTGAATTTGTCAACCTCTTCAAACTTGTCAAGAAAGTAAGATACAAATATCCAGGTCTTATAAAATCGCTTTGCTACATATTGAATACCCATTTATTACTTCAGATCCTTGGGGTTTATAACTTCCCAATTTAATTTGACTATGAGGTGGCTTTCAAATTCCATAGCTCATTCCAACCAAAGAGAAATACCATATTTGTTGTCTAATTAGGTTTTATTTATTTAAATAAATCATGATTTTTGAATTATTATGTATTTATCTATAACATTTTGTAGGTATGGATTTTTAACCTCATGGATGAACAGATTTTAGATGCTGTTTGTGAGAAATTAAAACAGAAAATATACATTAAGGGAAGTGAAGTTTTATATGCTGGTGGTCCGGTTGAGAAGATGGTTTTCATTGTGCGCGGAAAATTGGAAAGCATTGGACATGATGGGACAATGGAAGCCTTATCTGAAGGGAACGTTTGTGGTGAGGAACTTCTCACATGGTTTCTTGAGCATGGTTCAGTGTCCAAAGGTATATTATTATTATTTAAAATATATTGATTCTTATATCACTTCATTATTGACTGGTTCAAGTTATCCGCTTAGATGGCTTCTGTCAAGCCGTAAAAGCATGAACATGGTTTATTTTGGTTCCTGGTGCAGATGGAAGGAAAATCAAGATTTCTGGACAGCGTTTCATTAGCAACAGGACAGTGAGATGCTTAACAAATGTAGAAGCATTTTCACTCAGTGCCGCAGACCTTGAACAAGTCACCAGCCTTTTTGCAAGAAACCTGCGGAATCCGCTTGTCCAAGGAGCCATAAGGTTATCTCAGTGCCGATTCATATCTATTTTGCGTATGATTTAATAAGGATACCAGTTTGACTTTATCATGCAGGAAAACAATGAATTTCAATTACTATTCAAGCTTTTCATCTTATTCCCCTGAGAGATAAAATTTTGTATCATAAAATTTCATTCCAATAACAAAAAAAAGAATAATATTTATGATAATGACAGGATTTTTCATGCATTCGAGTATCATTGTCATGGATCCAGGATCGAAATCAAATCTTGGATATCTTACTAAGTAGATAGTGGACATCAATGGTTGAAAAATGCACTATTCAAACAAAGCTCTTTCACATGACTTAGTTTTGTCTTTTGCCAGGTATCAATCTCCCTACTGGAGAGCCCTTGCAGCTACTCGCATTCAAGTTGCTTGGAGATATCGACAGAAATGTCTGAAGCACAGCAAGACCTCTAAATCAAATCATTTTACCTCTAAATCAAATCATTCTTAATTCATGAGGGTTCAGATCTTGTATTTTGAGATTGCTAGTGATCTTGGGCCTACCCCCCTCTTGAAAGTTTCTTCCTTGCATAAATAGATTTTTGGAGAGTTTAATTGTTGTGGTGTTATCACAAAAAAATTATTGTAGACCTTTTTATCTTAAAATTAATTTATTTTAGAATTTTCTCTAACTATATCGCTTGACACGCTCTTTAGGTAGAGGCCAAAAATTTACCTTTCATGGTTAATAAAGAAACAATTGACTGTATTTTTTAAGGATCATGAAATACCTCGTTAACCAAGTTTAAAAATATACCAACAAGTATTTTTATTGATTAAAGCTAGCATCAAGACGGAACACTCTTGTTATTTTCTTAAACTTTATAAAATTTTGAAAAGGTTTATCTAATAAAAGAAAACTAACTTATTTTCACTCATGTAATTGCTACATCTAGTGTATAACTTTCATAAATCTTGGTGATTTCCCCCTTTCATATAACAAGTCATTTATAAAAATATTATATATTTTTTTCTCTATAAAATTTGATTTTATACCACCATTTGTATTCAAATTAGCGTGACATTCAAATTTGCAATGTTCATATCTATGATACCTGAACCACTGAACTTTTGATTTGTCCATTGATTTTGACTAGTAAAATGTTGATTGGTTGTTTTCATATTGTTTTTTTAGAATCAGAATACTAATTCTCTCTAAGTTTTTGATATAAAAATCTATCATTATTTTTGTTTGTGCTTCTCTCTAAATTTTTTTATATTTCTCAATAATAATAGTAGTAGTAGTAATTTTTTATAATGATAATAATATTATACCTATCACATTACCTCCTATTAACTCGATCCTTTTTTTTTTTATCCAATTGAAGATATTTAGAAGTTTTTTCTTCTAGGTTATCATGGTATTTTTTTCAAAAAAAAATTATTCTTTTATTATCATTCCAATTTATTTAAGTACTTGAGTAGTTTGTTTGTTTGCTTTTTTTTAAAACCTGATGGTGGTACTTAGACATTGTTTTTTACATATAGAAAAATGGAGACATGATGTGACACAGACATATATCTAAGTACTTACTAGAAATGAATATGATTTCAATAGATCGATAAAATGATAAAAATAATTATTTCATTAATTTCTTATGATAAATTCTTAAGGTTAGTATCTATTTTTTAATTAAATTTCTTTGAATATATTTAACATATAAAAAAATATGTTTTTAAAATCATTCAAGAAAGGATTTACTCTAAAATAACATAAAAACATATATATTGTAATTGTTTTTATACCATACACACGCACGCATACACACACATGCATGCATATATATATATATATGAATGTCTGTATGCGCATACATGCATTGTTTGCTTTTTAGAAGGTGATGATGAGCTATTTATCAATTTGTTTATATATCGGTCCTGTTAAGTATTGCGTTTCAAAAGTGTTTTTGAAAAAAAAATATTTTTTATTTTTTACTTTAAATTAATTTTTAGGTGTTTTTAAATCATTTTCATGTGCTGATGTCAAAAATAATTTTTAAAAACAAAAACAAAACATCATATATATATATATATATATATATATATGTATGTGCATGCATGCATTGTTTGCTTTTTAGAAGGTGATGATGAGCTATTTATCAATTTGTTTATATATCAGTCCTGCTGAGTATTGCGTTTCAAAAACGTTTTTGAAAAAATATAAAAAAAAAATCATTTTTATTTTTTATTTTAAATTAATATTTAGGTGTTTTTCCATCATTTTCATGTGTTGATGTCAAAAATAATTTAAAAAAACAAAAAAACTATATCATTTCGGTGCATTCAGACCAGCATAAGAAGTTATTAAACCAACCTTTCACATCGTTCGTAATGTTAGACAATGACCAATAATAATGCACGGCTGCCTCTTGATGAAGGCATGCGAAACCCTCCCACCAGGCAAGCCTTGACCCTCCCACCATGCAAGCCTTGACCATGAGAATATAGAACCCGTCAACGAGAACGATTTTTATTATTTATTTTTTAAGTCAACTAAGAAATTGTTTTTTATGGATATTATAAATATATTCGAGATAAGCTAATTTTCATGAGTTGACTTTAATTTGATTATTTTTATAACCAAATCGAAACGGAAATGATAACTCCTCCCTCTGCCCTTGACACGCCACTATGCAAACAGCTGACTTTTCGAAGTCTTTCTTTTCAAAGTCTTTCTTTACTCTCTCAGTGGCCCTCTCTCCTCCTTTATTTCTTTCAGTACTGTTCTATCTGTTGTATAAAATGAACGAAATGCAAGGAACAAAAATAATTAGGAAACAGAAACAAAACTTGAAGCTTGCGTTGCTTTGCTAATTGCTAGATAATGCTGTTTGTAAGTCTGTAGAGTTGGGTTTTCCTTGCTTCAAGTTACAGCAGGTTTGTGTCTTTTTTGAACTTAATTTTTTCTTCTTTTTTTCGTTTTTGTCCACTTAGTTCTTAATTGGGTTTCAAAAAATTAGCGTAAAAGTTGCTATAACCCTTTGCTGTTCTTGAATGACTCTTTATCAAAGTTGTTGATTTTGCTTCTTCCAAGTCAAATTTGGGTATTCTTGCTCTTGTTATGAGCTGTTTATCAGAATGCACAATGTGTAAAGGTAGCTAATAAATTTCTGGATTCTTATGCTTTGCTTAGTAATTTCATGTTGAACTTGGTCTTTGAGTTTATATATATGAATGTCTGTATGCGCATACATGCATTGTTTGCTTTTTAGAAGGTGATGATGAGCTATTTATCAATTTGTTTATATATCGGTCCTGTTAAGTATTGCGTTTCAAAAGTGTTTTTGAAAAAAAAAATTATCTTTATTTTAAATTAATTTTTAGATGTTTTTAAATCATTTTCATGTGCTGATGTCAAAAATAATTTTAAAAAACAAAAACAAAAACAAAACATCATATATATATATATATATATATATATATATATATATATATATATATATATTAAAAAACAAATAAAGGGCGTAGGATTTTGCACTGTGCATCCTCTCAGTAAACACTATGGATTGCGACAGTGCACGCCCGAAATTGGCCTTCATTCGCGCAGCAAGAGGAGGGGTTTGACCGGGGCTAATTTCGGTTTTTCCTTTTAATTTTTTTTTTAAATAATCAGTTATGAACAGTGTATTGACGATTTCGTCCCCGGTAATAAGACAAAATACGACATCGGGCTGAGGGGCACCGGCATAATTGCGCGCGGCCGGACCGGCCCGGTTCGGTCCGGTCCGCCGCAACTTTTTATTTTTTTAATATTTTCTGAAATGGCTAAATATGATTTTAGCCCCCAATAAGACAAAAACACTGAATTGGGTGCAGGGGTGGAACGGTAATTGACCCTATTTTTCGATATTTTTAATCGACGTCTGTCAGGGCGTGAGGAGCACGCGCTAGACGGTTGTCCGCCTCACGCCCTGTTTAGGCGGCGCGTGCGGCCTCCTCCGGTGGCCAGAAATTGTCTCCCGGGGGGCAGAACGATGCGTCGCCGCGTGGTCTTCCTCCCACGGTGGTGCGTGTAACCACCAAATGTCCGTGAACGCGGCGGAGGCCGGTTAAAGCCGCTGGCCACGTTTCTCTCTCTCCTGCACATCAATGTGCAGGAGAGTCCCCCATGTTGCGTTAGTTTTCACTTCGGTCCCTCGACTTTGAATTTCGTTTTTGGTCCTCAGTTCTTTGATTTAAGTTTTGATTTTCTTCGATTGGGTCCTCCGATTTTAATTGATTGAATGTGAAAGTTTCAGTTCGGTCCTTCTACTTTCAATTTCCGGGTTGGCTGTATATAACCCAATCAATTCAGTATAAAAGTTCTGATTTTTGCAATTTTGTCCTCTGATTTCAATTGACAATAAATGTAATTTGCATTTCAGCCCTTGGACTTTTAATTTTTTAATTTAATCCCTTTATATTTGATTTTCATTTCAGCCCTTACACTTTTATTTTTTTAATCCCTACTTTTGTCCATTTATATATAAGTGTATTTAATAATAATAATAATAATAATAATAATAATAATAATAATAATAATAATAATAATAATCATGATTTAATTATTTTTCATTCTTACTCTTTTGTTTTTTTTCCCTCCCTATAATTTGATAAGTTTTTTTTTTTTGCCAGTAATAGCAATGATAATATTTTTTTTTATTTTTTTTCCCTTTTGTTAAAGTTTCAGGGATATTTTTAGTCTTTCATTTATTTTTGTTTCTTTCATTATTAACATAATAATAATAATAATAATTATAATAATAATAAGAATAATAATAATAGTGATTATTATTAATATTATAATAATAGTGATTCTGTTTTTTATTATTATAATAATAGTGATTATTTATTCTTTCATAATAATAATAATAATAATAATAATAATAATAATAATAATAATAATAATTTTTTAATCGATTTTTCTTGCTTGCTATTTTGTTCATGCTTTTTATTTTTTTCCCTCGGTATAATTTAATAATTTTTGTTGTTTTTATTCTAGCGGCAATAATAATTTTAGATGTTAAGACTCCGATGTTGCTAGTGTTATAATATTTTAAATTAATATTGCTTCCTTTGCCCTTTGTTTTTTGTTATGTGCTCTGTCTATTAATTGATTTTTATAATTTTATTATCTGCACAATAATGATTTAAGTATTTTTTTTTTCTAATTCAAATATTTTGCTCTTTTTTCTAATGTTAGTGCGCGCTCTTTTGTGATCGTTTATGACGCAATACCTATATTCTAAAAGATGTAATCTATGCTTACGTGACAAACTCAACTCAAAATTTTAAACATTTATCTCCTAATCTATAACTTTTTTTTTGCTTCTATCATATAAATTTATCATTGTAGATTTAATTATGTTAAATTATATACAAAAAAAAAAACCGCGGCAACGCGCGGGCAATTTGCTAGTATATATATATACATAGTGTTTTTCCCGCTCCATGACAAGAGAAAATGGGTTTTCGTTTTTTTCTTCTTTTTTTTTGCTTTTTTTATTTCTAATTACGTTTTTTTTTCTAATTATTTTTTCTCCTTTTTTTTTTCGTTTCTTTCTTTTCTCTCTTGCTTTTTTCTTATTACTTTTTTTTTCTAATTATTTTTTTTCATTTTTTCCATTAATTTTTTTTTCTGGTTATATTTTTTTTCTTTTCCACTTATATATATATATATATATATATATATATATATATATATATATATATATATATATATATTATTTGTTTTTTCAGTGTTTTTCCCGCACCATGACAAAAGGAAATGGGTTGATATATATATATATATACACACACACACACACACACACGCACGCACATATATATTGGTGTTTTTGTTCTTTTTTGGACAAAAAATGTCTTTATTTTATGTATTTGTACTTTTAGATTTTGTGTTTTTTTTGTCATTTTATTTTTTATACGTGCTGTTTTAAAGTTTTAATTTATGTCCGTCACACTGTATTTTATTTTTAAAAGTTTCTTTATTATTTTTCGGTCTCAAGGTTTTGATTTGTTGCATTTTGTCATTTAATTAGAATTAATTATATATATTGATTTTTATTTGGCACTTATACTTTTAATTTTTTATTTAGTATTGATTCATTTCTTTTTTTCTATCTTTTTTAAAGAGTGTTTATTTTTTGTCCATATGCATTCATTTAAACTTTTGAATTTTGTTTTGAATTTTTATCATTATATTTTTTATTGACGTTTTATTTTTATTTAGTTCAATTCTAAAATTTTAATTTATATTGATGATCATTTTAAAATTAATATTGTTCTATTTCTCTCTTTGTTCTTTTTTTTTGTTTTCTATTATTTCTATTTGATTTTTGGATCAGATGATTTTATAATTTTATTGTTTACACAATAATAATGATAATTATAGTGATTTTTTTTTTTGACAAAATATTCTACTTTTTTTTAATTATTTGGGTCAATTTAATGATTTTCACTATTTGGACAGTAATATTGATAATAATTTTAACTGGTATAGTGATGATAATGATAGTAACATGGAGATGAATTTTCAATTTATATTTTCTTCTTTTTGGAGATAGAAAATTAACTACTTATTTTTATTTTTTGATTAATGCATGTTCTTTCACAATTTATATTTTGTTTGTTGTGTTTAATTTAAATTGAATTATAAAATAAATTAATCTTAACACAATGTATTCAATAATTCAAATATCCTATTTTTCTTCCTTTTTTATTGATAATGATAATTTTATATTGGTTATTTCATTGAAACCTCCCAAACAGATAAATTTATGTTCATTTAAAATTCATATATTTTTTAAAAAAACCTGCACTTCACAAGATTTCTGCACAGATTTATTATTTTATCCAAATTTATATTATAATAAAAAAATCACACATAATTAATATTTTTTTGCGTTAAAAAAATATAGTTCCGGCCGCGACGAGACGCGGGTGCGATGACTAATGAGAATATAGAATCAAGAACGATTTTTATTATTTATTTTTTATGTCAACTAAGAAATTGTTTTTTATGGATATTATAAATATATTCGAGATAAGCTAATTTTCATGAGTTGACTTTAATTTGATTATTTTTATAACCAAATCGAAACGGAAATGATAACTCCTCCCTCTGCCCTTGACACGCCACTATGCAAACAGTTTTCCTTGCTTTAAGTTACAGTTGGGGTAATTAATTAGGATTGTCACTAGGTTGATTCAAGATTGAGTGACTAAGTGAGAGTATAATTAATGGCAATTCTAATGACATTAAGAAATAGACTCCGTCGGCAGTTTTTGATCCTTCAAGTACTAGCAGCTAGAACCACTGAAATTTAGTCAGCACTACATTGCTTAATTTTAACCTTCTGAGCTTGAATTCAGTGAGCTCAACTGTTCTTTCATTGAAGGTTGTAACCATGGGAACTAAGGTAAACTAGATTTTTTCTGCTGTAATGTATTGGGCTTGAATGAGCTGTTTTTATGCATTCTAGAATCAAAATAGTTTGGGTTCCTGTTTTTACTGCCGTTTCTTATTTTTCTTCTCTCACATTTTGGGTTCCTGTTCTTGCTAATCAAAATAGTTTAGTGTGATTCTTCATTGAGTTTACTGTGTAATTAGACACCCATTTTATGTGAATTGAATATTCACTTCGTTTTCTGTTCCATATGAACATTCCAATGACAAAGAAATGGCTGTCCATGAAAAAGATAATATTCCAATGCTGTCAGACACACATCCAAAGTCAGAGGATGAAATTGTGGATTCTCGATTTCGTCCATTTCTTTCGAGGACACAAAGTGCATCAACTTCCATTCGATTGGATTCCATGGAGTCCTATGGTTCTGAAACCAACCTTGTTGGCTTTACTGGTCCACTGCGTAGTGCAAGAAAAGCTCCACTGGTACAGATGAGTGGTGCGTTATATGTCAACCGTAACACTGAAAACTTGTTGCTGGCAAATCACGGTGTAAGAGCTCGCAAAACGGTGGAGCACAAGCCAGAAAAACATCCATCTTTTAATGGAATGGATCAGAATGATTGGGCCCATTTAATGAGGTCCAGGCAACTAGGTATGTGCAATGATCCTTACTGCACAACATGCCCATCATATTACCATTCTAGAGCTTCACAGCAGAGACATGCTAAAACTTCCAGTATATTTGATTCCAAGGTATGCTTTTGTTCTAAATTTGTGTCATTTTATCCTGGAATTTTACATCTGCTACTTGCTGCCCTTAATTGTATGAACAGGGGAAACCAGTTTCTATTTGGGTTTATGATTTAGACTTAAGCTTTTAGTGCCTATTTTGTTACAAATATTTTACTTGCTTACTTTGTTTGGATATTTCTATCATATATCCAGGATTTTCCTCATCAGTATTTTGGTTTCATGATGACCTCTATTGTTGTCGACCTAGTCAGTATAGCTCATCATCTGATTTCCCTCTCCTTATAACTTGGTTGAAGTCAAGAATCAACATAACTGGTTGCTCATTTTGTTTTTTTGAGATTGGAACACACCTTAATAGTGCATTTTTCATGGACCTATCGACTGTAAGAATAGGTTACTGAAACATATAAATGAATTTAAATTCTGCAATTGCTGGCTTTATTTATAGAAGTGGAGTTTTTTTTGCATTTAAAAATTAGACTAATGAATCAAATTGTCCTTCTATAATATAGAACTCCAATCTATCCTTATTCTCCAATCGAGCCAATTTTATTCTTGAATATGCATTAAGTTTTTAACCTACCTTTTTGGAAAGTTTGTGAGGCTAAACCATTGGAATTAGTCACGTATCTGCACATGAAAGCCTTCCATTCGCCGAGCTTGTAAGGACATTTTGAAAATAAAAATAATCATAAGCCAATTACATGACTAATTTTGATGGTTTGGACCAAAAATCTTGTCAGAAGTATATTTTAGAAACTTAAACCTATATTCAAGATAAAATTGGCTCAAGGACAAATTGGTGAATTATCCTACTATACAATTATATAATGAGCCATTAACCCATAAAAAATTCAGCATGCTCATCCATTGTGACTAGAATTGTTAGATAATCTTGCTTGGAATAATATTTTTGCTTCTGAAAAAAAAAAGCTCAAGTATTTTGTTCTTGAAAGTGACAAGTAGTTGCTCGGTAGAATAAGACATAAAAATCTTGCAAATTGCTTCTCATTACATTGACATGATGTGATAAATCTCACAAGTCAAAATACAAGTTGTAATTATGGTGATTGGTCTGGACACTTGAGGATGTTCTCGTTGGTGATGATAGAGTGGCAGTGGTGGAATGGGATTATGATAATCATTTTGCTTTCATGAAGGACAAGGTTGTAGTAGTTTGGGCAGCTGTATGTAGGTGGTGGTAACAAAGGTTGTACAGATCTAGTGGGGGTATGGGTGTTTATATTTATGGTTGAAAAGTGTTAAATGTCATCAAATATTGCGTCTCCGTTTTCTCCTATTTTGAGCTATCCAATTGATTTTTTTTTTTTTTTTTTGTATTGAAGAGTGTTGTCATTAAGTTCGTATAGTTAGGCATCGGTTCTTGGAGTATTACATGTGTATTTATTTGAGGGCAGGGGCTTTTATGGGGCAGTTGCATATGCTCTCTGGGCACTGAACTTCTTAACTGTTATCAATGATGATTCACTTGGGACATAGTTTGTTGGTAAGGGAGTTGTGACTTTGAATTTCGTATTCTCTTTCTGGTATTAGGATCGGAATATTTTATCTTTATGCTCACCGTAAAGTCATTTGTTTGTGTTCATCTGTTGATATAGCCAACTGTTATGGAACCATTTAAATTCTTGTTTTCTTTCAAATGCTCACATTCATTAATTGCCTGCAAAACTTTCACTAGCAATCATTTGAATTCTTCCATGGCATAAATCATAAAATCTCATGTTATTTTTCCTTGTCGGAGAAAGCATTGGTGACAAAAGTTGTGCACATTCCTTGCTCTCATTTTTTCATAGTTACATGAGCTTAAATAAAAATTTAATCAACAATATCTACCTGGAAAAATTACATTCCAACTGCTGTTGAATCTTGTATTTTTTCTAATTTCACAAGTAGTAAACGGTATTCAGTATTCTGTGAGTGGCTTATACTCTCATTTTCAATATTACAGTGCACCAAACCATTACTAGATCACTGCTTTATTCACATTTATTGTCTCCATTTCTTATTTATTACCAGTTATAATAATTTAATGGGCCTATTTTTGTGTTCATGCAACCTTTTGTGTTTCTTGCAGTTTCATAGTGTTCTCTATGGAGATGCTAAAGGTTGGGCAAGGAGATTCCACAATGCCATAAACTCATATATTCCTGGAGTTATGAATCCTCATGCAGAAGTTGTTCAGAAGTGGAACAAATTTTTTGTCATTTCTTGCTTGGTGGCAATTTTTGTTGACCCCTTGTTTTTCATCGTGCTGTCGGTGAAACAGGTGCTGTTTGTTTACATTTCTAGAATTTATAGTTAGCATGGCATCAAAATTGTGAAGTTCACAGATCGCGTGCACTTGCATATAGCTCAGTAATCATGCTTTTAATATTTTTTGAAGCAGGTTTGTGCGGTGTATAATGCATAGAATATTTTTTTCTATTTCTTTTTTCCAATATGGATATGAGATTTTTCTTCGCATATTATTGAGTTTTGCATTCAAATTCCTTGTTTTAGGGTTTTGGATTGAATGTGTCCTAATCATGGATACTCTATTTCTGAAAGGTTCCATGCTGTGGTCTTTTGCTGTTTGTGATTTCATATGGATTATATAGAACTCCCAGATTTAGGCATGATTGTTCAGGATGAACTCTCATAATAATGCTCAATGCTGCCGTTATTGTTTATACACTTTATCTCCTTTTGGTTTCAATGTTTTGTTATTTAGGCATTTTATATAATATTCTCCCCAATTCATTACTTTAGATTGTATTGTTTTTGGATTTATGACTTTCTTTTTTGGGCGCAGGAAGAAAAGTGCATATTTATTGACTGGGGAATGACTAAAGCAGTTGTGTCTTTTAGGTCCTTGACTGATGCAATCTACTTATTGAACATACTTCTTCAGGTACGCAACACTTCCTAACATTAATTTGTGTTGGTTTCTTTCATTCTTGATGTTGTTAGACCTGTCATCTCGATTATAACTAAAAGTTAACTTGCATTTAGAAGTACCATAGAGGTTACTTATTGTAGGCTTTGTAGTAACTTCATCCTTAAACTCAACCTAAGTAACACATCACTTAACACAGTAAATGTTAGAGAATAATATAAATCATATTATGGGGCCTCACTTACAAGCTTAAGCTTGTAGGTGAGATGGTTCCTTAACATGGTATCAGAGCCTTGTTGACCCAGCGGTCACGAGTTCGAATCTCACCACCCCCATTCTATTTGATAAAAACCAAGCACAAGGTGATGTGGGCCTGTGCAAGTTTCAAGCCCAAAGGGCTTTCACTTGAGGGGGTGTGTTAGAGAATAATATAAATCATATTATGGGGCCTCACTTACAAGCTTAAGCTTGTAGGTGAGATGGTTCCTTAACAGTAAAGGCTAAAAGGATCAGGTGAAATTTTAGAAGAACACTTTCTTTCTATGATCACAGAACCTTTTATGAACTGTGATATCAAAATTCAAAGGTGAACAAAACTTGTATTGGCATATACATTGACTGAAGGATAAAAAAAACTTGAAATAAAAATGTTGAGCTTTTAGTTGTGCTCTTCTAATCAGTTCAGTATGATTGTCAAATTGCAGTGCCTCTGCCTTGAGCTATTGTAAAGTCCAGCTTTAACCAATATATGGAAATTGTTTTAAATAGATAATTAATCCATTCATATTCTCTTCATTTATTTTTTGCAGTTTAGATTAGCTTATGTAGCTCCTGAATCTAGAGTGGTTGGTGCTGGAGAGTTAGTTGACCATCCAAAGAAAATTGCTAAGCACTATCTCCAAGGATTTTTTTTTGTTGACTTATTTTTGGTATTACCACTTCCACAGGTAAGTTATTCATTCTTTGCCTAGCATATCCTTTTTTTGGGATTAAAGTCTATTGTGAGAGGTGCTTAAAAGAAAAGGCCGTTCAGGCATTGTAACTATCCACCTTATGTTTGAATAGTTAGTTATCTAAATATCAACGTTTTGAACCTAGCCGAGGATGTGAAATTAATTACTGGTCATTATGTATTTTGGATTCTGGCGAGCACAAGGATGTCATTGGGCCTTATGCCCAAGTTAGTTCAAACAAGTTTTAGTCTGATTGCATGATATGTAGAGGATAAATAATGTCCACAATTGGAAATCAAGTTTTGCTAGAGCTTGAAAATGGTGGGAGTAGATAATGAATCAACAATAGTGAAGTGTCAAGTGTTGTAGCCTCTAATATATGAGCAGTGCTACGATAGTGACTTTCGGAACTCTCCTAATGTCACTGTCAGTTATATATATGTATCTCAGGTTCCATATATTATGGAGATATGTGCTTCCATCTTGCCTATAATGAGATTTAGAGAGCATCTAGAGAATCACTTACATCTGGACAATCACTCCAGAAGTGATTCTCCTTAGTGTTATTCAATGTGGATTTACATCCATGATGAAAAAAACATGAAGAAATATCTAACTTGCTTCAAAATTTTAAATCAAGATACATAAATTAATGAATTTATGTTGAATGAAAGGAAATATGATTGTGTGGAATGGTGCAAAAGGATCAATATAGCCAAGCCCAACTAGTTTGGGGTCAAGGCTTGTTTGTTTTTGTTGTTGTAATGTGAATGGAAGAAAATTACTTTAAAATGATGGCTTGCATTATCGATAAACGTCTAGTGGTGTGAGTAGCACTTGACAGACTTTAATGTGATTATTTAAGGAAAGCATTCCTAGTTAAGTTGCGGTTAACAAGAATTTTTTTTAGAAAATTTCTAAAGTTGATGCTTCTCTATTAAAGCAACTCTTCTTCCCTTGAAGTAGAACACCATACAGAGTCCGAATGTTATCCTGTGTTGCCTCAATTGCTTTGAAATGAAAGGAATAGATAGTTAAAGTCCTCTCCATTCCTTTTACCAAACAACAACACATATGAAATGCCTCTTAAGAATCATACAATCCTTGTTCAATGAGCCGTGGTTTTACAACCACAGTTGACTAAAGTGACTAGAGAGACTAGCTGGAGTTAGGAGCTGGAAGTTTAAATTATTCTGAATTTCTTGTTAAATATACTGAAAAAGAAATAACTAGCAGTTGCTTGTATACGTACGCATAAGATGTACACTATAATCTTATAGTATTTGGCTAGTTGTGTCTAATAAAAATTTCTGATCTTTCTAGTATTTGATTAACATGCCAAACATAAATTTGAACCAGTATCTGATACCATATTCTTGGTGATCACATGCAGATCATTGTGTTAGTACTCCTACCAAAAGGATTGGGTACCTCTGGAGCAAACTATGCCAAGAATCTTTTACGGGCAGTTATTCCTGTCCAGTACATTCCAAGGTTGTTTAGGTTTATTCCTCTTCTCATTGGCCAGTCTCCAAATGGCTTTATATTTGAGACAGCTTTGGCAAACTTCTTTATAAATCTTTTCACCGTTGTGTTGTCTGGCCATATCATTGGATTGTGTTGGTATCTCTTTGGGTTCCAGGTGAGTAGAAGTCATTATGTGCTTAAATATGTTGGCAAAGCTTTATTTGTTTCACAATTTTTCCTCTCATTTGAATATCCAAAAGCTTTTATAAACTTTGTTAGCATTCAAGATTTCATTTTATGAGAAATATAGTGGCTGAACTGTTAATGACAGTTTTTTTCCCATTAGTTTCACCCTCTCCTTTTCTAGAAATCAAGTTATAATTCAATCTAAAGTTTATAATCTAAAGTTTGTAACCTCAGAAGCAAGGAAATATTGCATCGTTCTGCTTTTTATTTGAATTTTAATATAATGAAATCATAATATTCTTATACTTAAGTATATTAAGCTAGTTTCAAAATCAAGACATGATCATAATTCCTTCCAAGTTTCTCTTGCTGCTGTTATTGTTCGAATTTCAAGTCTATTTTTTATAATGATTTTAAGACTTGTTCCATACATTTTGTAGCATTTATATGTACTCATTTGCATTTACCCCTCCCATATATGCGTTTCAATGTGTAAATCTTGAAATGAATGAATTTCTTAAAACTTCTACCTCGAAGGTTTAGTTAATGAGCAATATTTGTGCTCTTGAATTCCAATAAAACAAACTCCTAAATATTTTTTTGGTTTACTCATGACATTACATTTATCTTTTTATGCTATCCTTTCATGGTTTGTATGTTGTCTTCTTATATTATCCTAGTATTGTTAGTTTGCTTTCTTTGACATCTTTCTTGCATTCTCCTTTAGGTTAATTAAGCAAATATCTACAACTACTTTCATATGATAACGGTACTCAAACTCTTCTCATAATCTCTTAACAGAGGGTAAATCAATGTCTTCGTGATGCCTGTCGTAATTCTGGTTATCTAGATGATTGCAAGAAGTTTATAGATTGTGGTCGACTAAAGAATGCTATTGAAGAACACACGTCAAATCCAGACTGGAATAGTTGGAAAAATAATTCTAATGCCAGTGCTTGTTTTACATCGGATGGTGGTTTTTCTTATGGAATCTATGCCCAAACAGTCAATCTCACCGGGGAAAATACCATCACCAAATACACATATTCATTATTTTGGGGATTCCAGGTATGTGATCACTGATATCTTATTGATACCATTCATACCTTACCCTCTATCTATTATGAATTAATTGACAATTTTCTATAGAGTAAGGAATATACATGGGGGGAGTGCATAAACTCGCCCCATACATATGATACTTCAAAAGCTATTAGTCATATGATTGGTTGTAAAAAAGAGATTTTGAAACACAAAGAATCCTTGCCACACTTTGAAACTTTGTTGCCGCCCATTAAATACTATTGTAGAATTAGGAAAGCCCCCAAAACTAGCTTCTTGATATTATTGTATTATAAGAAAAAGAATCCTCTTCAAATAGAAAGTACATGTCAAAAGACAACAAATTACAAAATCCAAGGTAGTGTGGACTTGTGTGTAAGTTTCAATTCTAAAGGGTTTTTACTTGAGGAAGTGTGTTAGAGAATAATATAAATCATATCTTGGTGTCTCATCTAATAACTTAAGCTTTTAGGTGAGATGATTCCTTGATATTCATAACTGTTAAATTTTATGCCACATACCTGCTTGATCTTAAAAAGAAGTCATTGGATTTTTTTTCCAATCATTATAGTTATGTAATTATTGGTGCGAACTATAATACTCCCTTTATTTATTGTTGACATAATCTTATATGTGTGTATATAAATATTTTTTTTTTTTGTGAAGCAAATCAGTACTCTTGCTGGAAACCAAATACCGAGCTATTTTGTTTGGGAAATCCTATTTACCATAGCCATAATTGGAATTGGCCTCTTGCTCTTTGCTTTTCTCATAGGAAACATGCAGAACTTTCTTCAGGCTCTCGGTAGGAGGTATAATTTATTGTTAATATTTTCGTCTCAAATATCATGCAAAAGCCCTTGGTTGAGATTTTTTTTGGTTATATTTTTATTGGTGAAATCATTATTCTTCTGAATTTATTTCAATAGTGTTCTTATTTGAAAGCATGGATGGTCTGGGTTAGTATGAGCATGTTAAATGGTTCTTTTAGTGAGGAAGAAATTTTGAGCCTGTGCTTGTCTATGCTCTGATTATCCTGAGTTAAGACTTAAAGATATTTTTTCATTTCGCGTCTTAAGACTCTTTCATGGGTTTTAGATGCATCTTATACAACTTTTTTTCCCCTTAAATAGAAAAACAGGTAACCTGAGGTAGTGCAATTAGCCAATATAAATGTAATTCCATCAAGCTTGAGCTCTGGCTCCCTGTAAGGAAAGCATTTGATGCAAAGTCCACTATATTAACAAGAGACTTTGATTAATATAAGCTATTGAAATTCTGTTTAAATAATCTTGAGAGTGCATGGTATGGTTCCTCCTAAAATTTTCATCCCATATGTGACTGGCTCAGTGTCATCAATGAGATAATCCTATTAAGATGTAGAATTGCTAAATTTATTGAATTGAAATTTCAAGATTCTTAGTTTCCAATAGTATGGTTTTTTATCCATGATATGCGCATTGAAACTTGGAAGTGATGTCATCACCTTTATTATCATTTTGACAAGTGTATCTAATAAATATAATTTGATCTGGTAATTAGATCTATTTGTATATTTATTTATATCTATACTGTCTTACATGCTCTGCTTCTAAATTTTTTTTTATGGTCACCTCATTAGATATTATAATAGTTGTCATAGTAAAATTGTAGGATGGAGGAAAAATGGATAGAATTTCTGCTTATTTGGACACATTTATTGTACATATTGTTGTTCATGTCTAATGCCACAAAAGTCAACTTTGATAAGTTGATTAATCTCTATAGTTTCAATGAAAAACATATTCACAAGTTCTTGTAGTTCATGATGTTTTATTTTATATGTGTGGGCTACTCTTGTGATATCACTACATATCACATCAAGTTTAGTTGTTGAATCAATTAAAGAATGGGCCTACACCAATTGGGTACTCAACACAGTTAATCTTGATGAATGTGAGTATATTTTAATTCAAATCTCCAAAGATGGAAGTGATATGTGTGAAATGTGATCAAGGTCTATTATGATAGCATCTTGAGAAAAAATGTTGTGAACCTGTATGTCACTTTTGATAAGGTGCCATTATGATGCAATTGTGTGAACCAATCAGAGTTCTATTCCTAATTTGTTATTTGCAAGTAGACTAGATTGTCATTTGTTTGTCTAATCATTACTTAACAAATATTTATTGTTCTTCCTTCTAGGAGGTCAGAAATGTCACTACGGCGACGTGATTTTGATCAATGGATGAGACATCGACTCTTGCCAGTAGAATTAAGAAGGTGTGCCATTAGTTTTAACTTCTAACTTCTCATCTCTGTCTCTCTCTATCTTCTTTTTTCTTTTTCTAGGAGTCCTCTCTTTCCATCACACACATACTCATTTTTATAGTTATTTCTGACTTGAAGGATTAGTGTTGAAATTTAATGTAAATGCATACAATTTCAAGGCAAAGTGCACAATGAGTGAAACCCTGTCATTGGGCTCCTTTATATAGTGCAACCAAACTTGATTCCAATCCCTTGTTTATATTTATTGTTTGCATGCATTTCCATCTATAATGTTTTCTTCCCCTTACATCTATGTATGGTTGTCTTCCCTGGCATATGTTTCATGGATCTAATAATTGCTGACACTGCTTGCATGTAGGAGAGTGATAGAAGCTGAACGGTACCATTGGGCTGCTACTAGAGGGGTAAATGAAGAAATGCTTTTGCAGAATTTGCCTGAGGACCTCCAGAGAGATATAAGAAGACACCTCTTCGAATTTGTCAACCTCTTCAAACTTGTCAAGAAAGTAAGATACAAATATCCATGTCTTATAAAATCGCTTTGCTACATATTGATTACCCATTTATTACTTCAGATCCTTGGGGTTTATAACTTCCCAATTTAATTTGACTATGAGGTGGCTTTCAAATTCCATAGCTCATTCCAACCAAAGAGAAATACCATATTTGCTGCCTAATTAGGTTTTATTTATTTAAATAAAATCATGATTTTTGAATTATTATGTATTTATCCATAACATTTTGTAGGTATGGATTTTTCGCCTGATGGATGAACATATCTTAGATGCTGTTTGTGAGAAATTAAAACAGAAAATATACATCAAGGGAAGTGAAGTTTTATATGTTGGTGGTCCGGTTGAGAAGATGGTTTTTGTTGTGCGTGGAAAATTGGAAAGCATTGGACAAGATGGGACAATGGAAGCCTTATCTGAAGGGAATGTTTGTGGTGAGGAACTTCTCACGTGGTTTCTTGAGCATGGTTCAGTGTCCAAAGGTATATTATTATTCTTAAAAATATATTGATTCTTATATCACTTCATTATTGACTGGTTCAAGTTATCCGCTTAGATGGCTTCTGTCAAGCCGTAAAAGCATGAACATGGTTTATTTTGGTTCCTGGTGCAGATGGAAGGAAAAACAAGATTTCTGGACAGCGTTTGATTAGCAACAGGACAGTGAGATGCTTAACAAATGTAGAAGCATTTTCACTCAGTGCCGCAGACCTTGAACAAGTCACCAGCCTTTTTGCAAGACAAATGCTGAATCCGATCGTGCAAGGAGCCATAAGGTTATCTCGGTGCCAATTCATATCTTTTTTGCGTATGATTTAATAAGGATACCAGTTTGTCTTTATCATGCAGGAAAACAATGAATTTCAATTATTATTCAAGCTTTTCGTCTTATTCCCCTTGGAAATTACAAGGACTCGAATACCATTAAAATTATGTATCATAAAATTTCATTCCAACAACAAAAAAAACAGAGTAATATTTATGATAATAACAAGATATAAATTTTTCAGATATCTTACTAAGGAGATAGTGGACATGACTCATAAACTTAAAGGGGATTCAAACAAAGCTCTTTCACATGACTTTGTTTTGCCTATTGACAGGTATCAATCTCCCTACTGGAGAACCCTTGCAGCTACCTACATTCAAGCTGCCTGGAGATATCGGCAGAAATGTCTGAAGCACAGCAAGACCTATCAATCAAATCATTTTACCTCTCACTCGAATCATTCTTAATTCATGAGGGTTTAGATCTTGTATTTTGAGATTGCTAGGTGATCTTGGGCCTATCCCCCTCTTGAAAGCTTCTTCCATGCATATTAGATTTTTGGAGAGTTTAATTGTTGTGGTTTTATCATAAAAAAATATTGGAATATCTTTTATCTTAAAATTAAGTTCTTTAAGAATTTTCTTTAACTATATCGCTTGACATACACTTTAGGTTGAGGCCAAAAATTTACCTATCATGGTTAATAAAGAAACAATTGAGTATATTTTTTAAAGATCATGAAATAACTTCTGAACCAAGTTTAAAAATATACCAGCAAGTGCCTTTATTGGTTAAAGCTAGCATCAAGTCGAAACACCCTTGTTATTTTTTTAAACTTTATGAAAGTTTTTAAAAGGTTTATCTAATAAAAGAAAACCAACTTTTTTTCACTCATGTAATTGCTACATCCAGTATATAACTTCCATAAATCTTGGTAATTTTTTTCCTTTCATGTAACAAGTAATTAAAAAAAATGTTATATCTTTTTTTCTCTATAAAATTAAATTTTATACCACCACTTGTATTCAAATTAGCTTGACATTCAAATTTGCAATGTTCATATCCATGACACTTGAACCACTCAACTTTTGATTTGTCCATTGATTTTGGCTTGTAAAATATTGATTGGTTGTTTTCATATTCTTTGTTTTAGAATCAAAATACTAATTCTCTCTAACCTTTTAATAAAAAAATCTATCATTATTTTTGTTTGTGCTTTTTTTTACCACTTTTATATGAGGTATAATAACAATTATTAGATGAAACTCGTAACACATGTATCTTTTAGTCTTATCGATTCAACTTTAGCCCATGAATTAGCAACGAACTTTACAACTTATAAAAAAAGTGTTCATTAATATTCTTAGATTTATATATTAAACACATATTAAAATTGAATTTTGGAGTCAACAATTGAAGATTTTTCTCAATGATGGCTAGTTTCTCCATTTTATTGCCATGAATTAGCATCTTATTAATGATTTTTATTTGATGTGAACTCCAAAATATTCGTAGAACCCACATATAAGAAAAAAAAGAATCCGAGAAAGCTAAAATCAAATTTAAAAGCAGTAAAAACTCGACACAATAATTACATAAACCAAGACATCAAAGTTATTGGAGTGAAAACCACAAACCATTGATTATAACAAATTAGATTGGGATAGTTGATAAGTTCAAGACAATTCAATAAACAACCAACCAACATGTACGAGTAATCCTCATGCAAAAACATAAAGGTTGTTGAAAAATTAATAATAATCCAATTTGAATAGTAATCCTTACAAATAGTATTTATAGTGTCAAAATAAATATAACCCTAATGTACTAAATAGATAAAATTAAAACTAAACATAACCCAAATATTATAAAATGAATAAACAACAAAAAATAATTAAATTAAATAAGTTGTTGCTAGTTTGCTTGGTAGACATTAATTCCCAAAACCCATTGTAAAAATATGCTAAATAATCAACTATGATTCCTTGTATGATAAAGAAGGGAATGACTATATATCCTTGTCAAATCTAGAAGTTGTTGATTTTGTGTTTCCATGCAAATTATACAAACACTTGCCTCGTAAATTAATTTATAAAACTCTCAAGCTATTGACCATAATATACCATGATAATTAGAGATTCACCACTTATAAAGTCCCATGCTAATTAGGATTTTTGTTTTCTTCACAAGAAATTCACAACACATAAGAAAATATAATCTTAAACCAATTAAGAGATAATGCAATTTTCGTAGAATATCTTAGAGTCTTTATTCCAAGGCCTTCTCAAACTCCAATTGCTATAAAAATTTAACATTATGTAAAAAAAGCTTATGGAATCTCCTTGTAAAATCTTATCCTGATCTAATGATTAGATATGAAGTTATATTTGTTAGCATAAAATTGCATATTAGAAAAAAATTAAGCCCATAATAATCTCTTAATCTATTTGGACCTTCACCTTATAATTGACCTATTAAAAATTTTAATGGATCCTTTTATGGTGCTTGTTGGTTCTTATCATTCCTCCATTCCTAAAAAGAATTTGACTTTCAATCGTCACTAACATCAAACAAAAAAGAATTGAAAATGTTGAAAATAACACTAGTACTATACTTACATGGAAAAATTACTTGTATATAATAACATTAATTCATTTGAGAACTATGAATGAATCATCCTTTTTAAGATATAATTTATATCTTATAGGAGTTGGAAATCTTTTTTTTTCCTGAAATGGACCTAAACCATTTACCACTAGGGACACCATTTATGGGCAATACTTCCTCGTAATCATATAACAAAAAAAACAACACTATTTTTCATCAGATTATTAGTATAATTAGTATTCTTCACAACATTTTATTTTGCATGAAAAGTCTCATACTTCTTTGTTTCTTCTCAATAATTTTTTTTCTTTTATTTATTTTTTGTACTCTATTATTATCTTCACTTTTAGCTAGCTCACTGTTCTTTTCTCTCTTGACCAAATTTGATTTCTCTCTCTCTTTAAAGCTCATGACCTTTCCATAATTTTCACTCCCTTCAATCTTACGTTCTTTTTTTAGTTTCAATTATTCTTTATAAAGCTATTTTGGTGATAATAGTACAAATGTGATGAATTTTCTATCTTTTGTAAAAGAGTACCTATTTTTAACCCCATCATATACTACTCTCCTATCAAACTGCCATGAACGTGCCCATAACAAGTGACCCGCATGTATAGAAATAACATCACATAAAATCTCATCATCATATTTTCTAATATAAAAAGACTCTAATACTTGTTTATTAGCCTTAACTTCTCCATATTCATTCAATAATTAAAGCTTGTATGGTCTATGATGTTAGTAGTGTTCATATTTAATCTTATAAAAAAGTTTGGTACTAATGTATCACAACTTTTACTATCAATAATAATATTACATACCTTGTTACTGATATGATATATTTTATAAAAAAAATATTCTCCATTTGATACTCCAAATTATGCTTCTTAATTTGAACATTTAATTCACATTAAATACCTAATTATTTTCTTTTAACTAGATACTCTACATCCCTAGCACTTGCATCCTCAAGTGGCGACATCTCATCATTGATGTTGTCACTCTCTCGTTTTCTCAATATCACTATGATTCTTTAAAATTATAACTCTTTTATTTGGACATTGAAAGGATATGTGTCTATATCACAAATATTTAAATACTTTATATCTCAATTAGAAGTAGGTTGAGTATCAAATTTACCTTAGAATTATTTGCGATATTTTTTTTGTCTTAAAAATTTAACCTTAACACCTATAATTGGCTTGATTTGGGTAACCCTATCCTTCCTATAATTCAACCTCTATGGTGAATAAAAGCTCAAATTAACAACTTGTAGTGTACTGTCATTTTTTTTAAGTTGCATTGATACTTTTGTAGTCATTTAAACCATGCTTTCTAACTTTATAATGTTATAACTCCACTATATTTACTATATCACAGTTCAAACTATTTAAAGACCTAGTCATAATTGCCTCGTCATCCTCTATTATTTGCCTTAAATCATAACAATTTTTATTTCATTATGACAATCTTTTGAACTCTTAGATCCTTAAGTTAGACTTTGTAACCTATAATATAAATCCTGATATTAGTGTTTCAAAACATTTCATATGATTGCCTTCATCTCTTCTCAAATATCAACAAGTCTCTCATGATTTCTCATCCTCCCAAAATAAACTGATTCTACCATATAATAACATAATTAGTGAATTCAATGATAATGAATTTGATCCTTTTCCACTCTAAATAGTCATGACAATCAAATATTAACTCAACCTTTTTTTTCCTACTCTATATAAGCATTGAGATCATTTCTCCCTTAAACACGAGAATTTTAATATTGATACTTCTAAGATCATTACCATATAGAAATAACCTAATTTGTATAATAAAAGATTAGTTTATAAACATTGAAATGATTTTTCAATTAGCTAGACACAACCATATTAAATCTACAAACTTAAACCCTGTAAAATTAACAAGTGATAGGCCTTCTAATCTTCAAGGTGTGTTTTTTAAAGTTAGTTTTAGTTTAAACCTTTAAAAACACCATCCTTGAAATTCTCTCAACCATCTTGTAATATATTTCTCTTTTTAATAATTTTTTTTATATTTCTCAATAATAATAGTAATTTGTTATAATGATAATAATATTATACCTATCACATTACCTCGTATTAACTCGATCCTCTTTTTTTTTATCCAATTGAAGATTTTTAGAATTTTTTTCTTCTAGGTTATCATGGTATTTTTTTTTTAAATTTTATTTTTGTATTATCATTCCAATTTATTTAATTACTTGAGTAGTTTGTTTGTTTTTTTTTAAAAAAACAAACCTGATGGTAGTACTTAGACATTGTTTTTTACATATAGAAAAATGGAGACATGATGTGACACAGACATATATCTAAGTACTTACTAGAAATGAATATGATTTCAATAGATCGTTATAATGATAAAAATAATTATTTCATGAATTTCTTATGATAAATTCTTAAGGTTAGTATCTATTTTTTTAATTAAATTTCTTTGAATATATTTAACATATAAAAAAAACATATTTAAAATCATTCAAGAAAGGGTTTACTCTAAAATAACATAAAAACACCTATATTGTAATTGTTTTTATACCATACACACGCACGCATACACACACATGCATGCATATATATGTGTATGCGCATGCATGTATTGTTTGCTTTTTAAAAGGTGATGATGAGCTATTTATCAATTTGTTTATATATCGGTCCTGTTGGGTATTGCGTTTCAAAAACATTTTTGAAAAAAAATAAATTTTTTTCATTTTTATTTTTCACTTTAAATTAATTTTTAGGTGTTTTTATATCATTTTCATATGCTAATTTCAAAAAAAAAAAAACTAAAAAAAAAACATCATTTTGATGCATTCAAACCAACATAAGAAGTTATTAAACCAACCTTTCACATCGTTCGTAATGTTAGACAATGACCAATAATAATGCATGGCTACCTCTTGATGAAGGAAAGCTAAACCCTCCCACCAGGCAAGCCTTGACCATAAGAATATTTTCTTTAAAGTTATGACTATTTTATTTGGATATTGAAAGGCTATGTGTCCATATCACAAATACCTAAATACTTTATATCTCAATTAGGAGTAGGTTGAGTGTCGAATTTACCTTAGAATTACTTGCGATGTTTTTTTTTTTTTTTTATCTTAGAAGGTTTGATCCTAGCACCTATAATTGACTTGGTTTGAGAAACCCTATCCTTTCTATAATTCAACCTCCATGGTGAAAAAAGCTCTAATTAATAACTTGTAGTGTATTGCCATTTTTTAAAGTTGCATTTAGACTTTCATAACCATTAAACCATGCTTTCTAACTCTATAATGTTACAACTCCACTATATTTATTATATAACAATTCAAACTATTTAAGGACCTGGTCATAATTGCCTCTTTATCCTCTATTATTTATCCTAAATTATAAGAATTTTTATTTCATTATGACAATCTTCTTAACTCTTTGATCCTTGAGTTAGACTCTCTAACCTATTATATAAATCATGATATTAGTGTTTCAAAATAAATACTTTTCTCAGGATTGCCTTCATCTCTTCTCAAGTATTAACAAGTCTCTCATGGTCTCTCGTCCTACCTAAAATAAGCTGATTCTACCATATTATAACATAATTAGAAAGTTCAATAATATGAATTTGATCTTTTTCTCCTCTAGATAGTTATGACTATCAAATATTAACTCAACCATTTTTTCCTACTCTAAATAAGCATTGAGATCATTCCTTCCTTAAAACACTAGAATTTTAATATTGATGCTTCTAGGATCATTACCATATAGAAATAACCTAAATAATATAATAAAAAACTAGTTTATAAACATTGAAATCATTTTTCAATCAGCTAGACACAATCCTATCAAAGGTACAAACTTAAACCCTGTAAAATCAACAAGTGATAGACCATATAATCTTCAAGGTGTGTTTTTTAAAGTTAGTTTTAGTTTAAGCCTTCAAAAACACCATCCTTGAATTTCTCTCAACCATCTTGTAATATATTTCTTTTTTTAATAAAAAAGTTTATATTTCTCAATAATAATCCTAGTAGTAGTAATAGTTTGTTAAAATAATAATAATATTATAAAAAACTTTTGGTCTAGTTCGATTTAGGTTTTTTACGGTTAAAACCAGTAAACCATAACCGAACAAAAACCGAATCGATTCAAATAAAAAAATATACTATAAAAAATTTTATATTCTAAAACTGGTAAACCATAATCGAATTAGTTTGGTTCAAATTTTTTAGTATGATTTCATTTAGGTAAAATGGGAGAAAAAAAAAGACTTGATTAAAATAAGAAACCTAAAAAGAACAATGTACTATTTTTTAGTTTCTTACATAAAAACCCCAACCCAGCTGAACTGAAATCGGTTGGTTTAAATCAGTTTAAGTTTTCTTTTTTGAATCATGATTTTAAATTGAATATTTATATAAATAATTAAAATTAATTATTTTTATAGATAAAAACTAAATTAAACCGAAAATAATAACACCTGGCTAGAGGGGATAAATTCCTCACTGCCCTTGACACGTCACTGTGCAAACGATTGACTTTTCAAGTCTTTACTCTGCAAACGATTGACTTTTCAAAGTCTAGTGGCCCTCTCTCCTCCCTTATTTCTTTCAGTACTGCTCTATCAAGCTTGCGTTGCTTTGCTAATTGCTAGATAATGATGTTTGTAAGTCTGTAGAGTTGGGTTTTCCTTGCTTCAAGTTACAGCAGGTTTGTGTCTTTTTTGAACTCATTTTTTTCTTCTTTTTTTCGTTTTTGTCAACTTGGTTCTTAATTGGGTTTCAATAATTTAGCGTAAAAGTTACTATAACCCTTTGCTGTTCTTGAATGACTCCTTATCAAAGTTGTTGATTTTGCTTCTACCAAGTCAAATTTGGGTATGCACCAATGTGTAAAGGTAGCTAATAAATATCTGAATTCTTACGCTTTGCTTAGTGATTTCATGTTGAACTGGGTCTTTGCGTTTTAAGCTCACAACTCCTTAGTATTATGGGCAAGAATTAAAGACAGTCTGCTCCAAGTTCTTTTGGCTAATAATCTTTTTCCACAACATAGAATCAGCTATCTGTATAAACTACTTGGAGAATCAGGATTTAAGGGGTAATTCATTAGGATTGTCACCAGGTTGATTCAAGATTGAGTGCCTTAGTGAGAGTTTAGAATAACGGCAATTCTAATGAGATTAATATGGCTTGTTCAGAACTCTTTTGTGAACAGAAATAAACTCTGATGGCTCGAGTGCTGAAAGCGTTCTCTAATATTGCCTGGAAAGATGTCAACCATTCTAGGAACATTGCAGTATAGAAATTAATATCTCAACTGCGCAAGAAAATTGAAGTATTCTGAAGATAGGTTGCTTGTTGGTGTAAATCATTAAGCAAAAAAAGTGCCAACATTTACATTAAGAAATAGATTCACTTGGCAGTTTTTGATACATCAAGTGCA
The DNA here is from genome assembly GCA_029228465.1 of Salix viminalis. Lineage (NCBI taxonomy): Eukaryota > Viridiplantae > Streptophyta > Magnoliopsida > Malpighiales > Salicaceae > Salix > Salix viminalis. Next base: position 9,568,282 of record CM055440.1, on the reverse strand, counting down.
AGGAGCTTGAACCACTGAAATTTGGTCAGTACTGTGTTGCTTAATTGTAACCTTTTGAGCTTGAATTCAATAAGCTAAACCATTCTTTCATTAAAGGTTATAAGAATGGAAACTAAGGTAAACTATAATTTTTCTACGGTAATGTATTGGGCTTGAATGAGCTGTTTTTATGCATTCTAGAATCAAAATATTTTGGGTTCCTGTTTTTACTGCCGTTTCTTATTTTTCTTCTCTCACATTTTGGGTTCCTGTTCTTGCTAATCAAAATAGTTTAGTGTGATTCTTCCTTGAATTTTCTGTGTAATTAGACTCTCATTTTATGTGAATTGAATATTGACTCCATTTTCTGTTCCATATGTACATTCCAACGACAAAGAAATGGATATCCATGACAAAGATAATATTCCAATGTTGTCAGACACACATCCAAAGTCAGTGGATGAAATTGCGGATTCTCGATTTCGGCCATTTCTTTCTAGGACTCAAAGTGCATCAACTTCCATTCGATTGGATTCCATGGAGTCCTATGGTTCTGAAACCAACCTTGTTGGCTTTACTGGTCCACTGCGTAGTGCAAGAAAAGCTCCACTGGTACAGATGAGTGGTCCGTTATATGTCAACCGTAACACTGAAAACTTGTTTCTGGCAAATCACGGTGTAACAACTCGCAAAACGATGGAGCACAAGCCAGAAAGATATCCATCTCTTAGTGGAATGGATCAGAATGACTGGGATGACAAGTATACTGCTACAAATGCCCATTTAATGAGGTCCGGGCAACTAGGCATGTGCCATGATCCTTACTGCACAACATGCCCATCATATTACCATTCTAGAGCTTCACAGCAAAGACAAGCTAAAACTTCCAGTATATTTGATTCCAAGGTATGCTTTTGTTCTAATAGAAAAAACCTTATAGCTTCTGAAATTTGTGTCATTTTATCCTGGATTTTTACAGCTGCTACTTGTTGCCCTCAATTGTATGAACAGGGGAAACCAGTTTCTATTTGGGTTTATGATTTATATTTCAGCTGTTAGTGCCTATTTTGTTACAAATATTTTACTTGGCTACTTTTTTGGATATTGCTATCATATCCAGGTTTTTCCTCATCACTAGTTTGGTTTCATGATGACCTCTATTGTTGTCGACCTAGTTAGTATAGCTCATCATTTGATTTCCATATCCTTATAACTTGGTTGAAGTCAAGAATTAACTTATCTGGTTGCTCATTTTTTTTTTTTTTGAGATTGGAACACACCCTAGTAGAGCATTTTTCATGGACCTTTTGACTATAACAATGGGGGTACTGAAACATATAAATGAATTTAACCTCTGCACTTTCTGGCTTTATTTATAGAAGTGGAGTTTTTAGTGCATTTAAAAATTAGACTAATGAATCAAATTGTCCTTCTATAATAAAGAAGTTCTCCAATCTATCCTTATTTCTCCAATCGAGCCAATTTTATTCTTGAATATGCATTAAATTTTTAACATACCTTTTTGGCAAGTTTTTGAGGCTAAACCATTGCAATTAGTCACTTATCAGCACATGAAAGCCTTCCATTTGCCTAGCTTGTAAGGACATTTCGAAAATAAAAAGTAATCATAGGCCAATTACATGACTAATTTTGATTGTTTGGACCGAAAATCTTGTCAGAAGGATATTTTAGAAACTTAAACCTATCTTCAAGAATAAAATTGGCTTAAGGACAAATTGGAGAATTATCCTATTATATAATTATAGAATGAACCATTAAACCTTAAAATTTTCACCATGTCATCCAATGTGACTGGAATTGTTAGATAATCTTGGTTGGTATAATATTTTGCTTCTGAAAAAAAAGGCACAAGTATTTTGGTCTTGAAAGTGATAAGTAGTTGCTCAGTAGGATAAGACACAAAAATCTTGCAAATTGCTTCTTATTTCATTGACATGATGTTATAAATCTCGCAAGTCAAAATACAAGTTGTAATTATGGTAATTGGTCTGGACTCTTGAGGGTGTTCTTGTTGGTGATGATAGAGTGGTAGTGGGGAATGGGATTATGATAATCATTTTGATGCTTTCATGAAGGACAAGGTGGTAGTAGTTTCGGCAGCAATATGTAGGTGGTGGTAATAGAGGTTGTACAGATCCAGTGGGGGTATGGGTGTTTTTATTTATGATTGAAAAGTGTTAAATGACATCAGATATTGTGTCTTAGTTTCCTCCTATTTTGAGATATTCAATTGAAAAAAAAAAGTTGTATTGAAGAGTGTCATTAGGTTTGTATAGTTAGGCATCGGTTGTAGGAGCACTACATGTGTATTTATTTGAGGGCAGGGGCTTTTATGGACTAGTTGCATGTGCTCTCTGGGCACTGAATTTCATAATTGTTAATGGATCTATCAATGATGATTCACTTGGGACATAGTTTGTTGGTAAGGGAGTTGTGACTTTGAATTTGGTATTCTCTTTCTGGTATTGGGATTGGAATATTTTATCTTTATGCTTATCATCAAGTCATTTCTTTGTGCTCTTCTGTTGATATAGCCAACTGTTATGAAACCACTTAAATTCTTCTTTTCTTTCAAATGCTCACTTTCATTACTTGCCTGCAAAACTTTCACTAGCAATCATTTAAATTCTTCCATGGCATAAATCATAAAAGCTCAAGGCTGGATCTCTGACACTTGGTTGGTTTTGAGGACTACGACATGATGGTAGGGGAATTTTGTTTTTGGACAAATTTGAAGGAAGAAGAACAACTAGTTCACTTTTTTGGCTTTTCAAAGTTCAAGATTTATTATATTTCTGAGGACCTACTATGATAAATTGGTTAAGAGAATAGGTTCATTTTTTTTCTTAAGATTTTGACTGCTTATATGCTTATGGTGAAGATGATGGCTTGATGCAATGACAGGATTTGATAATTGGTTTTATTGTCTGAAGTTTGTAATTTGATTAGTTTTTATGTAGTAAACTTCAATTGTTAACTTGGTAAACTAGGCAAACCAGTTTTTTTCTTCAAGTTGGTTTGTAAGGACTTCATTGAAGGGGTTGGTTGGTTTCAGACAAGATCAAGAAGCGGTGTTTGACTTTTTTCCTTGTGGGAGAAAGCATTGGTGACAAAAGTTGTGCACATTCCTTGCTCTCATTTTTTCATAGTTACATGAGCTTAAATAAAAATTTAATCAACAATATCTACCTGGAAAAATTACATTCCAACTTCCATTGAATCTTGTATCTTTTCTAATTTCACAAGTATTTAACTGTATTCACTATTATGTGAGTGGCTTATATTCTCATTTTCAATATTAAAGTGCCTTGAACCATTACTAGATCATTTCTTTATTCATATTTAGTGTCTCCATTTCTTAGTTATTGCCAATTATAATAATTTAATGGGCCTATGTCTATGTGTTCATGTACCTTTTTGTGCTTCTTGCAGTTTCATAGTGTTCTCTATGGAGATGCTAAAGGTTGGGCAAGGAGATTCCACAATGCTATAAACTCATATATTCCTGGAGTTATGAATCCTCATGCTAAAGCTGTTCAGAAATGGAACAAATTTTTTGTCATTTCTTGCTTGGTGGCAATTTTTGTTGACCCCTTGTTTTTCATCGTGTTTTCGGTGAAACAGGTGCTGTTGATTTGTTTATATTTCTAGAATTTATAGTTAGCATTACATCAAAAATTTGAAGTTCACAGATCACGCACACTTGCATGTAGCTCAGTAATCATGCTTTTAATATTTTTTGAAGCAGGTTTGTGCAGTGTATAGTGCATAGATTTGTTTTTCTATTTCTTTTTTCCATTAAGGATATGAGATTTTTCTTCACATACTATTGAGTTTTGCATTCAGATTCCTTGTCTATGGTTTTGGATTGAATGTGTCCTAATCATGGATATTCTATTTCTGAGAGGTTCCATTCTGTGGTCTTTCGCTGTTTGTGATTTCATATGGATTATATAGAACTCCCAGATTCCAGGCATGATTGTTCAAGATGAACTCTCATAATAATGCTCAAAGTTGCCGTTATTGTTTATACACTTTATATCCTTTTTGTTTCAATGCTTTGTTATTTTGGCATTGTATATAATATTCTCCCCAGTTCATTACTTTAGATTGTATTGTTTTTGGATTTATGACTTTCTTTTTTGGGCGCAGGAAGAAAAGTGCATAGTTATTGATTGGGGAATAACTAAAGCAGTTGTGTTTTTTAGGTGCTTGACTGATGCAATCTACTTACTGAACATACTTCTTCGGGTACACAACGCCTCCTAACATTAATTTGTGTTGGTTTCTTTCATTCTTGATGTTGTTAGACCTGTCATCTCTATTATAACTAAAAGTTATCTAGCATTTAAAAGTACCTTAGAGGTTACTTATTGGAGGCTTTGTAGTAACTTCAGCCTTAAACTCAACCTAAGTAACACATCACTTAGCACAGTTAAGGCTAAAAGGATCAGTTGAAATTTTTGAAGAACACTTTCTTCCCTTTTATGACATGATATCAAAATTCAAAGGTGAACAAAACCTGTATTGGCATATACAATGACTGAAGGATAAAAAAAACTTGAAATAAAAATGTTGAGCTTGTAGTTCTGTTCTTCTAATTAGTTCAGTATGATTGTCAAATTCCAATGCCATCGTCTTGAGCAATTGTAAAGTCCAGCTTTGACCAATATATGGAAACTGTTTCAAATAGGTAATAATCCATTAATATTCTCTTCATTTATTTTCTGCAGTTTAGATTAGCTTATGTAGCTCCTGAATCTAGAGTGGTTGGTGCTGGAGAGTTAGTTGACCATCCAAAGAAAATTGCTAAGCACTATCTCCGAGGATGTTTTTTTGTTGACTTATTTGTGGTATTACCACTTCCACAGGTAAGTTATTCATTCTTTTCGTAGCATATCCTCTTCTGGGATTGGTGTAAAGTCTGTTGTGAGAGGTGCTTAAAAGAAAAGGCCGTTAAGGCATTGTAACTATCCACCTTATGTTTGAATAGTTAGTTATCTAATTATCAGTGTTCTGAACCTAGCTGGGGATGTGAAAATTAATTACTTGTCATTATGTATTTTGGATTCTGGCGAATTCTGGCGAGCACAAGGATGTCACTTGGCCTTATGCCCAAGTTAGTTCAAAAAAGTTTTAGTCTGATTGCATGATTTGTGGAGGATAAATGATGTCCATAATTGGAAATCAAGTCTTGCAAGAACTTGAAAATGGTGGGAGTAGATAACGAATCAACAAAAGTGAAGTGTCAAGTGCTACAACCTCTAATATTTAATGAGCACTGCTACGATAATGACTTTCTGAACACTCTCCTAATCTCACTTTCAGTTATATATATGTATCTCAGGTTCCATATATTGTGGAGATATGTGCATCTATCTTGCCTATAATGAGATTTAGAAAGCATCTGGGCAATCACTAGTTGGACTTGGCTATATTGATTCTTTTGCACCATTCCACACAATCATATTTCCTTCCATTGAACATAAATTCATTAATTTATGTATCCTGATTAAACATTTTGAAGAGAGTTGGATATTTATTTATGTTTTTTTATTAGGGATGTAAATCCACATTGAGTAACACTATTTGTTGTTGTAATGTGAATGGAAGAAAATTACTTTGAAATGATGGCTTGCATTATCGATAAACGTCTAGAACTAGATAGACTTTAATGTGATTATTTAAGGAAAGCATTCCTAGTTAAATTGACAATTAACAAGAAAAAAAACTAGAAAATTCATGTGAAGAGAGCTTCTAAAGTTGATGCTTCTCTATTAATGCAACTCTTCTGCCCTTGAAGCGTACACCATACAGAGGTGGAATGTTATCCTGTCTTGCCTCAGTTGCATGGAAATGAAAGGAATAGATCGCTAAAGTCCTCTCCATTCCCTTTACCAAACAACAACTAATATGAAATACCTCTTAAGAAACATACAATCCTTGTTCAGTGAGCCTTGGTTTTACAAGCGCAGTTGACTAGAGTGACCAGAGAGACTAGCTGGAGATAGGAGCTGGAAGTTTAAATTATTCTGAATTTCTTGTTGAATATACTGAAAAAGAAATAACTAGCAGTTTCTTGTATAGGTACGCATGAGATTAACACTGTAATCTTCAAGTATTTGGCTACTTGTGTCTAATAAAAATTTCTGATCTTTCTAGTATTTGCTTAACATGTCAAACATAAATTTGAACCTGTATCTGATACCATATTCTTGGTGATCACATGCAGATCATTGTTTTAGTACTCCTACCAAAAGGATTGGATTCCTCTGGAGCAAACATTGCCAAGAATCTTTTACGGGCAGCTATTCTTGTCCAGTACATTCCAAGGTTGTTTAGATTTCTTCCTCTTCTCATTGGTCAGTCTCCAAATGGCTTCATATTTGAGACAGCTTCGGCAAACTTCTTTATAAATCTGTTCACCTTTGTGTTGTCTGGCCATATCATTGGGTCATGTTGGTATCTCCTTGGGTTGCAGGTGAGTAGAAGTCATTATGTGCTTAAATATGCTGGTAGAGCTTTATTTCTTTCAATATTTTTCTTGTCATTTGAATATCCAAAAGCTTTTATAAACTTTGTTACCATTCCAGATTTCATTGTTTGAGAAATATAGTGGTTGAACTGTTAATGATACATTTTCTTTTTCATTAGTTTCACCCTCGCATTTTCAAGAAATGAAGTCATAATTCAATCTAAAGTTTGTAACCTCAGAAGCAAGGAAATATTGCATCATTCTGGTTTTTATTTGAATTTTAATATAATGAAATCATAATTTTCTTATACTTAAGTATATTAAGCTAGTTTCAAAATCAAGACATGATTATAATTCCTTCCAAGTGTCTCTTGCTGCTGTTTTGCTCGAATTTCAAGTCTATTTTTTATAATGATTTTAAGACTTGTTCTATACATTTGTAGCATGTATATGCACTCATTTACATTACCCCTCCCATAAATGCGTGTTTCAATGTGTAATTCTTGAAATGACTGAATTTCTTAAAGCTTCTACATGGAAGGTTTAGTTCTTGAGCAATATTTGTGCTCTTGAAGTCAATTAAACAAACTCCTAAATATTTTTTTGGTTTACTCATGACATTACATTTATCTTTTTATGTTATCCTTTCATGGTTTGTATGTTGTCTTCTTATATTATCCTAGTATGGTTAGTTTGCTTTCTTTGACATCTTGCTTGCCTTCTCCTTTTGGTTAATTAAGCAAATATCTACAACTAGTTTCATATGATTATGATACTCAAACTCTTCTCATAATCTCTTAACAGAGGGTAAATCAATGTCTTCATGATGCCTGCCATAATTCTAGTATTCCAGATTGCAAGAAGTTTATAGATTGTGGACTCAAGAACTCGTCAAATTGGGAAATATGGAAAAATAATACTAATGCCACTGCTTGTTTTACATCGAATGGTGGTTTTTCTTATGGAATCTATGCCCAAGCAGTCAATCTCACCGGGGAAAATACCATCACCAGATACACATATTCATTATTTTGGGGATTCCAGGTATGTGATCTTTGATATCATATTGATACCATTCATACCTTACCCTCTAACTATGATGAATTAATTGGCAATTTTCTCTAGAGTAAGGAATATACATGGGATGAGTGCATAAACTAGCTTATGCACTCACCCCACGCATATGATATTTCAAAAGCAACTAGTCATACGATCGGTTGTAAAAAAGAGATTTTGAAACACTAAAAGAATCCTTGCCACACTTTGAAACTTTGTTGCCGCCCATTAAAGACCATTGTAGAACTAGGAAGCTCCCAAAACTAGCTTCTTGATATTATTGTATTATAAGAAAAAGAATCCTATTCAAATAGAAAGTCTACATGTCAAAAGACAACAAATTACAAATCCATATTGCATCTACTAACCTGTATTGTGATGCCTTTCAAAAAATGCAATTGACCTGAAATTCTAACCTAATATAGAATAATATGCCTGAAAACTCATGATTAAATTGTATTCCAATCCAACATTCAAATTGAGAGTTATGCTCGATTGCATAAAACAGGACAGTAGATACAATTATGCTAGAATTTGAATTTTTTTGTTCAATATTTTCTTGGATTATATCAATAATTATATTTCTCCAAACATAAGTACAATATTCTGATTTGGATCTTTTTTCAATGACTAAACTTGCCCAATCTACATCAATATGTGCCTTTAATGTCTGTTGTGTAGTCTTATTTGAGAGTAAACCCTTGCATAGTGTACTTTTCAAGTATATGAGAATCCAATAAATTTCTTCAAGATTTTTTTTGTGTAGGGTGAATGTATAAACTAGCTTACTAAACTCATAACAAATGGAATACTAGGCTGTTTATATGATAAGAAATTTAACTCTTCCACCAACTTTTAATATGGTGTTGTAAGATTATCTTGTAATCTCCAAATTTCTAACTAGAATCTATTGGAGTGTGTGCTAGCCTGCAACCACTGGTCCTAATCCCCTTTAAAATATCAAGGGCATGCTTCTACATACCCCCTTTAAGATTTTTCTTTCATTAAATAAACCCAACATGGTTTCATGTGATCGTCAATAAAGACCACAAATCATTTTTGTCTAGAATACATAAATGTTCTACATACCCCCTAGATATTACGATGAATCACGACAAATGATTTAGTTAGGTTGCTGGGTTGTGTGGAAAAAGATGTATGATGATGTTTAGCAAGCTGATAGATTTCACATTGGAAAGAAGATGGAACTTTTATTTTGAAATAAATTGGGAAACAAGTACTTTAAATACTGAAAACTAGGGTGACATGCCATAATATCATTATCTTTGGAAACAAAGCAAAATTTAAGTACCTTGACACAGTGAGTTCTATCATCAAGATAATAGAGTTCATTCATTTATTGAGCACTGCAAATCATTCTCCTAATGGTAAAGTCCTGAAACTCACAATAAGTAGAGTAAGAATTAGCTAGACATTGATGATCAAAGGTAATTTTACTTAGAAAAACAAATTACAAGATAAATTAGGAACATTTATAAAGGATTAACAATGAAGAGAATTTGATAGTTTTTATTTTAACAATTATCGAGAATGAACCACTTCTAATTTTGACCATTTTATTTCCTGCACATGGTTTATAGGTTGAGAAAAATTTAAAGCAACTAGTCATATGATCAGTTGTGACAAAATCAATTAACCAAGAATGAATAGAGTTAGGAATAGCACTAAAAAAGATAGTAGTGAAGAAGTTACTCTAATATACTAGAGAGCAAGATAAGATTAAAAGGCTTTTTGAAGATTAAGTCAACTTGTACAGGTGCTCTAACTTATAGAGGTGCTCTGAAAGGGATTGAATCCAAGTTGATTAAAAGCTCTTGAATCTCTTTAACAATGCCTTGTTAGGCATGATCTTCACAGTTGGATCTTGGCTTCTAGTCTGCTAGGTTACCATGAAGCTTCAAGTTTGAATCTCTTTAGCAATGCATGCACCATGGTTTCTTATGTCAATCATTGTTAGAAACAACACCTTTTGTACCAAGAGCAGAACTTTCAGGTTTCAAGTTGAAACCTCGTTCAACATTGTGCAACATGATTTTTCTCCTTAATTCACCAAACTTGACATCAATAAAAAAATCATGAATACAGGGTGACGGGTTCCTGCCAAGAATGTGGCCTCAAACCTCATCCAAACTCCTATTAAGGCAGACAAAAAACATAAACCCTGACATTTCTCCTCTTATGTCGAGCATGGTCATTTGAATTCTTCTAAACGTCATCATTAAACTAGTCAATTTGCTGCTATAAAATCCTGCTATCATTTTGCTATAATATATAGTAACATCATCATCATTTTTCTTGGATTTCTAGAGTCTAATTTTAAACCTAAAATTTGAGAATAATTCTCTATATTTGAACAACATAGATCTCTGATAGCCTGCTAGTCATTTGTAGCAATGGGATGAAATAAGTGAGTTTTTTCTATTGTTGGTTCCAAGGAATTGATGAGCCAAGCAATGATAAGAGAATTTTTGGACGACCAATTTTTTTATTGGAATTACTAGCCTCAGTTTTTGGTGCTTTCCCAATCCAATGCTCCCTTTGCATCTTCCATCAATAATCAATTTTACAGACTCAACCCACTCGAGATAGCTGTGTCCATTGAGTTTTGTAGCAGTGAAGCAAATGGCTGGATTCTATGAATAATCAACATATACAAGTTTGGGTGAAATGGTTTTTGAATGGCAGAAGAGTGAGAAGGAATGATTGGATTTCTTTGGGTGTTAGTCATTGCTGACTTGTATGACTTCATCTGAAGATGAGAAAAAACAAACAAGGCTATGATACCATGTAGGTTTTAAGAAGAAGAAGTTTTTTTTTTTCTTTCTTATTTTCAACAATATTGATTGGGAGTCCATAATTAGGTAATTAAATAAAAAAAAACAGATCTCTAGGTTAGAAAACAAGAAACAAAAACTCTTCAAATTCTTAAACAGTAATTCCAGATTTTATTTGCAATGTCATTGTCTATTTTATTTCTTAGAAATCAGACAATATATATTTCTACATTTGGCTAGATTAAATAAGGTAGCACATATTGAGTTGTGAACCGTGTTTACAAAGTTGGTGTTGTTACTAAGAATATTGTCTTTAATCATCGTGCTTTTATTCTTCAATAATATCTTCTTCATTTTCCCTTTTTTTTGTTTGATGGGTGATTGATCACTCCAGTGCACTAATTCTCGAACCTAATCTAACAGTGGCTTTAAGGTTGTAATGAATTTCTGTATCAAAGCAGAATCAATTAGCATTCCCTTGATTTTATATAGTTAATATTTACCATTGGATCAAAGTTTTAATGGTAAGTTGCTAATTCATCATCTAGTCGTTAAATTTTACTGGATTTGGAGCCGTTTAGTATTCCACTATCAATTCATTTCAACAACCATCCATTCATTGCCATCTTTTAATTGCTAACTGTTCATCTAGTTTAATTTTATTGAATTCAGAGCCGTTTAGTATTCCACTATTAATTCAATTCAACAATCATTCTTTCACTACCATCTTTAAATCATGAAAAAATCATTCACTCCATATTAGAAGCTCATGGCTGCAACAACAAAATCTCATCGGCAAGATTGGTGAAGGTGCTTTTGTATCATGGCTGTGTTCCTAGGTCCTCTTACAAATCATGAAAAGTCCATTGCCATAAAAGAATTCAATATGTCCAAAAATGGAGATTGCATATCCCACTGCCATTCTCAAAACCATGTTGCTTAAGGAGATTATTAGCAAAATCATGAAGCGAGTGAATGTACATATCAATCATGTTGGCATGTCACTGTACATGGAATTTGAGCATGCTGAATATGACTTATGAAATCATATGTTCTTATTTTAATTTAGTGGAGATAGGTTTCTTAAACTAAAGGTACAGATGTGTTGTTGGCTACAACAAGTTATGTGGAAAGTGTTGGTCGATTGAATGATTATTAAAAATTCTTTATGGATACAGAATTTCTTAGTTCTATGTTGTAGAATGACATCATCTATTTTTTTATTTGGTGAGTGTTGCCTAAGTTACAATATAGTCTATTTAATCCTGCTTATCCTGAAACCCTTGATTTCTTAGGGTATTTATTCATTGTTAGAGAATAATATATATCAAATCTTGGGGTCTCATCTAACAACTTAAACTTTTAGGTGAGATGATTCCTTGAATAATATAACTCTTAAATTTTATGCCACAAACCTGCTTGATCTCAAAAAGAAGTCATTGACTCTTTTTTTTCCAATCATTATAGTTATGTAATTATTGGTGCGAACTATAATACTCCTTTTATTTCGTGCTGACATAATCTTATATGTGTGTATATAAATATATATATATGTTTTTTTTTTTTTTGTGAAGCAAATCAGCACTCTCGCTGGAAACCAAATACCGAGCTATTTTATTTGGGAAATCCTATTTACCATGGCAGTAATTGGAATTGGCCTCTTGCTCTTTGCTTTTCTCATAGGAAATATGCAGAACTTTCTTCAGGCTCTCGGTAGGAGGTATAATTTACTGTTACAAGTTTCTTCTTAAATATCATGCAAAAGCCCTTGGTTAGGATTTTTTTTTGGTTATATTTTTGTTGGTGAAATCATTATTCTTGTGAATTTGTTTCAATAGTGTTCTTATTTGAAAGCATGGATGGTCTGGGTTAGAATGAGCATGTTGAATGGTGCTTAGTGAGGAAGAAATTTTAAGCTTGTGCTTGTCTATACTGTTGATTATCCTGAGTTAAGACTTAAAGGTATTTTTTCATTTCGCATCTTAAAACTCTTTCATGGGTTTTAGATGCATCTTATACAACTTTTTCTTCCCCTTAAATAGACAAACAACCTGAGGTAGTGCGATTAGCCAATATTAAAGTAACTCCATCAAGCTTGAGCTCTGGCTCTCCATAAGGAAAGCATCTGATGCAAAGTCCACTATTTTAACAAGAGACTTTGAATAATATAAGCTATCAATGAAAACAAAATTCTTTTTGAATAATCTTGAGAGTGCATGTCATGGTTCCTTCTAAAAGTTTCATCCCTTATGTGACTGGCTCGGTGTCATCAATGAGATAATCCTATTCAGATGTAGAATTGCTAAATTTATTCAATTGAAATTTTTCTTTGTTTCCAATAATATGGTTTTTTATCCATGATATGCGCATTGAAACTTGGAAGTGATGTCATCACCTTTATTATCATTTTGACAACAATGTATCAAATAAATAGGGTACTAGATTTATTTGTATATTTATTTATATCTATATTGTCTTACATGCTCTGCTTCTGAATTTTTTTTTATGGTCACCTCATTAGATATTATAATAGTTGTCTTAAGTCAAGTTGTAGGATGGAAGAAAAATGGATAAAATTGCTGCCCATTTGGACACTTTTATTGTACATATTGTTGTTCATCTCTAATGCCATAGAAGTCAACTTTGATATGTTGATTAATCTCTTTAATTCAATGAAAAACATATTCACAAGTTCTTGTAGTTCTTCATGATGTTTTATCTTATTCTAGTGGGCTACTCTTTTGATATCATTTCATATCACATCAAGTTTAGTTGTTGAATCAATTAAAGAATGGGCTTACACCAATTCGGTACTCAACAAAGTTAATCTTGATGAATGTGAGTATATTTTAATTTTAATCACCAAAGATGGAAGTGATATGTGTGGAATGTGATCAAGCTCTATTTCGATTGCATCTTGAGAAGAAAATGTTGTAAACTTGTATGTCACTTTTGATGAGGTGCCATCATGATGCAATTGGTGTGAACCAATCAGTTTTCTATTCCTAATTTGTTATTTGCAAGTAGACGAGAATGTCATTTGTTTGTCTAATCATTACTTAACAAATATTTATTGTTCTCCCTTATAGGAGGTCAGAAATGTCACTAAGGCGGCGTGATGTTGATCAGTGGATGAGACATCGGCGCTTGCCAGTAGAACTAAGAAGGTGTGCCATTTGTTTTAACTTCTAACTTCTCATCTCTCTATATATCTTTCTTTGTTTTTTTTTTCCTGGGAATCCTCTCTCCCCATCACACACATACTCACTTTTATCATATATTTTCTGACTTGAAGGATTAGTGTTGAAATTTAATGTAAATGCATACAATTTCAAGGCAAAGTGCACAATGAGTGAAACCCTGTCATTGGGCTCTATATAGTGCAACCAAACTTGATTCAAAACCCTTGTTTATGTCCTGAAATATATTTTTTCACTATGACTTGCATACTGCTATCCCTTTTTATTGTTTCATGCATTTCCATCTATAATGTTTTCTTCCTCTTTGTGATGCACTTGTAATGATTTACATCTATGTATGGTTGTCTTCCCTGGCATATGTTTCATGGATATAATAACTGCTGAAACTGCTTGCATGTAGGAGAGTGATAGAAGCTGAACGGTACCATTGGGCTGCTACTAGAGGGGTAAATGAAGAAATGCTTTTGGAGAATTTGCCTGAGGACCTCCAGAGAGATATAAGAAGACACCTCTTCAAATTTGTCAAGAAAGTAAGATACAACTACATATTGAATGACCATTTATTACTTTAGATCCTTGGGGCTTATAACTCCCCAATTTAATTTGACTATGAGGTGGCTTTCAAACTCCATAGCTCACTCCAACCAAAGAGAAATACCGTATTAGTTGTCTAATTAGGTTTTCTTATTTAAATAAAATCATGAATTTTGAATTATTATGTATTTATGTATAACATTTTGTAGGTATGGATTTTTCACCTGATGGATGAACATATCTTAGATGCTGTTTGTGAGAAATTAAAACAGAAAATATACATTATGGGGAGTGAAGTTTTATATGCTGGTGGCTTGGTTGAGAAGATGGTTTTTATTGTGCGCGGAAAATTGGAAAGCATTGGACATGATGGGACAGTGGAAGCGTTATCTGAAGGGAATGTTTGTGGTGAGGAACTTCTCACATGGTTTCTTGAGCATAGTTCAGTGTCCAAAGGTATATTATTATTCTTAAAAATATATTGATTCTTATATCACTTCATTATTGACTGGTTCAAGTTATCCTCTTAGATGGCTTCTGTCAAGCCGTAAAAGCATGAACATGGTTTATTTTGGCTCCTTGTGCAGATGGAAGGAAAATCAAGATTTCTGGACAGCGTTTGATTAGCAACAGGACAGTAAAATGCTTAACAAATGTAGAAGCATTTTCACTCAGTGCCGCAGACCTTGAACAAGTCACCAGCCTTTTTGCAAGAAACTTGCGGAATCCTCTCGTCCAAGGAGCCATAAGGTTATTCTGATGCCAATTCATATCTTTTTTGCATATGATCTAATAAGTATATCAGTTTGACTTTGTTATGCGGGAAAACAATGTATGTGAATTATTATGAAAGCTTTTCATCTTTTCCGTTGAGAACGTACCTTCTATGAAAATCAATTTTTTAAATAACATTAAAATTTCATATCATATTTTTTCATTCAACACATTTACAACAAAAAAATTAAAAAATGAGAATAATATTTATAAGAATTTTATTTTTGTGCATTCCAGTATCATTGTTATGGATTTAGTATCTTAATCATAATCTTGGATATTATCATTCAAGAGATTATGGATGAGTCATAAACTTCTGGGTATAGAGGGATTAAAAACAAAAAACAGGGTGGAAATAATATATGTGTATGAGCTTAAAAGAAGTCACAGGGATCAACAGAATAGAAAAAGGATGGGAATAATACATGTACATGAACTTATCTTAGAGATGCCTTATGAAGAATTTATTCAAGAAGATTTCATGGGTATATGGGAAGCAATGACAATACCTATGGGTATGCATTTGGGCCATAGACTTGGAAACGGGAATGAGAGAAGGGGTGCTATTTTTAGAGTTTGATCTGGTTGATCATTTAGGTTTTGTAAACACATTCTTTAGTGAGAGGGTATCTAATTTAAAAATATTTAAAGGTGAATGAAAATAAATCCTTCCCTCTCAAGAAGAGTTGATTATATCATGAACTAAAAACAGGTAAAGTGCTTATACATTCAAGTTTCAGCAAAGGTGTTTATTTCAGCAGTGGTCATGGTTTTACAATCACAGGCCTTAAAGGTGTCTTCACACTAGGATCATAAAACTTTGATCTTCTTTGTGGTAGACAATACTACAAGCTTCATGAAGGATTGTAGGGTAAAGCAACACTATTTAGGCAACTTGTGCTGGTGGCTTTTAACTTCCAATGAAGTTGTGATTTGACGATAAAAACAGTGCTGAACATGCTTACATAGAACAATGACAAGTTTCATTATACATATGTGAAGGGCTTTGCTGTATGTGAACTCTGTAGGATGATCACAAGAACATCTTTGAGTAAAATTTTGAATAGATATATGATTTTGCTTCGAGGTACATGTCAATGGCACATGAAATCAATGGTTGCAGAATGTTCTATTTAAACAACAAGCTCTTTCACTTGACTTTGTTTAGTTTTGCATTCTGACAGGTATCAATCCCCCTACTGGAGAGCCATGGCTGCCACCCGCATTCAAGTTGCCTGGAGATATCGGCAGAAGCGTCTCAAGCATGGCAAGAACTCTCGATCAAATAATTTTGCCCCTCACCCAAGTAATTCTTCGTTCATGAGGGCTTTAGATTCAGTGTTTTGTAATGTATGTTAGGAAATCGTCGGGATGTATGGCAACGTGGAATGTTTCCATGTAAATTGAGGTCAACATATGAATTGGAAACCATAGTACCATTGTTATTGTCAATGTACGAGTTTCTTGAACAAAATATATATTTATTTATTTTTGTACAAAGATGTTCTTGTGATCAACCTTTGAAGTTAACCCTTCCTAGATGGTTAGGGTTTAATATGATCAATAATATGATATGTTTATATTGATATTTTTTTTCCAAAATTTAAGGAAAGAGGTGATTGGTGGTGGAAGACTTGGAGCCTGTTTGGGAGTGTGGTTGCAGTTGTTTTTTAAAATGCTTTTCGTTTAAAAATATGTTAAAATTATATTTTTTTTAAAAAAAAAAATCATTTTTGACATTAGTTTATCAAAATAATCTAAAAACATCAAATTTTATTAATTTAAACTTAAAAATAAAAATAAAAAAAAATTAATTTTTTTCAAATGTGTTTTTGAAAAGCACCTCCAAACACTCCCTTAATGTATACAAAACAATTTTTTTTTCAGGGTAGTCCAAAAAAGAAATTAAGTCATTGAGTTAATTATTTTATTTAAAAAGCTATTAACATAGTTCTGAAGAGATTTGAATTATGTTTGTTTGTATCAATTAAATGACTAAAAATATAATAAATTAATTTATTTTTTATTAAAATCAATATTTTATCCAAATAAATTAAAACAAACTTAGCTTGGCCACCGGGTACAGGTCATTAAGTGTTTGAAACAATGGTAAGAGTTTTCCTTTTTAAAATCTTAAAATGTATTTTTAATATTGTCATATTAAAATAATTTAAAAAACAAAAAAAAATCAAAGTCTTTCAAAGAAACTCGGTGTAATTCCAAACAGCAACAAGAAGATAAATCTAGGAGACAATATTTGATTTTTTTTTATTTAAATGAATTTTTTTTGTATTTTTAAATCATTTTGATATGCTAATGTCAAAGATAATTTTTAAAAAATAAAAAAAAATATTATTTTAATATATTTCTAAATAAAAAATATTTTCAAAAGTAACGGCAATAACACTCTCAAACACATCAATAATATAATATCTGTAAAGATCTGTTCACACACACTCCACTGGTGGGACCATCTCTGCTAAACTTGTCTTCTCTTATTTTATGTCACCACCAATCAATCAATCAAGCCTTCCTATTAATAGCTGATGCTTTTCTAAACAGTCACTTCCAAAAAACATTGTAGTACGGTGACTTCAATTTTGGGTGTTTTCCGTGTTTTAAAATAGATTTATTTTTACTTTTTTATTTTAAATTAAAAAAAATAATATTTTTAAATTATTTTTATGCACTTATATAAAAAATAATTTTTTTAAATATAAAAAATATTATTTTAATATATTTCTAAACAAAATTTAACTATATTCTCAATCGACCACATTGTAACACTGGAATTAGTACAAGTACACTAACAACCTATCAATTTGACTTTAGAGTGCTTTAAAATTTCTTTTCTAACCTTATTATTAAAAAAAATAATAATAATAAATTGAGTTGTATTTAAATTTTTTTTTCAATTGACTTACATTGAGTCAACTTCTACGAGTTTAATATTAAACTTAGATTATATAAGAAGCTATGTCGAGAGATTTTTCAGCTAATTTTATTATTTTTTTATCTCAATTTCATTCTTATATATTTTTTTTTAGCAATCAATTAGGTTACCTATAAATTAACAATAAAATCAAGCTAACTTAATTCTCATATAATTTAATTTTAAACTCGAGGTAATCAAGAAATTAAATTGAAAAATTTTAAAGTGAGCCCACTACATTGAAATTTAATAACAATGTCATCTCTATGATTGGTATATTGTTCATTATTCTAAAAAAAATTGATTGTGAGACAATATATATAAAGAAACTCAATTATACTATATGATATTAAAACTTAAAAATCAGATTCTCAATTCTCGAATTTTCTTTTTAAAACTTCAATATTTATTTATTTTTTTCGCTGAAACTTGAAAAACTCAAATATTAAACATTGTCATTAGGTTTTATATGCAAATATTGAGCACGAAAGTCAACCATTAGCATGATATTTTCTTTATAAATAAAAAAATAGAATTTTTTTTACATCCCATTTAAAGCAAATCACATTCTTTGGAGTTAAAGAACAAGGCAATCCCTGTTTGTGTAATTAGGGCACGTGATGGTTCTACAAGGTCGAAATCTTGCCAAGAAAATTAAACTCATCGGCATGGTAGGAACCGGTAAGATCATCAAACATTCACAGAGCATTAATTGTTTTTAGAATTTATAACATTCTTCAACAGCCATGCCTATCACACGAGGGTTTGAGTTATTATTTTTTGTACCCTTTATGAGATAGCATAAGGCATAAATGATTGAGAGAAAAGTAGGATCCAAAGTCTTTATCATATGATAAAAAATAATAATATGCATGACATATTTTACAAGCAAATTAATTGCTATAAAATCTATGAGGCACACTGCTGGTTTGGTCTCCCAAACCTGATTTCTTTAATGAATTATGTATTCGAGTTGAACTTGAAATAACCAATTATTTTTATTTTTATTAATATGGATGTCCGGATCAGTTTGCGCACGACTCGACTAATCCTACAAGCCTTGAAATTGAAGAACATGTAACCCTTCTATGGTTATCATATTAGCAACCATAGAGTTTGAATCTAGGACTCGAACTTGAGACCATAAATAAAGTAAACCTTTTAATCTCAAGTTTCTATCACCGAAGTTAAATTTTAGTAATTAGTAGAGTAAAGAGAGTTTTTTTCTCTTTCCTTTTGGTTTTATGAGTAAAGGTTTTATAAGATGAGTTTTGACATATTAATACTACTTTTTTTATTGATTTTTTAATATATCATACAAATTATAAATTTCTAAGAATAACATATAAATCACCTGAAAATATATTAAAATACTATATTTTTTTATTTTGAAGTTTATTTTTGATACCATCATATCAAAATAATTTTTAAAAAATCAAAAAATCAAAATACCGAGTCAAATTTTAGTAATTAGTGTTTTATTATTATTAGTAACACAGTTTACATGCTCTCGAAGACGCCAAAATGTGATTGGAAAAAGGATCCACAGTCAAATCGAAAAGCATATAAAGTTCAAATACACTAAAAACAAAAAAGAAAAAAAAAAAAGTGGAGCGCCCGTAGCAATAATAGAGAAGGAACAATTGACCCATCGTGGCGTGCTCATATCAATAAAATGGAAATCCTCTCCACCAGAAAATGTCAAGGCAAATGCAGTTAAGAACAATCTTTTGAAATTCAAAGACTTTTTAGAATAATGAGAAGAACTTGGCCATGAAAGAGGGTGGAGCCCAGCAATGATGACAAGCAAGATAGCCATGGCTGCCCCACCCTGTCCCATGGCTCTCTCCATTCACACACTAACATGGAAACCACACACAGTACATCATTTAAGAGATTTTATTACACGGCCAAAAAAACAATAATAAAAACAATAATAAAATGAAACAGAGATAGAACAACAATGATAGACTAGATAGAATGTATGTTCATGAACAGAAGTCAATACCCGAACCACATTTTTTCTTCCTTGCCGAGTTGGGGGTGGTGATGGAGGAAAGAGTGGATGGCAGATTTATTACTACCCCCTTCTAAGCAAGAAAAATATTTGTGGTGCGTTCTTGACTCCCTCTTTATAGGCTACCTCTTCCAAGTTCCAACGTGAATTTTTGCAAAAACAAAAAAAAGGGGCTTGTAAAAATAATAAATAAATTTAGTTGGTGTAGATTGTAATGAGTTGTGGCAGCAAAAATAGGCACCACCACCACCACCACCGGCAGCAGCAGCAGCAGCAGTAAATAAGCATCTTTGGATCTTGAAGAGGGCATTCAAAGTCCCAACCAACCCCAGAACTTCTCTCCATAATGAATACCACCAGCGAAAACAAGACTTTAATTTTCTCTGATCTCCATATTAAAAGAAGGTAGAGAGAAAGGGAAACAGTTATGTTTGCAGTACCAGAATCTGATCATCAGGAACTAAGACAATTCATGGCAGCCTTAATTTGCTGGACAGTGGTGCCGATAAGGTTATTAACTGTATTCACTGACTCCAGGTTCAATTTAGCAGATGGCAGGCTGCTGACTAGTATTTGAAATGCTACTGTAATTAGTGAGCCACCCAGCCTAGCCATGCTTCCTTGGGTATTAGAGCTTGTTGACGCACCGTCTCCTTGGTCTCGACGGCCATCAGGAGAAATGGTGAATCCTGATGGCAGCAGAGGTATATAAGAAGGGTCCTCGCCGCTCATTGCTATGTTGATGGCTGGTAGATCGACAGGACAATAGACTACAAGTGATCCTGACGAGTCGACGCAGCTCTCTTGCAGTATTAGCATATTGTTCTGGCTAGTATTGTAGGCCTATTGCAGAAAATTATAGTGATGAAAAGTCATTAAGTAAGCATTTTACTTTATGCAGTGAAACAATTCACTATAAAAGGTAGAGAGTAGGCCAAGCTGTGATAGCCTTACTCGAAGAACGGATATGCAGTTCCCGGGATGTGAACCATTTGCGATATGGGCAACTTCTTGGACTGCATTGCCGCTAGAGAGTACATCCCACTAAAGGAAAAAAAAGTCCCAAAACCAAAGCCAAAAAATCAGAAAGAAGTTTATCAATGGAACATTTAACAAGCAACATGCCAAGAGTCATTCCACCGCCAATTTCAAATTATACATCACCTGTGGTCGAGTTCTTTCATCCTTGAAGAAATTGAAGACATTTTGAGGAGAAACTGGAAGTGAAAATGTGGTAGCTGCACTCAGAACTACACCATTAGGTTGGCCAGGATCCGTGCTCTTATGGATTGTAACTCGAACCCCAACGTCATGCAACCCAGATAGCGTGCTCCATCGGTGGCTGCTAGATGTGCTTATGCTAGAACAGAAACTGCTGACCATTCGTTGGGCAAGTTTCATCATGCTTCTCTTACCTTCTGGTGATGGAATCACTGAAAAATGAAAATAGACAGTTAAAATCATGATTAACTAAAAAGACTTGACTATGGCAATAAATTTACCTCCTCCAAGATCCCGGGTGGAACTGCCTGACACCATTTGACATGCCACTCTTTCACACATCCTTTGAAGTGTAGTAAGCCATCGTTCTGCTCCAAAGGCCATACCACTGTGAATGAGATCCCTATAAAGCTGATGAGTTGGGGTTTTGTCTTCTATCTCTACATGTTCCACCCAAGTAACCTGTTTCGCACTTCAGGTTAATAACTAAGTACAAAAAATATCACTGTTTTGAAGTTGAAACATCCAAGTAATAACATAAAATGTAATTCTCAGGAGTAACTAGACAACCTTCGAGTATCCATTTGGCATATCCTGGATCAAGCATCCAGAGGGAAGCCTATGACATCGAAATTGGGAAGCAAACTGTGGAATATCATATGAAACACTAACAATTGCCCATACGCCTTGCTCAATTTGCTGACAATACCGGAGGATACAGAATTCCCGAGTCGGAACCAGGGGTGAAAGCACCTGCAACTCTTCATACATCTGCAAAAAAGCACATTTCATATGATAAATAATTCTTCGTGCCAGATGTTGAAACAAAAGCAAACAATTTAAAGCTTTTGTTCATTACCAGTTGCAAAGAGCCACTGTGACTACCCAACATTCCAGATGAAATCACTTCAATGGTCTTTGCCACAGACACGATCGTGGGAAATGATTCGATCCACTTGTTCTGCGAGCTCCAATCATTGATACAACTTAGAGACAGCCTTAATAATTAAGATATTTTGGGTGTCCAAAAATATATTATTAGAGTAAGAAAAGGACTTACAGAATCCATAAACATGTTGACCAAGGCTACACCATTCATGATAACAACACCTGAATCTCGGGATGCTTCTATTCGAACATTGGGATTCTTTAAGTGACTCATAGCCCTTGGAAAGTTCCTCTGGTAGCTATCGAGATTAAGAACATCTCTCCCATCAGCGGATGATTTCATCCACAAAGGTTCGTTGGTTTGCAAAAGCCTTAACAATTCCTCCATAGCATTTGCAGCAACATCAGTCATAAGGGACTTGTCCATATCTGAAATGACTGGTGGTTGGAAAGCCAAATTTGAACTAGTTGGGATAAGATCAAGATCAAGTGAAGGTCCACCAATCCCTTGGCCCCCAAAATTCCCCATTGTTAAATCCAATGAAGAAATGTGAAAAGGTTGCACTGGAGGGAGCTGGGAAATTGGCCTCCCAATGTATTTAGCAGCAATGCTAGAAACTCTATCAAGCTGCAACAACCACATAACACACAGCAACCAAAATTTAGCAAACCATTTCATGAATGGTGCATGAAGAAATAAATAAAAAAAAAATGAGAAAGAGAGAGAGAGAGAGAGAGACAGAAGCAAACCTCTTCTTTCAATTGACCATTCTCCATTCTCAGTTTGTGTTCATCAAAATAGGAATCCTCCGTAACTGGAGGACCCCCACAAGAGGGGCAAATTACATTCTTGAGTGCCTCTCTAATGGCTATATTCTCACATCGGATCTTATCATTCTCAGCTCTAAGAGCACTGTTATCTGCTCTTTCATGTTGAGTCTGAACCATTAACCAAGAACAACAAAGCAAACCTTTTAATAACTTTTAACAGAATTCAATCAAAAACAAAACAAGGGACAAACAAAACAAGAATCTCCAATTCACCTTCATCTGGGTCCTCCTGTTTTGAAACCAAAACTTGATCTGCCTTGGTGCCAAACCCAACTCTCTACTTAACTGTAACCTTTGTTTCTCATCTGGGTGTGGACACTCCTTGAACATTCTTCATTCCCCCATAGGACAACACAAAACAAGAAAAAACATCAGCAACCCATAAAGACCAATACTTTAAGCAACATTATTCACACACATGTCATATACCCCACAAAAGCAACTGTACTAAATCATCAACGGATTGCATGATTGACGAAAACAAAGAGATTGCAATGTGAAAGAGTGCTTACGACTCCAACTTCTGAATCTGGAGAGCAGTGTGGCGGTGATAACGCTTCTTCCTCCTTTGAGGATCAGAGGGGTCATGGTCTCCACCACCACCACCGCCACTAGTTCCTCCTCCACCACTGCCATATTCCATTTTCCCCAAAAAAGAAGCCTTTATAGAAACAGCAACAAAAAGAAGAAGAATAGAAGAAGAAGAAGAAGAAGAAGAAGAGGAGGAGGAAGAAGAAGATAAGTCCCCTATAGAGCAAAGAAAGAATCTATCAAGATTGATGACCCATGCTATAATATACCATGACTGTGGCTATAGTAATATTCCTGTAGAGTACAAAATAAAAGGACTGTTCGGTTTTTGATTTTTTGGGGTTTGAGGAGAAGTTGAAAGGGGTTTAAGCATTTGGTTTTCGAAGGCTTATCATAAGGGGTGAAACGGCTGGAATGTCAAACAATTTGGCATGATTTCAGAAGAGTGAGTCAAGGAGAGAGATTTTTCAAAAAGAAAAAAAAAGATTAAATCTTGGGCTCTAATTAAGCATCTCTAATCTCTCTCTCTCTAAACCCAAAACACCCCACTACAACACAACACTACTCCTACGAAACCTTACTGGGAGTGTGTATCTTGCTGAGTTCACTTGTTTGTGAAAATGTGTGTCGCTGGTGGTGAAGGGGTTTTTAAAGAGGGAACAGTCTGGTGGGCTTTTAAATTCTGAGTCATCACCACATTCGAGGGAGAGGAAGGGGAGAAAGAAGTCAGTCGGTCTCTCTCTCTAAAATTTAAGACACACTCTGTCTCTCTCTCTCTCCTCATTACTCACTCAACTAGAGTGGAGCTATTCCATGCATTGCTCAGTCAGACGCCCAGATGAGCAAAACAGAAAATAATAATCAAAGAAAGAGAGGAGGGAGGGAGGGAGGGAGGGAGGGAGAGCAGTCACCAAAAAGTACATGTTGCGAGTCAGCCGGGTTTTGATAATTAATTTCCGGCGTGTGATTTTATTTTCTCATTGCGTTTGTTGATAAATATAGAACTTTTTGTTTATTTTCATTTACTGGGATCTTCTATTTGCCTCTTTGCTCACCTGTTTTTACCTTTTTTTTTAATTACTACTATGGAGTTTGAAAGAACAGGCACATAGATTACTGCTAGAGATTAATGTTATTTAGTCACTTAGAGATCATTAAGACATTTTTTTTTGTTAATTAAGTGATTGGAATTCTTGCATGTGTTAATGAATAATTTTAGTGATTTAACCCCACTATTATTTTAATTCTAATTCTAATTCTAATTCTATCTATAGTAGCTCAAATCTTCCTTTTGAATTTCTTGTAAATACCGAAAATGAGATTTACAATAAGATAATAAAATAACACTTTTTTTATTTAATAAAAATCCAAATATATATATATATATATATATATATCAATATATCAAAATTAAAAAATATATATATATATATATCAATATATCAAAACTATATAAAAAAACATTTAAAAAATTGATTACATCCTTTTATTATATATATACACATACATACATATATAAGAGATTAATACATCTCTCAAGGTCTACCGAAGGTAACTAGAAATTAAGAAAAACAGAACCCTATATCGAGGAATGAATATTAGGAGTGATAATATATATTTTCATATATAGTTGTTCAAAAAATTGTCAAAATTAAACTTGAATCTTAAAATTAGATTATAAAATCGTAAATAAATTATTATTATTATTATTATTAAATATTTTAACTTATTTTTTTGAGTGAAAAAATTCCATCTTTCTTTATTATCAATAGAATGGAAATGTTTTTTTAATCTGCTGGAAAAAAAAAACCTATAAAAAAAGAAAATTGAACGGTTCCCTCACTATTGAGTTTATTTTTGGCAGCAACAAGCATTAAGGATTGAGGAAGTGATTTACTTGGGTCACAACAATGGCAGATGAACAACACGATTTTTTGAGTTGCTGCTAGTGTTAGGGTTAAGATTTGAGAGAGAAAAACGAGGATGAGTTAATTAATTGAATTGGAATAAGATACTAAGATTATGTGACAACATGTTATTTAATTATTCAATTTTGGCAAACTCGTAAACTCGGTAAGAGTTTACTAATTTAACAATTTTGATCGATTTTACCGAATTAACTCATGATTTTACTAATTTTTAAATTTTAACCTAATTTTGTAAAATATATACATGTTGACTATGGTGACTCATAAAAATATATAATTTTACGAATCAACTCACTCACGAATCTAACCATTTAGGGAGAGTGTGTTGGAAGTGTTTTCAGAAAGTGCTTTTGAAAAAAAAATATGTTTTTTATTTTAAATTAAACTTTTTTAATGTTTTTAGATTATTTTAATATGCTGATATCAAAAATAATTTCTAAAAAATTAAAAAAAAACATTATTTTAATATATTTTTAAATAAAAAATATTTTTAAAAACAACTATAACCACGCTATCGAACCGCCCTTAGTTGTTCTAGTTCCTTGCCTCTTTTATTATTGCACACACTACAAAAACAATGTAACAAAAGTCAAACCTGATACCTTTGTGGAGTGAGTGAATTCTGTCCACGCTTCACAGCTAGCTCACCACATAAATTAAATATCACACACACCCATATATATATATAATTAATTAATTAATTTATATATATATATATATATATATATAATTAATTAATTAATTTTTCTCAGGAGGACTTGGGTTGGACCCACATTATAGGCCATTTCTTTTCTTGTAAACTAGATCATGTGGACCACAACCCTAAAACTTTTCTGTGATTGATGTCAACTCTCTACTTTCTTTGCCGGTCATATTTTTCTATGCCTGTTGGGAAGGAAAGCCCTTAAAATATTCAATGTACACGTACCCTTTACTTTAATCAAGCTCACCTTTATTATATTAGCATTTTGCCACCCGTATATTTCATGCACGTGAAGAATGAATGGAAACATATACATATATACATATACATATATATATGTGTGTGTATATATATAGTTTAACATACCAATCAAAAATATTACGACAATTATTCATGTTTATCAAGCAAAATAATTATATCTAAGAAAAGAAACATTGTTTTTTTCACATGATCATACTGTTATAATATTTTTTTGTTTTTTTTTATCAAAAAATATTGTTGGATATTGCGAAGTCAATAGTATAGTAAACAAGTTTTGAGACGTGAAGATCATTATTTTGAGATATTATTTACCCCTATTATATTTGTTGTAGGATTAAAGAAGCAATATATTCTATAAGTTTATTAAGAAGTTTTGTTTTGTTTATAATAAACGTGGATGGAGAGTTGTCTCTAAGGGACGTGGCGTGATGGAAAAAGACTTGAGATCTGCATATCAGGTCTCAAGTTCGAGTTAGGACATGCATCTATTGTAAAAACTTAGGACAGACAGAGTTTTACTCGCTCACCCTGGACCCACAAAGTTCGTTTTCGAAGGAGTGTGGTTTTCCTCGAATCCAAAAATAAATTGATGGAGAGTTTAAAGAGAAAAAATAGCGAGATGATAAGATTATTTTTTAATTGATTTCTATTAATATCAAATTAAAACATGTTGTTAAGAAACTATCTCACCTAAAAGCTCAAGCTATTAGGTGAGGCTCCAGAATATGATTTATATTATTCTCTAACACTCCCCCTCAAGTGAAAGCTCTCTGGGCTTTAAACTTGCACGGACTCACATTACCTTTATACTTGATTTTTATCAAATAAAATGGGAGTGATGAGATTCGAACTTCGTGACCGCTGGGTCAACAAGACTCTGATACTATGTTAAGAAATCATCTCACCTAAAAGCTCAAGCTGTTAGATGAGGTTCCAGAATATGATTTATATTATTCTCTAACACATGTAAACAAAATAA
The DNA here is from genome assembly GCA_029228465.1 of Salix viminalis. NCBI lineage: Eukaryota > Viridiplantae > Streptophyta > Magnoliopsida > Malpighiales > Salicaceae > Salix > Salix viminalis. The sequence goes on along the minus strand of CM055440.1, from coordinate 9,541,157 downwards.
TATATTTTCAAACTGATATGTCTGTAAATTTTAGAGGTGTACCTCTTCGAACCAATATATTTGTAGAGTTTATAAACATATGTTTTCATACCAATATGTCTTAAGAGTTCAACAAACAATTCTTCGTTTAAATTAGTTGAACAACTTGTCAGGAAGTGTCATGCATATTTAATTCTAAAAGAATTAATTTATATTATGTTAAATGCTTTTTCAGAATAATTTTGTATTAGTGGATGACATTTTGAGTACAAAAAAAGGAATCTTGGATAAACTCCAACAAACACAATAGTAAAAGAAAAACATGAGGAGTTGGCCAACGCCTAACTACGGTCCCCTTTTTTCCATGGTTCCAACGTGGCGCTTCCATTTAGAGTTGTTTGCCCATGTTTCACGAGAAAAAAAAATAAAAAAAATATTTTTTTATTTATTTTTTTATTTTAAATTAAAAGTATTTTAGTGTTTTTTAGATATTTTGATGTGTTGATGTTAAAAATAATTTTTTAAAATAAAAAAAAATATGATTTTGATGTATTTTATGAAATGAAAAACACTTTCAAAAACAACATCAACCACACTTTCGAAAGCACTTAAATAATGACTTTGGAAGTGTAGTTGATATTATTTTTTAAAGTATTTTTCATTCAGAAATGTATCTAAAATAATATTTTTTTTATTTTTTTTTAAAATTTGATATCGATTTAAAAATATCAAAAAAATTAATTTAAAGTAAAAAATATAAAAAAATCAAATTTTTTTAAATGTTTTTGAAACCTAGGATAAAATACCCTTACTCTGATGTTGTTTACCTTTTGACACCACCAATGGAAAATTAGACCGGTGGGCCCCTTAGTAATAAATCTCCAATTATTATTATTTTTTTTATTATTATTATTATTTAAAGAGTCATAAATCTCCTTTCTATTACCAACAAACACGCACGTTTTGAGAGAAAGAACACACCATTTTATTGCATTGATTAGTAGAGTTAACTAGTAGGAAGAGCAATGCACAAAATCCAATTAGGCAAAAACAAAAGTGTCGAAGTTAATGGGCAATGAATGATGATGGTAGTCAAGGAAAATTATTGCGGTATTAATTTTTTTTAATTAATAATGTATTAAAATAATAAATACTTTCTATGTTTTTAGTTAAAAAATACAATGTCGAAACAATAATATTAATTTCACTAATTTATGGTGATATGAGATTAAAGATATATGCTTTAAGAGAACTTACATTAAAGAAATTAAACAATTCAGGGACCAAATTCATTTATCATTCCATAAATCAAGTGTGGTGGTGAAGTAAACAACATTCCTTGCAGAAGAAAAAGGGCATTGCATTCATGAGATGAGAGTGATCTTAATTGCGAGTGATTTAGTGTCTCTTTGAGAGTGTGGTTGAAATTGTTCTATTTCAAAATAATATTTTTTTTATTTTTAAAAATATTTTTGTTTTATTTTAATGCTGCAACTTGTTATCTTAAGAAATAATGAACTGCAGATTATCAGATCATATGTTATCATCAATATTAATATATTTTATTTATAAAAATAACTTTTATTCAAAAATTCTAAAATAATAAATACGTGACAAGTAATTTTATAGGTCTAAATCTGTACATGGTACATGAATAACCTAAAATTATGAGGAAAAAAACAGAGAGTTTACCATCTTGGAGACCACTATTTTATAGAAAATTAGTTTTTAAGAGTTTATAGGATCTAAATCATATTTTCTAGGAGACCCTAAATTTCATGATGAAAATGCCGCTATTTGAACTCTATATAATTGCAATATCTACAAACCCTTAAAACTTATAAAATAAGTTGAGGTACATGTAAACTGACTCGGACTCTCATTTTAATAATAATAAGAAGAAGAAGCTGGTGGTGGGTTAGAGAGCATAACGAGTAGTAACAAGATATTGCAAGTGGGGTCTTGGCCTAACGGTTGAAAGAACTTGTTTCTTTCCTCTGCATCAGGGTTCAAATCTCATCATTAACGCCTGTCACTCCCGCGTTGCCTTACATGCTCACTGAGTTTGCAGGATGTTCAGTGAGTCCGAGGGATTAGTTATGGTACGCGTAAACTGATACAGACATTCTGGCTATAAAAAAAAAATATGAAAAAAAAAGGCGTTCGTACAAGGCAGTGAATGATGTTGGTCGCGAAGGGAAATTGTGGCGGTGGCGGCAACCACCATAACTGCGTTGCTCTGCTGCTAAGAGAAAAACAATAATGTTGTAATAATTTACCATGATTTGAGATTAAAGACGTGCTTTAAATGAAGAAATTAAACAATTCATAAATTAAGCAGTGGTCGGGTAAACAACATTCCTTACGTAAACATTCATGGAAAAACATTTTATATAACTTCATTAATGGTTTTTAACGTTGTTTGAACTTGCCATCAAGGAAAAATAAAAGATGAATTGATTGAAAATAATCATTTAAATATAAGACATGATTATTTGAGGTCTTCTTTAATAATTATACTCGTAGCTTATCTCTATATATTATTATGGTGCAGCAATACGTTCATCTTGGGAAGAAAAAAAAGAAGAAGAAATCAGGCATTGTTTTAGGGCACTTTTCTTTTTTCTTTTTAGCAAAAAAAGCATCTAATTATTGCATCTAATTTTTCTTTTAATAATTCTACCTTTTGAAAGACTTTTTTTTTTATTTTTCTTCTTCACTTGATTTGTTTCTTGCACATTTTTTTAACTCTTAAACTTCATTCTTGAAACCATCCCAAGCATGATCAATATACTTAAGAGAAAGTTTGCATCTAGATTTTCCAGTGTTTAAAGTTATTTTTCCATCAAATTATATAAAAAAAACAAAAAAAAAATAGAATAAGAAGGAGACCATCACTAGTTTTTTTTGGGGAACAAAGGTAACACCAACAATTTTGATTTGTAATTAACATAAATATAAGATTTGGATTAATCCAAGGAGGTGATAACGTTTGATACACAACTTAGTCATATAAAGGATCTTGTGTTTTCATTACCATTTTCATAAATATGTATCTTCCCTTTTGAGGAAATCCCCTTCATGTCCTCAAGGGGTGTAGCGTGATGGCAGAGAGCTTGCGATCTGCACAGCTGGTCTCGAGTTCAAGTCAAGATGTACACTCCTTGTAAGAACCTAGAACAATAAGGATTTTACTCGCTCACTCGGGTTAACAGAATGCACTTTCCGGAGGATGGCAGAGAGCTTGTGATCTGCACAGTAGGTCTCGAGTTCAAGTCAAAGCGTACACTGATTGTAAGAACCTAGAACAACTGGCATTTTACTCGCTCACTCGGGTTAACAGAATGCACTCTCCAGAGGATGGCAGAGAGCTTACGATCTGCACAACAGATCTCTAGTTCGAGTCAAGACGTGTACTCCTTGTAAGAACCTAGATAGAGAGCTTGCGATTTGCACAGCAGGTCTTGGATTTGAGTCAAGACGTGCACTCCTTGTAAGAACCTAAAACAACCGGGATTTTACTCGTTCACTCGGGTCAATAAAATACACTTTCCAGAGGATATGGTTTTTTGGCATCCAAAAAAAAAATCTCCTCCACTTTCCCTTTCGTTTCAAAGCGTATATGCTTATGGTTTGTTGCTGATCAGTAATCACTCGACATTTCGAGCTAAAGAGATAGCTCCTAGGGTTCAAGCAACCCCGATAAAAGGCCATTAATTAACCTCTCATTTTCACAAATAATTTAGTTTCTCTATTTTCTCGAAACTATTTGGTTATTTCAAAGATATCATTTACATAAAAACAAAATATTAGCCAAGTTACTGAATTATTTTAAACATTAGCTATCATATACAGCACATCGTTACGTAAATATCCAATGTTTTTTCCCCTCAATTTTTCTTAATGAAATTCTCCAACTTATCCTCCTACACATCAAGCAAGATTTAATGTCTCAAGTTATTAAAAATGGGCTGACTTTTTTTTAATTTAGACAGCGAGACTCCATCTTTTTAATCGTTATGTTGCGTGGCAACACAACATTAACTGGTCGTAGCAACCAAAAAGTAAAGCTCTTCGGTATTGACATTAAATATGATAAACCCTCGCAATAAATCATCGCAACTTAGTCATAATAGCTAATAAATTAACACTATTTACGTAGCCTTTAAGCAACGGGGAAGCTGTTTGTTGGCTTGTATTTGTAGCTCCATCGCTTATTTAATTAAATTTGTTTTTTCTAGAGATGTACTCGTGAAATAGCAAATGATTCTGACAAAATTTGTATTCACGTTATAAAGATCATAGCTTTAAGGAACATTATGAGCCTGTTTGGAAGAACAGTTGTGGTTGTTTTTTAAAGTGTTTTTCATTTAGAAATACATTAAAATGATTTTTTTTTATTTTTTAAAAATCATTTTTAACATCAGCACATCAAAATAATTTAAAAATACCCAAAAACTTATTTAAAATGAAAAAAAAAACAGATTTTAAAAAAACGGCGGTACAACCACCCTCCCAAATAACTTCTATATATCCTATGTAGAGCATTCAACACAAGATTGATTCCCAAAACTTAATTAACATACTATATATATTTCATCATTAAATGAATGTTTTTCAAATATTTAATGGATTATTATACAACAAAGGTAAATCTATGGAGGATTATCTATAAAGTGATATCAAATTCCTTGTATATGATCGTTATAAACACCCACAAACACACTCGTGCCTTCAATGCAAAACCAACATGTTGATTGATTTTTCAGGGCTACAGATGGAGTTAAAAACTAGCCGTAGCAAAGTCAATATGCGTAACCTAACTGGCTACTAAGGCATAATGCTTTCTAGCTAGATCAATTAAATACTTTAACAAATAAAATGGTCCGTTCATATGGGGATTTTAATTTGATAATTAATTCCTCACCATCTTCAGCTATAATAAAGTTTATTGCTTTGCCAATCTTATTATATGGCCTCAGCTAAATGCACCAATTATTTAATAAACTTATCTCTTCACCAGCAGAACCTAAACTAGTTATTGGTATGGATCGACAAGTAGAAGAATTTACGGTTCATGCCACTAGCTTCCCGTGATGTTTTGGTGTCGTTTCTTCACAGCTTTCACGTAGTTATTATAACTCTATGGATTTGCCCGGTCTGCATGCCCATGCATTTACGTGGACGACCTTAGATCTAAAGAAAAAAAAAATTAATTGGAAGAAAGAAAGAGTATCCCACTTTCAAGAAATTGAGGCAAATCAAATGACCCACCATGATAAATGGTTAGAAACAAAACATAGTAATCTCTCAAACTTTATTAATTGATGTTCAACTCTTTAGCACACACCTTCTTTTCTCTGACACACTTCATTTATATTAGCACACTTCTTACCGACACAATTTTTTTTAATGTGCTGGACCTTATATTATACTTGTAGGAATTCTAATAAACTAGTTTAAGCTGAAAACATCTTGAACAAAACAGATTAAAGCACCCTAACAAAATAAAGAATATCAAGAACATTGAAATAAAACCTAGCAACTTGGAACCCAAAACAGACTGGATTTGATCGAAATGAAGGGACATACATGTTGAAACCATCATGCAAGGATCAATAATCGAGCATCCATTCACTTTGATTATCGATAAAACATCATAATTTTATTAAAATGCATTTTGGTTCAAACTGAAATCCTAGGATTAAAACTCTTAAACATGTAATTAATTCAAATAAACCCTAGATTATCTACTAATCATGCATAAAGAAGGGTTCACGCAAAAAACAAAATAGACCAAAATTGACCCAAATCAAGGGGCTAAGACAATTTCTTTTCTAAGAACATGAACAACATGCCCATAAATCCAAAAAATAAACCCAATATTGCCTATGTACTATCAAGCCCTAGAAATCAACATTTATTACCTTCAAAATATGTTTTTTTTTAATCCAAAAAAGTCACAATATCATATACCGCCATGTTTGAATTTACAAAACTAATAAAAAATTCATAATCAATCATGAGATACTAAATCCAAAACTAAGAATCTAAAACAGTTTACATGTGTTATACAACATGGATTCAAAATGGTTATATATCTATTTTATGCATGAACAAAGCTTAACAACTTAAGAATAAAGACCCTTTTCTATTACATGTATAGCTTAAGCTAAATCAATATTTATATCAAAAAGCAAAAATTTAACAACTTTAATATATCAAAAAACATTAAAAAAATCCTTAATAACTTCATTAAATAGAAATCACAACAACAAAGAGGTGAATACAACATTACTTTGCTAAGTATTCCAAACTTTTTTTTTATGTTTGTACAAACACAAACACACACACACACATATATATCATCAAAAGCATGTCATAAATGACATGTTTTTGGTTCAACAAGTTATATTAAGAATTTAGAATAACTACATTCTCTTTGTTGTTGTTTTTTTATAGGGTCTTACCACTTGCAAGATTATTCCTATTTTTCTAAACTTAGAAAAACTTTTATTAGGTTCATGAACCTTCATTTTTTATCCTTTTTCTTCTCACTAACCTTTGAACCTTTGATCTTCAAGGGAAGTACTTATAAGGTTTGAGAGATCTTAAATTCATTTATGACCTTTTAATATTGAGGGAAAATATTTTTAATACTTGATAAGAACCCATTAAGGCCTTTAAATGCGAGCCATGAAAATCAAGTATGTTTTTGTAAAGTGGTTTTATTGTCGAGGCTAACTGAGTTTCTCACTATCAAGGTTTTCTTAGAGGAATTCTAACATTATAATCACCTAAAAACCACTAGAGATTGATAGAGAGGATACATGCATTTTTATTTGAATCCAATGTTGTTCAATTTAAATGTCTATAACTCCACAGTCATTCATTTAAAGTTACCAACTATACCGGTAAATCATTTAGAGTTTTACTTTTGGGATTGATAAGTTTCAATTGAGTTCATGTTTATAATTGCTTTTAATTGCATCCTTAGTCGCCACCTAAATTTTAATTTTATACAAATACAACCTTGTAAAATTCAATTGTCAGCCCCAACGTTTAGCCCATTTTCCGTTTTAGTCCTTAGTTTTGAATTTGAGCATTTTAACCCTTAATTGACCAACAATCTTTTATTTTTTTAATTTGATCCCTGATTTGGTAAATTTCATCCTCTACATTCATGCATCTTATTTTTCTGTTTAGTCCTTTGTTTTAGAATTCAATAACCAAGTCCGTAATTGTTCATCAAACTTCAATATTTATGCAATTAAGCCCCTAAAATGACCAAATTAAATATGAAAAGTTGCAATTCGACTTCCAAACTTTTTCTTTCAATCAAAGCCTAAGTTAACTTAAAAAATCATTTTTTTCTTGTAATTAAGACCTTGAGAATTTTAATTAAACATTGAAAAATTCTAATTGAGCCCTCAAACATCTAATTTTATTTTTTTTCCTTAAATTAAAATTTTCTTGCAAATACAACTTTTAACAGTCGAAATAAACACTTTGAATTTTTCAATCTTGTATATTTGATATTCCTCAAACAATCTTAAACAACTTCCTCGATGTTCAGGTATACTTTTCTCACTGATATATATTTTTTCTTCCATAAACAAATCTCAAATTCTCTTTTTCCCTTTTCTCGGATTTTATTTTGTTTATGTGGTGCCCTAAAATGGGTAAAAATAACATGACATATATACTCCATGTTTAATATTAAATTATAACATTATTGATGAAAATATATTAATTGCACTGATGAATCAATTACTGAAAGAGGAAGTCAAACAACTAATATTTTCTTCTAATATTTGAGAGATTATGACATGATACTAGAAAATTCAATTGATCTTCAAATATTAATTAATTAATTAATTATTGAATTGATAATAAATTAAATTATTTAATTTAATTAAGTATAATATGATTAAAATATATTTTAAAAATTAAAAATCACATAAGTAATATAGAAATTATATTTATAGACCTAGAAGAATCAAGAGCTTGATTGAGTTAATTTCTAAAATTATTCTAAATTAATATATGGATATTATTAAATGGGAAAATTAATATTTTGCTAATTTGAAGGGTTTTTCAAAATTTTCTATAAATATAAGTCATACCTCTTATTTTTGTGTGATTGTTTATTAGATAAAAAATCTATATAAATCACATAATAAAAAATTATCACTCAAGGTATAATAATCTCTCTTTTTAAATAAGAAGATATTAAATTTTTCACGATTGTGAATTATTATTGGAGATCAAATAATTAAACAATATATGGTTTGAAGAAACACAACCTTTATATAATTACTTTTAAACCAAAAAAAAATCAAATCTTTCAGTAATATCATATCCTCAATAATAAATTTCTAAACAGATTCAGATTTATTTAATGAAATCTAAAAACGATTGAATAATTTACTATTTTCGTTGTATTTACGTGTTTTGGGAGACCAGGAGCTGTTCGTTAATGGAAGTTTCTATTACTGTGCTGTCAGTGTACAGAAGGTCTTTTCTTGCTCCAGATCCACGAGAAGGCCGCGATTTAGATCAACCAAGAGCTGGACCCCCCAGCACCAGGTGGAAGACCATCTACATGTTCTTGAGCATGATCATCTTCAACTTATTTCTGGGATTTCGATTTCATTAATATTTTTGAAACATAGTAATAAAAAAGATATTAGTAGTTTGGTTCAGGGTTGTCAATACCGTTCTTTTCCGGCCGGAACGGCCAGAACGTTCCGTGCCGTTAAAAAAACCGAGACAAAACGACATCGTTTTAACTCCGGTTCGTTCCGGAAATACCGGCCGGAACGTCTCGGTACCGTTCCGGGTGTGCCGTTTCGGCCTTAAAATCCTCCTTATTTTGATTAACTTATGGTTGTGTTTATAATTTTTAGATTATATTTTTTTGACTTTGTGTTTGTATTGTATAATTAAAGTTAATTTATCTTGAATTTTAATTATGCTTTTTAAATTAATATTTTAATTTTTTTTCACATATATATATAATTAATTATATTTAAACAGTACAACCTCGAAACGACACGCCAAAATGCTCTGAAATCGAAACATTCCGTACTAATAAAAAAACCGGAACGACAACAAGAACAATATACCTTGATTTGGTTACGCTTGCTCATAGGTTTCTCATGCATTGGCTATGCATCTGAACCCTAGCTAGTTATCTTCTTTTGCCGACTGCTAAAAGAAAACCAAGTATTGTGGTGGTGGTGATTTTTTGTATAATATGACAGGTTTATGAGATCAAGAGAAATATGAGAATGAAAACCAATTAGTTTTATAGCGCCAACATAGTTTATGAATAAAGATATAATGACTACCTAACCCAAAATTCAGAAGAAAAAATAACTAGCCAGGTAGCACGAAATGCACAAGAAAGAGGAAGACATCTGCAACTAGAGAAGATCAGAAGAGAAGCACATCCACATTACACTGCCCCCACACTCAAGGTGAAGAAAAAAAAATTGGAAAAGAAAGCATCGATCTCCACCAGAAGCGAAAAAACAGCACAAAAACACCACAACCACATGCAAAAGCAATAGTAACACAAGTAAATCAGAGAAGCATATAATTAGAATTACGTAAAGAATGGATGGAAAAGGTAACCATTGGAGATGGTGATATGCAGTTTAATATATGTAAGAAACAGTGCGAAGGTAGTATGTGGAAAGTGATGAGATTTGTCTATGGAAGGAGTAATGGTACACGAAGAATACTGTAGGAGAGGAGCTAATAGAGGAAGAAGAAGAAAATCCCCAAACCCTAAACTTCATGGCGGTTGTTTATATGGTTACAAGATTTGCCAAATTCTAAAGGGAAAAGGGTAATTTTAGTAGTTGAGGGCAGGCCTCTTTCCTCGTTCTGACACTAGATCTATGCATGGATGCGTTTAATAGTTGTATTGTCTGTTCTTTTAGTAGTTGAGGGTATGTCTCTTTCCTCGGACTGATACTAGATCTATGCATGGATGGGGAAATCACACCTTTATGGGCATTTCTGTGCCTTTTAGGTTCCCTGCACTCTTTATCAAAAAGAAAAAAAAAAGGTTCCCTATACTACCTCGATACAAATAGCAATGGAAAAGTGAGAAATCTACTGGTCCCAGGTGCAATTTATAGGATCAGACAAGAAGTACTAGTTCTATGTTGTGTTTCTTTTTCTACAAACAGAAACAGTATGCAAAGTTTCATGTACTAACTAAATGCAAATAGCAATGGAAAAGTGAGAAATCTACTGATCCCAAGTGCAATTGATAGTATCAGACAAGAAGTAGTAGTTCTATGTTGTGTTTCTTTTTCTACAATCAGAAACAGTATGCAAAGTTTCATACCATACTTGAAGTTCATATAATATACACCATGCCAACCTCTACGAGAGCAGCATGGGGGATGTTCAATGCCACTGGAGGTTCTCGGCAATTTCTATCAAGAAAAACAAAGGCCATAATCAGGAATTTTTTCAAGAAGTTTGAATCATCACGTACTGTTAAATGAGACTGGCCTAGGAAATATGCGGTGCCACTTTCCCTAGCATCAATCAATTCTTGTAGCTCCTCCCTGACGGATAATCGCATTCTAGCACCACCTTCTGGGATCAGAAATCGAACCTTTTTTCTCCTGACTGCAGTTTTTCTTTCGATGAAATCTCCTGATGGACTTGCCAGAGTTTCATTGTTAGCTATATTTTTGGAGCCAGCAACTGAGTTGGTATCATGTATAGGATTCAGTGCATTGCTGTCCACCAATGGCTTTCCAACAATCATCATTCTTCCTTCAGGAGAAGCCAGAGATTCACAGTCACTTTCTTCTAAGGAAATGAATTCTCCGATCGAGCCAATAATCTGTTCCTCAAAATTATCTGTGTCTCTTACCTGATCACAGTACCCATACCTCACAATGCACCTGTAAATTCGGTAATCTTTGTTGCCAACTCTGCCTACAAGATACCGCTCACCGGGAGGCACACAAGGGACGGGGTGGGGCTTGAAGGACACAAAGATCAGAACTTGATGAAATGCTGGAAGATTTGTGATGAAGTGTGAGAAAAAAGCAGGGATTCCCGTCACTATATCAGTGTAGATTAAACCAATTCCACGTACTCTGGAAACTCCTAGGCCTGGGCTATAATCCGTAAGCCATTCTGTTGAAACCCTGTTTTGCAAATCAAACTCATATTTCTTCATAGTTCCATAATGCCAAGCAAGCATTATAGTGAAAGAAACTGCTGAAATAACAAATAGATACCAAGCTCCTTTGTGAAAACTCAGCATACATGCTGATACGTATACAGCCTCAACGAAACCAAAGAACATCAAGAAGCATCCAGATACAAACAAACTCTTCCCCCAGTACAGAGCAATCACGAGTGACATCATACAAGTCGTTACTATCATCCCGAAAACTATTGCCATACCTGTACAGAGATTTAACCAGCATGCATTATTAGATTAGACCATCAAATAATTTGAAGAATCAAGGAAAAATTTATCCAAGCACCTAATGTTCTATTAAGCATCTATTGTTCATGCTCCTAAATATGGGGATAATTTGCAAGCTATTAATAGCTACTCTAAATGTTGTAACATCCAAGAAAATGAATGCTTGACATAACTAGGAGATCTATAGCCCCAGACACTAGCTTGTAATCGATTCATATTATCCTTACCCTAATGTATTTCAAAACATGTCAACTAAAAGTTGGTTACTTCACTGTGCTCCAAAATATTCCTACAGAATATCTTCATCTTATTCAAGGATCTTAGAGCCTCAGAGCTTCAGAAAAATGGAATGAATAGAATATTGATGGAAAATACCTGCTGCATTTGCAATCCTCGTTTCATCATGGAAACCAATAGTGACAGAGAGACTAAGGGCCATCAATAACCAGTTGACATCTGGAATGTAAACCTGTCCAAGTCGCTTATCTGATGTATGTATAACTTTTACTCTAGGGAAACAACCAAGTGTCAGGCACTGGTTTATAATGGAGAAAGTGGCTGTTATTGTTGCTTGGCTTCCTACAGCTGAAGCAAGCAGGGATAGCAGTATGAAGACATGACGAAGATGTTCTGTATTTGTAATGGTTTCCACAAATTAGAAACATAAATCCCAGGTGAAGCAGCCATCAAACAACATAAAACATCAGCGAAAAGCTTACTAGGTACAGATTCACTTAGATGATTAAAATTTTCAGTTCCATTCCAGTGTTTAGAGATAAATGCAGCTTGACCAGCATAGCATAAAACTAGAGCTGGATAAATCAAGCAGACAAATGTTAACTGCATCAGAGACACCAAACAAAAGTTACATTGTATTTCTGTACTGATTCTATGTAAATTGTGAAATGGCAAGAAATATTGAGCTATTTTCAATACCTTGATTGATCTCTTAGAGAAATGACCTAGATCTGTAAACATTGTTTCTGATCCTGCAGGAGAAATAGTCAGATGAAGAGGTTAACACAATTTGGCACTACCAAAATCAACATGTTCAGCAACAAAAAATAAAAAATTAGTATAGAATGACGAACATGCTAGCCAACCTGCTACGCAAAGAAGAATGCTATTCAGTGACTTCCAACTGGCTTTGTTGATTTTTCTTACAAATCTATACATGTACACTGGGGAGATTGCAGAGAAGATTTTAGGGTCCCAGTGGAATACATTATACATACCCACTCCACTAATAAACAGGAGCCATATAGTGACAATTGGGGCAAACATAAACCCAATTTTATGAGTCCCATAGTACTGCAGTATAAAAAGGCCTACTGTTATGACGCATGCAGAGGGAACCGGTACATCTGAAAAAACTCATATCATGGAAGCAGGTTAGTAACTGAGATAGCGAAACCTTTTTGCAAATCCTAATGAATAAAGGGAGAATGAAATTCAAGAACTACAACTTCCATATAATCATCATAAGTGATTTAAAATTCTAATCAGTTCAAGCTTCAGGTAATTGAAACTACTAATCTTGAAAGGAAAATATAAAGCATTATCATTAATATCATGTTATTAGAGAACCTGTATGCTTTTGATCTTGCATTAAGAGATACATATGGTTAAATAAAAGCATATCTTTTAACATAAACCTTCTAGCTTTACCAAGATATATATGCCATATGGAAATTCTTCTATACATGCATAGAAATGAAAATGGCACATTGTATCTGCGATTATGTCCAAAGAGACATGCTAATCATCCAGAGCCAATTAAACAGAATATCATGACACAATCTAATGAAAGATATTGTTATTAATTTTTCTTTCATCAAAAGAAAAGATTAATAATGTGCAATAGCGAAGTGAAAACAATTATAGTATCCTTCAGAGGTCAATCAAATTCCCAAATGCTGCAGATTAAACTCATAAATTTTCATCTGAAATGCACAGGGTAGCCAAAGAAGAAATTTTCATCCTATGCGCCAAAACTATTTTCATGGTAAACCACTTACATTTTCTCAAATCATCTGATATGGTTTGTTCTGCATCTGTCGAGGAGGTATCTGAAGATAAAGCAGAAGTTACAAATTAAATTATGAAGGGATATTGATATCAAGGCTATATCAAATATGAATAAAACAACGTTTATACATTCATAGAGCTAGCTCTTACATTTAATATTTGATAATGAACGTTGAAGACCTGATGAAGCTGATAACACTGGAAAAGGGAACAACATTAGCATATAATAAGAGCGTATAGGAGAGAACTAAGGTTAATCAAGCTATTGACTCTGAAAAATCAAAGGTGATCAAGATTTAAGAATGCCTAACCTGAAATAGATGGGGTGATCACCCCATCCCCAATTATCATGCAAGCACCAAATAATGCTATGAACAGCATAAAATAGTGACTACTTCTGCGGTTTCTAATGGCTTTTCTTGCTCTTGATTCTACTTTCCCCCTCAAAGTGCTTACTTCTTCATGTTGCATAATCTCTTCGGTGCTTCTGTCATTTGGAAGCAGTCCCACTTTACAATGCCTGCACAGTAATGAGTACAGAGCAAAGATACCACCTGAGAGAATTTGTTGAAGTAAATAACATTTCATGATAGGATAAATTTTTAAATGATCCAGGGTTTAACAGTTATCAGAGATCATTACCCTCTCCATTATCATCAGCCCTGAGTACAATGAAGGTGTACTTAAGTAAGGAAACAATAGTCAGGGTCCAGAAAAGAAAAGAGAAGTATTCGTATGCAGTCTCATTTGATTTGAAATTCGTCGTTTGAATTGTCCCAAAAACATATAATGGTGCAGTACTAAAGCGACCATATACAATTCCAAGAGTTTGAAATGACAGGATGAGTGAATGCCTCCAGGTTTCCTTCTGTAAAAATGAACGTGTAAAAAGGTTAATGCAAACACGGGTTTTGGATCAGTCAGAATCTGAAGATAGAACAGCAAGTAGTAACTTTTGAATTATGTGGTTGGAAAAGATTCACATGGCGGAGAAATTAGCACATTATGACTTCGAGCTCTAGCAATACTAATCAATTGTAATAAAAGCAAATGGAAAGGAACCCAGCATTGACGAGTTCTATGGATTTCCATATCTATGCATGCAGAACAACAGATCAAAGTTCCACCCCATGTGATTGATTGAGCATGATCGTACTTTAGAATGACAAGCATATTGCAATTACAATATGTCCCACTAAAAGCAAATCGGTGTAGACTTTTGGCCAGTCCTGCTATCCACTATTTTCTGGGATAAAACCTGTCAAGTTAGCTTACGGCCCACTAATTTGGAGATGGCGTATTTAGGTAATATAGGTGAGGTTTTAACGAAGAAATGCTGACCCGATAATGGATTGAGTCCACAAAGAAGAAAAAGGAAGAAGGGGAACTTCATTACAAAAGAGAATTCAGAGCGAAGGAATCACAAATGGCAAAAGATACCCTTCAATCCTAAGCTCATGTCCTTTTATAGCTAATTCAAAACATGTCGACTTGCTAGCTGTATCTAAGAACTACTAACCAGCCAAGTGAATCTTCCCAACAATATTACTTTTTCTACTGACTAACTAATCTTCCTATCAATTTGTACTGTAACAGCATCAATCGCAGTGAAACTCCTATTCTCTCCTCAAAGAAGCACAGTTCTCAGACCCTCAATTAGTTTTCTAAATGTGTTGGAGAGTATTCAAACAAGAGATGACAGACCATATGCAACAAAAGTGCCACCGGCAGACCAAGCACAATTTGCAGGGAGAGAAAAAATAACAATGTAGTTTCTAAGCCAACATAGCCCACTTTGTAAATGTTAAAAATCAACTCCAGTATATGCAATATACAAGGAGCGGATAAACAAAAAAAACAACTTCACTGTTCATGAAAAATAGATGAAATGAATTAAGCAGCCACTGTTCATGAACAATAGATGAAATGAATTAAGCAGCCAATCTATAAAGACTAGATCTATTATATAAACAAACCACAACAAAAATCACTTAAAAACCCCATCAATCAAAAAGGAAATTGATATTACCACTATTATTTGATCTATCCAACTAGCAAATTCTCAAGAAACAAAATGTGCAGTAATTCACATCCCATCTCAATATCAAAACAAAAAGTGTTTTATCTTTTTTCTATAACTTTATAATTCCTTATATAGCGATATGCCCTCTCTCATCAGTCATCACTACTCAAAATCAAACAAGATGGAACTTGAGTGGATTGATTGAAGCTGCTCTTGCAAATTCAAAATCAACAATCCCGACACAAATGCCCAGGTTCCTAAACAACCCACAAATTCCTGGCCACAGCTCTATACACAAACATCAAAGAAAAACAGCTAAACAACCCCCCCCAAAAAAGAAAGAAATGAATGCATAGACACAAGATGTGTACAAATTACAAGAACTGATTTAGCTTCAAACAATTATCGGGAAACTTGTTACCTTAAGTCCATCAGAGCAAGTACTGGGACTAAATGGAGGATCCATTTTCAATCAAGAAAAAGAAAATGGGCACTTAGGACTACACCTCAAAGAAAAAGATTTTCTGACGTAAGAACATAAGAGAAAAAAGACGGAGTTGGGAGAGTGGGACAACGAGAAGTGATCGAGTTAACGCACAAAGTGAAAGACTGAACGTTACAAACCATGAAGTTGCTGCTGCTTGTGCTGCTTTGTAGCTTCTTTCTAGGATGAAACGAAGATGAATGATTCTCTCCTAGAATGTTACAGACCAATTCTTTATTGTTTTCTTGCAAGGGAGTCACCTTTCGGTTTCTTCTTGGAGTGTCTTGAATTTTTTAATTTATATGTGGCAGAGAGGTTATGCTGGACTGGCATTGATGGGGATGGCTAGGATTTCGGAAATATATTTCTCACATAATCAAACATTAATTATTACAAAAAAATAATCATTGGAACAGCTATTTTTATTGTTGGTTTGAAAATAATAATTCTAGTTAAGTATATGCTTCTTCTAAATAAAAGTTTAGAAAATAGCTCAATTGTTTATATATATAAAAAAAAACTACAGTCGGAAATAAAAATAATTGAAAAAAAAAATTCTTCCAAGTTTCAACGTCGGGAAAAATGTTTTTGTGTAATTGCAATAAAACAAATGAGAAAAATTGGAAACTGGTCGATGGCCACACCACCTGCCTTTGCATTTTGGAACAGCTGCACATGCATTGTGATTCATGCACCCTGATCGATCTCCCAGGCTCATGCTCAAGCCACTTTATTGAATAACCATAAATTAAAGTTGTAAATATCATTTCGATTGTCGTTCTGATTTTTCTATTGGTATAAAATATTTTGGTTTCAAAGCGTTTCAGTGTGCCGTTTCGGGATTGTACTGTTCATATATAATTAATTATATATATATGAAAAAAAATTAAAATATTAATTTAACAAGTATAATTAAAATTCAAGATAAATTAACTTTAAATTATACAATACAAACACAAAGTCAAACAAACATAATCTCAAAATTAGAAACACAACCATAAGTTAATCAAAATAAGGAGGATTTTAAGGTCAAAACGGCAAACCCGGAACAATACCGAAATGTTTAGGCCGGAAATTAGCTGGTATTTCCGGAACGGGCCGGAATTAAAATCGAGATGAAAACAACGTCATTTTGTCTCTGTTTTTTAACAGCACGAAACATTTAGGCCGAAACGATATTGACAACCTTGATTTCAATTCGTTTCAAAACTATTTTTAAGAAAATAATTGAATTTCTATCATTTTTTTTATATTTTTAAATTATTTTAATATAATAAATAAATTCTAATATTTTTATCTCAACTATTCTTTCGAATTTTACTAGCACCGATTCTCCTCTAGCCACAGCCACAACATTTTCCATCTCTCCACCGTGAGAGCCAGCCTCCCTCCATCATTTTCAACTTCTTCTCCAAATCAGCAATAGAAGCATTCATTTTTGTTATCAACGCCAACTTTTTCTCCATCAACAGCTCCGCCGTGAGCTGCAAGCAGGACCACCAACTGGTGACCTCCTCATCCAGCCCAAGTAAGCTTGGTTGCTACTCTTTTCTGCCCCTGCTTTCTGCATTGCATCTCTTATTCTTATATTTTTTTCATGCAAATATTTTCTAAAAAAGATTAAAATTCAAAACAAAGAAAATATTTCAATGGAATCAAACGTAAGGAGATGTCACTTCACTTGGTATGCCTTCCTCAAAAATGTAACTAAACCCACTGACGAAGCAGCAATGATATTCATAACAGGAGGAAAAAAAATCCTGCAAAAATATAAAGTGAGGTGTAGACCAAAAGGTAATCGCTCCTGTTAATATTCAAATAATTTGTTCAACTAGAAGCATTCTCAATCACAGGCCTTCTCCCAATCATCCACCACCTCGGATGAATGTTCTTCTCTTGAAACTCCTCCAGATTGCATTGCAGGCTGCCTTGATGTATCGGAAGTGCTTCCACTTGATTCCAAACCTGAACCGGAAATGATTCCTGCAACTTGTTTATTGGGATCCTCGATCTTAACAGATGCAGCTGATGAACTGTCAGCATTCTCAGAGTCTAGGACACTCCATCGGTTCATTGACGCCATGGCTGGAGCTTCTTTCCCTTTCCATGCAGAAGCCTGAAAATCTGCAGAACCACCACCATCAGACCACTCTTCGCCGCCCCATGAATCTTTCCTACAACCACTCTCCTGCACTACAGCTTTCTTCCACGAAGTTCCCTTCAAAACTGCACCTGCTCCTTCCATAGCAGTACCTGCCACTGCGCAGGCATTATAAGCTGGTGATGCCAGAGATGCACCAGTATTCTGAGGAACCACGGAGGCTCCGTGATATAATGATCCGTGATCCAGCCTCCTCATTGCAGTGGCTGCTCGAGCAGGATCATTGAATACAGCCAGTGCATTCTTATCATTAAACCGAACAAGTTCACATTCCCCACCAAACCTGAGGACCAGTGAGCTTATATCTGCCTCCCTCGGCAAATCTAGAAAAGATACAACAAGCCTGGGATCCAAGTCTACAAGAACATCAAAAACTGGTGGATGGGAGATTGAAGTTGTCGCACCCTTAATCCCAATCACACGAGGTGGAGGTTTGGATTTGGGTGTAGGATGAACTACAATAAAACGCTTTGGTTCCCAACCAGCAGAATAAATCGCAAGCCTCCACCTCTCAGCAATCAGTCTAACTGCATCCCTTTTATCCTTCAGCATAGGGCAGAAAACATGAATCTTTAGACCACTTGTGGTTCCTCTGCTCTTGCCAAGAACCAAATATTTGCACCTCTCCTCCACAGCAAGAACCCACTTTGGATCACGTCTGTACAGATCACCAATCAACTCTGTCACTGCAGAATTCTCACCAAAATGAAGGGCTTCCAGATTAGGAGGGGCGATATCAAAAGCATTGGCAAGAACCCTTTTCCTCTCCAACTTGGCACATTCATCAACACACATAAGCTTTCTTTGGCCAAGAGGAATCTTCTTTCCAGTTGATTCCACTGGTTGAAGAGATGCTGGCAACTTGTGGAGAATGGAAGCTTCTAAAACACTGTCATTGTAACCACCATCGCTCCCCCCAGCATCACATGGAACAGACGCTGTCATCCTGCCACAAGAGCAGCTAATTGTGACAAGGAACTCACATCTGACATCGGGACAAGGAGTACGAGGATGACAACGAGCAGTGCAAGTATGCTTGCAATCTCTCTTAGGGGCACCACATGTCTGCCCACAAGAAGCTCTCGTGCCATTTTCATTTCCAGATGAAGTATCACAAGGCAGTGAATGACAAGTTCTTCCACATGCATGTAGACCACATTGCCTGGTCTTACCACAGAGTTTGTTGCATCTTATATCGCTTGATCCACAGGGGATGTTCCCGAGAATCACATGCCCACCAACACACTCCTTATCTACAGGCACCAAACAAGACGGGCAGTCTCCGAAGTGACAGCCATGAGAAGCTGGATGGCCACAGGGTTGAGGGACTGAGCATGGGAGCTGACATGAAGGGGGAGGTGTACCGCAAGGCAATGGAGGAGGGACGGAAGTTCTCCTACACGCACATGTCAGATCAGTGAAAATAGTTTCAAGACAAGGAGAACAATGGCCACTGTGACAAAGATCATCACAAGAATGTTGTCCACACCTTAGCTTCTTCCCACAGGCCATTTGACAAAAGTGTGGATCCCAATCACCAGAGAACTGATTGTTAGAGCTGGAAAGAGGGCAGCATCGCTGGCTACACCTGTGCCTTCCACAGTTCTTCTTTCGACCACAAGGCTTCTCACACATGATTTTTTCATTCTCTGAAGTAGTTTTGTAACACTCCACAGTTTGAGAGGTTGATCCACACCGGCATTTTTGGGTGACAGAAACCAAACAAGGTGCGCAATCCCCAGAATGGCACACCCCTTTACATCGGTGTATCCCGCAGGGAAGGGATTTGCCACATATTTGTGTACATGTTGGAATTGGATCCAAACAACTCTTTCTTTCCTTCTGCAAACTTGTTTTTCCACAATGGCAGGACCCGACCCTGGCAGGCATTAACTCACAATCCCCACAAGGACCTGGATGACAAGTTTCATCACACATATGGTTTCCACAATCCAGCATCTTTCCACAAGTACCGTTGCAAGAAAAAACACCATCTTCAGCTTTGACTTCTCCCTTCACTGCCAGGTCACCACACAGAACAACCTCCATCTTTTTCTTGCAGAAACATGAAGCACTGACCGAAACCTGACAAGAATCGCAGGGACCAACATGGCAAATCCGCTCGCATCGATGACGCCAACATTCAAGAAGCTTATCACATGATTGTCCACAGGTAAGAACAGACATCCGATCGGCGCATCTTGTTGTGATTATTTTCTTCCCACAAGGACACAGACGTGGTGGAGCAAAGGCCTTGCAAGAAGGACATGGCCCAGGGTGACACTGCAAGACACAATTATGAGGGCAAACATCCTCCTTACTCCGATCAGCACCAGGAGCCTCCTTTCTCAAGTGGCTTTCCACATGGTTCCCCACACGAATGAGGAGTCAAATACAAATCCGAAGGTGGATCCCTCCTCTTCCCACAAAAGCAAACGTACTGAATATCCTTCAACGCCGTAAGCTGTACAGACTGACACCCCAGGACACCGCCAGTTAAAACCTTGATTCTTCTCCGCAACCAAATCGACAGAAGTCGGGGCACGAGCCCATTTCTTGATACAATTCAAATGAAAAATCGAGAAACAGCTCGAACATGACCAAATAGGCACAGACCTCCGAACCATATCATAACAAATCATACACTCAACCGTACTCTTCACAAGCTTCCCCTGAATATCTTGTGCAAGCTGCGGCAAATTCGGGTCACTCGATTCCCGAGTCTTCTCACTCTTCTCTATCCCCTTCCTAGGCTGACCCACATGACCTCTAGGTGCATTCACAGTCATACCACCTTTATTATACCTATGTTGTGCTGTTCCAGGCCACCCATGAGCAGCGCCATCCCCACCATTTGCATTGTATCTAGAGGTGGAACTCGGAGGCGGGTTGGTGTTTGCATCAACCGCAGGATTAGAATTACCTCCTCTCGGAACCCACTTCTGGGTGGGGAATCTAGACGACCTGTTGTTGTTGTTGTTGTTGTCTCTTCGATCATTTCGGGGTTGAAAGCTCATATTCTCGCACAACAACAGCAACAACACTCCTTCTCTACTACTACTACAACCACTACCATTATCCCCACCACCAAGAAATAAATAAAAATAATCGAAAGTTAATGAACTGATCTTAATATATATAATTAATTACAGATGATGAATAGGGATACGTACCAGACGATGAAGAAAGATTGTTGAAAGGAAATAAAGGATGCGTTTTTTTGCTGCCGGTTACTACTTAGGCATCATCAATCAAGGCATTATGGGCCCATATATTACAGAGTAATTGAGAGAGAGAGAGAGCTGAACCATCCTTCTAATGAAGGTTCTGAGCATTGGAACTATCTCACTCGCTGGCCCAATATTACTAAATCATGGGCCAAATATTTTTACGAGGTTCTCCTCTGAGCTCGTTGTCTTGAGAAAGCTACTCTTTCCTTCCTTCCTGCAAGATCCACACACATACATCATCAAGGAATAAACATAGAATTCACTTTCTTATTGTCTTCTCATTACAACCAAAATCAATCAAGGTATGTTTTGTATATATAATAATTAGAACAGATCAAGAAAAGAAATAAGTTCTCTCGCCACTTTTCTCCATTCTTTTTTCCATCTTTTGTTCTTGTTTATTTGGTGTTTCTAAAAGATAAACAATACCCGGAATCAAAATTACCTAAAAATTTGTTCTTTTGAAGCCTTGCTTATAAAAGGCTTGAATCTTTTCCATGTAGGTATTGCTTAATTCTGTTCTTTTTTTGCTTCTGTCTTTCCTCCAAACCAACAGGGGATAGCAGTTATTCGTGTATTGCATTGCATGGTAGTTTTATATGAGTAATCATCAAATCGTGTATCTGGCTGATTGTTGAAAAGTCTATGCAATCTGGAATTTGATACAATGGATACAATGGCATCAAATGTTTTGCAATTAGTGAATAGTACTTTGGAGAGGGTGACATCCGCCTTGGATTTTCCATCTGCAAGAGCTGTTGTTTTTGGTTTTCAAATTGGAGGTAGATTTTGGTCTCTTTTAAAACTGCTGATTGGTGATAGTTTGATCGTGTATCTCTGTGCTCAGTAATTTTTAATTAACTTTTTATGTTGCCTTTTTTTTTTGTTGAAGGTCATCTCTTTGTGGAGGTGCTTCTTTTAGTGGTCATTCTTTTTCTACTTTCCCAGAAAAGTTATAAACATCCTAAGCGACCGTTAACAAAAAAGGTTAGTGTGACTTGACACTTTTTTGTTCTTTTTTCCTTTTTGTCTCATTTTATACATTAGTTGAAAGAAATTGCCTTCTTGCATTATTTGTTTTGCATTGTTTAGAAGTTTTCTAACTTGTCAGGATGATAAATCATACAAATACTTAAAGATAGATGAATACATGTGGAATGTTTGTTCTGATGTCTTCTGACCTAGGGCATTGAGCATTGAGAGCTAGCTATATTTTAGTTGTTTTTCCTCATCTTTTGCAGCCACATGAAAATGCATGAGGATGGAATTTAAAAGAATTCTGGAAATCAAGTTTCAAAAGAAAAGGGTTAAGAAAAGAGTTCCATCATACTTTTTTAATGCTGAAGGCTTTTTGTCTCTGCTGTCACACAGAGTATTAGATTGGTATTAGATTTCAATTCACCAATAAACCTGTCCACAGTATCCTTAAGCAGTGCTTGATATCCCACTGGAATTTATTTTAGTTTTCCTTAAGACTGATTCTTAGATTTATTGGTACATGGTATTTCTTTTCAGATTAAATTTGTGCTTTTCACTAGTTTAGTATGTTTGAGAACTCATTCTTTAGTGTGAAGCTGTTCCAGCATGATATTACTAAAACTCATTCTGTAGGAAATAGATGAGCTATGTGATGAATGGGTTCCACAATCCCTTATTCCTCCAATTACAGAGGAGATGCGATATGAGCCACCAACATTGGAAAGGTGAACATACTTATCATCTCAGCACTTTGTTTGGCTCTTGTAAAAAATATCCTTGTGCTTGCATGTATAAACCTACCCTCCTGTTGTTTTATGGATAAGCCGTTAATTGCAGTTATTGAATTGATGATCTCTAGCATCCCCTCAAAGAAGTTGCTATTTTGATACTCCAACTACGACTTTGCTCAGAACACATATCTGAATGATTCTTCTGAAGTAATCACAATTCATGAGCTACTTTTTATTGCAGTGCTGCAGGGCCACATGCCATAATCAATGGAAAAGATGTTGTAAACTTTGCTTCAGCTAATTATCTTGGTTTAACAGGGCATGAGAAGCTACTTGTGAGAAAATCTGTTCTGCTTAATTTTATTTTTCCATTTATGATAATGATTTTCCTTACATTAGAAAATGAATAATCAAGTACTTTTTGAAAAAAAAACAAATTCCTCAGGAGTCAAGTACCTCAGCCTTGGAAAAATATGGTGTTGGTTCCTGCGGTCCTCGTGGGTTTTATGGAACAATTGGTGAGACTCAATTTCAACTGTAATTTAAATGAAGCAAGTTGAAGATTTGTTTCCATTTTTTTACCTTAAATTCTTACCTTTTGACTTCTCTTTTTCTTAGATGTTCACCTTGATTGTGAGGCCAGAATAGCCAAGTTTTTGGGAACTTCGGATTCAATTCTCTATTCATACGGACTTTCCACTATGTTCAGCACAATTCCATGTTTTTGCAAAAAGGGAGACATAATTGTTGTGTGAGTATGGTAATCCTAAGATTTGTTTTACCTATGTGGCTATATGATAGAAATCAGCTAAAAGTGTTTTTTGGACTACATAAATCTTTCATTTTTTCTTTTATTTTTTTCATTCAATATGTTTAGTCCCATCTCTTGAAATCTAGTGATGATAGTTTGTTTATCATTTTTAAATGATTATAACACACCATTGACTATTGCTTGGAGTTCCATATAAATCTAAGATTTTTTCAACGTATGATAAGCCTAAATTATGCTCGCCAATGGTACCTATATGATAATAGACGACCTAATAAGATTTCCCAGTCTTCTCATCCTTGATCGTGTATTTTTCACTGATTTGTAATATGCATATCTGGTCGCACTAGTTGTCTGTGGCATACTCATCCAGGTATTTTACAATTTTTGGTTCATTTGTGAAACCTTTTATTTTAAAATTTTTCTTATATCACTTTATAAAACTGGTACTTATTGTCATTGTTATCATTTTCCCTTAGGGATGAGGGAGTCCATTGGGGAATACAGAATGGCCTTTATCTTTCCAGAAGCACCATTGTCTATTTCAAGCACAATGACATGGAATCTCTACGAAATACTTTGGAGAAAATCACTGTTGGGAACAAGCGGGCCAAGGAATTGCGACGCTACATCATAGTTGAAGCTGTATACCAGGTATGAGTTATCTCTTTTCTCCTTTGCATGCATATTAAATAGATATATATTTGATAAGCTAGAATAAAGAAAAACTTTTAAATGCTTGCACCCTTTGGCTGTGATCAGAACAAGAAAACCAAATCATGATATTGGATTACTTGCTCTTACCCATCAGCCTTAACCATTGTGTTTTTTAGGTTAATTGTTATCACCATATGGAACTATTCCTTCCATGGCGGTAGCTCTTAAGTTGATATGCATTTTTTTCTGAAGTTAAAATATAGGGCATAGTAATCACGCCGCCTCAAATCCCCCCCCTCTTTTATTTGCATATGCTTTAAAATTTATTTCTTTAGGAGTTTTACTTTGAAACTGACAAAGGTAATGTCATAACTCAATTTTGGGTTATTCCCCCAAATCTATCCAAAATAACAAAAATAAAATAAAAGGGGTCGGTGTTGGTAGAAAAATCAATGTGAAATTTTCGATGTTTTCGAGAGAAAAATACGATTTAAGGCTAAAATAATTTATTATTCGATAAATCTATATAAAAATTAAGTCGAAAGGCATAATTATATTTTTATGGGCCGATTTGATTTAATCGTTGGTCAATTTAAAGTGTAATTATTATTGAGAATTAATTTAAGGTTCAATTGAAGGATTTAATTAAGTACATGAGTTTATATAGTTCTTGAAAAAACTAACCCTAATGGACCCCTTAGGTGGACTTAAATGTGGTCCACTCAAAACTGACCCAAAACCCTAGACTTAAAAGCTCATAATTTAATCCAAACAAGCCTTGACTCCTAGCTAAAAACAAAATACTAATTAAACCCATACAAGTTTTAGGTTGTAGCTAACAAAATTAAATAAAGCATATAATATTAAATATTATAAAGCTGATATAAGGCTTATTTATAGTTTTTCATCCAACCACTTAATCCTAGAAACAAAAGGAAAAGGTAGTCATCCGTGTTATTTCCAAGTTGTATTAGGATTCTTTTGTTCTTGTTGTTGTCCTTACTTCATGGCCCAAATAAAGTTGTATTGGATCCATCTTGCACATGGATAAGATGTATTAGGGTCTTCTCTTGATACTCCAATGGACTTTGCAATTCTGACTTGGTTGAAACTTTCAAAACCAATACATTCAATGCCACCTTTAATGTCTTTCTCTTAGACCGAGTCATTGCACCAATTGAAACATTTAATAGATCTTTCTTGGTGTGTCTGGGCTAGATCACATCATGCAGGCACGCTATCGCAGGAGTTATGTCAACGCGACACGCAAGTTACTTTCTTCGCCTATAAATAGCAAGAAAGAAATCATGCACAGGGGAGGACAGGGACGATTGCAAAACTGCAAAAAAAAGACAAAAAAAAACACGAGGAAGAAGATGATAACAAACGGAGGAAAAAAGTTGCAAAAACATCTTGAAAAACTTGCACACGAGCACAACCACCTGCAACAACCACTCTCCCCTCCCTCGGCCAACCTCTCTTTCACCGTTCACATAACGTGAATAGTGCAGAGTGAATTAATTTACTCTGTAGTGTTCACGCAATACGTGAAATAATGCAGCTTTTTTTTTGTTTTTTGGTCTTGGGTCAGTCCTGTTCCCGACCTTGCCCAGTTGGATGTGTCAGGTCTAGCCCAAGTCCAGTAGAGTTGGATCTTTTGGCCCCATTTGGTCGGGCTGACCCATTTGATTGAGGTAGGCTCAGTCCAAATTTTTTATTTTATTTTTAAAAAATATTAAAAAATGCATAAAAAACAAACAAAAAAATTTGTTGTTTTCATGCATACACCGAATTCCAAGGTTTTTCCAAGCATATTTTTTGTGAAAAAATATTTGTTGCGTCTTTTCACATTATTTTGAGCAAAAATTGGATATCGTAACCAGTTTAGGATTATTTGTTGGAATTTAGCCAAAATATAAAAATTTAGCAATTATTTTGTTTTAGATATTGGGGTTTAAAATTACATTGTAAAGTACACTTGCAGGTAATTAAAAAAAATCAAAATGCAGTGCAAAATTCTTTTTGGTTAGACTTCCAATCCCTATAAGGTAGAGACTAACACAAAGAGATCTACCTCGAGCCTTAGGATGGATCAACAAATAAAAAATCTGACTTGGAAGCATGCCTCTGCCAACACTTACAAAAAATCTGAGTCAAGGGTAAAATTGAAGAAAATTAAAAGTTTAAAGATAAATGAGAGTGCAATTAGAACAATTACAAATTGAAGGACCAAACTGCACTTACAACTCCCAAAACTGCATCTCGCCACAGCACATGCCACTGTAAGCATGCCTCTGCCAACACTCTGCCCATACAAGTATGTCGTCGTTAACACGTCGCTACTACAGGCACGCTGCCGCAAGAGTTAAGCCACTGCTGCACGCAAGTTACTTTCTTCACCTATAAATAGCAAGAAAAAAAAACCATGCACGGGGGAGGACGGGGATGATTGCAAAACTGCAAAAAAAAACATGGGGAAGAAGACGATATCAGACAGAGGAGAAAAGTTGCAAAAACCATCGTGAAAAACTTGCACGAGAGAACAACCACCAGCAACGACCACTCTCCCCTCCCTCGCTCACGGCAGGATCTCCATCACCGGCGGCAACTTTCTCTCTTCACCACAACAGCCAACAACCATGTTTTTTTAGACCAGTAGCAGTCGTTCATCTCTCGCAACAGCTGCAGCAGCTTAGTCTGGCGAAGCACCGACAACAAGGCTCTGGCAATACAGTAGCAGCTCCCTCTCTCTCCCTTCTTCAGCAGTAAGTTTAATAGCAACCTCTCTCTCTCTTCCTTCACCATTGTAGCACCACTCCGGCCGCTACCACCACCAGCCACCAATCTCGACGCCGCCACCACTAGTGGAACCAGCTCAGCCTCCTCTACCCTGCAGCAATAACAAGTACGCCGGTCATCTCCCTCTGCCAACCTCTTTTTCACTGTTTGCGTAACGTGAATAGTGCAACTTTTTTTGTGTTTTGATCTTGGGTTAGACTTGTTCCCAGCCCAGCTAGATGGGTCATGTCCGGCTCAAGTCCAGCAGAGTTGGGCTTTTGACCCGACCCATTTAATTGGGTCAGGCTCAGTCCTAATTGAAAAAATGTTAAAAATTGCATAAAAAAATAGACAAAAAAAAATATGTTGTTTTTGTGCAAACAACCGAATTCCAAGGTTTTTCCAAGCATATTTTTTGTGAAAAATATATGATGCATCTTGCATTTTTTTTTAATGAAAATTGGATATCGTAACCAATTTATGATTATCTGTTGGAATTTGGTCAAAATATATAAAAAAAAATAGCAATTATTTTGTTTAAGATATTAGGGTGTAAAATTACATTGTAAAGTACACTATCAGATAGTTAAAAAAAAAGTTTTTCCTAAATGCAGTGTAAAATTATTTTCGATTAGGCTTCCAATCCCCGTAAGGTAGAGACTCTCTCACGCAGACAGATCTACCTCAACCCTTAGGATAAATCAACAAATAAAAAATTTGACTTAGAAAAAAACAATCAAACAACAATGTAGCTTAACTTAGGTAGAGTAAACTAGGGGTGACGCATCTTTCCCTTGCACTATAAGTTTCTTTATCCAGACTCTTGTAGACCAATAGGTTTCCTAGTGACCTTAAATACTAGGTGGCAACTCATAAGATTTATAGTCATAATTTTACGGCTATATAACCTTTTTTTTTTTCACCGCGCTTCGTTCTACCCTCCAGAGATGGCGGAGCACGAAACATGAAAAAAAAGTCGTTATGACAAGTAGTATAGACCATAGAGGCCCCTAGTCTTGTGGGGAAATCTAGTGTTTTCCTCGCTCTTCAGTGGACTTGATTGCTGATGCATATAGTTTCTGAAAAATGATTTAACATTTGAGTGTGTTGATTTAGTAACTGCATCTATTTGCTCTAACTCTTAGTTATTTTATCCCATAACTCTAATGAATATTGAACTTGCTTGACTGGGATATTTATTGTTTTGTTCTGAAATCTGTAGAATTCTGGACAAATAGCCCCTTTAAACGAGATCATCAGATTGAAGGAGAAATATCTCTTCCGTGTTCTGTTGGATGAAAGCAACTCATTTGGTGCTCTTGGCAGGTCTGGAAGAGGTCTTACTGAATACCATGGGGTGCCGGTATGTTTTAAAGATTCATTTATTTCTTGTTACTGGCTCAAACTCTCTGATTTATGATTGTATGGGTTGCAGATTGAGAAGGTAGATATTGTTACTGCAGCTATGGGCCATGCATTGGCCACTGAAGGAGGATTCTGCACTGGTAGTTCCAGAGTCATTGATCATCAAGTATGAAAATATACATGCCTAATAACTTCATTTTATTGAAATTTGGATGAGTAGTCAGGTCCTTCATCATCATTGTATTAGCATATGGTAGTGTAGTTGTGGTAATTATAATTATTATTTTTTCCAGTTCTATAATGCTAATGCTTATTATTCACTTAACTTTGGCAGCGGCTTAGCAGTTCTGGATATGTGTTTTCTGCTTCTTTGCCACCATATCTTGCATGTGCTGCAATTACTGCTATCGATGTTCTGGAGGATAATCCTGCTTTAATAACAAAGTTGAAAGAAAACATTTCTGTCTTGTGGAAAGGTTGATTCTAATTGCATTACTCAGTTGTCATTTTTATCTTTATCTTTTTTAACTTTCTCTCCCTTATCTACAAAGTGAAACTCATGATACATGTGCAATGATGTGTTACTATTCTAGTAATTTCAACAACACCTTGATCTTCCTTTGTATTTACTTTCTAGTAATCTTTTGTGTTCTCGGAATATTTTCTTCATGAATGTATTTATTTTCTTCATGAATATTTTCTTCCTGATACATGTAGTACTTATGTAACACACATCAGTTAGTCAACAGCAGAAACTAAGGCAAGCTATCATATCATCATTTCATCATAATACTTCCCCGAGAACATTTGAACTGTATGAATTGTCATAGGAATATGATTAGTTGGACCTCTTTTGGTCATGATTAAGATGAACTGAAGTTTGAGAAAAAACTATCATAAATTTTGGTCCTGTTTGTTTATTATATAATCTCTTGCTTTTCCTATGGTTGAGTGAGTTAGAGGTATTGTCCAGTATATATTGTACAATGGCAGCATATTTCCTTATGATGTCTATAAATCATTTCTCATATGAGTTTTATGCAAATAAAAGTTTGAAGCTCTTGCTTACAAACTAGGCAGCATACAAGGTAATCTCCTTGGAAAACCATCAAGTTTTGTCAAGAGAAATTATCCAATTGTGTTTTTTTGGTTCAAGAATGCTAGGTTTTGTCTGGAGCTAGAGGTCCTGTTGTCAGAATAACTTCTTAGGTAATGCTAGGGCTGCTAAACTTTTTTTGCTAAGTTGTGCTTGCTCAATGAGTAGCATCTATTACAAGAAAATAATTTCAAAACATGGAATGTAGATCTTATCATATTTAGTGGGATAATTATAATTATGAAATTGAGTAATTCATAAAACACTTTTGCAATTAGTTAAGAGTTCTAGTAAAAAACATTAATAAGTATCACTAGCATTATCCTCACATATTTGTTAAACTTGACATCTTTTCATTTTAGCATAGTTTGCACAAATTTTCCTACTTCTAAATCTATTTGGTGATTGCAGGATTGTCCAACATACAGGGCCTCTCTATAGCCAGCAACCCAGAATCACCTATTGTTTTTCTCAAACTAGAAATGTCCACAGGTTCCGCAAAAGATGACCTAAAACTCCTTGAAGCCATTGTTGACAGGGTAAGGAATGAATTAGTTGTTTGGTTTATTACAATTACACTTTGGTTGTTCTTCCTGGCACTTACTCTTGTCTCTTCTCTGTTATGAATTTTCCAGGCATTGAAGGAAGATTCTGTGTTTGTAGCAACCTCAAAGAGATCGACAATCGACAAATGTCGTTTGCCCTGTGGGAATCAAATTGTTCGTATCGGCTGCCCATTCAGATTCTGATCTGCTCAAGGCATGTGAATCCTTGAAGAGGGTTTCAGCGGCGGTGCTGATGAATCTATGATCAAATCCTGCACATCAGATTGATCCCTTTTCTTACTGAACTGCATAAGGTTTTTCTCGTCGCGGCAGCTCATCCATCATCCATCAAATACTCTTCAGGTTCGTAGTCGAGGAAGAATGTTAGTGTGAGAGGCCAGTGGATGTTGATAGTTTATGAAAATTTTCTTGGGATTATTTGATTTGCATTTTTGTCATGGTTTTAACAGATTTAATTTTGTTTGTAGTCATAGAATTGATCCCTTCACTGAGGTTGACAATAAGCAGTTCATTAGAACATTTATCAGATTGTATTGATTGGTCCAAGCAAGATTTATAGAATGTCAATTTAATATTTTTATATAAATAAAAAATATTAAAACGATGATATTTTAGATAATCCTGAGTTAAATTAGGTTAACTCATTCAGCCAATAAACTATATCATGGCTCTCATTGAGTTTCATAACCATGACTTGCTAACTACTAACCTAAGTCATTGCTTTCATTGAGAGTAGAATAACCTTGCCTTTTGGAATTTACCTTTTATTTAATTAAATTATTATAAAAGATATATTTACATGAAAGTTATTATTTTAACAAAAAAAAATATATCATAAGCATTGTTTTTAAATAAAAACCGATCATCATTTTTAAAAAAAATAATAATGTTTCAATATTTTATATTTGATTGAAGAAAAAAAATTAATAAATATGATAAAATCATGTTAGAAATCTATCAAAAAACAATAATTAAAGAGCATGATTTAATTTCATATAATATTAATTATCTTTTTATTTTTTATAGCCAAGTTTCTTCTAGATTGAAGCTAATAATGAGACTATCTTTAATAAAAAACATGGAAATAAGTCGGAAATTAATCAAATTATCATAAGAAAAGAGTAATCCATTTTAGTAAACACATAGCATGTTATAATTAGGCAATGTTAATCCCAACCATACTCGCTAGGCCATCAATCATGGTAATTTAGTGGGTGCGCTCACGACTCGGTTAATCCATCCAAAAGCCCAACTTATTTTTTAAAAATAAAAAATAAAAAGGATATTATTTTATTTTTTTATAAAAAAATATTAGAATAATAATATTTTAGATAAACTAGAGTTAAACTAGGTTAACTTGCCTAATAAATAACTTAAGTAAATGACTCACATTGAGTTTAATAACCTTGTTTTCTGAAAATTTTTTATTTATTTATTTAATAAAAAATTGTAAAAAAAAAAGATATTTGCATGAGAGATGAAAAATAAAATTATTGAGGAGAAATATATTTTTAAATCTAAAACTTGTTTTCTTATTAATACATATTTTTATTATTTTGAAAAAAAGTATATTTTTTTTTAATTTTAAGCATATATTTTAAATATAGTCAATCATGAGCTCAAAAGCAAGTTTTTTTTATAAAAAAAAATATGTCTCAATATTTTATATTTGATGGAAGGAAAAAATAATAAATGTAATAATATCATGTTAAAAATCTATATATAAAAAAAAAGCTCTCGAGTTCGAATCAGAAAACGTGCACCCCTTGAAAGAAACTAAGATAGCCGTGGTTTTACTAGCTCACTTGGGCCCACAAATTATACTTTTCGAAGAATAAGGTTTCCTCGCATCCAAAAAATATATAGAGAAAAACTCAAAAACACCTAAATGACTCTTCTTTCATTAAGAAGAACATATTAACATCAAATATGACTTTTTATTTTGAATAATTTGGTCAATTAATTTCTTTCTCTATCCTTTATTGTTTTTCCATAACTAGAACTCTCTTATTTCTCAACCTCATGAACTCAAATATAAACAAAATAAATTTTGGACTACAATGTATAATTATCAAACTAAATGGACTAAAAAATAGATTGAAAAAAAAACATGTGAAAGTATTTTTTTTTCAAAAACGAGTTAAATGAAGAGAGAGAAACTTGCATTTTTTCCCCTGTTTATCAATTTGGTCATTTTCAATTTTTCACAAACAATAAAATCGAGTTTTTTTTATGCAAAATCAAGTGTTAGTTTAATGTTTGGGATTTTTTTTATACCTTGATAATTCCATAAAAAGAAAATGAAAATAAACTATCACGTTTTATTTTTAATTAATGCAATATAAAATAAAGAAATTGAAAGGAAAATTAATTACAAGAGAAAAAAAAACTTGAAGGATAAAATAAAATCCACAATATTTTGTGAGGTTGTGAATGGTAAAATAATTTTTTAAAAATTTTTTTTTGAAAATAAAATTTAAAGACAAAAATATAAACACGAGGTAAAAAAAACTGCATTTTTATCTCACTTTCAATTTTAGTCATTTATTTTTTATAAATAATAAAACTGAATCCTTTTTGTATTGTGTATCAACTCAATCTTAAAAAAAATGACATTGCAATAATATGATAAAAGATATATCAAAAAAAAATCATCAAAAAAATTTTTTAACATGAAATAAAATTAAAAATTAAAAATGATATTATTATTCACGGCGTTTTCACTCACTCATGTATAGTTAAAAAAAGACAAAAAGCGGCTTTTGAAGACAAGATAGAGGCATTTTTTTTATGTAAAAACATAATGATGGGAGCTACATGTTATGCAAAACTATATATGTTTCTATGGAAACTACGAAAAAGTATTATATATATATATATAGAAATTAGTAATGTAAGAATAGAAATTAGTAATTTCATGATATATATATATATATATGATCATATATATATATATATATATATATATATATATATATATGTGTGTGTGTGTGTGTGTGTGTGTGTGTGTGTGAGTGTGTGTGTGTATTTAAACTAAAAATAAATAAACTTGGATCATTCTCTATTTATACCGTAATATTAAACAAAGGTTTAAGTGTCCGTTTAGAAGTGTAGTTAAAGTTACTTTTAAATGTTTTTTTATTTAAAAATGCGTTAAAAGAATTTTTATTTTATTTTTTAAAAATTATTTTTGATATCAATACATGAAAATGATCTAAAAACGCCAAAATTTTTAAAATAATGTTAAAAATAAATAAATAAATAAATAATATTTTTAAAAGCAATGACTAGATGTGCATCTACATACAAAATTAAACACCTTGTTGGAATGTGAAGCTGCCAAAGAAATTGATACACAATACTACAAAACGAAAACTACTCTTTATCAGGTTGCTCTCTCCTCTCTCTCTTGAATCGTCCACGCCATCTTCTCTTTTTTTCAGGGCAAAACCCTAATTTTATTTGCATTGTTTTACATCCGCAAGATTATTTTCTTCAAACAAGGACAATATCTTTGTAAAACATATAGCACAAAATTTATATTTGATAGCTATTTTTCGTTTATTTTTGTTAAGAATATATATATATATATATATATATATATATATATATATATATATATATATATATATATATATATATCAAGAAAAGAGAAAGCATACATGAGCATCAATGAAAACTTAACGTGCTCGTTACTGAAAACTAAAAGATCTTGGAACATGAACATGTATGAACAGCAAATTTAACATGAGTTTATATATATATATATATATATATATATATATATATATATATATATATTAAGTTTCTTTCTCACATTTCTTCAATTCTTCAAGGGTGTGCTTTGTTAGGTTCCAAGTCAATTTTCATAAGTATCTTCATTATATTTGCTTTTTTTTAAAAGATATCCTTGAATGGAAGACCTAAAATGAGGTGGGTAGGTCTTGTTTATTATTGTGCTTTTGGAAGTTTTCTGAATTTTTTGTCAAACTTTTAAAAAAAAA
This sequence comes from Salix viminalis, assembly GCA_029228465.1. Classification (NCBI taxonomy): domain Eukaryota; kingdom Viridiplantae; phylum Streptophyta; class Magnoliopsida; order Malpighiales; family Salicaceae; genus Salix; species Salix viminalis. Next base: position 9,506,838 of record CM055440.1, on the reverse strand, counting down.
GTATTTTTTAATTATTTAATGTGTTGATATAAAAATAATTAATCTTATCTTATATATAACTACAAGCTTTCTAGTTGGCTAAAATAAAAACCTCAGGTGGGTAACTAATTTTGTTTTCAATATTTATTTATTTTTCATAATAACAACAACCACAACCACAACCACAACATTATTTTAAATATCTCTTTGAAATAAACAAACAAAGTCAATAGGGAAGTCTTTTTTTATTTCTCTACAGGAATTCATGGATAATTATTTAAAATTAAAAGATAATAAGTACGATTAAAGAATAATGATGGATACTAAGAGGTTTGGTATCACTAAGACAACCTCACGTTTCTACTCCTTACCTACCACCGTTCGTCATTGACTGACCTAACCACAACTTCAATTTTTTTATATTTTCTTTCTAAAATAATTTAGTTTTAATGAAACGTTTACTATTCGATCGAGGGAAAATAGTATTTTTTCCCCCTATTTATTACTTGTACTTACAAAGATCAAATAACCTAGTTAGTTCTATTATGATGACGTGACAATTTCATATTAATATTATTATTTTTTTCTTAAAGTGCTTGTAGTTTATGAACGAGCTGATTTGCCCGTTTCGCTGGGTTTTTTTATCTACGTAGAAAATTAACTGATTTTATAAATATTTTATTTTGTAATTTTAATATTTAATTAGTATAATTGTAATTGATAAAATTCGTTAAAAGTGGTTTTTTTCAACCAAAATATGATTGAATATTGTTATTGCTAAAAACTTTTTGATAAAATTTGTTAGAAAATTTGCTAAGAAGGTGAAATGATTCATTAGAAATTTGTTGTCACGGATACTCTGGTTTTAAAAAAAATCCGGTTAAAAAAGAACAACTGACTTGGACAGTAAAAAATAAAAAATACATGTGAAAAAAAGGTCACCGTTTCTTAAAAGGAAAAAAAAGAGTCTAAAATATAATTTTAAATTCAAAGCCAAATTTTTTTTTATAAGACTTATTCATCATATTATTATATTAAATATATTTAAGAATACCGATATTATTTTTTTTTGCAAGAAATCGTAGGTTATTTTTTTTCTCTTTATATATTTTAGGCGATAATATTAAATAAATATTAAACACATATGCTTAGTCTCACATACTATATAGTGTGATCGAAATGGGAAGTGATTTTTATAGTTTTTTAATTGTAGATAACCTAAATAAATTTGTAAAAAAAAAAATGAGTTGCCTGTTTTTCCCAGTAATATTAGATATGACACATTATAAATATAAATATTGCATTTTTTTAAAAAAAGAACTATAAAATTTTTATGTGCTATAATAATTTATTTTCCGTCTAAAAAGAACAGTGTAGTCAAAACGGAAAGTACCTTGTATATTTTTTAATTGTAGATAATGTGGGCAAATTTGTTTACCTTTTGTTTTTTTGAGTTATATTTTTTCCCGGTAAATATTAGATCTTAAATATTAAAAATACAATTTTTTTCTTAAGAAATAAACTTGAACAAAAGAGCACAAAATTAAAATTCACAGCAATTTTTTTATAAGATTTATTCATCATATTATTATATTAAATGTATTTAATAATGCTGATATAATTTTTTTTCCTGCAAAAAATCCGAGGTCATTTTTTTTCTCCTTATATATTTTTAGACGATAATATGCAATAAATATTAAAACATATAATAATGACTTGTTTGTCATTTCAAATGAACAGTGTAATCAAGACAAAAGTGACTTGTATCATTTTTTAATTGTAGATAATCTAGGTAAATTTATCTATTTTTTGTTCTTGAGTTGTCTTTTATCCCCAGTAATATTAGATACAAAATGACTATTATTATTATTGCAAAAACAATAAAAATTATCAAATTATCCCTGAAAAAAAAATACTCAAAAACATTAACAAAAGAGTAAGCAAGAAAAAGAATATATTATTATTATTATTATTATTATTATTATTATTATTATTATTATTATTATTATTATTATTATTATTATTATTGTGTTAATGATAAATAAAGAATAGAAATAAATAAAAGAAAAAAAAATCATACTAATTTTGTTTAAAAAAAACATAATTATCAGGGGGGAAAATTCATCTAACTTGAAAATAATAACAATAAAACCAATAAAAAAATAAATGAAAGAGCGCATAAAAAATTATAATAGATGATAAAACAAAACAAAAAATTATTAGCTGGAAAAATCATTTAATTTGAAAATTTCAAAAATATATGTTCTAAGTTGCGGGCTGAGTAAACAATTTTTATAGGATTTGCTGGATGCAAATAAAAATATATTTTTTATTTATGCAAAATTTAATATAATAAAATAGCTCAACACCCCCTAGTATAACAATAGCAAAATAAAAATTTGAAAATCTAAAATTATCATTGCACGGAGGATAATTTTAGTCATGGTACGCGTAAACTATCATCGATACCCTAGTTTTAAAAAATAATAAGAATAAAAATAATAAAAAAAAGAGAAAGCAACTTTTACAAACAGATATTTTTAAAATCAGCATTGTAGAAGGAAAAAACAAAAATATGGTAGTTTAAAAAAATAAGAATAATAAGAATAAGAAAAAGAATTATAATAAAAAGAAAAAGGAAAGCAATGCTTTCCCAAAAAACAAAACAAAATAATAAAAAGAAAAAGAATTATAATAAAAAGAAAAAGGAAAGCAATTGTTCCCAAAAAACAAAACAAAACGTATTTCAGAAGAGAAGAGAAGAAGAAGGGAAAAAAAAAAGCAATTGTTCCCAAAAAACAAAACAAAACGTATTTCAGAAGAGAAGAGAAGAAGAAGGAAAAAAAAAACTAAATTTGTTGGCTGAGGGGTTCGAACCCCTGCGCGGTGGATTTCCAGAGCGCAAGCGAGCGCTCAGCCACAAGCATTTTTCTTAGTCTTCTCCACCATAAATGTTATAAAAGGCATCTCTGTACAAAAAAAAAAAAAAACAGATGCACATACGCACGCAGAGCAAAAGAGAAAAATGATCAGTCCACAGTGCACATGAGTGTGCGTGCACAGTGGACTGGCCGAGCTGTTTTAGCTATATAGTAATGTTTTTACTTGAATACTTATATTAATTTCTTTATTTAAATACTTGTACTTGTAAAAGTTTTCATCTATTAATTAGGAGTTCATTTATGATATGGTAGTTATCTCTTTGTGAGTTGATTTAGATTCTAGAAATTGATAAAGATAAATGGTTTATAAAGATATAAAGATAACTATAAAGATATATTATTATTTCTCTTTGTACTACATTTATTTAATGCTCTTTTAGAGTAAATGATTGATCTATTATTATATAATTAGGCAATATCCTTTTATTATGTTTTTCTATAATATATCTTTGTATAATATTCAATCATAATAAAAAGAATTATAAAATAAAAACAAAAATAATAATAGAGACAATACCATCAATAAATTACAATAAGATTTATCGACGACATGTTACCTTATTACTCCTTTTAGATTCGCCACATTAAGCAAGCAAAATTATTTATTTATTTATTTTATCCATTTTTTTAAAAAAAAAAATTGGCATTTTTATGTACTATATATCGTTTTTTTTTGTGTTAACTTGATTTATATCTTCTTTTTTTTCTATAGAATTTTGTTATATGAAAGTATGATTTGTATATATTAGGGTTTGTTTAAGATTTTTTAAAAAAATATTTGTATGTCATTTGATGAAATTGAGTTTAATTTTTTAACATAAGTGTTTTATAATAAAATAAATAGTAGCTTGTTTACTAGCTTAGCTCCGTATTTTTTTCATTTTTATTATTAGATGGAATATTCGTTAAATTTATAGGAATTTAGAATTTTGGAGAAAAGTTATAATCAGTTAAGATTACTATTAGAATAAATTAAATAAATTTGAGTTGAACTAATGATAACTAATTAGTTAAGTATCAATAATTTGTTTAGTTTATATTATTAATTAATACATGTTATTATCAATATTTTATATAGATTTCAAATAAGTAATGGATGATCGTTCTTAGATATATTGAGTTTTACCTTAAGGGTTGCAAAAGAGGAATTATTATAATGGGTTTGAGGGTTTTTATTAATTATGAACTATATAATCCAAAAAATATTAGTGGAGATGATATTAGATGTTCATGTAAGATGTGTAAAAATAAAAAATAAATTGTTTTTATCTAGATATTATTATGATGCATCTTCTACAAAAAGATTTCATAAAAAAAAATACTTTTGTTTGTTTGCATATAGAGAACCATGTGTTGCATATGAGACCATGATAGAAATGATGGTTCGGTCAACATCTAGTTATAAAAATATGCATGGAGTTGTAGATGATAATAGGAGTATGGTTATGGATGCAATAAAAATGAATCGGGATGATGCAAATGGTTGTTCAATTATAGATGAAGAACCAAATGTGAATGCAACCAAGTTTTTTTAATTGTTTGAAAGATTATGACAAACCATTATATGATAGATTCATAAATCACATTAAATTATTGGTTGTTGCATAAGTTTTCCATTATCTAGTTAAATCATAAGCTGAATGAGGTTGATTATGATAAAATCATTGAATAGTTGAAAACCATTTTACCTTAAGGGATTATGCTTAAAGAGTTTAAATGTTCAAATTTTATTTTCTTGTTATCTTAATCAACAATTAATCTTTACCAAATAGGTTGTGTGGTTTTTGGTATGGGATGTAAAAAAATCAAAGAAATACACAAGAGTTCTTATAGGCTGGGATGACATGATCACATGAAATGATTTTAGACCTTCACACGTCTTAGAGGTGATCTAGAAAGCTTAAATCCATATTGACATATTATATTAATTTTTTACATCTAAAAATGTCCTTAAGCTATAAAGTAATATCAGTTTAGGTTTTTGAAAAATCACAAACTCTTATTTTTTTTAAAATTTCAACAATGGAGTAATTTTGGATTTTATTTTCTTATTAAAATATTTTGAGCAATTTTGGATAATTATTCTTAATGTATCTTTTAAATGAAAATTATAATTCTATTAGTTTAATAAAATAAATTTAAGGAAAAACATATTGAAAACCAATACAAGAGATTTATAAAACTATGCAGAGATAAATAAAGTTATTTACAATGTTGAATATTGAAAACTTACTTTGAAATAATTGAATAAATTCTTGTGGATCTTATCCCAAGACTTGAATCCATGAAATCCACTACAAGAACTAAAAAAAACTCACTAACCACTATTATTAGTGTTTGTTTGGGTAGTGTAGTCGTAATTGCTTTTTGAAAATACTTTTTGTTTAGAAATGAATCAAAATAATATTTTTTATATCAGCATATCAAAATTATCTAAAAAATACAAAAAATATTAATTTAATTTTTATTTTTTTTTTCAAAATACACATTAGAAAAGCTCTCCCAAACACCATATTATTATAATTTCCAACACCAAAACCATCGCTATAAATCCATATTCATCTCCAGTCCTACCTTTAAGCCATCCTAACCGGATCAAACTCTCTCTCGCTCTTCTTCATCTAGAGATTCATTGAGTCAGAAAGTAAAAGGCTTTCGCCGTCGAGCTCTCTGTTTTTTTCCTTTTCTTGTTGCAAACATGTCTCTCGTAACTGATCTCATCAACTTGGACCTCTCTGATACCACTGACAAGATCATTGCAGAATACATATGGTATCGATCATTTCCGCTTTCACCCACTACAGTCTTTCTTGCTATTTTTCTTTCCTTTTCTTTTTGCTGTCAATGGTGTTATACTGTTACTTCTAAGTTCTCTGTTTCCCCCTGTTTATGGTCTATTATTTTCCTTTTTCCTCCCTTTTTGGGATTGCTGAAGGTTTTTCAGTTGAGGGGTGTTCTTGTTATTGCTTCATTTCTTCTTTTTCATATTTAATCCAAAGATTTTTGCTCTTTCTCTTGTTACGATTTTCATTGATGGGTAACTTAGTTGTTCTGTAAATGGTGTTATCTCTCAGTCCTCTATTTATACCCTGTTTAAGTGTTTATGATTCCATCTCAGATCATCATTTTGCTCCTTTTTTTTTGGATTCTTTCAAGTTCTATCATTGACGATCTATCTCGCTTCTTTTTCTCAATATTTTTCAAAGTCTTGATCTTGACTGGTCACTTGTGTTGCAGGATCGGTGGTTCTGGTATGGACCTTAGAAGCAAAGCCAGGGTAATCGATATTTTACCCTGTTCATGTTTCTATTATGATCTTTTTAACTCTTGTTTCCTGAAAGTTTGTTGATTTACATGAAACAGACGCTCGATGGAGTGGTGAGTGATCCTAAGAAGCTTCCGAAGTGGAACTACGACGGTTCAAGCACTGGACAAGCTCCTGGAGAAGACAGTGAAGTCATCTTATAGTTCTCTCTCGCTCTCTGTCTCCCCTAATCGTGTGTGTGTTTTAATGGCGCTTATCATTTTTTGTGCATGGGATTTACTTTTGTTTTTGTATCATGAAAATAGCCCGCAGGCAATATTCAAGGATCCATTTAGAAGGGGCAACAACATCCTAGTAAGTCCCTTCCACTTGTCAAATGAAATCTGTTTGATTCATTCATTGATGTGTTTTTTACAGAATTTAATTTTTTGTTTGTTTATTACAAATCTATAGGTGATGTGTGATGCTTACACCCCAGCTGGAGAGCCAATTCCAACTAACAAGAGACACAATGCAGCAAAAATCTTCAGCCATCCTGATGTTGTTGCTGAGGTGCCCTGGTACGTATTTTCTTAGAAATCTTCTTCAAATCTTCTCAATTTCATCATAACTTGTGAATATTCTCTTTTTTCCCTCAAAAGATTTAGGGGATTCTATCATAATTCTTTTGAAATGCTTCAATATAAATATGCAGGTATGGTATAGAGCAAGAATACACCTTGTTGCAGAAGGATCTAAAATGGCCACTTGGGTGGCCTGTAGGTGGTTATCCTGGTCCTCAGGTTTTAATCTCTCTCTCTCACACTCTCTTTGTAGTATTTTTGAGCTCCCAATCTTTACTAAAAAACTTCAATTCCCATTTTTTTAGCAGCAAATTGAATTGTTTGTTTGTCAAAACAGGGCCCTTACTATTGCGGTGCTGGTGCTGATAAGGCTTTTGGCCGTGATATTGTTGACTCTCATTATAAGGCATGTCTTTATGCTGGGATAAACATTTCTGGCATCAATGGAGAAGTGATGCCTGGCCAGGTACTTGGCTTCTTCTTCTTCTTCTTTTTTTTTTTTGGGTGGGGGTGGGGTGGGGATTCTGCAAGCTATGAAGGGTTTATTGTGCCATGCCATGATCTATTGTTTGAAGACCTTGACGTTCTGTGACTTTGACAGTGGGAATTCCAAGTTGGCCCTTCTGTTGGCATCTCGGCTGGAGATGAGTTGTGGGTTGCCCGTTACATTCTTGAGGTGCTTTGAGCTTGTTGTATAATCTTTCTTTTCGATAATTTAATCTTTCTTGTTAATGTTAAGTAAATATGAGTTTTTCGAAACAAAGTATGTGAATTCTTATGCTTGCTGTGGTTTTTATGACAACAGAGGATCACTGAAATTGCTGGAGTGGTTGTTTCCTTCGACCCAAAACCTATTGCGGTTAGATTTTGATATCTGAAACTAATTCTTTTATGATGCAAAAGTAGAGGATCAAACATCTTGTTTATGAAGCATTTGCACTGTTCTTAACTCTGTTGAGTGCCTTGTTTTTGCCAGGGTGACTGGAATGGAGCTGGTGCTCACACAAACTACAGGTAACAATATATGATTTCTGCATGGAGATGATTTTTTCTTTTTTACGCATTTCAGATTGAGCATCAGATAAGAGATTGTGATGTTTGTTTCAGCACCAAGTCCATGAGAAATGATGGAGGTTTTGAAGTTATCAAGAAGGCCATCGGAAAACTTCAACTGCGGCACAAGGAACACATCGCCGCTTACGGAGAAGGCAATGAGCGCCGCCTGACTGGCCGCCATGAAACAGCTGACATCAACACCTTCACCTGGGTAAGAAATTTTCTATTTGCAGCCATCATCTTTCAAAACTCAGAAATATCAGTTTCAGCTGTTAAAATACAGCAGATCAGCTAGCTATTTTCATAATCATGGCGTCACCTTCGTTTTTCCAGGGTGTGGCGAATCGCGGCGCCTCAGTTAGAGTTGGCAGGGATACAGAGAAGGAAGGGAAAGGTTACTTCGAGGATAGAAGGCCTGCTTCCAACATGGATCCTTACATTGTGACCTCCATGATCGCAGAGACAACCATTCTCTGCAAACCATAAGCGATCACCACGCATCTTGATCGTTGGTTGATTATTGTGATTGTGTGCTGTTGTTGTTTTTCCTCGATATGTTGATAGAACTGGTGTTGGTGCAAGAATTGCCTCCTCATTTTCCCTGCAATTTAATGAAAATAACAATGGCGAGCATAGTGTTGGAGATGATGAGTGCAATGAAATAACAATTGATCTTCCGTTTCCTGAATTTAGTCTTGTTTTGTCTTTGCAAATAACAAGGAATCAAGCCCTGCTGCTCCCATCTTTTGCTTACTGTTGGAAGACATCAGGAATTCATTCTAACTACTATCGTTAATTTCGTTTTGTTTTGACCGAAATGTTTTATCTCAGCTAAAAAACAAGATAAAATAGTATATTTTTTACTTTGTTTAAAATTTTGGTCCGTTCCGGAAATTTTATCCAAATTTTGGCCGCAACATTTCATGTTTTGTTTCTGGTCAAATAGTGTTTTTTTTAAATAATAAATAATTTTACAATATCAATCATATCTCTTTAATTTCACAGTTGAATTGAGATAAAATTTTTAAGAAAAGTTTCTTGAAATATTTATATATATCATGTTAAAATTTCAGAGCAATAAGAGAATGTATGACTTGCGATATTGATAATGATATTTTTATAATATTATATATATTTGTAATTTTGTTCAGAAAAATCATTTTATTGTATCTTTTTTTATATTAAATTATACAATTCTAAATAAAAAAATTTAATTAATAGATTTAATTTTATATATATATATATATATATATATATATATATATATATATATATATATATATATATATACATAAACAATACAGCCTTGAAACGTCACACCGAAACATTTCAAAACTGAAACATTCTATTCCAATTGAAAAAACAAAATATCAATCGAAGCGGAATTGATAATCATTCTCTATTTATTTTTTTTATGAACCCTTTTTCTATTTTTAAAGTAAACATTAACTAAATATGATCAGCATATAATGCGTGATTAAAATGTGAACTGAGCAAGTATCTTACCCTATGGATAAAAAAAAAAAGAAAATCCCATTCAATTTCTACGTAAATTATCTTCAAAATTTATAGAAGGGAGAGCTGTGAGCTAGGTTCAGTGCCCCAGTTGTCGTTTGCTCATAAACGTGGAGACTGTTTTTTTGTCCATTACATCGTCAGCTACATCACAAGATAAGCTCTCATTTCAAGAAAATCCATCATGAACAAATGCAATCCTTTTGATCAGAAAAAAAAAATAGTTTATGCATTCATGGTCTTGACTCTTGACCATGACCTTAATTAATTGGAGTTATGAGGAAAATATATGTGATTTAGCAAATTAATATATTTTTATATAGATGGAGCTCTTTTCAAATTCGACGGTTTTCTATTTAACCAAGGGCCTATTTGTTTCAGCGGTATATTCGTTGTTTGTTCAAAATTTAATGTTTTTTTTTAAATGAAAATTTTTTGGTGTTTTTAAATTATTTTGATGTGCTGATTCAAAAATAATTTTTAAAAAATTAAAAAAATATATTATTTTGATGTATTTCTAAATAAAAAGCACTTTAAAGAAACAACCGCAACCGCCCTCTCAAACATGCCTTAAATCTACCTCCTTTTATATTTCAAACTTAACCAAAACTCTTTCTTTTGTACACTATGCATGATCTATAGAGTCGAGCCTCCCTTAGCGAGACTTAACGACGGTTTGTAAGTGTGATTGAGATTATTTTTAAAAATAATTTTTATTTATAAATAAATCAAAATGATATTTTAAATAAAAAATTACTTTTTGATATCAGCACAAGAAAATATTCTAAGAACACCAAAAAAGTTTATTTTAAAATAAAAAAAATAAAAAAAATTTTAATTTTAATTTTTTTCAAAAATATTTTGCTATGTAAATTTAGTGGTTCATTATCCAATTTATATAATTAAAATTGACTTGCATTATCTAATTTTCAGGTTTGATGGATTTATGTATCAAACCTGATATATTGTTTTTTAAAAAATTATGTCATGTTTTTATCAGTAATTCTAGTTGTTTTTAGACTCATTAAATTAATTAATTTATATTGTATCGGCTATTAAATGATGATTTAATTAGAAATTCGAGCTAGGTATAGAAACAAGTTAACAAAATTTTAAGATCATGCTATTTGATTGTATCTAATAAAATTTGCATGGTATATATAATCTAGTGTTGGGATTCGAAGAGGAAAAAAATAACAACAATATTCGTGCACAAAACTAGACAGTTTACAATTAAAATTATGGAGTGTTAAGGAATTATCTCACCTAACAGATTAAGATTTTAGGTGAGGTCCCAGAATATGATTTATATTATTCTCTAACACCTCTCTCAAGTGAAAGCTTTTTGGGCTTGAAACTTGAACATACTCACATTACCTTGTGCTTGATTTTTATCAAATAGGACGGGAGTGGTGAGATTCGAACTCGTAACTATTGGGTTAATAAAGTTCTGATACCTGTTAAGGAACCATCTCACCTAAAAATTTAAATTTTTAAATGAGATTCTAAAATATAATTTATATTATTGTGTAACATAGAGAAAACGAGAGAATGGTTGAATAGAGGAGTAGAAGTATCGTTTCAAAAAATAGTTGAGGTTTATTTTTTATTACAAATATATTTTTTTAATTTTTAAAGATTATTTTTTATATTAATATATTAAAATGATTTAAAACACAAAAATAATATAATTTAAAAACAAAAAAAATAAAAAATTTAAAAACGCATTACGAAACGGTCACTTGACATAAATATATGGGAACACGTGCGAAGGCACGTGGAGACTAACAGCTCTCCAATCAAGAAGTAAGGATATCTTTCTTCCTCTGCAACATTATTTTTTTATTATTTTGTTTTCTGTTCTCACCCACCGCCGATTGAAAAGGTAGGTAAGGGACATCGATGCCGTACTGCTTCGGCCATCGCACCCACCCAGCCACCTACCCCCCTCCTACAGAAACACGTGTCTTCATTATACCTTCGAGAATTCTTATCTTATCTTCTTTTTTTTTTAAGAAAAAAAAAAACAAATCATATTATTATTTTTTTAAATTTACTCTTGATATTATCTAATAAAAAACTCTAAGATGCTAAAAATTAGTTTTAAAAAATAAAATGAAATGAAAAGCATGGTTAGATTTGCAAAGACAAATAATTTTTTAGAGCTTTGTTTTTATGATTGAAAAATATTTTTTGAAAAAATCAGAAAAAAAAATTGCCTTACATTTATTCTTTAGATTTTTGTTATATGTTAATATAAAAAAATATTTTTTTCAAAATGATTAGTACATCGCCATGCACTAATGCTATTGTTAGAGCTTTTTTTTACCTTGCTTCAAATTATCTTGACTTCAATCAATTTTATTTTGCTTTTTAACAAAAATAGCAAACAAAAACATTTTCCTTTTTTTGTTCTGTTTTTTTTTAAATGTTTTATTTTCTCTAATAGCCTATTATCTAACAAAAACTAAAAAGAAAAGTAATCAATGACTTGAATCTTAGGTGGGTCAAAGTCAAAAATTCACCATCATTTTCCTTTACCTTTTTTTCCCCCCACAATCTTCTTTGGGTTCCACATTAGATGACAATAGGAAACTAAATTAGCTAATATTAAAATATTCTGCACGCAAGAGGTGGTGACTTTGCTTTGAAAACTAGTGCCTTTTTCACTTAAAAAATCATTAAATTTATTGTTATTGTATATTTTTGAGGTTTGTAGTGAATCGGTCAGTTATACATTATTTTAATTTTGTTCATGTAAATATATTTAATTTTAATTAAAAATTATGTATTTATAATATTCATCAAATATCTAATAAATAAATATAATATGTGATTAATGAATTAATAGTATTTTATATCTTGAATTACAGTATATTTCTGATCTCTCATAGGTTTTTTTATATATAAAATCTAGAGTCAAGAAAACTATATGGTAGGAAAAGGTTACATTTATCAATTTCTTGAAAATTCTTAAACTATATTCATGGCTTTGTTGTGCTTGTTTTAGAAAAACATTTCTCGTCCATGGTCAAATAAGTTTTCGTTAATATAGATTTTAAGGAAATGGAAGAACATATTCTTTTTTTATTTATTGGTTACAACTTAAAAAATATAATTAATTTAATAAAAAAATGGAAACGAACTTTAATGTGCTTTGCAGCAGAAAAGGGAATCTGATAAATCATTATGATTCATGATTCCATACGTGAATTGAGGATCATGTCCCTAACCCTAATGCGACCATGACGAAGAAACCAAGTCGATTCTCCTTTTCGAACAACCCCTTCTTCCTGCCCACCACGTAAGAAAGCAACACATCTTTCCAAGTGGGATTTTATTAATCATTATAAACTCCGATTATAAAAGAGAGTCATCGACTTTAGATGTTATCAAAATATGTAAATATAAGATTATAAAAATATTGAGATCTATCTTGCAAGTATTAAGTTTGAATTAAAATGTTTTTTATCTTGTAAAAACATGAAATAATTGGAGTTTTATTTATTTTATCCTGGGCTAGCAAGAAATACGACATACTCATCTTATAAAAAACCTGAAAATAAATCAAATATTTTACTCATTTTATCTGGATTCACAAAAAAAATCTAAAACAAATAAGATTTCAACGTATAAAAAAAAAGACTTAGATGAATATTTATCTACGAGTGCGACGAGATGAGCTACGAGTGCTATCTAACTTCGTGGAAGGTGAAGAAGACAAAGCATTATTGTAATTGCATCACCACTCACTATCTTGTGTCCATGCTTTATTTGATATTGACTTTCCACTATGTCTTAAATTTTTATTTATTTTTTATTTTAATATACTGATGAAGTTAAAAAAATAAACAAAAAAAGTATTTTAAAAATTAACTTGGACCCATCCCATGATGTTTGTAATGAAAGTATAAATTAATTAAGTTGTGTTGTGACCATGCATCGATCGATGCTCATCTTACTTTGGTAAATGAAACAATCACTACTTTTCACATAAATAAAGAAAGAAAGAGAGGGCTCACATCACGTAGTGCATCGTTATGTGGAAGCCATGAGAGAAAATGGGTGTCCTTTTGGAACTCTCACATATATTAAAACAAGTATACGAGTTGAGATTATTTTTAAAAATATTTTTTATTTTTTAAAAATTATTTTTGATATTAATATATAAAAATAATCTAGAAATATTTAATATTAAAATTATTTAGGAGTATGATTGAAGTTGTTTTTTTAATATTTTTTATTTAAAAATACATTAAAATTATATTTTATTATTAATTTTAAAAATTATTTTTGATATTAACACGTGAAAATGATCTAAAAACACTAAACATATTTTAAAAAAAGTAAAAACATTTTTAAAAAGTAAAATCAAAATAATATTTGATCCAAGAAAATTCCCTTAAGAGGGAGTTTCAATCCGATATATCTGGGTTATATAATAGGAATAATCTTGTTTATTTTAAAATCCCATCTTATTTTTCTCAAAACGTAGACCTTAAAATAGAAAAATAAAAATATTGTTTTTTTTTTTTTACAATGAGAGTTTCACTTCTAAATTCCATCCTCTTTTTTTTTACCTAGGATCCCCGAACATAATTCCAGGACTTAAAAGTAAAAATTAGGGACATAAATTGAATTATATTTCGAAATTTAATAATTAGTAGTTAGGATAGATACATATAACACTTACTAAACAATTCTCACCTAACTTTATTTTATCATTAACCTTTTCTATTTTAAACAGTTTATTATTATTATTATTATTATTATTATTATTATTATTATTATTATTATTATTATTATTATTATTATTATTATTATATATGACATGAGTATAAATTAACGATCCATATATAAATAAATAAAAATATAAATTATTTTTGTTTATAAATCCTGCCTTTCTTAACATTATCATGGAGTAACATTAATGAATGATAATAAAAAAAAATATAATCTATCAAAATTAAACAAATATTTAATTTGTTCACAAAGTTATTACTTGATGAATTTTTATATAATTTACTTGTTTTACATTTTAATATTTAACGTTTGGTTGGTTTGTTTTGAGTTTTTTTAATTTGTTCATAAATTTCTTACTTGATGAATTTTTATATAATTTTTTTTTACGTTTTATAATTTAATGTTTTTACTGGTTTGTTTTGAGTATTTTTAAAGTTTTGATAGTTAAAATAAATTACCAATGTAGTATTATTATACATGATAAAAGTGATTTTTTTACGTAACTTATTTTATGTTATTTGAAATTTTAAATGGTTTGCATGTAAAATATAATAATAAAATACGAAATTAGCCGATGCCTTAGGATTTATTTAAAACTACCCTATTTTTTAGAACTCATTATTATTATTATTTTTGAAAGATTTATCGTTATTGGTTTTTCTATAAAGATAAAATTGAATTTACTTATTGAAATTACTATATTATTATGGATATAATAGTCAATTCAAAAGTTTTTAAGGAGTTATTGCGTTTATATATCTACTTGGGTTTTTTTTTCATTCGCTTCGTACTTGTGTTATTTTACTATTAAATAATGTTTTTTAATGTATTATTTATAAGTAAGTATTTTATTTAATTTTTTAAAATTGAAACGTTCTGCTTCTTAATTTTGAATGGCTTTATATAAATCTTGATAATTTATAATAATATTAATTTATTGACTGTTAAAATAAATTAATAAATTTTGATTGATTGAAACAAAAACTATAAACATAAAATAGTTAGCAATAAGTGGAGATATATGTGTATATGCATGATTGTTTATAATTAAATATTTTTAAAATAATTATTATTACCTATATTGTTAGGAATTGAATATATTTATTATATAATAAATTGTATTAAAAGGATTTCATGTCATTCTTACAAAAATAGAAAATATGAAAAGATAAAAAAGTGTTTCATTTTTTATTATAATATTTATTTATATTGTTGTACTAATAGTTAGGAGGACCCCAAAAATTCTTTACTTGGACTCGACTAATTCAATCTAAGATGTTTATTTAATGAATACGAATTTAGAGCCGGGTTTTTTTTTAGTTTCTTTCTTCCCGACGCCAAAGCCTTCGAAAAGTGATTTAAGTTCATATTATGTTATTTAGGATTTATATGGATAATAAATAGAAAATTAATTAAAACACAAGCTTATATTTTTTTTAGATTTCAATAATTTCTTAATCATGTTTTTTCTTCTTTAAAAGATATACTATAATATTAATTAATATTATGTTTATGGCACCTAATATCACAATGACATTTAAAAGGTGAAAATAAAAATGAATAAGGAGTCGCCACTTAGTTTATATTAACTACAAATTCTAATTGGTTTTTAAAGAGCATTTATTAATGAGTTGGTTATACTAAATGAAAAACACATCACCCTAAAATATATTATCTATGATAAGTTGTATTGTGTTTGCATCTAACGATAAAATTACCAACTGTGTTTTCACTCAAATTGACCTAAATTGGCATAAACATGTTTTGTAAAGATTATTAGTCCTATGAAAGTGATTTGAGACCTAGGCTTAACTAGAAAACCAAATGCTTACTTTTAAAACACAAGTGTTGGGCTTGGGAGGAGGACATGTGATAAATTGGACTTCAAATCCATTTCTAGACCTAAAAGTCACCATTCATACTTTTTGTATTATGGTATAAGTTGATTTTTTTGCTCGAAAAATATATTAAATATTTTTTAAAAAATAATTATTTTTAACATTAGTATATCAAAATTATCTAAAAATATAAAAATATATTTATTTATAAAATACTATAAAAAATAGAGAAGGGAAGTTCCATGTGTATCGGTTGGAGGATAGGCTGCGGTAATGCTTTTTTATGGTCTGGGCTTTTAGCTCTTCACTTCTTTCATTGGTTTTCCTTGACCCCTAACTTGCCCACCTCCACAACATCAAGTCCTGCTCTCCGTTTTGACTCCCATTTAAAAAGAAGAATAAATAAAATAAATAAATTGGGGAGAAAAACAATAATCAGATTAATAAAAGAAATACAGAATTTTAAAAGAGGAGGTCAAGAGGTTAGGATAAAATAAAAGGAAAAGGATAATGAGAAAGAGTTTTACACAAAAAAAATCTGATTGATATTATGAAACAGTTTTTTAAAAAGTATTTAGTTTTTGAAATAATATTTTTTTTAAATTTTTTTTTAATATTAATATACTCAAATGATATAAAAACATGAATATAATTTATTTATTTTAAAAATAGTTTTTAAATATAAAAATAAACAAACTAAAAAAGACACCCAAATTCTAAGCCTATCACTAGAAGATCATCAAAACTAGAAGATAAATTCTATCTATGAGTTGAAAAGTTCTTTTTTATTCCTTTTGTCATTTGTAATTTTTTTTTTATGATGTCACTATGTTAATTTTTTCATATGAACTAGAATGTTATTCATCATGACTAAGTAGAATTGGAGATATATATATATATATATATATATATATATATATATATATATATATATATATATATATATATATATATATATTATTGGGGGAAAAAAGGCAGAAATCATCTTATTTTCTTAAATAAAAAAGTTTATTAGTTATTTCTCATATATGTGGTTTATTATTTGAGATTTAACATGGTATATATTGCAACCACACTTATATGAAATTAATCCAAAGGGTTTGGTTAAATTGTTTAGGTGTGTGATTAAGGTTATTTTTTAAATTATTTTTCGTTTAGAAAAGTATTAAAATGTTTTTTTTATTTTTAAAAAATTATTTTTGACATCAGCACATGAAAATGATTTAAAAACACTAAAAAACAATTAATTTAAAATAAATAAAAAATCATTTTTAAAAGAAATACAGTGTCAAAGAGCATTATTTTGACCAAAATCATATGTTGACTATTCAATATTCAGCCTTAACCGTTGAGTAAAAAATAAAATAAAATAATGAACTAATAAAATATTCAGATCTTTCATTTTTTTATGGTTTTAATTTGGGTAGTTGGATCCTTATACTGTTGTCCGCTAGGCGGTATGTGTGTTTCTCTATCTATAGTCAATTCAATTTTGAGTTAATTTTTGACTTCTTAAGAGGTGGGAAACTTGTGTGTCAATTTTCTATTGGTTCTGTTCTTTTTAAAAAAATATATGATTTATAAACTAATGAAAATATTGGCATTTCTTTTCTAGTTTAGCTAGAAATTATTGTTTTTGATTTTTTTATTATATTTGAAATATTTTACTTTGTTTTGGAAGGAGAAAATAAAAAAAAGTATTATTATCTTTATTTTAAAAAAAAATTAATCAACTTTTCCTCTCTCTTTTTCTCTCTCTAAAATTGAAATCAATAACAAGCTGACACGTGTTAGTATAACTTAGAAGAATGGTATTTTCTTGAACCCTTTTGGATTGAGATCTTCTATTAAAAATAGCATGGTAAGTCATAATTAATTTAATTTGTGCCTCTGAATATATTAAATTTCGAAAGCAAAGAGTCATCATGTGCGTCTGAATATTTGATTGCCGGCTATTTTGTCAGTGCATTTCATTTTTTTTTTCTTTTTATGTTCAAATCTTGAAATTAATATTCAAGAAAATCATATATAATTTTTTAAACACACCAAACCAAAGCAATACTAATTTAAAATCAAAGATAACCTTCAAATGAAAAAATAAAAAAATAAAAGAATTTTCCATCCTCTCTCAAACCTTCATCAATTTTTGGTGGTCAACATTCCTTAAGAGTTACAAAAAAATTATGTGGGGAAATTTTATTTTTTAAAAAGCATATTTTATAAGTTCAGGTAAATAAATAAAATTTTAATTATTCAAAATTTATAAAAAATATATATATACTAACTCAAATTTAAAATTTATTATATAAATCATAATTTTTTTTTATTTTCACGACTTACAGTGAAATGTATGCCAAAACCAGAAGCTGAGAGAAAGCACAGGGCAGCCAGTGGTGGCATTGGCTGAGGAAATATATTGTGGACTTTTATGCATTTAGATATTTGAGAAGTATATTCTAAATATACTATAGAATAATAACCTATCCAAATCACGGGCTTAAGCATCTGCTGAGTTCTCAATTTATTTTGATTTACTTGGATTTTAAAAAAAAACAATTTGATACAAGTTTTTGGGTGTGTTTATTTACGAAATACTGCATAAAAATACTATAAAACCATTTTTCAAATCTCATTATATGAATCGGTTTATTTATTTAGATTAAGATTTTTTTATATATTATCGGAGCTTTTAAATTAAATTATTTATATAAATTATCGGAGCTTTTAAATTACGCATTTTGATTACTTCTATGTATAAATAGAATAAATAAATAAAAAGAGAGAAGATGTTGGATAACCGGTTAAAAAAGGAAAATAATATTATTTTAATTATTATTTCACGTTTTACATCCATATTAAGATACCGATTGTGATTGGAGAGGAGCGTGGCAAGCTACTTATTTATCAAAAAGAAAAATATCTATGTGGTAAGAATGACTAAGGGGTTTGCTTCTTTTTATATTTTAGATTCGAGGTGTATGATTATTAATATAATAATTATTAAAAAATTATATAGTTATTAATTTTAAGATTCGTGGAATTAATTGAAATAAATATAAAATACTTTAAATATTCACGTTAATGAAAATAAAAAAAATATCTTCATCCCTTCAATGAATATTTTATAATGAAGATGTAAATCTTCATTCCTTCCTTATTTATATATAAAAAAAGATGTAATTATATTTTTGAAGAACGAAATGATGCAAGAAGCCAAGAAATGTCTATGAATTCATCAAAACCGATAATTAATTATAAAAAAACTACCATGTACTATTAAAAACTATTTACAGAAAGTAAAAAAAAAAAAATACCATGGTATAAGTGAAAAACTAAAGCAAAACCCTGTTGAATTCTTACTAGTTACTACCAAAACAAGTCCTAAACCACCATGATCATCATCACTATTACTTCTAGAACCACCATGATCATCATCAGTATTACTTCTATAATTCCTTTCTATGAATCCCCAACAGAGATGGGTCTCCCAGCTAATCCCAAAGGCGAACGAGAAAGTTGATGTGATGATCTGGCGGCGGCGGTGATCTCTGTAAGAACAGGTTTCATCTCCGGCCGCCCCGCCGGTAACCAATCCAAGATTTTGTAGCAAGATTCTTGCTTTATCTTCTTAACTTGGCTATGAACTGGAAATCCCAGTTGCTCCTCCTCCATCCCGTCTTCCTTCTTGCTGCTGCTGCTGTCTCCTCTTCTGTGCTCCATCTTTTTGCCCTAGAAAAATTGAAGACAAAATTGTCTAACCTTTCTCTGTGATTCTCTGTTTTCTGAAGGGAAGGTAAGGTAACGAGTGTTATATATATATGTAAAGAATAAAGGGAGAGTGGAAAAGGAAATGAGTTTTAGACGCAAGGGAAGAGGCGAGGACTGTAGCATGGAGAAGTTTGGTGGGAAAGTTCAATCTTTATTTTTTATTATTTTTAGACGATTTATTTGGGCCAAGTTGAAAAAACAAAAAAAACTTCATGATTTGCATGGTGTTTTTTATTTATTTATTGGGCATATTTTTTAGCAAGTGGAGGATGACATCCCTCCCTTTTAGTGCTTTTTTTTTTATTTGTAATTAATAATTACTATATAAGGTTCAATGTATGTATATATATATATATATATATATATATATATATATATATATATATATGAACCGTTTAATTTACAATTTATATGTCAATTTGTTGGGGATTATATTTTTGAAATGATTACGAAGAGATTTCTATCACTTTATGGAAAGATTTCTAGTTATTAGTAGGATTTAAGCAAAGATGTTGCCGGCGCCAAAAAGGAAGCACAATCTCAAGTTTTTTAAGACCACAAATAAACATAATGGAAATAAAATTTAATTTCATTGGAATTAAAAGGAAACAAGCATGTTTGGAATAAATATAAGAACTAATTCTATAAAAGCATTGAATATACTATTTCCCTCTTAAATGAAATTGAATCTAATCATTTTAAATCTTATTTTTAATTATTTTATGAATTTAATTACTATCTTCCAAAGTAAAATAAATTGACAATCAACTTATGTGAATTTAATTTTGTAAAACCAAAAAACTGATTGAATTTTAAATTCCAAGAGCCAAATGAGATAAAATAAAATAAAAATCCATGAGAGATGCTCGAGAACTAGATTTATTACAAAAATAATTATATTAAATGGTATTCGTATAAGTGGTGTTAAGATTTATGATATTTAATATAATTACCCTAAAAGTGGTAATATAATTATAGGTTTATGGTATTTCTATGAACCCAATACGAATATGTTAGCATCAGGATTGATAACAATTGTTCCCAGGTGTGTAATACGATGGCAGAGAGTTTGCGATCTGTACAGCATGTCTCGAGTTCGAGTCAGAACATGCATCTCTTGTAAGAACTTGAAATAATAAAAATTTTACTAGCTCATCTGAACCCATAATATAAACTTTCGTGAGAGTTTCCTCTCATCAAAAAAAAAAATAAAAAAATATGAAGTGGTGTCGCCAATACATTAGCAAAGATTCTACCATTTGACTATGTCCACTTCTTCTCTGTTTCCAGATAACTTATGGCATACCCTCACGTTGTTGTCAACCAAATAATAAAGGTAATCCATCTTCTGGAACAATAAATGTAATTACATCTTTACCTTTATTGAGAATGATTTATTTATTATAACCATGTTTAAAATGATATTAAATTATACATTTTGAATGTTGATTAAAATCTCTTGGACTTGATGGCTCTAAGATTCTTTTAGACACTAGTCTTGCATTTAGCATACGTCAAAACATCTTCCATATTTATATCAAATTTCTTTAAAACAAAATATTGTTGAGGCTAATTTTATTCATAATTTTTTTAGTATCATAATGTTTATCTTGATATTAATGTTTATCTTAATGTTTTTTACTTTTTTGAAAACCTAGATAAAACATATATCATGTTTAGTGGAGGGATCCTTAGAGATGATTAATATTTTTTTATTGATATTAGGATATTTATTTTATTGTATTTATAATAAACAATATCAATTTTATTTTAGTTAAATAATAAACTTTAATTATATTTTGATTGTCCATATATTATTAGATTCTTTTAACTTCTGATAGGTGATGTTAATGCTTAATGCATAATAATAAATTACTTAAAATAACCTGAAGTAATCTCATTTTTATTCAAGAACAAATCAATATGAGCTTGAAATTCAAAAGAAAAATCATTTAAAAAGCATTGCAAATCAATTACTAAATGTTTTCAATAACAATTAAAAGGTGGTTAAAATCCTACATCTCAGTTGCAAATGCTACTAAATCTAGAATTGAAATCCTTAAAGAAAAAAAAACCAACATAGTAGCAAATGAGTCTATATCACATCTGAAGCATGCCATACTTGTTAGCATTAAGAAAAAAAAAATCCTAGAAAATGAAAATTACAATAAATAGATAATGATGGTCCTGAAGGGTCCTTATCCATAAAAGAAGTAATAAATATTATGTCCAACCCATTTTCTAATATCTATCCTCTTGAAGAGACATCTTAAAAGAGATTAGGTACTTGAAAATAACAAAGATCTCCATAAATTATATTCATACATGAGAGACTTTAGATTAAAATAAAATTATCATAAATGATATATTTGTATATAAGGTTTCTTTTGACATCATTAGAAGTGATGATGAAATGGAACCGTAAACTATCAAAGAAGCTTATAGAAATGATTAAAAAATATACAGAAAACAATTCAAATAGAGTTAAAATTCACTTGCAAATATAAAAGTATTTGGACATGTAGTACATACACCTAAAGATGTTATACTTGTTAGATAAAAGTGAGTTTTTATTAGAAAATTAAAATGAGAACAATAAAATCATGTGATACAAGACATGATTTATTGCATAGAGTTTCTCATAAAGATCAAGCATTAATTATGAGAAAACTTTATTCTCTATTTATAGATGCGATCACTTTCAGATTCTTGATTGTTTTAGTAGTATTAGAAACTCTATATGTGCATATTAGAATCTCTTGAATTTTAGAGATACTCTAGATGTGCATATAATTTCTAGACGTGATCACTTTCAGATTCTTAATTGTACATATTGGAATCTCTTGAATTTTATTACTCGTAAGTTTAGTTTCTTATTTTTCCATGACACTTGAGTTTTCTAATGTCCTCATATTTTTTTTATATATAAATAGACTACTTGTATTATGTGAGTATTGAAACATTTATAATAAAAGTATAAGTTTCTATTCTAAATTTTATTTTGAATATATATTCTTACTTGTTCTTTATTTTTTAACATAAAAAGTATTTATTGGTAGCTTCAAAAGTTAGAATTTTTCATTTTTGGTAGAAAAGATCATCCGATAACATTTCTAATTTCCCCTCTATT
Organism: Salix viminalis; assembly: GCA_029228465.1. Taxonomy (NCBI): domain Eukaryota; kingdom Viridiplantae; phylum Streptophyta; class Magnoliopsida; order Malpighiales; family Salicaceae; genus Salix; species Salix viminalis. The sequence continues at coordinate 9,484,039 of CM055440.1, read as the reverse complement.
TCAGAAGCAACTCCTTGTCTAATCCATTAGTTATAGTAATATTTTCTTCGTAAAAATATACTTATTTTTTAAAAACTAAAAATTGATCTAAAAATATCTAATTATTTGAAGAAAATAAAAATATTGTGAATGACATTCACAATTAAAATTTACATTAGATTAAAAGTGAATTTTTCTTCTAAAAATTAAACTCAACACGAATGCCTAATCCACATAATATGATTAAATTATTAATCATTCGGTGAATTTTATGAAGAATAAATGTTAAATAATTTTAGATAAACGCATAAAAAATATTTAAATTCATGTAAATATCTAAAAATATCTTAATTAGTTTTTTTTTAAAAATATTTTGTACTAAAATTTATAATTAAAATTTACAAGCTTCGATTAAAAATTAAATAATTTTTCTAAAAAAAATTGAATTCAAAATGGATGTGTAATCCTAGTAATATTATTAAATTATTGATCATTTAATATATTTTAACGAAGAATAATCATTCAACAACTCGAAATAAGGTCATACAAAAACTAGTAAAGAAGTCAATTTGGCATCGACATTCAAAAGCAGCCACATGAGTAAAATCAGAACTGGAGGTGGCGTCAATTTATTGGGGCGGCGCTGAAGCATGATGGCAATTACGTTATTTCTAAGATCTTGAGGAGCCTTTATTGTAATCTTAACTAGAGTGACGAGACGCTTGACGTGTCGTTGACGTTGTAGGGTTTTAAGGCGGTTATATACTTCAGAGTTTATTAATTAAGGAGACGGCAGTCATTAGCGTGAAGATATAGCAAGTTTGATTTTGGAAGGTAGCGTTTGTTTTAAAAGTATTCCTTTTTAATATATATATATATATTTTTTTTTAATATTAATATATTAATATATTAAAATAATTTAAAAAATATTTAAAAAAAAACACAAGACCAGTCACAACCATCTCCACCTTTAATAATAAAAATAAGAAATATATAATTCTGAATAAAAAAATAAAATTTTAAAATTTTTAGAAACATATAACTAGGTAGGTTTCTAAACAAGCATATATTATGATTTACTGTTTCTAAACACAATCATTACCGACTATAATAATACAAGTAAAACTAAAAGGTGCTACTTTCAACAAAGCTGGAATAGCTCAGTTGGTTAGAGCGTGTGGCTGTTAACCACAAGGTCGGAGGTTCGACCCCTCCTTCTAGCGATTTTCGTTTTCCTCCTTGAAAATGTATTTTGATAAGCGAATCATAATTTTGAGTTTTTGTTTTGAGTTTATATATATATATATATATACACACTTTCACTTCATCTATTTTAATCAATCATGTGATTTTGTTTTTTAAATGCCAATTTGTTAATGATACTATTTGATTTATGGATTTTGGAATATATATGAAATTCATTAGAAAACAAAATATAGAATTTTAATTAGATTTATTTTTAATGTATAAGTACTATATATATTTTATTGGATGACAAAGGTATTCTCAATTTAGTTTGCATATTAAGAGTTTGTTTGATATTATCACTTTTTCAAAATACATTCTCCCTCGTAAATGTATTGAAATAATAATATTATAATTTTTTAAATTTTTTTTATTAACATCACCATATCAAAAATGATATAATAAATATTAAAAATTAATTTTAAACAAAAACATTAATTTTTTTTGACAAACAAGCAGTCAACAACGTTGCCAAATATTAAAAACACACCTCCCATACTGGTTTGGTATATTAAAACCAAAAACTAAAAATCTTTTTAATTACCAAGTCAATCCCTTTAAGAATTTAATACATTTTTCTAATAACAAACACTATATTAACTCTTCATAAATAATAAATTAATTTGGATATAAATGGTATGTTTGACATTTACTAGATCAATTCTAAGCTTTCATCTTTCATCCTCAACTTCAAGTTCATCATTTGGGTTAAATTAACCTATTGAAATGAAAATTCATCACACTATAAATTGATAAACGTTTCAAGGAAGCACTTGTTCACTATTTTTGTTTGAAATTAAAAACAAATAATTCTAGACTTGGTAAGTAATCAGAAGATATCAATGAAAATATGAAATAGTAGTACTGGGTTTTATCTTCTACAAAAAAAAAAAAAGAGAAAATACAGATTCAAAACTTTTATTTGCAGAGAATTTCATTTTTTTAAATTATATTATCATAAGAGGAAGTATAGTAGTTCTCAAATTTATAGTGATGATCAACTCAATACCAATTACTAATTACAATTTTATCGATGTGAAAATGAATAAATAAAGACTCCTACCTAGTTTATGTCAGAATGAATGAATCAAATAAATAATCAAAAGGCAAGACTCCTAGCTAGTTTATGTGAATAGTGTGAAATCAGGTGACTAAACCATCAATCATATGGTTAAAAAAATAAAGGAGGCTTGTCTATTCATCATGATGAACAAGAATACTTTATTCATATGGAAAGAAAAATATCATATTATCCTCTACAAATAAGATTTAGTTTGTGCGCACAATTAAATCAATCATCAAATTCACCTAACTTAGGTTAGCACTCAACAAACATGAATAGGAAGCTCAACTAACAGTTTTTTTTTGTATGTTGTAGAAAATATTTTAGAACATTATTTATAGTTGAACAATCACTCTCAAAAACCAAACTATAAGAGAGATTCTATCAATTCTAGATCCACAAAGTTTGCACAGCATCTTTAAGAGGCATAATATGATGACAGAAAACTTGCAATCTTCAAATAGCAGGTTTTGAGTTGAGTTAGAACATGCACTACATATAAAAGCCTAGAGACAGTCAGGATTTTACTCGTTCACTTGGATCTACAAAATATAATTTCTGCAAGATGTGGTTTCCTCGTATATAAAAAAAAAGAGATTCCAAATCTACCTGTACAACATATTTATATACGGGTAGTAATGCACAACGATATTCTTAAAGAATTATCTGTCTAAATACGTATAACTTTGAAGTTCTTATAAAATTCAATGTATTAGTTAGATGCACAGTTTTTATGGGATGCTCGTTTCGGACACTTATGTCACTCAACCTCTCATTATCATAGTATTTAACTAGCATTTAGCTGGGCAACAATGTTAAATATTAGTGAAAGATTGCATTAGCTCATGTGAATAGAATCAAATGGCACCCGATAGTGGGGATTGATTTTGATTCTTGAAAATGACGCAGACCAATTTTATTTTATTTTCCTTTTTTCCTTTTTCCATTTTCGGGTTCATAAAGCAAAGAGATATAAATGTTGGTTTTCTCTTGTAGCTTTAAATGGAACTATTTTTTTTTCTCTAAAAAAACATGAAGCGATTCTTATCTATAGAGCACCACAGAGATATACTCCATGAATATTATGCTCAATAATGCAAAAAAATATCAAAACTTGGAAAATCAAAATCAATCCAAATCAATATAAGATTGCAGGACCTAAATGCAATCTAGTGCCATTTGATTCTATTCACATGAGCTAATGCAATGATTTTGATTCTTGAAAATGATAAATGATTTTGCATTAGCTCAGCAGAATTGTTTCAATGGGTTATATTCTAATCCAAAATTTGGATTGCAGGAAAATGGAACTGTAGCCAATGCCATTAGAGCTGCTTTAGGGATCATGATGATTTCTCGAAGGTATACAAATCATGGGTGCAATGAAAAAAAGATCAAAACTTGGAGAGAAAAACAAAATATAAATGGGTGGACAGAAAGAACTGTGTAGATCATATAAGATTCCTCTAAAAAAAGAATTCAAGTGGATATGCTAATGGTATTGAATGAGTTTGCTGCTATGGATCAAGAAAGAATGTTATGATCACGAAGAACTGTTGCCAAATACTAAGTCTAAGATAATGAAAATGCAGAACCTGGTCGTATATTGTTTTGTCTCTGCCCAGAAGCTCAGATAAAGGTGGATGGGTACCACTTCTTCAAGAGTTGTTTTTGTGGATGAACAAATGCTGCTAGATAATTCTTGTGCAGACAAAGTCTGTAGAACCTGCATCAAAAAACGAGTGTTGCAGCAAAATAACGAGTATTGGTTTAATTTTTCGATGATATGGAAGCTAAAAAACACATCAATAAAAACTCTTCTCATTATAAAACACTCATCAGCACCAAAATTAAAAAAAAAAATAATGAAAAGTTACCAGTCGATCATTTTCTCTTTCCTCTCTATCTTCTTGCAATATCCCCTCTCCTGTGAAATTTCAGGGATGAAACATAAAACAAATGGAGTTTAAAACTGAAAAGTTAGAACCTTCAAGAAAACAAGGACAAAAATGAAAATGTTAAAACAATTCAATGACCAAAGACCAAAGTGTACTTCCCCACATCATGAACAATAAAAAAAAGAAGGAAAAAATAATAAATCTAAATCCGTTTTTTTTTTTTTTTTTGTAAAACAAAGTATCAAATTCAAGGGCATTTTGTTGACAGACACGCAATATAAAAGGAATTAATCAGGATTGAAACAAACTGCCTAGCATTTCTCTCAGAAAATTGTCCATCGAAATCAAGATTCCATCATCAAAGGTTAAGGATGAATTTAAACCGCAGAAAGCATTCTGCATTGCTTCCAATTCTCACCTTGAATCACAGCTGGTAGCTTAGGATAAACATTCTGTCCATTAACATGGAGTCCACCATTTGATCCCAGAGCAGGATTGAAATAACTTGATGTAGAAGGTCAAAATTGAAAAAAGAAAAAGCTCAGTAACCAAGACGAATAACTGCTAAAGAACCGGGGAAAAAAAAGGGACAAACCAAGCTGACTTCAGCAGTCAACAGTGCTCGTGGATCTGCGTGAACTGTGAAAGAAACAGTAAAACCCCTTTCTATTTTAGTTTATGGTGTAATGTAATAATTTATAGTATATTATCTCTCCCCGTTCCAATTTGTTTGCTGTCAGCAGTTATTCTGTTCAAAAACCGACTAATAAAACCTGTTTCCAGAAAAATATATATGTAAAGAACCCCGCAACAGTTTATACCATCAGGCTCTTCTTTATTACAAACTGCCAAACACTTCTTGCAGAAAATTGTCCATCGAAACCAAGATTCCAGGAAACACAATCCATCATCAAAGGTTGAGGATTAATTAAACTACATGAAGCATTCTGCACTGCTTCCAGTTTCTTAGGTCCAGCAGTCCAGCTCCGATTCTCACCTTAAATCGCAGCTGGTAGCTTAATCTTATAGGGTAAACATTCTCCCCATCACCACTGAGTCCACTGATTTAATCCCAAATCAGACTCTGAGTTTAACAAGCTTCTCCAACTCCTTGAGCAGTTACAAGGAAGCTGATAAGCACCAAAAGCTTCTACCTGTTAACAGATGTGCATAACACCAAGCCACCCAACGAGAACCTGACAGCAATATTATGTTCCAAATTCCTCATGAAGCATGGAATGTTCCCCTCTTCATTTTTCTGATACCAAGAACTCTCTCTCTTTTCTCAGTAAAAGTAATTTTGTCCTAAACAACTTTTTTGCCCCCTTAGTAGTGCCATCTCTTCAATTCCACAAAAATGCGTTGAACTTTTGCTGAATAGATATGATAACAAAAGCAGGAAGAATGAACTTCACGTGCCGGTAGTTATGAATAAAGAAAATGGCAGGTAACAAACTGTAATTTTCTGGCCAAAGATAATTTTAAAACTTACTACTGCAATCTGTTGGTGATCTAATCAACGAGGGCTTTAGAATCATCATGAGTCAATTTACAGAGAAGAGGGATCTTCAAAATACTTGTCTGATAACCTTCCCATTATAAACCAGTAGTGTGCATCATAAGGATCAGAAATATGACTGAGAGAATTTGCATGACGGATTTATTTTTTTTAACATCTGCATGATGGAATTAACAGAGCTTCAATTGAACCTTCAGAACACCATGAGGTTATATCAGCAAAGCAAAGATGTCTAACAGAGATTTTCTTACACAATGGATGATTGAGAAGACACCAACAGGTTCATATAAAGCAAAAATTTCACCACGAGACGTCCCGCATCCTCCCAGCAAAACTCAGGGGATTAAAGCAAGGCTACACTGTTTTCACTTGTATGAACTATTTAGAAAGAGCATCAACAGTGCAATTGTCTGAATAGTATCTGACAGAATCAAGTACTCGGTTGAACAGACTTAAGCAACTTAACAATATGTGATACTTCACAAAAAACTTTAGAGGGCTCATCTGACCTCAAACTGGGATGCCTGCCCACAACACTATTACCAGGTTCAGGTTTCTGAACTCCCCTCTTCTGCATTGTTTTTCTCACTCTCATAGCTTCATTCCACCGTCCTGCACTTGCATACGTGTTTGCAAGAAGAACATAGTCACTGCTGTGATCTGGTTCCAATTCCAAAAGCTGTTTCCTAACCTGCTCCCCGAGTTCAACATTTCCGTGCAACCTACAAGCAGCCAATAATGTTCTCCACACAATGGCATTGCACTGCATTGGCATACTACTTATTAATCGATAAGCCTCCTCAACGAAACCAGCTCGTCCCAAAATATCCACCATGCACCCATAGTGCTTTATTGTTGGTTGGATATGATACTCTTTCTTCATAATATCAAAAAATCTCCATCCTTTATCAACCATCCCTCCATGGCTGCAAGCAGACAAAACCACCAAGAAAGTAATATCATCTGGTGCCCACAACTTTTGTTCTAGCATATTGGAAAAGAGAGCCAATGCCTCATTTGCATAGCCATGACTTGCTAGTCCCAAAATCATTGTATTCCACGTTACTGTATTCTTCTTGTTCATCCCATTGAATATCTCAAACGCTTCGTCAAGTGCTCCGCACTTCGCATACATATCAAGGAGTGAATTATTAACCTCTGTAATACACCCACGACCATTATTGCTAATACAAGAATGAACCCATCTCCCAAAATCTAACGCGCCCAATGTAGAACAAGCGGAGAGGATCACAACGAATGTGGCCTCGTCAGGCTCTATGCCGAATCTCAACATCCTTGAGAACATGTCAAGTGCTTCACTGAACTTACCACAAGATACATGGCAATCAATCATAATGTTCCATGCCACTAATTCTGGGTTGGGAATTTCTTCAAACAGTTGACGGGATGCTTCTATATCCTTAAACATGCCATACATGTGAATTAGAGTGTTCCTAACAAAGACATGTGAATCAAGGCCCTGCTTCAATGTACTGCAATGCATTATTCTCCCCGACAAAACCGACCCTAACTGGCCACAAACCTTAAGCAAGAATGAGAAGGTGAAGCTGTCTGACACTAAACCTCTCTCTTGCATTATCTTATAGTAATCAAAAGCTTTTCGAGGGTCATTAGCCTTGCCAAAACCCCTGATCATTGTATTGAAAAATAAAAGCATCCGGGTCACCAATCTTTTCAAAAACTGATACAGCATAGCTCATGTCTCCATGCTCCGCAGCAGCACAAAACACAATGACCTTGCCTACAACAAAACGGCTCTGCTCAAAGCCAAGTTGGATTACACGGGCATGAATCTGCTTCAAATCTTTCATACAAGAGCAGTTCCTCAAAAAGGATATGACAGCCTCTTCTTTTGATATGGAAACAGTACTCATGGTTGAAAAACGTGCACGAAAGGAACCCAATTGCAGCGCCTTTAAATTCGAATTTTAAGCGGCAAAGGTAGTTAATGATCATGTTAAAACAGTTGAAATTCAAGAAGACATGAATGGGGAATATACTGAAGAACCAGAAGTCAGCTTCCAAATCTTCAAATGCATATAACTTTCTTATCAGGTTAGTTACTAATTGCAGGTAGCATGGAGGTCTTGCCCTTAACTGATCCAGAAGATGAATCGAGTCTCACTCACCAACCCGAAAGTATCACTACAAAGCTAGCACTTAGTACTGGTGTTCGCCATGGAAATAGTGAGATAATCTACGGCCATGGACTCAATTTCTATCTAAATTTCAGTATCGTGGGAAAGTTTAGGCTTCTTGCTCGGTCTCCCTTCTCTCTTTCTTAGTAGAGTTTTTAGTCTTCTGATCATTTTGTGGGGATGGGCTCAATGAATTTTGAGATGAGTGTACGATTCCTTGTTGGGCCGTGTGATGTATACCGTGGGCTCAGTAATTCTACCGTCCGTTTGTTTTGCAGAAAACTTTTTATTTTTTTTTAAAAAAAAGGAGATCTTTTTTAAATAAATTAGGTTATGATGGTAATATTTATGATAATATTAATTGATGATGATAATGGTAGGAAAATAATTGTTGCAAAATAATGATAAATTTATGGCTGAAATTGTAATTATTTTGTAAAACAATTATGGTAATAGTAGTGATCGGGTTTTAATCTATTAAATACACATGGTTGTTAGTTTAATTATAATTATATTACTAATTAATATTCTTTAAAATAACATGTTAGTGTTGGTATTTCCTCTCAGCAATCTATCTAAACTAGTTTTATTGATTGAAGATTGTTTGAAGAGTGGTGACTTTGATAAATATAGATTTTTTGTAATTATTTCAAGCGACAAAAACATAAATATTATGGATCTTTGTGATTGTTGTGACAATTTTAAAATTTTATGAGTTTTATATATATATATATATATATATATATATATATAAAAATTAGATTGTCTTAATGTGCATGTTCTATATTAGATATTTGCGTTTCAAGCATTTTGATTACTAAAGAATATATATTTATTTGATTTGATTTGATCAACATGAGAGATATAAAAGCTAAGAATATTAAAATTATAAACATTAAATTAATTATCAATAACAACGTTACACTTGCATTGCTAGCCTCTATATTATGATTCTTGATCTAAACTCTATGTGATTTATCTTTTATAGATTAAAAGGCTTGTTAATTCTGTTTTGTTCCGAATAGAATGGACGTAACGTTCCGTGTCATTAAAAAAACCGAGACGAAACGGCGTCATTTTCATCTCGGTTTTAATTCCGGCCCGTTCCGGAAATTCCGGCTAAATCCGAGACGTTCCGGCTCAAAATCATAATATTTCTTTTATTTTAAAATATTTTACCATCATAATATTTTGGAATTTTAGAGATGTTTTAAATTTTAAGATTATGTTTGTATGACTTTGTGTTTGTATTGTATAATTTAAAGTTAATTTATCTTGAATTTAAATTATACTTGTTAAATTAATATTTTAATTTTTTTCATATATATATATATATAATTATATATATATATATAATTATATATATATATATATATATATATATATATATATATATAATTATATATGAACAGTACAACTCCGAAATGACACGCCGAAACCGAAACGTTCCGTTCCAATAGAAAAACTGGAACTGCGACCGGAACGGTATTGACAATCTTGAATTAAATTGTCTTGATTTGCATGCTTTTGTTATGTTTGATATTCATGCATTTTATTACTATGGAATAATTTTATTTTATTTCGTTGTTCAACATGAACAATATAATAGTTACAAATATTAACATTAGACACATTAAATTAGCTACTAATAAAAACTTTAAACTTACAAGACTAGCCTAAATATGGTGATTCTCTTATTTAACTCTATGTTACTTCATCTAGTATCTTTGTTACTCTATGTCACATGACCTATTACTATATCTTTATAATAACTTGTTTTAACCATCTTCTATATTAAATATCCTGTTAATTGTTTTTTTTTTATCACATTTCATGCATTTTTTTTCTTAAACTTTAGTCCATCCAAGTTATTGTGAATTTATATGCTATTAGCATTTGACGTAGATAATTTTGTAAAATTTTTATTTGTTTTAAATTTCAATTTCATCCTTCAATATTAATTTATTATTTTCTTTTTCAATCTGATCCTCTCTCTTTTTTCTTTTTTTTTGTCGTCTTGTTATATTGATTTTTTTTTTCAGTTTCATCTTGAAGCTGTTATCTAATTTATTTTTTTTATTTTAGCTTTGATCCATATTATTTTTACCTGTTATTCTTTATTTTATAAAATCAAAATAAAATCAGTTATTTTAACTTCTATTTTTTTTAAAAAAATAATAATAAGTGGGCCGACCATCACGTAGCGTGGGCACGTATCGTAAACGACGCAAACTACATGTCAAGTGCTAACCAGCAAGCAGTAAATAATAAATTGATAGGGGTCTACACTGCTGCAATCCGCAGCATTAAAACGACAAGATGTCGTTCACTTTGCATCGTTTGATGCCCCCATCGGAAACGCTAAGGAAGCCCGTCAAATTGTCGCGTAGCAGATGCTGAAACGAAAGGGACTTGGCGCATAGAAAAATCCTCGAATACACCGCCAATTGCAAAAGAAGATTATCATCAAGCCACGTAGCAAATCTTTTTTTCTTTTTTTTAAAAAAAAATAGGCATATCCCTCTTTACATCACCTCACGAAAAAAAGTAAGTTGTGCATTTCCTCATAACTTTATTTTCTTTATTTTTTTAGATTAAAGTAAATTTATCTCTCAAAAAACATACTTTAAGTGTTCGGATAAGCGATGTTTTAGATTTTTATAAGAGGTGCATGTCTTGAGTTGAACTTGAGACCTGTTGTGTAGATTGCAAGCATCTGTCATCACTCCACACCTCCTGAGGACTTACTCATAACTTTCATGTGTAAATAGATCATGTCACATAAAATCTTATGTTATTAGATGAGATCACATGATATAATTTATATTATTTTTTTAATGTATTCTTTAAAATAGAAATTCTTTGAGTTTGAAACTATATGGACTACTATTATCTTGTGTATAATTTTTATCAAATCGAATGAGGGTGATGATATTTGAACCTGTAACCGTTATGTCAACAAAGATTTTGATACCATGTCAAGAAATTATCAAATTTAAGAACTTAAATTATCAAGTAAGATCTTATAATATAATTTATATTATTCTCGAACATAATATCTAACCTTATCAAGGATGTTCCAGCTAGATCATCACTTCACTAGTAGCAATCAAACTCCTTATATTTTAAGAAAAAGAAATTGAAACTTTCAACTATTTCATAACAAGCTTTTATTAAAGTGTTTTGCATGGAGAAGTAACTTTCCACACGTCCAACTCCTTTTGGAATTTGCAAGTAATTCTTTGGTTTGTCTTTTGATTCTCCTTCCATTTAGTTTAGAGAGAGAGAGAATCTTGAAAGCGGAATGATTCCGCATCCAAGGAAAAACATTTCCTGTAGGCGTAACGTGAACGGTCGGGAAGAACCAAATTCTGAAAAAGTAAATATATAAATGTACCATCAAGGGTCTATCCCAACATTAAATGAGGGGCGTCTCCTTTCCCGATACCATGGTTCGATTCTTGCCAAGTATACCTGTCATCCCTGCGGTGCCTTACATGCTCACTGAGTTTGCAGAATATTCATTCGATAAATTTATCATTCGATATCGTATTTATTAAGAATTACTTATTATAGCTTCTTTATATATAATATTTCAAATCTAGTAATTTATCATATGATATTGTATTCGTTAACAATCCTGTAACTCAATGTTGTATATAATTTTTTACTTGTTTATCAAACATTAGTACTAAACACAAAAAAATGTCTTATAATTAGTTTTTTTCACATTACCTCATAAAACTCCTGCCTAGGTTGATTATTTCGCTCAGATATATATTATCATAAAAAAACTCTAGCGCCCTTTGCATTTTTTTTACATGGTTAAAAATTTGGTTCTAATCGCGATGAAACGCAAGGCAAGTGACTCATATTTTTTTCATCGTAGATCATTTGCCCTAATTTTTTCATATGTTTTGCTTACGTGTGGCTTTGTATATTTTTTATTTATGTTATATTAGATCTGAAATATCATACATAGAAAAGCTGCAAAAGTCAATTTGCAACAAATACAACATCGACTAATGAATTATGTCGATTATTATTTTGATTGTTAAATTGCCAAAATCATTATAGTTGTTATTATAATCATTATTATAAATAATCAATATTCCAATTTTTATTGGCAATATTATCGCTATCACCATTATTATTGTTATTATCACTGTCATTATTATGCCGATAATTATTACGATAACCAACACTGTTATTTTTATTAATATCATTTAAATTATAATTAGTATTATTACCATTATTATAATTGTTTTTGTCATTATTGATATTCTTTATATTAGTTTATGAGTTATTGTTATTATTATCATCAAACTCATAACTATTAACACCATAAGCACTATAACTATTACAATAAATTTTTATTGCTATTATCATTATGATTAACAATATCACTATTATTATCATGATTATAACACCTAAAATGATTATTATTATTATTACTTGTTAAAACAATAAAAAAATATCAAATTACCTTGAGGAATAAAAAAAACTTTAACAAAAGTGCCAGAAAGAAAAAAAAACTAAAATTATTATTATTGCATAAATAATGGAAATAACAAAATTACCCTTATAGAATAAAAAAAGCCTAAAAACTTTAACAAAAGAACAAAAAATAAATAAAATAACAGAAACGATCAATTGCAATTAGAGGAAATTGAAACAAATCAAAACATGCAGACTGAAAAAAATAAAAGAAAAAAAAACATTAAAAGAATAAAGGTTGAACTAAAAAATAACATATATGATTAATTTCAAAACAAAAAATAACCTTGACCTCTTTTTGTTTTTCTATCTGTTCCAGGTATAGATTAGTAGTTTCATTGTGTAAACAAGTATAGAAAAGATGGAAATACCCTTCAACAATCAGATAATAGCAAATCTTTTTTTCTTTTTTTTTAAAAAAAGATAGGCATATCCCCCTTTACATCACCTCAAGAAAAAAAGTAGTGCATTTCCCATATCTTTATTTTCTTTATTTTTTTTAGATACGAGTAAATTTATCTCTCGAAAAATATACTTTGTGTGTTCGGATAAGCGATGTTTTAGATTTTTATAAGAGGTGCATGTCTTGAGTTGAACTCGAGACTTGTTGTGTATATTGCAAGCATCTGTCATCACTCCACGCCTCCTGAGGACTTACTCATAGCTTTTATATTTAAATATGATCATGTCACATAAAATCTTATGTTATTAGATGAGATCACATGATATAATTTATATTATTTTTTAATGTATTCTTTAAAATAAAAGTTCTTTGAGTTTGAAACTGAATGGACTACTATTATCTTGTGTTTCATTTTTATCAAATAGAATGAGGGTGATGATATTTGAACTTGCAACTGCTATGTCAACAAGGTTTTGATATCATGTCAAGAAATCATCACACCTAAGAGCTTAAATTATCAGATAAGATTTTATAATATAATTTATATTATTCTCGAACATGATATTTAACCTTATCAAGGATGTTCCAGCTAGTTCATCACTTCACTAGTTGGTAATCAAACTGCTTATATTTTAAGAAAAAGAAATTGAAACTTTCAACTATTTCCTCACAAGCTTTTATTAAAGTGTTTTGCATGGAGAAGTAACTTTCCACGTCCAACACCTTTTGGAATTTGCAAGTAATTCTTTGGTTTATCTTCTGATTCTCCTTCCATTTAGTCTAGAGAGAGAGAGAGAGAGAGAGAGAGAGAATTTTGAAAGCGGAATGATTCCGCATCCAAGGAAAAACATTTCCTATAGGCGTTTCGTGAACGCTCGGGAAGAACCAGATTCCGAAAAGGTAAATACATAAACGTACCAGCAAGGGTCTGTCCCAGCGATAAATGAGTGGCGTCTCCTTTTCCGGTACTATGGTTCGACTCTTGCCAGGTATACCTGTTATCCCCGCGGTGCCTTATATGTTCACTGAGCTAGCAGGATGTTCAATGGGTCTGGGGAATAGTCAAGGTGCGCGCAAGCTGACCCCGGACACCCAGGTTATCAAAAAAAAAAAAACATAAACGTAAAAGTAAAATATATGGTATTTTATTATGCTGATAATATTTTTTTTTGTTTTCAATCATAAGAGTAACAATGAGAATAACAATTGAAATAATTTATCATTCGATATCGTATTTATTAAGAATTACTTTTTATAGCTTCTTTATATATAATGTCTCAAATCTAGTAATTTATCATATGATGTTGTATTCGTTAACAATAACTCAATGTTGTCTATAATTTGTTACCTTGTTTATCAAACATTAGTACTAAACACAAAAAAATATCATATAATTAGTTTTTTTCACATAACCTCATAAAACTACTGCCTAGGTTGATTATTTCACTCATATATATATTATCATTAAAAAAACTCTAGCACCCTTAATATTTTTTTTACATGGTTAAAAATTTAGTTTTAATCATGACGAAGCGCAAGACAAGTGACTCATATATTTTTTTCATCATAGATCATTTGCCCCAATTTTTTCATCTGTTTTATTTACGTGTGACTTTATATATTTATATCATTATAAAATACGCGGTTTATTTTTATTTTTAATATATATATATATATAGCCACAAAGAGAAGTAAACCAGAAATTACTGTTAATCGGGAGATAGGCACTGTGGCGATTTTAGGTCAAAGTCGTAATCAGGCATATTCCTCCTAAAAAATATCCCATGCGTTAAGACGTGGCAGTAAAAGCCATACTCAATCAACTCCACCACCATGTATCATGTTGGCAAAGTGGGTTCTCCTCTATCTCATCACTTTACTTCAAGAACGGGGTATCGTGTCAAAAGTAGCAATTTCACAACTTTGGGTGGGTTAAAAAATATTTTTTTTAAATAAAAAATATTATTTATAAAAAAATATTTTTAAAAATAATATCAATTACACTCCTAAACCGTCACTATTTGTCCAAAGTAGCAATTTGAGAACTTTGGGTCGGTTTGTCATTTTGTTTAAGAAAAAACATTTATTTATTTTAAATTAAATATTTTTGATATTTTTAAATTATTTTTATATATTAATGTTAATATATATATTTTTTTTAAAATCATTTTGATATATTTATGAATAAAAAATATTTTTAAAAGAAACATTAACTACACTCCTAAACAGCCATTAAAAACTACGAGTTTATTTTAAAATATTAAAATAATCTAAAATATATTTTTTTTAAATAGATAACATCTATTCATCTTTTTTGAAAAATTATTCAGTGTATTCGAAGTTGGTGCTCGGGAATAATTCGAAAATTTCACCTTTACGTAAGAGATAATGGAATCTCCTCAGTTTATCCTTGATTCCTGTGGTGTAGTTCAAGTCGTCTCTCTCTCTCTCTCTCTCTCTCTCTCTCTCTCCCTCTCCCTCGCTCTAGCTGAATCATAAAACCTAACATTTTAACGTACACTGTGCAATGTCAATTATTTCCTCTGCTTTCTCCAATCATTTAGAAAATGACATCAGAAAAAAATAAAATAAAATAAAAAATAATTTAATCCGTTAATTATTTGCATGAAAAATCCGTCATCTACCGTTAGGACAAAACGGAGCATACTATACACGAAAATCATGTTAAATTTTTCCTTCATTTTGTTATTTTTTGCATAAAGTAATTGCTATGATGAGCCAAGCTTTAAAGTAATAGTTCTGGTCACCATCAAATCAACAACCTTTTTTGATCGGCAACAATAATCAAAGACAACAAATTGGTACTTTATTATTAATAATGTGATGTGTATAAGGTGGTGGGACGAAGTGTAGGTTCTATATTTTTCTGAATTTTTGGTTGGTATATATAAGAATTATTAAAATGCTGACAAAAGATACCAATATATATTAAAAAAAGGTTGATGAAATTGACTAGTGTATAAAATTTATGTAGTAGTCTATTAAGGCTTAATTGCCATTAAAGAATAAAAAGAAATTTGAGAGGAAGGTATATAATATTAAGTGTTTTTGTCTTTATTTATTTTTTTATGCTTCTAATTACAAGTTTATTTATATGCCTAAAGTCATAAGAAAATAAAAAATAAAATAAAATAAAATATATTATTCTAATCTGATTAGAAAAATATTATGTTGACTCAATTGATCAACTAATTCTTAATCGATAGATCAGTTTTTTCATAAGTTTAATTTATTTTCAACATCCCCTTTAAACTTGGTTTTTGATAACTCTAGGGATATCTCTTAGCTTGACAAATACATCATGTTTGAGTGACTTTATGAAAATATCTACGACTTGATCTAAGGTCCTTACATACTTAATTTCAACTTTCTTATTTGCAAAACTCTCCATCCTTAATTAGTAGGGGGCATCAACCACTATATCAAAATAGTGTTATCTAAACAATGATAGATGATTGTGAGTGCTTGTTAATCCTTCTTTCATGCCTTCTGCACAACCTTTCTTTGGGCAGGGGCCAACATTACTCCTCATGCAGGCTTTTCAAAGCCTTTTGCAACTGTTTCCCACATATCCTAGAAACTTAACCAAACTTTCAAACAGATACACCAAATCTCATAGTTATCATTTGCCAAATGAGGACATTTAAGTGGAAAGTTTGAGTGGCCATGTCAAATAACTAGAACAAGCTCTAATAGAACTCGTTGAAAGAAAAATTGATGCAATAGCTTATTTTGGATAATAAAATTGAAATTACAAGGCTAAGGAACAAAAATAAAAGTGAGAGGAAAGTGTGTGAGTGTATTATTAAGTGTTATCCTAATATGATTAACAAAAGTATTCTGCCCACTCAACCGATCTAACTAGTTCTCAATCAATAGGTTATTTTGTATATTCTTCAAAAATCTAATTTATTTACAATAGAACCAAGCATAAACTCGCAAACATTTAAGATATAAACAAACAGATGAAGATCATGAAGTTGCTAGGTAACTTTGATGATCAATGTATTCGGTGGATAATTTTTCTTTTTTTTATTCAAAGGAAATGAGTTTATGTATAAACTGTTAGTTTGATTTATAATTGTCAAAATAATTTTTCATTATACTTTAGGGTTCTTTTTATAAATTAGGAATATTAGAAGCGATTGGAGAAGGGAAACCTTGATGAAGAACCAACAAATTTTCATGAAGAAGAAAAAACATCAAAATATTGCTCATAATGTCATCTGGGTTTCTATTTTTGGATAAATTATTGTGAATTATTATGAAATGCAAGGAACGGAAACAAAAAAAACTTGAGGCGTGTTTGTGCACTGTCCTTAAGGATATTTCCCTAACAGTAAGGTATCCTCCAGGATTCAACAAGTTCTTCCTCAAGATTAGAGGGCAACACAGAAACAACTTGAAATAAGAAAAGACCAGCAAATGAGAAGAAGAAGAAGAAGAAGAAGAAGAAGAAAATGTTTTAAAAAAATTGTAACTATTAAAATTAAATTTTCAATGATTACAAATTTAATGTTTTCAGTTTAAAGGTCATCAAAATATTTTAATAAAAGAACAAAAAAATTAGAGAATATAGGTGTTGTCTCGCACGTAGAGGGGTGAATCAGAGGTTTTCCTCTTACTCAACTCATTCTCATGTGCGTGAACTCACTCTACTTTCCTTTGTTGGTTATTATCTCATCTCAAGTTTTAGTATGTACACACCTAATGAAAAGTTTTTTTTTCCAATATAGGATAATAAGTCTTATATATATATTTTTTGTATTCAAGAGGTTTTTTATACTTTACCAATTTACGATAGTCCTTTAAAACATCATAAATCAGGGCATGTGCAACACAGGAAAAGGAAAAGGAAAAGGAAAAGGAAAAGAAAAAGGAAACCATTTGCAGAAATTGCAGAAACAGTAAAGGAAATGGAATTTTGCAGGACGAGCATGTGAACCAGCAGTGTAGTGGTTGTCGTTTTATGTCCATAAGCTCTCAGAAAATGAGGATTTCAGACAAGGACAGCCCACATGCTGACTGGCCATCTAGTCATATATAAAGCTACTTCAAACAAGAGATTAGATGGGGGGAAATCATGAATATTAAGTGATGA
The DNA here is from genome assembly GCA_029228465.1 of Salix viminalis. NCBI lineage: Eukaryota > Viridiplantae > Streptophyta > Magnoliopsida > Malpighiales > Salicaceae > Salix > Salix viminalis. The sequence continues at coordinate 9,466,154 of CM055440.1, read as the reverse complement.
TTTGTTTTCATAATTTTTATATTTTTCCTTTCATCGGGGAATGTGATTTTGTTGTTTTTATAGTATTTTTAATTTATAAACACATTAAAATAATAAAAATAATTTTTTTGATATTAATTCAAAATAATCTAAAAATACTTAAAAAAATCTCCTTTTTTTTCCAAACACCCCTAAATGTTACTATGATCCCTCCTATTGTATTTAGAAAATAAATTTTTGAGCCTTATGGTTATTAATATGATGACCAATAAAGATTTACATAATTTTTAACTTAAAAATATATTAGATTAATCGAGATACACGCAAACTAATTCGAATATCCACATTAATAAAAACAATTCTATAATATATCTCTTAAATTTAACAATATTAAGAGCCCGTTTGGGATGGTGTTTCAAACGTCGTTTCCAAAAAAAATCAATTTTTTTTCTTCATTTTAAATGAATATGTTTTGGTGTTTTTAGATCATTTTGACGTGCTGATGTCAAAAATAAGTTTTTTTTAAAAACAAATATTATTTTAATATATTTCGATATGAAAAAACACTTTAAAAAACTACCGTAATAGCTCTTCCAAACAGGGTATAATACCCACGACACGACTTGACTTGTTCTTGCTCGTGCTATCTTGGATTTATTGTGATATTGTACTGTTTTCAAGGTGGTTGTCCCATGTGTCAGTGTCTATAATTTTTTTTTTTTAAATTGGTCCCTCTTGTCTACTAGAAAACAAAAAGTAGTGCAATCATAGATGTTATCACTGATTCTGACTCCTTTATAAAATTTGATTCCAATTGAACCGTTCTCTATAAACCCATTGAATGGTTCAAGACCCTGTCGCCGACCAGACTAGCCCGTCGAAGGGTCCATGACCCTCTTGCCGACTAATTTTCTGCTTGGAAATTGGAATAGAGGTTGACATTTTTAGGCACAATTCTTTTAAAGCATAAAAAAACCCTATTAAAAATTAAAAAAATTAAAAAATTAAATTCTTTTTATTGTTTTTTTCTGTGGACTTCACTAAAAAAGACCCAATCACAGCACGTCACACTTCTATCTCAAACACAACTTATACAAAGGGCAAACGTGATTGAAATGGGGTCAAATTTTTAAGAGTATACTTTACGTTCTTCTTTTAGTGAGGATATTTTGAAGTAATTTTTTTAATAATTATTTAGAAATGCTCATTTAAATAAATAGCATTGCACCTCATAGGCTCATACCTGCATTTATGTAGCCTTAAATGACACCAATGAGCCAAACTTATTTATTCGAGAAAATAATAATATGAAATAAAGGTTTTTAAAATCTAGTTAAGTGAAAGAAATAGAGCCTTTAAGTAAAATCATGAGAAAATTGCTCCTTTCAAATCAAGATCAAGATGGGGCCTCAGCATCCTACGATTCAGAATCTGTTTTTTTTTAATAAAATGATTGATGTAAATGAAAGATAATTTTGTTTTATTTGCAGTAATTCAATACAAAAATGTTAATATTTAATAATAAAAAATTGAAAAACATAAAAATTGTTTGCCCAATTACATAAAAGAAATCATTCAACTAACGTTTAGAGAGATAAGATAATTACTATATTTTGATAAAAAAAAAAAACTTCATCAATGATTCTTGTTTTGTCTATAATTTCATTGGTAAAATATTCACTCATAAATTTACAAATAGAATAAACACTTCAAACAAAAAGATTTACTAGTTTCATTTTATCAGTATATCATTTTTTTTTATACGAGGAAACTATACTTCCCAGAAAATACACTTTGTGAGCTCAAATGAGTGAGTAAAACCACGGCGGTCTCAGACACTTACAAAATATGCACGCCCTAATTCAAACTCGACGTCTGCTATACAGATCACAAGCCCTTTGTATCACGTCACGCTTCATGAGAACTTTTATCAGTATATTCGTGAATGAATATGACAAATCACCTATAAAAGACAGTATATAACTCCATTATCGATTTGATTTAATAATATCGAAGGAATTAAAATTGTCAATGATTAAATTGTGGTGCAGTGGCATTTACAATGACTATTTTTCATCTCTCTAAAATATACTAACATACCTAATCTGTCAGTAAGACTATTAGTAATGTTTTTTAAATATTTTTTCAAAAGAAGATTATATTAAATAGAGTAGGAAATAATTAAAATCAAATAAAATAAAAATCAAATATTTATTAGAGATTTTAAAATTTATCATTTCCAATTACAATTCATCTAGAATAGAAGGGCAAGAGAAGGAGAAGGAGAAGGAAACATCAACTTCATGCTTTAATCTTTAATTAACATTAATGTTTTTTTCACAATCTATAAATTTATTTCATTAAATACATACATTACCTCTTTCTTTTTTTTCATTCTTTAGTTAAACAAGAATAATGCCACAACACAGAAGACCTTTTTCATTTATATCATAAATTAATATAAAACTTGACTTCTAATGTAGCAAGGGTAAATAAATAGCAATAACCTAATAGTTTAAACTAAAATTTAGGAGTGTTTGACATTGAATTTCAATTTGTTTTTCATAAAAAAATATATTTTTTAGTATTTTTAAATTGTTTCTGATATAAAAAAAAATATATATTTTATATATTTTTAAACAGAAACAATTATTACCGTATTATCACAAACCGCCACGTATTACTTTATGCTTTCAAATAAAGCCCAGCTAGACAGGAAGAAAGACAAAATCACGAGTGTTTACCCATCATTCATGGGATTCCATTGGGGTAATAACAACAATAATTAAATTTTCGAGCCTCACCATTGCTACAAAAAAATAAAATAATAAAACCTTTTTATTGACCAGAGATGAGGAACTCCCCCAAGTAAACACTGTGTCGGTCCATATTACATTACTATGAAGTAACGAGGAAAATCCCTCCTATTTATTATTACACTTACCTTAAATAAATAAATATATAAATACGTAAAGACTGAGTAAAAACCGTGTTGATCGGGTGTAGCTTTCTGGACCGACCGCGATATTTAAAACGGGGTGCACGCCCACGCGTCATTTGAATAAGGAGTTAATTCTAAAGCAGTCCCTTGGTTTCTACAAATTGTTCAATTGGTCCTTGTAGTGACTAAATAGCCCCTTGGCTAAAGTTTATTATCCTTGATTTAGTACAATCATTCAATTTTGTTCCAAAAGTACGTTCTTTCTTTATCAAAGTTTCCTCCCTCGCCCACTTCTCTTTATTTTTTCCTATTTTCCACAAAAAAATGGAAAAAATGGAAAAGAGCATGGAATCATAATATCAAACCGACTATAGAACTAATAAAAAAGGACCCACATAATTAGGATATCATGTTGATTCGCAAGTCATTGGATCAACCAACTGTATCAAGGGGGTTATTGGGAATGAGTTCGGAAAATGTTTTTGAAAACAATTAAATTTTTATTTTATTTTTTACTTTAAATTAATTGTTTTGGTGTTTTTAAATTATTTTAATGTGTTGATGTTAAAAATTATTTTTAAAAAATAAAATAAAAATCATTTTGATGTATTTTTGAACGAAAAACACTTTTAAAAGCAACTTCAACCACACTCTCAAACAGGTACTAAAATAACTTGTTTTTAGTGTTCACTGAACCAAATTAATGAGGTTTCCTTAAGTTAATGTCGTATTTGATTTAATTAAAAACTTAACATGATCTAACTTGTCAAATTAGCCTGGTCGGGTTTAAAACTATGAATAAAATTAATGAAAGCATTGTGTTTTAAATAGATTTAATAGTTTAGGGATTAAATAAAAAGTTTTGAAAGCATGAGGACTAGTATCTGATTTCATTTAACTTAGTGGCTGAAAATGTTATAATTAACTCTTTGAATAAATTAAAGCGTACACGCTCCTAGAGAAGTCCACGCGATTATTTAATTCTCGTAATAATCATTACCGACGCGAATTCAGCGCGTGGTGGTATCTTAGTGAAATGATTTTGAAGTTTGATTGTGTGATTGTGAGGGGGGAGCTCAGTCGTTTTGTGAGGCTATTTCCTTCCTTTCCTTTTTTTTTGTTCTTATTACTCGTTCTTTATAGAATTATCCACAAATTACCACGTTTCTTTATTAAATGTGAACTGATTTTTTTTAATGTTTCTTTTCCTTGAGAACCAAAAATATTGGTAAATATTTATTGAGAAGAAAATCTATAAGTAATGAAATTGACATTTCTAGAAATGAAAATAAATATTGAAATTGACATTTCTAGAAATGAAAAAATATTGAAATTGCCATTTCTAGAAAAAAAAATCTCTTCATATTGGTGTTCGCTTTTTTTTTCCCACTCATTTAAATAAATTTTTTTTTGATATCATTGCATCAAAACAAACCAAAAAAGATATGAAACAAAAAAAATAAAATCTTGTAAATCTCTCTTCTAAGAATCTTAGAGGTGTTTGACATTGAGTCTGAACCCACCTTTTGTTATATTTTAATTTATTGTTTTACTTTAAATAATTTTTTTATATTTTTGAATGTTTTATATACTTATATATAAAAAAGAAAAAAACATTTTAATATATTATTAAAACAAAATCATTAAAAAACAACATTTACCTCCTGAAAACAATCACTTAACCTCAACATTGTAACTGGCGCGTTTGCCCACTTGACAGCAGTTCCCTCCTCCCTCCTCCCTCCTCCCTCCATATCTCTATTTATAGCATCAAACAACTTCTAGTTTTTCCTCCACACAGACTCTCTGTTTTGCACTGTTGTCCGAACTGTTTGTTTGCAATCTTGTTAATGCTCTCTGTTTCCCACAACGATAAGTCCTTCTCGAATTCTAGCAAACCTCTCGAGAGAATTAAAGAACCCAAAGTTTTAGTTTTCGAAAAAAGAAAACCAAATTTGGTGTATACAATTCAAGGGAACTGCAAACAGAACAAACCCTCACCCTCACCCTCACCAGGAAGCTTGTATTGAATCTCTTGTGTGAGAGAAACATGAGGCACCTATCTTTCTTCCTCTCAAACTTGACAAATTTTCTCAACTTTCTTTTCCCTTTTCTTATTAAAATCCCATCAAAATCTCTGCCTGTGCAAATCAAGACTATGGTTTCTCTGGCTTCTCGTTCTGGAAGACGTCTACAGCGGTACGAGGAAGGCTATCGCCTTGTTGTAGGGTGAGTTTCCTTCTCTCCTGTTCTTTTAATATTTACCGTTTCTGGGTTATTTACTAATTCATGATGTTTGTATGATACTGCCAAACAATTGGAATTCTTCAGAAGTTCGAGGGTGTTTTTTTTTGTTTTTTGAAGAGGGTCATTGTTAAATTTGATTATTTTTCTGGTTTACTTACATAGTTTGATCTATTGCGTTTAATTTTGTGTCTTTCATGGTTTTGATGTTTTAGGATGTCTATCTAGGCTTTATTGATAAAAAGTGGAAGATTTCTCTTTTAGGGGTGTAATTAATGGAATTTAATTTATATTATTAATTGGTCAAAATTTTTTTTTATCTTATCTTTGTTTGTTAATTGGTTTTGAAATTTATGCAGGTGCATTCCTTACAGATACAAGAAAAGCCAAGAACCATCTTCGGTTGAAGAATTAGAAGTTCTTGTCATTAGTGCACAAAATGGTAAAGGAATGCTGTTCCCAAAGGTACTGATACTATATTACTTCCAGCAATTGGCTCTCTATCATCATTTGATTTTTAAAATTCTTGTGTTCAGCCATTTCCTTTTCTTTTTACTTAATGGTCTCCGTGTTGTGATGAACAGGGAGGCTGGGAAAATGATGAATCCATGGAAGAGGCTGCGAAGCGAGAGACAGAAGAGGAAGCAGGAGTGATTGGCGTTGTTGGGGTTAGTATTTGCAAATCCCTTCTAATTCTTTCTGTCAAAGCTTCTTTTCTGAAACCTAATCAAGTTGTTTATGATTTTCTTTACAGGATAAACTAGGCCCATGGCATTATCAAAGCAAAAGGAGTTGCATAATGCATGAGAGCTACATGTTTCCTCTACTTGTTGAAGAAGAATTAGCTTGTTGGCCGGAGAGAGAAATCCGAGAAAGAAGATGGGTATGTGTTGTTGCTTTTATCCTCTGATGGTTTTGAATGCCAACTTTTGAAGAGAATGGGATCTGATTTTGCAATTTATTTGCTGGTTTTTTCAGGTTACTATTAATGAAGCTAGAGAAGTCTGCCATAATCGGTGGATGCGTGAAGCTTTAGAAGAATTGGTTAGGCTACATCCCCAAGCTCAAAGCTAGGGAACATGTGAAACAACAACTAGTACATAGAACATTTTTCATCGGACATAGGGTTTTCAACCTAGAATAGGTTTCAGTTCATGTTAGAGATGAATGAAAAATGCTGTTCCTTTTTCATTTTAGTTGATGAGATTCATTGATTCTTTCAAGTCAATTAACTTGATTCTTTAAACACGCCAAATCCTTGTTTCTCCAGGCCAAAAGCAGGAGTTCTTTCCTGACTTGGTCTGTTTCAGTTTATGCATGAAAAATAATGCTGGCGGTTGATGAAGGGATTTGTAGTTTGATTTTTTCTGGATTTGGGTTTAACAATGCTGCACTAACGTCCACGGGCGTGATGTGATGACAAAGGACTTGAGATCTGCACAGTTCGAAAGAGCTTGAGATCTGCACAATAGGTTTCAAGTTCAAGTTACGACATGCATTTCTTGTAAGAGCTTGGACAACTAGGATTTTACTTGCTCATTTGAGCTTATAAAATATACTTTTCGAAAATGGGATTTTCTCCTAAACTAATTTACCAACTGGAGATGATCCATTAATCAAGTAATGCGATATGCCTCATAAACAGCAAATCAACCGAAACCCTAGCAGACCAAGTCATTACTCGATTATACACACGACATAACATAAACATTATCAGGACCCCAAAAGAAAAAAAGCAGTCAATGGCTCTGCATGATAAATGGATCGCTGTGTTTGCAAGTTTTCTGGGATTACTATGTAGTTTGATAAGTGCTACCACTTATACAAGAGAACACTACAGATGACTTAGTTTTATCCATGCTGCTGCAGTGTATTTTGTTGCTCTTCCTCTGTCTTTTTTCTGAGGATCAACCGGCGATCATCATATATTGATAAGGGCTTTAAAGAAGTGTTTGCGACTGTGTTTTAAAAGTAATTTTGATTTAGTATTTTCAGATCATTTTTATATGATAATATCAAAAATGATTTTTAAAAAATAAAAAACATAACTTTAATATATTTTTAAACAAAAAAACACTTTAAAAAACAATTACAACTGTACCCTCAAACAGACATTAGTCCACAAAGGCTGGAAAGAGGGAGGGTAGTTCTGTAATTGATGGTCCAGCCTTGAGCAACTTGACAGAGACTTGTGGTAGATTTTTTTCCTTTCCAATGGACTGCATTGATGGAGTTTTTATGGTGAGATTGAAACTAACAATATGATATTAAAAGCAGATAGTGATGGAATCACAAGCTGCACAGGAAGGCATGATATTAAAGTTGTTTTTTTTTAATTTAAAAAATATTTATTAAAATAATATTTTTTTTTATTTTTTTTTAAATATTTTTTAAATTAGTACATCAAAATAATTTAAAAACATAAAAAATAATTAATTTAGAAATAAAAATAAAAATTTAAATGGTTTTTAAAAACTATGTGCACACACAGGAACATAAGGGCCTCATCTTTACTGCTATTAATTGAAAAATAAATAATTGGGCTCATAAGCATTCCATACATTTTTGGTATATAAAAAACGAAAAAAACATCCTGATGTAACTATCCAAACACATCATCATGGGTAAGAATTTGTTTAATAATAATGTAGTGATTGTTTTTAACAATATTTTTAATTTAAAAATACATTGAAATGATGTTTGATTTTTTATTTTTTTATATCAATACATTCAAATAATTTAAAATATAAAAAAATAATTTGAAGCAAAAAAGTTTTTTTTTCAAATAAAAAATTAAAACATGAAAATAAACAAACTCGCTAATTATTATTATTATTATTATTATTATTATTATTATTATTATTATTATTATTATTATATTTTTGTCAAAAGTAATAGCCTTTATTGCTTTGCTTTAAGAAAAGCAAATTAAAATAAGTGTTTCATCAGTAATTTAAACTAAAGTGATAAACTTTTGAAAATAAAAGCTACTTTACTTTAAAGCATATCATGTTCCAATTTAAAAAACTATGGAGAGGGATACTTTATGATAAGAAAAAAAATAGAATGCAATTCATTTTTTTTTTAAAATAATAGCCTTAGTTTTTCTAAAATAAATTGCATTACCTGAAAAAGACTAGATACAATAATTTTAAGCCAAACTCCATCTGTGTCAAGCTAGTAACACATTTCAACACTAATATACCCATAAAAAAAAAACTCCACAGAGTTATTTAGTGTTACCCAACAAAAGAGTGAGTCTATACTAGCCTATTTGAAGATGTTTTATGATGAGATGCTCAATATGATATAATTGCTTAAACTAGTAGCCTTAGAGGCATTGATAATAAGGGTAAAGAACTGTGTTATCAGGAATATAAATTTGCTTAAGATGATGCAGGTCATAGAAAAAATATAAAAGTGAAAAATGTCAATTTGTTATGACATGTACCTTTTTATTTTTACAATGACACCTAACATGAAAGAACTTCTAAACAAATCATTCTCTCCTAGAAATCTATAGTATCTTATCAGGAAGAGTTGTTTTAACAAAATTTCATAGGATATGGCTACCTAAGAACATCCTTTCAACAAGTCTTTTTTTCTAATGAATATCTTCAATTGCAGGATCCCAAAGCTTTATACATCACCAATTATTGAGACCTCTTCTCTCAAACCATGCTCTATATTTTAAGAAGCAACATAGAACTGTCAGTTCTAGTATTTTTTCCTTTTTTCTATGTTGATAACATTACATGTACACAATTTTTAATTTATGATGACAAATACTTATGTTTAACCAAACTGAGTAAAGTTAGAGAAAACTCAAGAAAATCTTGATGTCTTGTGATTGAGATGATTACATAGCTCCATAAAAGGAAGATGAGAAGAATAGTGTGAAGCTAGAGAAGTCTGCCATAATCGGTGGATGCACGAAGCTTTAGAAGAATTGGTTTGACTTCATCCCCAAGCACAAAGCTAGGAAGCAAGTGAAACAACAACTAGTAAATAGAACATTTTTCATCGGACATAGGGTTTTCAAACCTAGAATAGGTTTCAGTTCATGTTAGAGATGAAGGACAAATGTTGTTCCTTTTTCATTTTAGTTGATGAGATTCATTGATTCTTTCAAGTCAATTAACTTGATTCTTTACCGGCTAGAATAGGTTTCAGGCTCGATTCCTTCGAGCCCTGTGAATTCTTTAAACGCCAAATCCTTGTTTCTCCAGGCCAAAGCAGGAGTTCTCTCCTGACTTGGTCTGTTTCAGCTTTATGTATGAAGAATAATGTTGGCGGTTGATGAAGAGATTTGTAGTTTGATTTTTTCTGGATTTGGGTTTAACAATGCTGCTCTGACGTCGTCCCCAATTAGGGCGTGATGACAAAGAGCTAGAGATCTATACAATAAGTCTCAAGTTCGAGTAGGAACACACATTTTTTGTAAGAGCCTCGACAACCACGATTTTATTCGCTCACCTAAGCTAATAAAATATACTTTCCGAGGGTGGAGTTTCCTTGAATCTAAAAAAAAGAAATTGACCCTGACAGATCCGTTCCTAAACAAATTTACCAACAAGAGATGATCCATTAATCCAGTAATGCAATATGCCTCATAAACAGCAAATCAACCGAAACCCTAACAGACCAAGTCATTACTCGATTATACACACGATATAACATCAACATTATCAAGACCCCCCCCCCCAAAAAAAAAAAAGAGCAGTCAAGGGCTCTGCATGATAATTGATCGTTGTGCTTACAAGTTTTCTGGGATCATCATATATTAATAAGCAAAGTTGTCAATTCCGTTTTGGTTGGTACTTCGTTTTTTTAATTGGAATGGAATAATTTGGTTTCAGAGTGTTTCGGTGCGCCGTTTCGGGGTTGTACTGTTTATGTATATATACATATAATTAAATATATTAATTCAAAAATAAAATTATTTAGAATTGTACAATTTAACTTAAAAAAGACACATAAAATGATTTTTCTGAACAAAATTATGAACATGTATAATATTACGAGAATGTTATTATCAATATCGCAAGGTCATTACATTCTTTGATTGCTCTGAAATTTTATATATATATGTCAAGAGACTCCTCGTAAAATTTCATCTCAATCTAACGGTCGGATTAAGAGATATGATTGATATTGTAAAATTATTCATTATTAAAAAAAAAAACTATTTGGTCAAAACGGCACAGATGAAATGATACTAGCGTATTTTGACCGGTATTTGGAAAAAGTACAAAATGAATCAAAATTTTAATCGAGATAACAAGAACGTTATTTTTTTTTAATTGGTACAAAACATTTAATTCAAAACAAAACGAAACGAAACGAAACGAATCTGACTAAGGGCTATAAAAACAAACGACAAGCTGAACAACTTGCGCAGGAAAGTTATGATCCATGCCATATCTTTGGATGTCTTGGTTGCTGATACAAAGAGGTTTCGCAATTTCCTCCCGGGTTCCACTTCTACAGAATCATTTAACAGATTTAAGTCCACAAATGTTGGAAAAGGCAGGTAAAAGTTTGAACTTTGAAGGGTTGACTTAGAATCAAAAAACCCTGCTCAACTTGTGGTGGTGAGAAGAGGGAGGGTAGTTCTGTAATTTAATTGATGGTCCAGCCATGATGGAGGGGGTCCTACGGCTTGAGCAGCAGCTTGTATGGCTTGAGCAGCTTGTTCTGTAATTGATGGTCCAGCCATGATGGAGGGGGTCCTACGGCTTGAGCAGCAGCTTGTATGGCTTGAGCAGCTTGTTCTGTAATTGATGGTCCAGCCATAATGGAGGGGGTCCTACGGCTTGAGCAGCTTGACAGAGACTTGTGGTAACTTTTTTCCCTTTCCGATGGACTGCATTGATGGAGTTGTTTGGCTAGATTGAAACTACCAATAAGATATTGAAGAGCACCAGGAAAGCAGATAGTGATGGAATCACAAGCTGCACAGGAAGGCATGATATTAAAATAATATTTTTTTTAAAATTATTTTTGATATTAGTATATTATAATGATTTAAAAATATCAAAAATAATTAATTTAAAGCAGAAAATAAAAATATGTATTTTTTATTTTTTTAAAAAAATACAATACCAAACATGAAGGAAACTATGTGCACACACACAGAAACATATAGGTCAATGTACCTTGTCCATATATATATGCTCATGCATGGCCCGAAACAGGGAATGGTTATCCAAAGAAAATTGTTAAATTATAGGAAATATATATTTCAGAGAAAAAAAGAGGTTAAAATGGGCCTAATCTTCACTGCTATTATAATTATTGAAAGTAAATATTTGTGCTCATAAGCATTCCGTACATTTTTGGTATATAAAAAAAGAAAAAAAGCATCATAAAATATTAAAGTAGGGGTTTATTTTTAAAATATTTTTAATTTAAAAATACATTGTATATATATATATATATATATATATATATTAAAGTAATTTCACAAGTTGACAGCAAAATGAAAAACATGATAATCAAACATACGAAACTGATTTTCGTTAAACCTCAAATTCAACTACAGTTTTAACCAAACAATTCAATTTCAGTTATGAACCGCAGCTAAAAGTACTTTTCATGAATTTTTTTAAACTTCAACCACAACAGCAACTGTAATACCAAACAAACCCTAAAAAACTCAAGCTAACAGCTATAGTAACAGTAACAGTCCACCCCATTTAGAACCAGGAAAGAGTGAAACCCGCATGGCTTTTGGGCAGCTCAAAAGCCCAACTACTTAGAACCAGGAAGGAGTAAAACCCGCATGGCTTTTGGTCAGCTGAAACCCCAACCGCTTAGAATTTGATTCCGAACAACCCTCCTCCGTTCCTCATCATCGTTTTCCTTACCTCCAGGTGGTCATCATGATTATGCCCTAAAATCTTGTCTTGTGTACAGCTACCATGCCCGTCATAGTCCAAGCTCCGTCCCGCAGCTTTTGGCCTAATCTAAACCCCATTTCGAACTCCACAATCAGACCCATTCCTGCCAATTCCTCTTCCATAACCCCTCCTCTTCGTTTCTTGAAAACCAACAATGTTCGTAGTCCCATTTTTCACCTCAGCAAGAGGCCATCGTTTTTTCAACACTGCTTCTGTGCGGGCAGCAGCTTCTGCCAGAGCTGATTATTATTCCACTTTGAATGTCAGTCGAAATGCCACTCTACAAGAAATCAAAAGTTCCTACAGAAAGCTGGCGCGCAAGGTTTCTTTATTTGTATATGGTGTGGATTTCATTTATATTTGATTTTGATATGCTTAGGTATTTTCTTGAAATTTATTCCATGTCTTTGGCTTGGTATGTATGTACAGTATCATCCAGACATGAACAAGGGAGCTGGAGCTGAAGACAAGTTTAAAGAAATAAGTGCTGCTTATGAGGTAACTAACTAAACTTCACTATTGGTCCATGTAGCTATGCGGTCCCCACCCTGTAGTAGCCTAACTAACATGCCATTTTCGAATGTAGCATCGGTTTGCCTCTCACCTTCATTGTGTTAATGAAGAATTTATGTAGGTCCTATCAGATGATGAGAAAAGATCTTTATATGATCGCTTTGGTGAGGCAGGTTTGCAAGGAGAATTTGATGGCTATGGTAGTGGTTCGCAAGGGGTAAGATCATGAGATCAACTTCTTGCATTTCTGCAAATTCATGCTTGTCATACTAACGTGACTTGAAAATCAATGTTTTTATTGACTTTAACTCTCGGGAGATTGCATGCAAGTGTGCTGGACCTTTTTTGACTAGCTAGTTACTTGTTTGTAATCTTGACAGTTTCATCATTTTCAGGTGGATCCTTCTGAAATATACAACACATTCTTTGGTGGTTCAGATGGGTTTTTTGGTGGAAGGGGTGGAGATGGCGGGCTTAACTTCAATTTCAGAAATATGGGAAACGAGGATCTTGACATTCGGTATTGATCCTTCATTCTTCACCATTTGATATTTAATGCACAGAAACGGTAGCTTTTATCCTTGTTACTTCGATACATTTGTGTATAGAAAATGGAGATTAGTTGTGTTCTAGACATGAGTGAAGTTTATGATCCACCATCTTGTTAATGAACTTTGAGTTCTCAAAATATCTGTAACCCATGAAAAGAATATCCTGGGTGTGAAGAAGATTTTAACTAACATGTCTTTGAGCTTATTGAGCTTCAGGATAGCTGGATAGGAGAGGGTGAAAAAATATCAAGTTGTTTTTTGGTGATTGTGCTATTTGGTGCATGATTATGACCTTTGATTTGGATGCTGATGTATCAAATTTTGGTCCGAAATGCCAAGACTAGAACTGTACCAAAGATGCTTTGCAAACTAGAAAGAAAGTCTGGAAGGTGTAAAAGTAGAGCAATGTGGATTTATCTTAAGTAATCTATGTATGAGGTGAACAATTGGAGATTCTACCAGTGTAGAACCCCATTCTACAGGCTTAAAGATGGGTTTATTATCATTATTTGGCTATAAGCGTTTGTCAGCATGCCCATCTCTCTGACTTTTGCTAGGTGCTAAACTTTGTGAGCATGTGCTGATTTCCTTTCCCCCACTCTAATTCTTAAATTTTTCTTTCAATTGAGGCTTTGCTATCCTGGAACTTCTTTAGCATACCCCCTCACATTCTTTTATGGTGCCTCTTGAACCTATAACATATTACTTATAGGAAAAAATAAATTTAGCTCAAGTCTATCTACCATATGCCAATGACAGAGGAAAACAACATAGAGTAAACAACTGAAGGACCATGTTTAAGGATCATACACTATAGATTTTGAGAAACCCTTTTGAATATTTATGAACTATCTCATTACTTTGACTTGGTTTGCAAGTATTCTCTTTTCCCTCATTCTCACCCATTGTTTTTGGCCAGAAATCAATTTTTTTTAATGATTTGTAATGTCTTATATTGAAGGTATGATCTGTATTTGAGCTTGGAAGAATCAGTTTTTGGAGGACAGCGAGAAATTGAAGTTTCATTTTTTGAGACATGTGATAGCTGCAGTGGTACCGGTGCTAAATCTAGTAGCTGCATAAAATCATGTGCTGATTGTGGAGGTAGAGGAGGGGTGATGAAAACTCAAAGAACACCATTTGGAATGATGTCTCAGGTAATTTGACATGTTATTTGGCAACACTTTCTTTTTTTAAGAAAAATAAAAAGAGGTGGGGTGGGGGGTGATCAGTGCTATTTTTATCTCTTTATGTTTTGCTTCTTTGGCCAGCATGAAATTTATGACAGCTTTTGCCTTTAATGAAGTGCTGTCTTGTTGCAAAACAAGTATCAAAGTGTCATATGTTAACCTATTTGTCTCCAAAACAAGTTTCATCTAGTAGACACTAGTACTCTGCAGTAGCAAAAGCTCTACCAATATGTGCTCATATTCTTTTATGGCTTTGATTCACTTAAAGAATTCGGAGCATGAGATTCAGATTACCCTCTAGTTTTACTGCTGGGAATAATTCATGCTTATCATTTGACTTTCTAGTTTTTCTCACCTTTAAATCTATAATCAGTTGTCTAGATGCTCTCAAGCTGATATGTTTCTAAACTAATGAATAAGTTGAATGTATTTGCCTCTTTCCTTTTCTGAACAATACAATGAACTACAAAGACAGGGTAGGATTTATTAAAATCTTTGTTACTTAAACTACCTTGACTCATTTTCATTTCTCTTCCCTTTCTTTGATAATGCTGTATAGATGATACTATACATTTAAGGTATGAGAATGTGAAGTCTTTTTTCCTTTCATGTGTGAAGGATGGATGACTTGAGTGATTTTCAGGTTTCTACTTGTGCAAAATGTTCTGGTGAAGGCAAGGTGATCACTGACCACTGCCGAAAATGTGGTGGAAATGGTAAAATAAGGTCAAAGCGAAGCATGAAAGTGGTCTTCCCAGCTGGTGTCAATGATGGAGCTACAATGCGAATTCAGGGCGAGGGTAGTTTCAACAAGCAAAGGTATGATTGAATAAAGATATTCGCTACCATCAAATATTTTTACTAGTATCATCAATGCATGTGGATAGGTAAAGCTTGGTTGTGTCCCTTTCGGTGCCCTTACAGTTCTCTTAATAGGCTGGATTACATCTCATTCGGTGCTCTTTCAGCTGCTCCAAAGAAATTGATCAATCAATGCTAAGAATCAGGAAATGCTAAACAAGTGTCCCAAAAGCTTCACCTTTGACAGCTAAACTAGTTTATGTTTGGGATTGCAGTGCATGGGACCAATCTGCTATCTTATCAAAAGCCTCAAAGATAAATTTTTGAAACTTTACCGTCAGAGTTTTGAGTTTACTGTTGGGATTTGGGACTACTTCTGTTCCCTCAAACAGCAATTCCAGAAATACATTTGTAAAATTCACCACCTGTTGTGTGGTGATTCTGATATAATAAATAGTTAACTGTTATCTCTACATGAGTTGGCCGACTGCAACATAAACTCAGTTTTCTGTAAGGTATTAGAGGAATACAAAGGCAATTGATACTGCATAGAGTATAATGCCTGCATGAAGGAGGCCTTTTAATGTCAGTATACTGAAGCCCTTGGCTTATTAAAAGCAAAAAGAAAATGTGTGAGCTATTGAGTCAGGCCTCAAATATAAATCCAGACCTATCACCTCAGCATTTGTAGGTTTATATCTGAATTTCTCCATTATCCATCTCTCTTTGAGCATATCTTCCTTTCTATCCACTATAGGCTGATATTACATTTCACTTTATGGTGTTCTCCTGGCTATTTTAAACAGGTAGGTCATCTGTCAAACATTAATATTTGCATATTCAGATCATGTTAATACTTTCTGCACGACAATCTTCCTGGTTGTGTTTGTTCTTGTCCACATCCCTAATCCCTATACATCCAAGCGCAACCCTTTCCATTGCAATATAAAATCACAAATGTTTTTGTAATCGCTATATTTAGATTGGTTTGGATGGTTTAGTTATATAATGATTGTTTTGCACAAATTGATATGGACCAGGTTAACACTAGGGCATGCACCATATAGGTTCTCATTTATGTATAATGTATTTGCTGAGGTCGTTGAGTTCTTTATGCCAATTATGATAATGGGTTCTTTTGTAATATTTGGCATGATCCCTATTAAACTTTTGTTTCTATTGATTTTTTCTCTTCATTTATATTGTGTTAGCTATGGAATGTTTCTTCATTTCATGTTATGATTAGATATTACTAGCTAGCAATGCAAAACTAAGACGAACAAGAAAAAAAAATCTAAATCTGGAAGCATAACTTCATTTTCTTTTGACAGGGGCATTGCTGGTGATCTGTTTATAAGCCTCCATGTCAATGAAAAACAAGGGATTTGGAGAAATGGTCTCAATCTTTACTCAAAGATCAATGTTGATTATACTCAAGCAATTCTAGGGACCGTCTTAAAGGTAATTATAGTTTCTTGTCTTATATTAGATATTATTTTTAAAAAAAATCCTCTATCTTTTTCTCTTTTGTTGGAAGCACTGCTTCTCATTTATTTTTCAGGTGCTAAACTATAGCTTCACAGTTGATAATTTTTTGACTTAATGCTTCTGGATGTGTAATAAATCAATGTGTCAGAAACTAGTATTCACTACACTAATATATCACATGTTCCTTCAACTCTGACAACACTTATTAATGGTTAGTTCACTTGTTCTTTCATTGCCCATGCTCCAATCATTTGTTTCCAGTTGAGCAGTGATGTTCCTAGTTCCATTTTCTTCAATGCCAGAATCTTATGGAGAAATTATGCCACTTTGAGTCGAGGCTTTTCATCATTTATAAATTCAGATTCAATCGGGCCTAGTTTAGATTAGAGTATGGTTACTTTGGCTTCTTCATGTTTTTTTATGAGGAATCTTGTGGAAAGTTTTGGGAAGGAAAATGGTTTTTGAGGACCCGGTGTAAAATTTTGAGTTTTGAGATGGTTTATTCAACTATCTTTTGGCATAAAATGCAGGGTTGGTTTCTTCATGTTCATGTTGTGCAGTCAAATTTTCTTCTTGAGAGTTATTGTCAATCATTTCACCTCAACTACAGTTTTTAAGCCAAGTATGACTCTTAGAGCTTAACCCATGACATATTCTAATTCTCAATTCCTGCATACCTGCTATAGAGGCCGACAATTTTGATGTCAATGCCTATGTTATAGTGATTTTTGGTACTTTAGATATTAAAAATTCCCTTTGGACCTAAAGAAGTCTGGCATTTAAGCTACCAATGTTATAACTGTATAAACAACCATGGCTTTCGTTTATGAAATGTATTGTCATCTCTGCTTTTGTTTTGTATGACTTTTATTCTCATTTGAAACTATGGTTGAATAATAATCCACAAACAACGGTTCTCTTACTGACGTTGAATAGTATGTCTGCACAATCACAGTTGGAATTTACAAAATGCAATTTTATTGTATGAAAAAATTGTATGATAGAGCAATCTTGAACATATCCTGTTCATACTCTTAAAGCAATCTGACTACCTAATCAAAACTGAATTGCTGGACATATTTCTATACCATAAAAGTAACTCTAAATCAGATCATCTGACTTGGTATATGTTAACTAAACAACACAAATTTTTGGTACCATTCAAAACGTGTTTCTTCATGGTTCATTTCTTTACCTCTTTTTTTCTTCCCTTCTTCATCATTTAAATGAGGGATGGGGTTGAATGTGCGAGTTTTTGTAGATTTTTTCTGGAAACATAGAAATGGCTTTTGGATGCCTTGAAGTAAGTTGTTTGACATATGAATCTAAAATAACTTCAGGTTGAGACTGTTGAGGGTTTGAAGGATCTTCAAATTCCTTCTGGGATTCAGCCTGGAGATGCAGTAAAATTGTCACGTTTGGGAGTTCCAGACATCAATAAACCTTCTGTTCGAGGTGATCATCACTTTATTGTGAACATTTTGATCCCCAAAAATATCAGGTCTGATTCCCCTTTCTACTTTACACTAAAGAGTTTCTTATTTGGCATGGGCATTTGTAGTGTTTGTACTCGTTATTTAATTTAGTAGGTATTGACAAATTATGGTTGTTTAAATAATAGGACTTCTCAGTAGTTGAACAATGAATACTATCCTGATCATTGTGAAGATGGTGATTTGTTGGTGTACTCACCTGTCCACATGAAAGCCCAAGGCTCAACACCTTTATTTACAATGATCAAGAGGCTACCACTATATCCATTACTTTGTTGGACGAATTAAAATTACCTCAGATGTGAACATTGTTTATTATGTCTAACCTTCTCATTATACAACACGATTTATCAGTGAGCTATTCTTTGATATTGTGTTAATTGTTTTCCTTTCGAATTCTATAACACCACTTTGAATTAAAAGATAATGTTGATATTTTTTGGATGAATTATTAACATTTTAGATAATTGCTACCTTAAAGTTTAAATTTCAGCTGCTATTAAGAATCATTATTCAACAAACTGTTGTCATTGGTTCAAACTGAAAGCTGTATTTTATATGCATAAACTTCATGGTTGAACATCTTCTTGAGCCGAACAAAATCAAACAATGGAGTGAGCATCTGCTCTAAATTGCCTGAATAAATATTGTTGATTCTGACATGAGCTATCTAATTTTCAGTTATGAAACTTCTGGATTGAAGATTATAATGTGATTCGATAATATGCAAATTATGTCAGGCATTCTGTTTGTAATCATACAAAAAGATTTAGCTGTCAGATAAGGACACCCATGATTTTTTTGTACCTTGTTTTTAAGCATTTCATATCTTAAGCTTCTTTCAAAAGGGTGCCCTCTCTATAGATTAGATTCTGAATGAATATACTGTTGGAAGTTTTTGGATATTATAGAACTATAGGTGTACCAACATATGTGATGCCTGCTGGAAGTGGTTGTTTGATTGTTTTGGGAAATTATGCCATGGTTTCTTTGTTTTCATCTCTCTTGTGAGGTTGCACACTTTTTGTATGAGCTTAATTTGAAGATAATTGCAGTAACAAGGAACGAGCGCTTGTCGAGGAACTGGCTTCACTCAAGTCTTGCAGCAAGGAACATGCAGTTTCTTCTAACAGCTCTGGTATTGTATTCATTTTTTTTTGTTGGTTATAGTATTTATTTAAAACCATTTAAGAGGATAATCCAAGCATATTTATAGTAGTGTAATTTCATACTGAACATGTCAGGATAGTCATCTTATATGTGGGGTTGCCAACTATTAAGAAAAGAATTATAGTTTTGGATAAATGGGGAGTGCATGGTGGAATGCAGGAGATAAGCCTAGGTACATGGGAGGATATCTTAAGGTAGATCCTTTACTTTTCTTCGATAAAATAGAAATTTTGATGATGCAAAACTTTTGGTAGATGGGAAAAAAAAATGTAGACTCCAAATAAGAATTCTTATGGAAAATACATGTCCAGCTGAGTTGACATGTATGGCACACAATCTGAAACATATGCTCATGTGGCTGTGGTCAGCCTGCCGCTGTTGCACTTTTTGCGTTTACATATACTATCAAATTATGTAGTCTTATCCTTGATTCTTGAGTTTTTAGATTGAACAAATTTAACATGCTCCATATCTGTTAACACTCATGTCATGTCCATAAATCATAGTTTCATGGCGTACAATCGATGTCCACTTCCACGTGGGAAATAAAAATAAATAATAAATAAATAGCACCACTGGCAGCTGCTCTTCATCTCTATGGTTAATGATCCATTCTTGTATATAAAGCACACACAAAAGAAATCAACAAAAATAGAAAAAAAATAAACAATCAGACAAATATAATGTTGTGCGCAATCCCTTCAGGCTTTGTTTGACTGCCACAAAACGCCTTCATTCTGATTTTCTGTTTTCTTTTTTAGTTCTAACTATGATGATTCATTGTTGCTGAAATCATAATCTCACAAACAGGTTGAATTATTTTTATTATTTGAGCACAATTTAGTTAATGTGATTTAACACTTTTTGAAGTGGCTTATTTTTTGTGATCAAAGACAATAACAAGTAAATTATAAATTTGTTTATATAATGAGTATATCTGTACACACTGACATATCATTAGTGCATTGTATAGTAGCCATATCCCTGATTCATGCTTTATAGTATGTCAATTTGCTTTGAAGGTGGGAATGTGGTAGAGATTATTCAGATTTGGTACCTTTTCTTACATTTCATATCTGTACATACAGGTACATTAGAAAGCAACAAGGATCATATTAGAGATCCAAAAGACAATGCTTCAGGTCATACGGGTCAAATCCATCTCATCTCTGTGGAATTCAATTACAGGCTTCTTGGGGTATATACTGACTTCACATCACTTTCCTATTCTGTCTTCATAATGCTGTGTGCGATTAGGAGTGATGTCGCTTACAATGATATTTTAATCATAAAGCAGAATCAAAATGCTAGCGTAAATAAATAATAAAGCACTAAGATACAAATGAAGAATATATAATACGTCCCTGAATTTCTGTGATCAAAACTTCTGAAAAAGAAAGAAGGGGCATGGGCTGGAGCATGTTAGCATTACATAGGGTGGCATGAATGTTGGCTGAACATCTCTGCCTCTAATTTTGCTCACCTTGTAGATCTAGTTGTTTGGTTTTATATACATGGCAATGAGGGGACCTGGACGTGATTGATGTATGAGGAGGATAATGGTTGAAAAAATTCACAGAAAAAAAGAAGGAAAGAAGAAAAAGATTATGGGTGGGAATGCTTGTTTCATTCTAATAAATTGGTGTTGATGTCTTTTTATTTGTGTTTTACTTGATTAATTTCAAGGCACCGATATCTTCAATTTCTAGTAACAAAATAAAGTGCATTTTGTTAATCAAAGTGTGTGCTTTCAACCATACCTTTTATGAGTAAGTCACGGGGGAACATTTGTGGTGCTTATTTATCAAAAACCTTAAAACTTGTAGTAAACAATTGTTTGTGTAGTAAGCAAATAGTTTGTTTGCCCTCTCATGCACGCTGGCCTCTTAAAACTATAAATTTGCAGGCAAAAGCAATCACGGGAAAGGTTTGCATCTGTCGCCATGACCAAGAACACATCACTGCTGTGGAGATCTGGCAATCTTGATTTTTCCATCGTGTTGTCTGTGATTACAGTTTCAGTTCTAACTTGTATTCTAACCTCCATGCGAAAGATTCAAAGGAACAATTCCTCGCATGTACAGAAGAACATTAGTAAGAAATGATTTTCAACTGAGGTAAATGTTGTAAGAAACGTGATATGAGGTGTAATCTTTGACTAGCCATTTGACTCGGGCTCCGTCATGGGCTAAATGTTTTTGTATACGTAGGTTTTTCAATGAGATTTTGTATTTAAAAAGGATATTAAGTGTAAATTGAAAGGTTTAATGTGACCAAATAAATCAAGAATTATCTGTTAATATTTTTTTTTAATAAAAACTAAAAGTAAAAGTAGAAAATTTAAAGATAGATATTTAATTAAGATATTTATTCTTGAAATATTATCCACAAGACTAAGATGGTGAGAATAATTATATTAAGTTGCTGCAACGTTGAAGATTCAACTCCGACATTAAGCAATCCGATCCAACTCCTTATAATCCCCTCCATGATTTCTCATTCTGTCCTCCCACCTCAAGATTCATTATCCAATCTTTCCTAGAAAATCTCCATTTTCCTTCGCACCAAACACTAACCAATGGCACTGGAATGGATAGTGGTTGCCTACGCTGCAGGTGCAGAAGCCATGATGCTCCTTCTCCTAACCCTTCCAGGCTCAAACCCCTTGCGCCATGGCCTTTTGTCTGTAACTAAAACCCTCCTAAAACCCTTCCTCTCGATACTGCCATTTTGCTTCTTGTTGCTTTTGGACATCTACTGGAAATATGAGACGATGCCGTCTTGTAAGACCCTCAATTCCTGCTCTCCATCGGAGAATTTGCGCCACCAAAAGTCCACCGTCAAGAGCCAACGCAACGCCCTTTTGATTGCAGCAGCGGTGGCTTTTTACTGGCTCCTGTATTCTGTAACGAAGCTTGTTGATCGGGTCGAGCAGCTGCAGTTTCAGATCAAAAAGTCTGTGAAAAAGGAGTGACACTGCCCCCCTTTTCATCGCTGAGAGTGTTGTCCAAAATACATAAATTTCTAGCTCTGTATAATTAGACTTTCTCTGCGGTTTTCTTCTCTTGCTTGCTTGTATCGGCTATTTTTTAAAGTTTCTTTTTTCGAAATATATCAAAATAACAAGGAAGGAAAGTTGAGATTGGCATGGTATATTATATCCCTTTATTTTTTTTTATCTTTTTATTAGAAGAAATTCCAATTCTGTAAAGCTAATTTTGTGAGTAGTAAAATTTTGAATATCTCAAAATTTTTATAAGGGTTAATACACCTCAATTCAAACTTGAAAATTATCATGTAAATCACAAGTTTTTTTTTATCATATTTTATATATAGTATGGGTTGTAAATATCCACCGACTCTTCTGATGAGCTAATCCTCGGAGATTACCTCAAATTTATGCCTCGGAACAGCTTTGCCTTGACTTTTTGAGAAGATTTATCTCTTATGTAGATGTGATTGATGTGTTTTGGGCATGTGGGCTTCTTTGTTTTTTGGCCCTTTTCTTGCCAAATCATATCACATCAAAAGTTTTATGTTTTTTTTCCAAGTGTATTAGGGGTAGAGATTACAATTGTATAAATAAATTGATACAAGTGGGGTAAAAAAATAGTCAACAAATTCGGATATGGAGTAATTCAATAAATTATGTATTTTGTCTTTTCTTTTTAGACATAAATCCTCTACTGACGTACAATTAATTAACATGTTATTAACTATTTTGATTCTGTGTTACATTGCGGGATGATAGAGGTTTTTTAATCACCAAGAATGTTTTTTTATTGCAAATTAAAAAGTTTATACATGTATATAATAAAATAAATCAAGAATTATATGTATCAATAAATGTTTTGAATTTTTGGGATTGCGATATGAAAGTGCTTTTAATTTTTTTTTATTTTAAATTAAAAAAAAGTATTTTTAGATTATTTTGATGTTGATATCAAAAATAATTTTTTTAAAAATAAAAATATAATTTTAATATATTTTTAAATAAAAAATACTTTTAAAAACAATTTCAACAACATTCCAAAAAACTGATCCAATATATGCATTGGAATAAATCATGTTTACCTTCAGAATTTGGGCCAAGTAAAAAATAGCACTATTCTATCCCAATTCAAATCTAAATAAATTACATCATTCTTTACCCTGGGAAAAGGCCCAATCAAGCCTCCCCCCCACCCCCGGATTTTGCAAGCCATGATAAAGGAAAGAAAAATTGAATAATTATATTGAAAGCTAAATTTTTAGCCCAATTTTTTGTACAAATAATTTTGAATATAATAACAAAATATAAATAATTATAAAAACTAAGCCATGGGTTAAGACAGTCAAATTACTATTAAAAAAAATAATAGAATTAAAAAAAAATGATAATAATAATAAAAGGGCTAGAAAAAATAGTTTATTTTTTAATTAGTGTAGGAGGGTAATCTTACCTTGAAGTTAATGCATTCATGCCAAAAATGCTCGACGCTTGAATTCTATCATATCTTCCATGTGTCGGTCGTCTCTGTGGCCAAGACTTTGTGACTTATAAATGTTTGTTTTTTCAAAAATATATTAGAATAATATTTTAAAATACTGTTTTTTTAAATAAAAATATATATTTGTAAGTTTTTTCAAAAGCATGACAAATACCCCTAGACTTTCGTGGAGTCTCTTTCGGCCTCCCATGCAGCTCAAGATTATTATTATTATTTTTTGCATTCTTCTGACGTGCAAGTTATCGGAAGCTAGCACTTGTGTTTATTATTGCTACCACCTAATACCTGCAGGTAGAGAGCATTAAGACAAACTCTTAGCAAATCATCGAAGCAATTTCAGTGATTATTCAAAAATATCCTACCTAGGTCTTGCCTTACACCATGCGTTTTGATAATCTGGCAGCCATTTTATCAAGTTTTAACTCTGGCCATCAAAAACATATTTTATGGATCCAGGTGAACGAGTAAAATTTTAGTTATCTCATGTTCTTACAAAGAATACATGTCTTGATTCGAATTCGAGCTATGAAAAACATATTTTATGGACCCAGATGAGCGAGTAAAACCTCGGTTATTCCAAGTTCTTACAAAGAATACACGTTCTAACTCGAATTCGACGAATTCAAAACCTGTTATACAGCTCGCAATATATTTAACATCGCACCGTACCCCTTGTACCATTTTATAAAGATACCTAATACGTACAAGCCAAGTTTCTGTACGAAGTCTAAACCACCATGGCTACATAACTATTTATTTTCTTGATTTGGATTATTCCCATCAGCTGTTGAAGGAGCGAGATGGCGTGATGATATTTCAGTCAGATGGAGGTTGCCCACTGAATTTCGTGCGGTATACTTTCGTGTTTCTTACAAGAGATTTGGAAAATGGTGCGTGACTTTAATGGCATGGCTGATTTCAGGGTGACCTTTTGCTTTTTTTTTCATGAAAATGGTTCTATTTTTTTGAGGAGGTTCTTGCACATGAACTTGAGCTGTACATGCTAAGGGCCTGTTTGGGAGTGCGGTTATGGTAGCTTTTTGAAAGTGCTTTTCATGCTGAAATGTATCAAAATGATGTTTTTTTTATTTTTTATAAATCATTTTTGACATCAACACATCAAAATTATCTAAAAAGCATCAAAACATATTCATTTAAAATGCAAAAACAATTTCAAATTTCGGCCAAAAACAGGTTGGATCGCACAACCAAACCAACTATAAATAACCATGGAAATGAATCGATTACAAGTGGAGCATTGAATAGTGACCATGAATCTCCTTTTGCATCCTAAATTGGATTCATATTAATGTAATTCAATATTCAATTTTACATTTAATGCTATTCTTGAAGATATTTTAAACTTTTATATTAATTTTAATATCAATACTTTGATATAATTTTTTTTTATTAACATGGGTTTCTAGATCAACTTGTACGTATCTCAGTTAATGTTAAGGACTCTAAAGTTAACGATAAGGAGAACAATCCTCTTAGTGATATAATTTCTTAAAATGAGTGATTGTTGTATTTGCAATATACTTAAGAGTTTGAGATAGTTCACATGTCTCCTATATTTACAAGAAAAAGAAAGATAATTATTGGTTAAGGAAATGTCCGGAGAAGATTTTATGTGATTTGTGGATGAGAATATCAGTAAAATTAAGGTTATTTTATTAAGATTTTAGTTACATTTATTTTACTAATTAACTAGTGTGGAGTTGTATATATGATCATGGAATATATATATTATATGTTTTTTCTATCAATTTCCTGATATTAAATATCACATCACCATATTATAAACAATTTTCAACATTTCCATCATGAGGAAAGAAGATGTTGTACATAATTATCAGTGTGTTTGTGTATCATTTATCTCAAAGAAAGAAAGAAAGAAAACCCTAAAAAATTCACCATTCATTTTGTGCTTGTTTGGGAGTGCGGTCGAGATTTTTTTTGAAGTTGTTTTTTACTTATAAATATATTAAAATAATTTTTTTAATTTTTAAAAATTATTTTGATATCAACACATGAAAATGATCTAAAAATATAAAAAAAATAATTTAAAATAAAAAATAAAAATATATTTTTTAATTTTTTCTAAAAATATTTTTAAAATACAATGTCAAACACCCGGTGACGGTGACGTAGTTGATGGTTACACAACGCCTTTCACCAACTACAATCCCTCTTCTTCTTCGATAGTTTTGAATCATGTGAGTTCTTTTTCTTTTTTTTTTAATTTATAGCATTTTTTAATCTTGTAATCAGGATCTTATTGCACGGTCTATTTTCTCTGCTAATTTATAGTAACTTAAACTTATCTATATACGAACAATTCAACCAATTCTTGCATGGTAAATTAAGATTGAGGAAGTTTAAATAGTTTACATGGTAAATTATGAAATATTTATCTAAAAAATAGAAGTTATGGTTTTCAAAATTTTATTTCATCTAAATAGAGTACAAGAATTCAAAATAGTGATTTGTTTTTATTTTTAAATATGATAACGAAATTGTTGATTTTTCTTCATAAAGAAAATTAAGTAAATTTTACGTGTCACATATATAGATTATCAAGCAAGTGGTAATACATTATTAATTTCTTCAGCGAATTCAATTTTTATCTTCTTATGAACGATTTCGATTTAGCTATCACCACTCTCATATCGTTCTTTCACAATAATACATTATTAATTTTGATGTACTGATAATTAAAAATATTCATGAATTATTTAGTAAATGATTAAATCACTATTTAAAAGTGTGATTGAAATTATTTTTTAAATTGATTTTTCATTTAGATATTTTATAAAAATTATTTTTGATATCAGTACATCAAAATAATCTAAAAATATTGAAAATTTTTAATTTAAAATAAATAATAAAAATAATTTTTTTTCGAAAACATTTTTGAAACACACCATTTAAGCATTATTTTTTGGTGTGTGGTACAATGAAATTGGAGTGAGGGAACCGACAATGGAAACACAACAAGAAGTGGCTTTTTTCCAACCAAAGTCCGCATGTAACAGCTAATAAAGTGTCTTCATCATTGAGCATGGGGCTGAAACCTAAGTTCCATGACTTTTGATAAAGTGTTACCTGAGTCTATTATTATTATTATTATTATTATTATTATTATTATTATTATTATTTTGTTTCTAGCTCGTATCATAGCTCATGCCTTGCTCATCTTGGATCCCATAATTCCGAATCCAAAGAGATTTTTAGGGGAAATCTTGGATTCTATGTATTATTGTTTGACATATTTCTTCGAATAAAAAAAATTTTGAGTTTAAAACTTGTATAAACTCATATTATTTTATGTTTATTTTTTATTAAAAAATAATAAGATTCGAACTCGTGATTGATTGGTTAATAAGACTATGTTATTATATCAAAGAACTATCTCATCTACAAATTTAAAGTTAATAAATAAGACTCTAAAATATAATTTATATTATTGTTTAACATTTTTTTTTAATTTATAAAATTCTAGAGGTAGATAAGCTAGAGAATAGTAGAGGTAGATAAGCTATCCTCTTGTATTTATAAATTTTAAGACGGAAAACATTGTTTTTTAGACGACCTACACCAATCTGCTAGCGCATGACCAAACAGCCTGGCTTCTTTAAAAATATTTCAAGAAATTGATGTTGTCTTAAGAGTATGATTAGTTTTCAAATTAAAAAATTGGGAAAATCTCAAGTGGGCCCAATTTTCTTTATCCACGTGATTTGAACATGTCGGGAATATTAGAGAAAAAGGGACTCTCTTTTGTTACGTGATTTGGGATAAAATATGAAATTAATCATCGGAGATTAGAAACAAAATCTTCCTAATAAATAATTTACATTTCTTTTCTCATGTCAAATATTCTCCACCTAGGTTTGGAGATGATCCATCATAGGACGTGTAATTGCTCACTCTTCAATAAGCTATGTGATAGAACATACATTTGAATGAAGTAGGGAAAAATAAGTGGAGAATTTGCAGAATATATCTTTTTTCTTTACAAAATGCTAGTTCAAATTGAAGTCATGACAAAACATAACTATATTAGAAGAAAATAGTAGGAAAAAAAATGATATTTACACTATTTGAATATCATTTTTTTTTTTGGATTCGAGAAAACTCATCATTGGAAAACACACTTTGTGGCTCCAGGTGAGCGAGTAGGACTCTAATTGTCTCGGGCTCTTACAAGAGGTGCATATCCTAACTCGAACTCGAGACTTGCTGTGCAAATCTCAAGTCTTTTGTCATTATACCACGAGACATTTAATCATCATTTTAATTTATTCTTAAGGATTTTTTAACCGGTATGATTCAATGTTTACAGACACGTGAAAATTAAAGGGCTTTTGTGTGGATTATATTTGTTATGGGATTGTAGCAAATTTAATGAGACAATAAAATGGGTGTGGCAAATTCGCTTAGTTATTTTTATAATGTATTAAGAACCAAATGCACATTATTGTAATTGTCAACATAAAAAATGATATATGTCCTTTTAGATCATTTCATTACCAATATCAATTTCAATCTCAATTTTAACCAAATAGTTTGAACATGTTTTTTTGTTTAATAACAATTTGAAATTACAGTTTTAACAAAACATATACTTTTTATTAAATTAGCCACAACTTAAAAATATTTTTTAATTATTTTTTTTTCAAACAGCAACAATAAAAATTTTTATCACGATACAAAACATACTTTATTTCTTGAAAAACATAATTTCTATTGAGAAACATGTTTTTTATATGTGGTAATAATGTATGTTGAAAAACAATGAACTTTGATTTAATTTTTTAATATGAAATCTCTAATTTTACTATTAAGCCATTTCTGATGACTAACGAGGAGCTTATGATGAACCGGGTTTTTTCAATAATTATCGTTTCAGCATCATATGATTTTGGGAGTGTGACTGATGTTATTTTTTAAAGTGTTTTTTGTTTAGAAATATATTAAAATAATATTTTTTTATTTTTTAAAAAATTATTTTTGATATAGTATATGAAAATATTAAAAATACTAAATATTTTTAATTTAAAATACAAAATAAAAAAAATAAAAAATATTTTTAAAATAAAGTGTAAAACATCCTTTAAAGCTAAAGCTGGAGTTAAAAAGGTGACTGATGGCAGCATATCTTCTAACTTTTTTACCTTTTGAGTTACATGCACTTACTTCAAGAGCATTGGAGAAATTTTCAAACCAATCAAGGGTGAGAAATTCAACAGTTAATTTCTTTTTTCGTGGTCTTTTGAAAATATACCATATTAATGAATAAATAGTGAACGTTTAGAGTATAATTTACATTATTTTTTAAAATATTTGTTGTTTAAAAATATATTAAAATAATATTTTTATTTTTATTTACATCAACACATCAAAACCATCTAAAAATATTATTATTTTTTATTTAAAATAAAAAATAAAAATAATTTTTTTATTTTTTTCTCAAAAACAAGTATTTATATCTCGTAATTATGCATAATATTCCCTACAAAAAAAAATACAATTTATTTCTCAACATAAATTAATGATTGAACCACAAAATAAAGGTTAAAACAATATATATATATATATATCAAGGTCATGTTTGTTATTGTATTTCAAAAGTGTTTTTGAAAAAAAAATGAATTTTTTTATTTTAATTTGAATTTTTTTGGTGTTTAAAAATCATTTTCATATGTTGATTTTAAAAAGAAAATTAAAAAAATATATTTTAATTTATTTCTAAACTATTTTTAAAATAATTTCAATCAAATTAATTTCAATTTAATATTTTCAAAAAAAAAATTAAAAAAATTTCAATCAAAATAATTTTAATTTATTATTTTTCAAAAATACTTTTAAAAAATAATGCTAAACAATTTCTAATAATTGTAAGAATGGTGGATAAAATGTCAAGATCGAAGAGGGGAGAGGCTGTCATAGTTTGTCATTGCCTACACATTTAGGAGGATAATGTTGTTTTAATTTGTTTCAAAAAGTAGGCATCCGCATGGGAGTGAGAGACGACCTGTCTTTTATATTAAATCACGCGTCCCTACCTGCCCTTTGCCCCAACTAGGATTATTTTATTTTTTTATTTTTATAGCTTTCAGGATTTTTTGTTTAAAATTCAATACGAAGAAATTATTTGGTTAAATTTAAAAAACTATTTTGACAGCTAAAACTCAGCATCTACAAAACTTATATAATTGGATAAGCAAATTAGATATTTTTATCCTATATATATTTCGAGGTTTAGGTATTTATTACTAGAGTAGAGAGTATTACATATTCATTCTCTATTTATTATTTATTGAATACAAATTTAAATTTTCTTAGGAGATGTGTTTTCAATTTCATCTTTGTAACTATAAAATCTTTAGAAGATGTATTTTCAATATGTTTAATATAAAAAAGAGTGATATGCATCATGCAATTGATTCTAACATGGATGGGGCAAGCTAAGGCACATCAAAGAGTATCCTATATATCATGCAATATTTTTGACATTTTATCTTTATTTTTGCATCGGCTTTTTTTTTGCCTAAGACTACTTTCCTTTTCTTTATTTTGCCTACTCTTCATAAAATGAAGTTTTCTATGCACAAAAAAAATATTAGAGGAGTAGGTTATTAAACAGTTAGTCCTGAATAGATAGAGGAACCCTGAGTTATTTTTGGATAGCCAAAATAGCTTTTGTAAATGATCTTATTTGTTAAGCGAATTGTTGGGAGTCAATCATGAAGAAGATATTGGAAGCTCTATAATTTTTTTCATATGGTGTTTTCATTTATCAAACATGAAAAATCTTGAGTAATAAAAAGAATGGGACAATGTTTGGATTAAATACTACAGACAACACCATTAATGAAATTGGTGAAAAACTTTAACGAATCTTTTTAGTCTTTTTTCATAGCTAACAATGAATTTGATTGTTCTGGTATGGATTATATTGGCGTTACATGTTGAACAACTCTTTAATGCCTAAAGTTAATTTTAATTTTTATTGTTTAAACGATAAATAAGTAAAACAATTGTTTAGAACATAAAAGATAGTTTTTTATTTGTGGTCGAGAGATAATAATCATAATATCTTGTGGTGATTAAGTCTTATAAAAACTTATTTCATGACTTACCTTTTCCAAGATGAAGGTCATATTTAAGGGTGACAAGGTTATTCGTAGTTTACCCTGTAAAATGGTTATGTTAAAATGATCATTACCTTGTGGCATAGAGAGAGAGCTATCATATTTTAAATGGTGGAAAAAGATATATTCAAATATAATAAAGTTTATTTTACCCTTGATATATATTATTTTCAAACTATTATATTTTAAAAAATAACTAAATATTAACTCCTTTTTAGTGTACATTTAGTGTTTAAAATTAATAAGACATGAATAATCCTAGTTATGAAACTAGGATTGACCAAACATGTCAAAACTAGGTCGACTTGGGACTTTAATTGGTATGATTTAAAAAAAGTAAAGGAAAGATTAACTAAACCTGAATCAATCAAAAATCCATGTCAATAACCTAAGATAAAATATGGATAAAAAACTAATTGACTTTTAAAAAAAATAATTTTGGTCAAAACAAAGTTTCTTTTTGATTATTTTAATTTATTTGGGTCAACCGACATGACCCTCTCAATTCATGAACTAAATTTTATCTTAAATTGACTAATAATAATAATAATCAATTTTTTTTTGTAAGTTGACTCGGGTCGACCCATAACCTTGGTCTTGCCATGATTAACCCATAGATCATGTTTTAGAAATTATAATAATAACAACTTTTATCCTTTCATTGACATGTGTTAACCTTTCTAATCAATGACATAGGCTTTGCCCTAGTGGACCCTCAAATAATTTTTTAAAACTATAATAATAATTATTTGTATTTTTATGCCAGCTCAATCTATTCAAATTGACCCTCCTAACACATGACTCATACCTTGTCTTGAGATTGACCCTCAAGTCAGGTTTTAAGACTTTGATAATAACTATTTTTGCTCTTATAATGACCCGGTTTCAGCAGTCAACAACACTCTCATTGTCCAGACCTTGCCTCGAGTCGACCCTTAAATCATGTTTTAAATTCATGATAAAAATCATCTTTTTATTTTTACATTGACTCGGGTTAACTCAACTCGTGAATGGACCTCAACCAGTGACTTAAGCCTTGTCATAGTCAAGTTAAATTTTAAAACTATGATAATAACTATTTTATCATTACATATCTTAATTGAACAAATTTAAAATTTAAAATTTGTTTACAAAGATATTTTAGGAATACAAAATACAAAATATTGTTTTTAGAAACATGTCTCATTTGTACCTGTTGTTTTAAAAAATACAAAAAAAAACAACTTTAAAATTAGTGTAGTGATAGATTTATTTCTATATTTTTCCATCTCTATTTTTTCAACTAAATATATTCTTAAATCTATTGTTTTCGTCCCTTTAATCTCACAACAATAACCAAATACTACATGACTATCATAAAAGTGGCAAAGAAACTCTTTCTATTATCATTGATGACATCCATATTTTCTTGGATTGATTTTGATTTATATATATAAAATATATTTTTTTGAAAAAAAATAAAAATAAAACCGTCGAGTCCTGTTTGTTTGAAGTACATAATAAGACCTTGGTCTTAACATTTTGTTGACGTACAGTTTCATAAACAGAATATAAAAAAGTAACAAGGATCAATATAATTAATATAGATTTATTTAATAAAATCCTTTGACTATATTGACTATACAAGGCAACAAGACCAACTTATGAATCGAAAGAATACAAATTTATGTAAAACCTGTGCAAATCATTAGGGCATTTCTGAAAAAAAAATCAATTTAATTTTTTTTTATGTTTTTAGATAATTTTTATCTGTTAATATCAAAAATAAATTTTAAAAAATAAAAAAAAATATTATTTTAAATAAAAAATATTTTTAAAAACAGACAACAGTGAATTAGTAACACAAATTCTTGAATCTATTTACTTGTTATTCCTTAAAAAAACAAAAGCAATTTGTTTTTTGGACAGCAAAGAAGACAGGAACATGGTGTTAAGTGAACTGACACTGTCTTGGAATGGATATTTTATCGTCAACTTTTCAGAAGAAGTTGGTTGACACACTTGATGGCCATCATAAAGCCATAAGCGTGCCCATTTTTAATTGCTGTTAAACTAATTAAAGCAATTAACTACGTTATCTCTCTAATTAATTAATTAATTGATCAATTAATTAATTATGACCATAAAGTACATTACAGATACAATTGCTGATGTCATACAGTCTGAAATACATTATAAACTAACAGCCCATATAAGCTGTCCACCGTAAAAGTTGCATCTTCAGTTTCTCCGGTTACAAAAAAATATACTTTTAGTTTCACGTGCAGTTATATATATTATATATATATATATATTAAATTTTAAAAAATATAAATATTTTATTTAGCTTAGATCGGGTTAAAAATGGATTTTGAATTAATGTTTTATTTATTAATTCAGTTAATAAGATAATTGTTAAAAAAACTTACATAATCATTTACATCTCATGTTGGATTGTGATTTGTAATAGTTATAAAGGAACTTTGGAAAATATGACACACGTACCATTTATAATCATTAAATTTGTTTTTTTCACTCTTTAATTAAAATTTTGTTTGTTTTGACTTTTAGTACTCTTTTATGAAATTGTTTTTCTTTCAATTTCACCATTCAATCAAAGATAAAATTTAATTTTAATTTTAATTTTTATTTTTTTAATAGATGGTTTTTGTTTTAAATTCATTTGTACATTTTATTGGTTGATTAGAATTGACTTTCTTGGATTTTTAGATAAGGTATTTTCTAATTTAATGACCCGAATCACGAGTTTCAAAATTTAACGCAAGTTGATTTTTTTTAAATAAATTGTGATTTTCATCATTTTCTTCTATCGAGTTGTCGCAATCTCATAACTTGAGTTGTGAGTTAGATGAGATAGTTTGAGTCGCAAGTTTATCATGCTAACTCAGGTTGACATAGTTGATTTTTTATATTATTTTATCATTTTATATTTAAGATGTTAAGAATTGAGCTCTACATTAGCTATCTTATTTTGAATATTTTTTTTCTCAAGTTATCATGATATTTTTTCTTAAATATGGTTCATCTATTGTCGTTATTTTTTTTAATTGTTTATTTAAAATAAAATTAACTTGTTTAACACAGTCAAATCTATGACGATAATTATTTTTTTTAAAAAAAAATATTTTAAAATTTTTTTTTATGTAAAAAAGATAAATAGGTGGTCCAACAACTTAATCTTGACATGTATGGCAATGCTAGTTTCCTTTCTAATCAAAACAAGAAAGTATGAAGGTACTTTTCATCGTGCTAGCCTTGCAACAACAAATTTGGTAACTCTTCATCATAATCAAGTATTTCATTGTAAGATATTGCTCTCTCAACTCTAAATAAAATTGTCTTTATTATTTAAATCATACATTTTTTAGTGTTTTAATATCATTTTTATGTGCTAATATCAAAAATAATTTTTTAAAAATACAAAAAATATTATTTTAATATATTTCTAAATAAAAAATATTTTTAAAAATTACATAAAAAGACACTAACCACAGTTTCTGTATTCAAGAATTTTGATTGTAACATGACCAAACTCAAATGAAAACAATCACATGACATGAAAAGACAAAAAGGAGCATTAACAAACAAAAACATTCAAGAAAAAAAAAATGTTAAAAACCAATGACAGTCGTATTTCATTATTTATTGCAACGTACGATAAAAAAAAACATATACAACGTCAAATCAAGAAATAAAAAAAATAATTTAAAACAAACTATATCGTCTTGTCCCTCTACTCCATAAATCATACGAAAATATAATTAATTTTTTTTTATGAAATTTAGAGAATAATAAATGATATATATTAGTTATTTTATAAATTTATTATTTAAAGAATATATATAAATAAGAGAAAAAATATTTTTTTGTGGATATAAATTTCGTTCTTTCATTTTGTTATATTTATTTGTTTTAAATATATTCAGAAAAAAACTAATATAATGTTAAATTTTTCCCATAAATTACTATTTTTGTTTTCCATTTAAAAAATAAAAGGCAGAGAGAGAGAGAGGAGAAAGAGAGAAGAAAAAAAAACAGTTAGACTACCCCAACACACCTGCAACTACAACCATCACTTCACTTCACACCCTTCAATGCTCCTCACACTCACCATCTACATAAAACAGCTAGGGTTTTCTCTGTCACCTCTCTCTAACATCATCTCCATCTCTCTCTCTCTCCAAACAAGTTCTGTTCATCTTCCACCACCCAAAAACTTGAAACAAAACCTACGTTATCTCTAACATAATCCCACACATTTCCCATTCCTTGCATTAAAAATCCTAGCTATATCACCCCCCTCATCTCACAATTCCTTCAAAATCCTGGCGTTTCCTTCCAAAAATCCAACCTTTCAGAAAATGGAGACCATAACTCTCCTCCTTTTTCTGTTACTAATCTCCTTACCTCACTCGAAACCAGATCTCTCACCCGACCATTCAGCCCTCCTCAGCCTCCGGTCTGCCGTGCGCGGCCGGACACTTCTCTGGAACAGCTCACTTCCGAGCCCTTGTTCATGGACTGGTGTCCAATGTGAACAAAATCGTGTCACAGTTCTCCGGCTTCCTGGTTTTGCACTCACTGGAGAAATCCCACTTGGAGTCTTCTCAAACTTGACACAATTACGCACTTTGAGTCTTAGGCTCAATGCACTTACTGGAAACCTTCCTCAAGATCTTGCTAATTGTAAGAGTTTAAGGAATCTTTATTTACAAGGGAAATCTTTTCTCTGGAGAGATTCCTGATTTCCTGTTTAGTTTGAAAGATCTTGTGAGGTTGAACCTTGCTGAGAATAATTTTACCGGTGAGATTTCACCTGGATTTAACAATTTCACGAGGCTGGGGACCTTGTTTTTGGAGGATAATTCGTTATCTGGGTCATTGCCAGATTTAAAGCTGCAGAAGCTAAAGCAGTTCAATGTAAGTAATAATTTGTTGAATGGGTCTATAACTGGAATATTTAAGGGTTTTGGACCCAGTTCTTTTGGGGGTACTTCTTTATGTGGGAAGCCTCTTCCTGATTGTAAAGCTAGCAGGGGTGCTATTGTGGTGCCTAGTATACCAAATGGGGGTGTAGAAGGTAAGAGGAAGAAGTTGTCTGGTGGTGCAATTGCAGGTATAGTGATTGGGTCTATAGTTGGGTTATTGTTGATTGTTTTGATTTTGATGTTCTTGCGTAGAAAGAAGAGTAGTAGTAAGTCAAGATCGATTGACATTGCATCGATTAAACAAGAGATGGAGATTCAAGGGGATAAGCCGATTGTCGATGCGGAAAATGGTGGAGGGTATGGAAGTGGGTATTCTGTGGCCGCGGCCGCGGCGGCTGCAATGGTGGGTAGTGGTAAAGGTGGGGACTTGAATAGTGCTGGTGCCAAAAAGTTGGTGTTTTTCGGCAAGGCACCAAGGGTGTTTGATTTAGAAGATTTGTTGAGAGCCTCTGCAGAGGTTTTGGGGAAAGGTTCGTTTGGGACGGCGTACAAGGCAGTTTTGGAGATGGGAACTGTGGTGGCTGTGAAGAGGTTGAGGGATGTGACAATTTCTGAGAGAGAATTTAGGGAGAAGATCGAGACTGTCGGTGCTATGGATCATGAGAACTTGGTCCCGTTGAGAGCTTACTATTATAGCAGAGATGAGAAGCTTCTTGTTTATGATTACATGTCAATGGGAAGCTTGTCTGCACTCTTGCATGGTGAGTATTTCTCAGTTTTTGGCTTCGATATTTTTGTTTCTTTTTGGTTCGTTCATATAATGATCTCCCTTTTTGGATTTGCTTATCGGTGAATGATTGCTGAGATTTCTATGGTGCGTTACCTTTGGGAATAATTACTAATTTTTTTTTTTGTAGAATTATATTTATCTATAATTGTGTGTCTGATATAGATGGTGATCTTTTTTCAACTAAATCCATCTGCCAGGATAATGATGAACTGAGTCAAAAAAATAGCTAATACTATGTTTCCTTTCTAATTGTCTGGACGATGCTTAAATTTGCTTGTTTCCTGCGCAAACCAACCAGGTAATGTTAAATGAGTAGAAGTCAACATTTTTTGTCATTTCTTGTTTGAAATTTACTTCCAGTCAATAATAGATGATCTCAATTATTCTCTTCAGTAGGAAATATCTAGTTATACGTTCCCTGTGATCTAGTTTTTCATGATGATTGAGTTGTCATCTATGCAAGCAATAGAATTGTGGTGTGTAGCCTTCTTGCATTTTGCTGGTGAACAATTGGACATGCTCTGGTCTGATAAAGAATGGGAGGCGATTAACAAAATTGATTATCAGCCGTGAGCTTATATATATATATATATTGACTATCAATCTCTTAAATAATTTCTTCTGATACATTTTACCACAGGAAACAAGGGAGGTGGTAGGACTCCATTGGACTGGAAAATCAGGTCTGGCATTGCCCTTGCAACAGCCCGTGGCATTGAATACCTACACTCTCAAGGCCCCAGTGTTTCCCACGGAAACATCAAGTCATCTAATATCCTTCTCACTCAATCATACAACGCCCGAGTATCCGATTTTGGGCTTGCCCACCTGGTTGGCCCGACCTCTACTCCTAACCGAGTTGCTGGTTACCGAGCACCGGAGGTAACCGACCCTCGCAAGGTTTCCCAGAAGGCTGATGTCTACAGCTTTGGTGTATTGCTGCTGGAGCTGCTGACCGGGAAGGCCCCCAGCCACGCCCTTTTGAACGAGGAGGGCGTGGACCTTCCGCGATGGGTTCAGTCTATTGTTCGAGAGGAATGGACTTCAGAGGTGTTGATGCTGAGCTCCTCAGATACCAGAATGTTGAGGAAGAGATGGTTCAGCTCTTGCAGCTTGGAGTAGATTGTGCCGCCCAATACCCCGACAATCGTCCATCAATGTCCGACGTAACGAGGAGGATCGAGGAGCTGTGTCGGGTTGGCCTGCTGGAAGATCATGCCCCCCAGCCTGAACCAAGCACTGATGCAGATGATAACTCATCTCGATGAGCTGGCTACCTTCTAAACCATTTATTGTAGAAGGATCTTCCTTGCTTTGTTTATGCCCATAATTATCATGTTTAGTTTTGGTGTTTGATTATATGTTTGATCGGGTCATCTTTCTTCAGAGCCAACTGTCATGTTCTTTTCCTTTTTTTCTTGCTCCCCATCCCCATCCCCATTGTACTATTTTTTCCTCTTTTTTTTTCTTTCCCCATAAATACTGCGGTGGATATCTGTTCTATTTCCTCTTGTTGGGTGGATGGTGGTGGTGGGGTGGTGGTGGTTGTAATTATTGTTCTTGCTTTTACTTTTGCTTTTGCTTTTGATGCAGCTTTTTCAGTTTAGATCGAGATGTTTTCATTACTTTTAAAGGGTTTTCTAATGTTTCTTCAGGTGACTTCAAATTGCTAACCCTCTTCGCCAAAGCTCTAATCAGCTAAAGGCCGAGGGAGATGCATGCAAAGTTATCAACCCCTCATGAATTTCTGCCATCAGAATTGCTTTACATGTTTTAAATAATTAAAATTCCAGCTGGGGTGGGTGCATGTTTTGGATTATGATGAGGTTTTCAAGTTCAAAAACTGGATGATGATGAAAGCTCGGTGGTGGTGGACCAGCTGCTGGATATAAATGGAGGGTGGTCGGCTGTAAAAAGTAGAGTTGTCTGATTTTGTGGTCCTCTGATGAGATTGGGATGTTTGTCGAACTTTAATAGGCATCCAAAGCCTCAAGAAATCTTTCCCAATAAGATTATTCAATAAGATTATTAGTGTTAGAAAATAATATAAATTATATTATAGAGTTTTATTTATAAGTTTAAATTTTTAGATAAAATGATTCCTTAACATGATATTAGAGTCTTGTTGACCCAGCGGTCACGAGTTCAAATCTCACTACTCTTATTCTATTTGATAAAAATCAAAGCACAAGGTGATGTAAGTCTATGCAAGTTTTAAGCCCTAAAGGACTTTCACTTGAGGGTGTGTTAGAGAATAATATAAATTATATTATGGAGCTTTATTTATAAGCTTAAGCTTTTAGGTGAAATAATTCTTTAATAATTAGAGAAAATAAGCAGTGAGAAAAACAAAAGAAAGAAGTGTGGAAGGCCTTCCATTTTCTAAAATGGGATCCGTTTGTCTCATTGCCTTGTGCTGTTCTTATCTTTCTTCTATCTTATTTTGATATTGTATTTTAAAAATATTTTTAATGTTTTTATATATTTTTATATATTGAACCTATAAACTGCCGTCTGAGTGGTGTCTGAGCAAGATGAATACAGAAAATCCTTTTTATAACATAATACAAAAATCCAACGCTCTTCCAAGTAGAAGGGGTCGAGATGGACTCCTTGTAACAATTATTTTTTAAAATGTTTTTTATTAATAAAAAATAAGGATATTTTTTTTAAAAAATTATTAGAAACAATAATCTAATCTCGCTTCATATATAAATTAATAATAATAATAAAAAAAATACTCTTAACAATGGAATGGACTATGGAGGGGGGGAAATAAAGAAGCATCGGCGTGGTGGGTGATATTGACATTCGTTTCATAAAGACACCATCGATTTTGATTGGAGATTGAGGTTCAAATTTCTTTGTGATTAGTAGAATGTGGATTTGGAAACTGAAAATGGCTATCCAAGTTTTAATGGGCCTCCTGTATTTTAAAAGAAGTAAAAAAGTCATAAAGGCAACATGTATGAAAATAGACCATAACACTCAAACTTGTTTTATATCATCATCCTGTTTGTCATTATATTTTAAAATTTTTTTTGAAAAAAATTGAATTTTTTTTAGATCATTTTTATATGCTATGTTAAAATATATTTTTCAAAAATAAAAAAAACATATCATTTTAATACAATTTTGAATGAAAAACACTTTAAAAAACAACCTGAACCACAACACTCCCAAACATGTGGTTTTTATTCTTGTTTTCAATTTGAAAAAAGAAACTAAAAAAAGAATTATTGTTTTGGATTTTTTGTTGAAGAAAAATAAATAATAACCATAACACTCAAACTTGTTTTATATCATGATCTTGTTTGTCATTTTGTTTTAAAAATATTTTTAAAAAAAATTAAAATTTTTTATTTTAAATTAATTTTTTTTTGATGTTTTTAGATCATTTTTCATATGCTGATGTCAAAATATATTTTAAAAAAATAAAAAAATATATCATTTTAATACAATTCTGAACGAAAAACACTTTCAAAAACAACCTGAATCACAACATTCCCAAACATGCGGTTTTTATTCATGTTTTCAATTTGAAAAAAGAAACTAAAAAAAAATTATTGTTTTGGATTTTTGGTTGAAGAAAAATAAATAATAAGCAACCACTATTACAAAATTTAAAAACTAACTTGTTTAGTTTTGAAAAGTTTTAACAACAAATAATCAATTGTTTCACATTTTTTAAATAAAAAATTGAAAACTAATATCAAAGTACCCTTAGAGTGACCAAACTTTTTCTTAAGCCTAAACTTGTTCCACTAGTTTATAAATATGCCTGTTAGGCCATCCATTTAATCTGACTAGAACAAATTCTCATCTAGTTGTGGCAGACACACACTGGATTAGTCGACTACATAATTAATATTGAAAAACAAAGATATATATTTTGACTAAGAAAACATATTTGTAAGAAAAAAAATTCATAAAATTATGATTTTTGTGTGAAACGGTCAACTAGTTCATACAATTGGATCAATCACCTAACCGCTTGAATCAAATGATTGACAATGATATTACATTTTAACTTTTGCACTTTTAGAAGAGAGACATATTTAAATGTCACGCAAGAGAAATGTCATAAAATAAAAATATATTATTTTCACCAAATCTTTTTCAAATGGTGTTATTCCATTGTAATTCTTAGATCTTGTTTGACAATGCGTTTTAAAAATGCTTTTGAAAAACATAAAAAAAATATATTTTTATTTTTTATTTAAAATTATTATTTTTTGGATGTTTTTATATCATTTTCATGTGCTGATGTCAAATAAAAAATAAAAAAAATTATTTTAATGCATTTCTGAATGAAAAACACTTTGAAAAACAATTTAAACCACACTCTCAAACATGCAATTAATCATTATGCTAATTTAAAATAATTTATTTTATGTAGCCATCATGTCAGTATACAAAATGTAAGACAACTGATTTCAAGTTTCAACATCTTATGGCCTCTGTATCAACCATTAATTAATTAATTAATTAATTATCTTGTGACCCTTGTTTCTAGTGTCTTTCCCGTCAAGAGAATTTTACTATTAAGGGGTGGGCAAGGGTTATTTGTAATTACACCTTGACAAGAAACAAGAAAGAAAGGTTCAGTGATGTTACAGATGAAGATAATGCTTGAAAACAATCATGATACTCAAATTATAAATACTAATATTTGCAATATTAATATAATAAAGAGAAAGCAAATACAAAATAATAAAAAATAATATTCAAGTCATACTAAAAAAAAATAAAAGAATCTCCCATAGTACTTACTACATTATTAGCTCGAGTCATGTTATAGGTGATACTAGCAAAATTAGCCCGCGCGTTGCGCCGGGCTTTTTATATATAGCAAACTGATTATTTATGTTGTAAACAAAGAATTTTTTAGTTGATAAATAGAGAATTGTAAATTTTAAATCATGCTATAATTTTTTTTATGTATTGAATTAGTTGATTATTGTTATAAGCTCAAATACTCAGATAATAATTCAATTTAGAAATTTAAAAAATTATAAGCTTTATAAAATTTATAAAAGATCAGTAATTGTAATTTGAGTATTGCAAGACCATAATTGATTAATTATTTAGTATGTATTAATTGTTTTGATGGTTATTTAATTGGTTGATGTAAATCAGTAATCAATAAAATGAATGAAAGATGATTTTTTTTGTCTTGAACTCGAATGTGTTGATGGTTAAATATTTTTTTAACAGTTACTAAGCAGTTAACTGGTTGATAGCAATATTATAATCGCTGAAATCTATTAAAGATAGATTATTTTTTGTTTGCATTGATCTGGTTGGTTGTTGACATTATTTTACTGGCTTGGAGAATAATTTAATCACAGTTTGGATGTGAATTATGTGTTGATTTAATTAACTCATAGATTGCAAAAATTTCAATGTTTTGATTATCCGTGTGTTTTAATTGGATTGATAATTATATAATCAGTTGGTCGAAAAAAAATGTAATAGATTATATTGATTAGAGATTTTTTGTTTGTCTGTAGTCAATTGAGAATTTGTTGGTGGTTGGTTTTGTTGTAATTGTGTGGTCGATCATCTAATTTTTTCTTTATTCAGTTGTGTTTACTGGTTATGGAAATATTTTTTGTATCCATTTGTATGGTGAATTATTTGATTGTTTGGTGTGATATTTTTTTGTTGTAGTTTATTGATCAATTTGTGAATGTGTTTTAATCGGTTATTTGTAATTGTGTGGCCGATCATTTACTATTATATAACTATATTAAATGTATCTCAGAGTACTTATATTAATTTTTTATATTAAAAAAATCCTAGGTCATGTTTTCTTTTCCCTATATATATTCTTAGGCGAAAGACTAAAAATATATATATAAAAAATTAACACCATTACTGTCAAAACAATAGAAATTATTAAATTATGAAGAGCAAAAAAAAATATTAACAAAAGAGTTACTAACTAAAATAATTGTTATTATTATTATTATTATTATTATTATTATTATTATTATTATTATTATTATTATTGTTATTATTATTATTATTATTATTATTATTATTATTATTATTATTGTTATTATTATTATTATTGTTATTATTGTTGTTATTATTATTATTATTATTATTATTATTATTATTATTATTATTATTATTATTATTATTATTATTATTGTGTTAAGTACACTTATATATACATGGACAAAAAATAGACATTATTCTACAAATAAAAAAAATTAAATTTGTAAATGTGTTTTAATCGGTTATTTGTAATTGTGTGGCCGATCATCAACTATTATATAACTATATTAAATGTATCTCAGAATACTTATATTAAGTTTTTATATTGAAAAAATCCTAGGTCATGTTTTCTTTCCCTTATATATATTCTTAGGTGAAAGACTAAAAAATATATAAAAAAAATAACACCATTACTGTCAAAACAATATAAATTATTAAATTATGAAGAGCAAAAAAAATATTAACAAAAGAGTTATTAACAAAAATAATTGTTGTTATTATTATTATTGATATTATTATTATTATTGGTATTATTATTGTTATTATTATTGTTATTATTATTATTATTATTGATATTATTATTATTATTGGTATTATTATTGTTATTATTATTATTGTTATTATTGTTATTGTTATTATTATTATTATTGAAATAATTGTTATTATTATTATTATTGTTGTTGTTGTTGTTGTTGTTGTTGTTGTTGTTGTTGTTGTTATTATTATTATTATTATTATTATTATTATTATTATTATTATTATTATTATTATTGTGTTAAGTACACTTATATATACATGGACAAAAGTAGACATTATTCTACAAATTAAAAAAAAAAGTTATTATTATTATTATTATTATTATTATTATTGTGTTAAGTACACTTATATATACATGAACAAAAGTTGACATTATTCTACAAATAAAAAAAATTAAATTTGTGAATGTGTTTCAATCGGTTATTTGTAATTGTGTGGCCGATCATCTACTATTATATAACTATATTAAATGTATTTCAGAATACTTATATTAATTTTTTATATTAAAAAAAATCCTAGGTCATGTTTTTTTTTTTCCTATATATATTCTTAGGGAAAGACTAAAAATATATATATAAAAAATTAACACCATCACTGTCAAAACAATAGAAATTATTAAATTATGAAGAGCAAAAAAAATATTCACAAAAGAATTAGTAACAAAAATAATTGTTATTATTATTATTGTTATTATCATTATTGTTGTTGTTGTTGTTCTTATTATTATTATTATTATTATTATTATTATTATTATTATTGGTATTATCATTGTTATTATTATTATTGTTATTATTCTTGTTATTATTGTTATTATTATTATTGTTATTATTATTATTATTATTGGTATTATTATTGTTATTATTATTATTGTTATTATTATTGATATTATTGTTATTATTATTATTATTGAAATAATTGTTGTTGTTATTATTATTATTATTATTAATTATTATTGTTATTATTATTATTATTGAAATAATTGTTGTTGTTATTATTATTATTATTATTAATTATTTGAAATGAGGGACAAAATTGAAAACAATATAACCTGCTGCACTAAACAAATTAAGGGATCTAATAGGAAACCGAAAAATTAAAAGAAGAAGGACTGACATGCAAATTGCATATATATCAATTTGAAA
This sequence comes from Salix viminalis, assembly GCA_029228465.1. Lineage (NCBI taxonomy): Eukaryota > Viridiplantae > Streptophyta > Magnoliopsida > Malpighiales > Salicaceae > Salix > Salix viminalis. Next base: position 9,421,829 of record CM055440.1, on the reverse strand, counting down.
GCAAGGATGAAATTGAAAGAATTCGAAACTTAGATTACAGAAATCAAACAAAACCAAGAGACTGAAATGCATGCACAATAACTCGGGGGACTGAAATTGATTCCGGCGCTGAGGAGAGAGAAAAGAGGACATATACGTTCAACCGACTATTTGAGCCTACACGTCCATATTTAAACCGCACGCGCCACTCCATGAGCTTCAGGGAATCGTTGCGAATCGAATTGACTGGCGGAGGAAAATTTTTCACCGCCGTATGAAGCCGCACGCGCCGCCTGAATCAACCGGGGTCACAAAACGCGCCGACGCGCCCGTACGGGTCCCGCTGACAGCGCTGACGCAAGCGCACAGTAACGGCATGGTCAATTACTAAACCACCCCTGCTCCGAATTCATATATTTTGTCGTTTCGGGGGCTACGAACGTCATTACACATTTTCAAAAATATTAAAAAAAAAGAGTCAGGCGGGCCGGACCGAACCGGACCGGTCCGTACGTGGTCAATTACGCCCGTGCCCCTCAGCGTAAACCGTTATTTTGTCTTATTATCAGGGACGAAATCGGTAAAACACTGTTCACATCCGGAAAAGACAAAAAAAAAGGGTGGACGAACTCGCGCGACGCACGGATGAAAAAGCTCGCGTCCACAGTGATTTTAGACACAGTGAACAGTAAATGAACAGTATTTTCCGTAATCTTTTAGTTATATCTTAATAAAAATAATTTAATAAAAAAAGTTTAAATTTCCACATTTCCCATGATATGTGTTTTGAAAATCATTAAAGGTGTCGAAATAAAGGCTATCAAGGCCTTGAACTCTTGATTTCGTCCAAAATTTTAAATTTGATTTTTTTTCACCATACCTTTTTATTTTTGTTATTTTTATTTTTATTTTAGATGAATTTAGGGAATAACCTAAAAATAAGTTATAACAACCAAACTCATGTCCCAGGTCATCAATCAGGATAACCTCATAAGAAGAAAATTGAAACAAATTATGAAACTAGATTTCTAATTAATCTAATACTGGAAGATAAAATTAAAAAATAAACCAACACAAAAAATAATTTGAGTAAACTAGGATTATTTCGCCAAACTTGTGATCCAAGTCATAAGACGAGCATAACTTCATAGAAAGTAAATTAAAATATTTAAAATGAATCATAATTTCAATAAACCAAATATTGAAGGAAGAAATTGAGAAAAAGTCAATTATAAAAAAAAACTTGAGTTAACCTATCAAACTTGCGACCTATGCTATGAGATTGAGATATCCTTATTAAAAGTCAACTAAGTTAACCTATCAAACTTGTTTTCTAAGAACATCATTCTTATTTTTCATATCCTTTAAAGATAATGAATAACTAGCAATACCACATAATGATTCATTTAGTTGTTGTAATCTATCACATTTTTAATCAAATCATTATATTTATTTTCATATTTTCATGCATCTTTTCCAAGTTTTTTTTATTAATATTTCTACACATCTTGTTCTTTTATGTAAGGTATCATATGAGATAATTAGTTCATCAAAACTTGTATCAACATCTTTATCTTATTCAATGGAGCAAGCTACATGAGTCTTGATTTTCTTTTTTATATATTATTGTCCTAGGAAATCCAAGTTTACCAAAATCCATAATCTTTAACTGTAAGACAATTAAGTTTTATAGCAAGAGCATAAGCTTTGACACCACTTATAAGACCTTAAAAAGGATAACCTAAGTGAACCTAAGAGGGGAGTGAATTGGATATGAAAGGTAAAATTACAGTTAAAAAACTTTTTACCTAATAACATACAATTATAAACACTCAAGCGAATATTGAAATTGTTCACAATATAAATCTAATAATTAATAGTTAGAGTTTAGAAAGGATGCACCAAGTTTTATAGAGGTTTGGTAGACCACCAACTCCTCTTCTTTAACTTTCATTTTAAAGTTCCACTATTAAATATTGATATTCTTAATGGGCGAGACCAAACTTTTACATAATCTTTTTGCGAGTGCAAGATCAAACCCAATCCTTTCGCAAGTTTAGAATCAACTGTTATTCTTATTCTTTTTGAGAGATAAAGACTAGAAAACCTTTCACCAATACTTGTTGAGGGGTAAGTATTAAATCATTCATAACTTAGTGGTTGTTTGTTATTGTGGTTTGAACCACGTTTGAAAAAAAGCTACTGAATTGTTGTTTGGTTATTTATAAAAGCAACAACATATTTACATGGGGCCCACCACTAAAACCTCTCCCACCACCGGTTCATGAAAAGTAGTTGCTTTTCATTGCTTTTCATCCGCAATAAATCTATTGTCACCATAGAAATACCATAAAATTGTTGTTGGAATTTAATTCCAAATCAAACCCTCGTTTTTTCTCCTTCACATACCACAGGCACAAACAAGCAAAACCCAAACATGCTCGTTGTGCAACACTCATTTCTTCTCCTTTACATACCACAGGCACAGACAAGCAAGGGGGGACAAAACCCAAACATGCTCGCTGTGCAGCATGATTTTGGCATCAAAAGGCACAAAGAAGCGGGGTCTGCAGCCCTCACTGGAAAGGGAAGGGGGGGAGTAGGGTTGCTGGAAAGGGAGGGGATTTGAGAGAGGGGCAGGGGTTGGTTGGTTCTGGAGAAGAGAGGGGCATTTGAGAGAAGGGCGGGGTTCTGGAGATAGAGATAGGGGAGTGGAATAATATATGGTTTATTATTTATTATATTTTTATAATATTAAAATAATCTAAATATCTAAAAAATTAGTTCAAATATAAATATATTAGAAGGGGATCACAATATAATTTTTTCCTTGTTATTCTAATTTTGTTTTATATGATATTTTACTAAATATTGTTCCTCGATCAAATAGTCAGGGATCGCAGAGGCCTTCACATAAGGATTTAATTCATGATGGAATTACAAGTAGTTTGATGGGAGAATAAAAAAAAAATCTACTTTACTTGAATTATTAATTATATTTTATTATTATGATTATTAAATCTATAATATTTAAAAAACAATATATGTGTGTGTGTGTGTGTGTGTGTGTGTGTGTGTCCTTTAAAGTATTTTCACAAGTTGACAACAATATGAAAAACATGATAACCAAATATACGAAATTGCTTTTTATTAACCTCAAACTCAACCACAGTTTTAACCAAACACTTCAATTTCAATTATGAACTGCAACTAAAAGTGCTTTTCATGAAACTGTTTTTTTTAAACTTCAACCACAAAAGTAATACCAAACACACCCTTAGTCTTGAAAAGACTTTCCCAAGAGCTTAAAATGCCACTTACACTTTCACAATATACTTTATTGATAAAGTTGATTGGAATTGCAAATAAGCATTTTTGGAGGATTTTTGTCACTCCACACCTAACCTTTATTTTGGATGATTACAAAGTGAAACAAGAATGTTATAAGTTGTTTTTGAGAGGGAGTATGCTTAGTTTTTGTTTTAGGAGTTCCCCTCTCATTTTGGACAAGAAAAGGGCTGTTTAATATGTTATAACTGAAACTAGCTGTTAGACACAATGTTTTGCGTGTTAGAGAATTGGTTAGATCGTTTTTAAAATTGTTCAAGACTTTAGAATTAGTCAGGTCTTTTTAGAATCGGTTAAATTATTTTGAGGAATCCTAGGACTTTCTGGAAATTTTCCAAAAATGGCCGAATTATTTTTCAAAACAGCTAGACTATTTTTTGTTGTTGTCCAATTTCATCCCATTTTGTTTTGATCTTTTTTTGTTTTCTTTGGTTCTTTTGGGCTTTTATAGGTTGCGTGGATATTGCAAGGTGTCCTAAACAGGTTAAGTGTTATTTGTAAAAATACTATGACAAAATATTGATCGACAAAGTCAATAAACATTATATTTACATGTCTTTTGTTCTTGACTTTTGTGAATTCTTTCTTTTCTTGTTTAATGATTCTTGAATGTTGTAAACCTTTCTAAATCATTACAAGGGTGTGTGAAATATATAGTACACATTCATATTTATATGGTGTGAATTGTGTTTTACTTAACAATTAAAACAAAATTAATCCATGTGACACACAAGCATGTTTTATATGGCATGACTTATTAAATCACTTAAGTATTATAGCATGGTATTTAAAAGCTTCATGACATATATCATGATTTATCAATATGGAAACTTGATAGTTCTCAAAACCTAATGATAAGAACAACAAAGGAGAAAAACCCAAACCAAACACCAGGGGGCATGTAAAACCATTTTTTGAGTCAATTATAAGGTTCCAAAGTCCATGGACTAAAAAGAGGTCTAGAAGTAAGCACTAGTGATATTTAGTCCTTAAATCCCTTAAACACTTTTTGAGCTTGCATGTATCCCTTTCTTCGTAACCAAAAACCAAAATCTATGTTACATGCCTAACAAAACTCTTTCTAATCGAAGGCAGACAATCTGGATTGTTAGACATTGTTTTTCCATTTAAAACAAGCCTTGCAAACACTTCACAAGACTTTTGAACCCTTCAACCTATAAGACTTGAAACAAACATCACTTCAAAAAAACAAGATCAATTCTTTTGGACCTTTATGAAAAATTGACAATTGGGATCGCTTGAATTCTTTTAGAACAAGCATCAAAATTGTTTTTGCACTAGGAATGACTTTGAAATTCCAGAAAATTCCATTGAATCTTGTAAATAAAAAACTTGTTTTTACATATTTTTTCCTAAGGAAAACTAAAAGTCTAGAACATTTGGGGGCATGATCAGACCGAGGGCAAATAAAAAAAATACAATAAGACTGGCTTTATGGGTTTTTTTTATGAAAAAACAGAGGATGTTGAGCAAAACTAAAAGTCTTTAAGCAGGACGACATATGGATACAATTTAATGGTTTGTTATCCCAAAGGTTAAGATCAATTCTGTTGCGATGACGTTCCTAGCCACCCTGAGTTAGGGGTGCGTGGAAAATGGTTGTAGATATACTAATCATAAAATTATGATGATAGTTTTAGAAGTCACCATCTAATATTAAAATCACTAGAAAATCTAATGGTCTATGAAAGTTTAGGTAAGAGAACTTGTGGTGTGAGAGAAAGTCACATTACTCTTAGTGCACCCTACCTAGAATAAATTGCATTGTTGTTTGATTGTTTTTTCTGGTTATACTTTTATTTGTTGGTCTTTTATAAGGTTAAAAATATATCTCTATTTGTGAGGTAGTCTCTAATTTATTGGTCAAATCTTAATTATTTTAAAGTCTAAATTGTAACACCGCATTTTATTTTGTGTCTTTAATATGTGGAAGATATTCTACAATGTAGTTTTACAACTCAAATATTAAAGCCTATAGATAAATCCTGATGAAATAATTAATAAAAGGTTTTTGATGTTTTGGTCAAATTCTAACAGATAATCATAAACTAGATACGGGATCCTAGTTTCATTTTAAAACATGAGAGAAGACATTTTTTTGTGTTTTGTGAAAATATACTCTAATTGTTTTTAGAATCAATCATATACACGAAAATAAAACACTTTTTTGTATTTTGAAATGAGGGTTTCTTTTCATTTTTTTATATTTTTTTGTGTAATTTCAGAAAAATCAGATATTTTATACCAAGTTTGTATATTATATAGCTAGGTCTACAGACCAATATTTAATCGAAATTGTTGAAAAAACATGTGATAAATTTATAAATTTTCTGAAATGGCCCTTGATTTTTTTTTGAGATTTTAAAGAAAACTAAGTATTTTTAATATTAGGATTGAAACTTACAATGTAAGTTCAATGCCCAATATTATTCAAAATTACAGGGAAAATACACGAGAAAATCACAAAATGGCCTATTAAAAATCTGATTATGCTCTTAGAGTTAATGTTTATATAGATTTGTTAAATAATTATTTATTTTAGTCTTGAATCTATTTTTTTTTTCATTTTTGGGCATAATAGGGGTACGATTGGGCTCGAATCCATTCAAAATTTCCAACTTGTTTTTTTCACCATACCACACCATTCCTTATTATTATTTATTATTATTTTGAATTAATTTTAGGAATAACCCAAAAATGGGTTATGACAGCATATATCATGATTTATAAATATGACATACTTATATGCATGGACAAGTTTATGCATTCATCAAAACTATAACATGTTTTGTTATTGACATATAATATATTACTTAATTAATAATATCAATATTCAATGTGTATGTTATCATCAAAACATAATTAATACATCATCATAATCATAAGGCTAACAAAAGGAACTAGTCTTGGTGTCTGTGCTTTTCCATGAGGCTAAACTATTTTTTGTGCAAAAAAAATGTTCAACTTTTGCAAACATGTTTTAAAAAACAAAAACAAATATGTGACTCAAAACATAGACGATTGTGTTGAATAATTTGATTTAATTCAATTAGATGGAAAAAAGGAAAGAACAATAAATAGATTCATAACTTGTTAAACATGGAAGAACAAAAGAAGGTTAAAAATGGACATAAGAAAAAGTCCTAGTCAGCCCGAATTATCACGACAAACCTTTAACCTTAAAAATCAAGGTCGAGCCAACCCGAGATATCTCACTAAACCTGCAACCAAAATCATGAGATTTAAACAACCCAATAAAAATAATAAAGAGGATTTTAAAACCTTTTTAAAAAATCATGTTAACATTTCAAACCTCTAGCCCGGGTCATTAATCCCAAAACATCTAATCTGAAAAAAAAATCAGAAAGCTCAATTTTCAATTAATCAAATATTGAAAGTTAAAATTGGAAAAACAATTTCAATTACACAGCAATTAATAAGAAAATAGCATTTAAAGAAAGAGAATCAAAATTGAAAATTATTTTTTTTATTGAAAGTTGAAATTGAAAAGAAAAATGAATTTAGAAAAAAGACAAAAAAAATCAAATGAATGAGGATAAAATTGATATAGAAACTAAAAACAATGTTTTGATTGAAGGGTGAAATTGAAAAGAATAATAACTTGAACAAAAATGCCAAGAAAAAAATAGAAATTAAAACAATGAGGAGCAATCTGAAAAACATAATACCATCAGTTTGAATTGAAGGATGAAATTGAAAACTACTAAAACTCTTGCAAAAAAAAAAATCAAGGAAAAAAAAGAGGACCATGTTGGAGACTATACTATTCGGTAATTTGGGATTGAATTATTGAAAACAACTAAAACTTTCACATAAATGTAAAGATGAAAAATTAGAAATAAAAAAGGACTGGAATTGAAATACCTACCACAAAGAGGATCAAACTATAACTTTCAGTGAAAGAAAGAAAAGAAGAAGAAGAAGAAAACGCATTGGCACCCAACTAGACAATCACTGGAAACAACCGTAAAACCAAAAAGAAAAGGATATTTCAGCTCTTTCAATGACATGATCAAAACGTATTTTTAGATTTCATTGTGAAAAGTTGATCAAAAACATTGTGAAAAGCTATTGTAAGAATGTGAAAACACCTTTTTTCACACCATGTTTATACATTTTGCTTTCTAAGGTATTTTGGTTTTTCTAAATCTCCAAAATTGTTCCAATTAACAGTGCTCAAACCATAGTGTTTCTCCAGATTTTAGGTTGTTTTAATTTCTCCATGTGACAATCAAGAAGGATTCACATTTCCGGTCAGTGAGATAAATCCATCACCGGACTCACTGTTTGTCACGAAACACGGTGCCGATGCTACTTTCCGGCACTCTAGACAAGCAAAATATTTGCATGGAAGGTTTCACAATCTTTAACAATCACCACTCTTCTCAAAGTTTTGACAGCTTGACGAAAAGGAAGATAATTTTGCAGTAATTAGTCGTAGGCACGATTAATTGTTCCAATTATTTTCTTTTTTTTTAGATTAAATTACACAATTCTAAATAATTTTATTTTTGCACTTAAACTATTTTTTTTTAAATTAATATATTTAATTAAATATATATATATATATATATATAGGACAACCCTAAAACAACGCGCCAAAATACTCTGAAACCGAAACATTCCGTTCCAATTGAAAAAACAAAACACCAGCCAAAACAGAATTGAATTAAACAGAAGGGATGAATTGAAATCCAGTTCTGATTTTCAAAAACAGAGCCCACATTTTGAACCAGAGATGCACTAGCAGATCCGGCTAAGAGTGCCAGGGGTTTTCATTTCATATTTATTTTGTGGAATCAAAAGTCAAATCACGTGAGGTCATCAAAGCAAGGTGGGAATAAAGCAGAGGTAACAAAGAACTGGTTCAGAATAATATATATGTACTCGACTTCTGATCAGTCTTGGATTAATCTACAGAACAGGGAAGCTTGAAAGTTTGATGTTCATATTACACTACTAACTTGCAGCATGGGGATGCGTTCTTTCATTGATACGAGGTGAAAATCACAAAAAAAAAAATACACCCCATATCAAGAGTGTAGACCAATCACTGTGGCATTTAAACTATGGCATACTATGTTGTTCTTCAGCTCAGCTAAACAAATAAAATCGAATCCCGACAGTGTGAATCCATTACCTTCACCGAGGAAAGAGCACACCCCAAAGCCGTTCCAATCTTCCAACTTTTCTTCTATTTCTGCAAGTGTCAAGTAAATAAAATTACCATATGATTGATAGATAGAACAGATGAAAAGATGTTATGTGGAGGAAAAGCACTAACTAGAGTAATTACATGTACAGGGTATATAAATAACACTGGCAAATCAGACACCCATAATTGCTCAAAGTGATTTAATGCCAAGGAGCACAAGGAGATCGATGGTCATGAATTAGTTGTTGATGGATCGTCCTTGTAACCCTTAGAGAGAAGATCATAGTTGATTGATGCAAGCTGGGAGAGATTCTAAGACAAGGGAAAAAGAAAAAAATGTGAGAATAAAGTCACTGATACAACACGCTGATAAAGGAATAGATATGCCACATAAATTATCCCATGAAAAATAGAGAAATAAATATTGGCAATGACCCACCACAGCCCATTCAACCTATTACATAATTGCTGAATTAACTAAGAACAAATAATCCATGTGCGAAACATTATTAAGAAGCATTTATCATTCTTCCCTGCAGAGCATTTTAACAGGGTCTGCCAAAAGTTAAGCTATAAATCTTCCCCCAATTGAGCATATAATTATTTATAGTTCATAAACAAACATTGATTCCATATCAAGTCAACCTAGAGCCATAAAATCACATTGCACATATTATTATGATTGTAAATGCTAACTACCTTATGTCTTAGCAGACATGATAGATTGTTTAGGTTTTCTAACTTACAATAATTTCTTGAAGGATGTATTAATTCTTATCATAATCTAACTGTAAGAGCCACATATTGAAAGACTAAAGAAAAAAATGATAAAGAAAATGGAAACAAAAAATCTTTACTTGCCAAAAGCATCTCAAACATTCAGATTGTGTATAAACCAAGGATACGATAATCCAGTTTAGGGGAATGATAATACCTTATATGAAAAATTACTGAAGGAGTAATTGACACATGAACCAGACTCGAATTCAGCAAGACCTCCACATTCATCTCCCTGTTCATCAATATGGCCCCAGAGTGAGTCACTTTTGCAAAATATGCAGGGGAAAACACAAATTTCCCAAGTTTGAACAAATTTTTGTGATGTAATACCACTTCATCATGGCGATAGCTTAAGCAGCTACTGTTGCCACTCAAGCTATCAGAATCACTTGAATCCTCAAAGTCACTGGCTGGATATGTTGGGTCATCTGAAGTATTCCACGAGTATCGACTTGTGAAGTAGCTTGTATCTAATGCACTCTCTGAACTAGGCACAAATGCAGCCTGAAAGATTGATGCAAAAAAGGCAGCCAATCTATAATCCATGTTATAAGACTGCAAAAGGTCATATTTATTATGCATAAGGAAGACAATCACACCTTCTGCCGGGCAAGTGTGTCCCAGTTGATATCTTTAAAGAATACATGCTGCTTTACCTGGATCACAAGTTCTGCATTTATTATCAAGGTAGAATGCAATACATATGTGAATAGGAACAGGCTGAAAATAAAAACTAAGTTCACCTCTGACGCTCCTCCAGCTCCAAGTCTCTGGTCAGGAACTTCAGTTAATAATCTGGAGACATAGTATTAGTCACTTTAGACTGAAAATATCAATCAATTCATAATCCAAAACTCTGCCTCAGGCAATCTAATTTGCAGTATATCATGCAAATAATGATCTGAGAATACAAAATAGATAACAAAGTCTCTAAACTTAGGTCTCGTCATATACCAAAAATATCCCAAGGGATTGTATTAATGGCAAATCAGTTGAGATGGAAGCATCCTTACCATCAATGATGATAAAATTAATCACACAGTATACATTTCAAGAAAAAAATTGAATAACAATTTATAATAACTAGACAAACTCTCTTACCTATCAACTAGATCCTGTGCTTCAGGACTCATTTCTTCAGGCACCCGGGGCCAAGGTATGTTACGGTTGAGAATATTATCAAATATTGTCTAGAAGCAAAAAAGAACATAAGAATGCAGCAATATAAAGGGAACTGAATTGCAATTCAAATAAAAAAAATATAGCAAATAACAAAGGTATTGCACGCTATAATTGAAAATAACTTTCCAGAAGGCATTCCACCAAATAAGAAAAGGTAATTGACTATGCAAAAGAGACAAGGTAATTAATTGTACTGCACCAGACGATCCAAAATACCCCATCCACCTGAGTAACTACTAATAAATTCGGCTTTATTAGTTGTATGACTCAATGTTTGAAATAACTTAGCAACCAGCACTGACTCATGTCCAGCATGTAAGTAGATACCAAATCCCTATAGGGACAATCAGGCAGAAGAGGAACCTGATATCGAAACACAGAAATTCAAGAGTATAAACAACTACATAACTTGTCATGCACTATCTCACTCCACCCACGTGCATTTGCATGACTTGTCACACGCTATCATCTCAGGCAGCCCATAGCTTAAATTAGCAGCAAATCTCCAAACATGTCAGGCATCACCAACCAATGTAAAGCAACAATTTCTTGCAGATTCATCAGGAAAATAAAATTTTAATATCTTCATTCGTCCCCAATAGATTCATCTATGTTCCACTTCTACCCTTATAATTTAAAATTTCACTATTTTACCTTTCTAATTCCCAAGAAGTTCAGATGTTATCGTTGACTTCATTTCCCCCCTAAAGATTCATTGATGTTCCACTTCCATGCCTATAATTTAGGTTTTAAAGTTATTTTGTGAGTTACTATAACATGCATGGAGATTTGAGAAAAAAGTGAGAAAGAAGAAAATAGAAGAGGAAGAACATTTGAAAACCTAGTGAAATTCTCATCCGTTATTTACAGTAAATGGCAAATCGAAACATTTTAGAGCAATATAGGGGTATAATTGGGAAATTTCAAAATATGGGAAAAGAAGTGGAACATTGATGGATGTATATGGAAAAAAATCAATACCCTAAAAATTTTACATTCAAAATATTGCTGTTGCAAATGCAGCACCATTACTTAGTGTCAAACAATTGGAATTGCCCTTGCATGATTTCAGTTGTATGTTCACCTAACCAGATCTCCAGCAATATTTTTTAATCCAAATTTGATGGCCTTGTAAAAATATGAGCTATAAGCCTTGGTAGATTGCCTCCATATATCATGAATATCCAACTAAGAGATTTAACATAAATTATATTATCTAGTATGGAGAACTGTTCTATAATATGTCTTAAAATAATTATCTGCCTGAGGGAATAATAGTGTTCAAGTTGCTCAAATAATCCAGGTCTGGTTGCTGAAATTTTTCTGCAGTAAATATTAGAATTTAAAGAAGCTCCAGGAATAACACCTAGAAAATGAAACGCAAGCATCACACCTCGATTCCTAAGAGTCAGACCTAAAAGTGAAAGCATCTCACAATCACAAATAGCATATTCCCTGGAAAATTCTTTGAAAATATTGCATTCTATTCTGCCTATTAAAGAAAATATGAGATGTTTACATAGAAACTCCTAACTCTTTGGATTTGACCTTATAAATGAGAATGCACTAACCTAAACAAAAAAGTTAAATCTTCTTCCTCTGAGAAGACTTTTCGGTTCATAAATCCTGAGCATGAAAAGGCCACTAACTTGTTGTTTAGAGAATAGAATAACTTTTAGCAAAAATAAGTATGCAAAAGAAAATTAGAAAGGAAAACTAATCACCAAGAGAAAAGTTGGAGAGAGAATAGCAACAAAATGCAGAACGAGACAGTATAGTAGGGAGATAACCTGGGGATGCTCCGCATTAAAGGGTGGAATACCGACAATCAGTTCAAATAAAATAACACCCACAGACCACCAATCAGCAGTTGTTCCTGAGGAAAATTGCACATGATAGTTTGGTGTTTCAGGCATTTCAATGCAATTAAACAAAAGGTTAGCATTGCCAGATATACACTTTTGTTTAACCTAATATTGCATCATCATACAATTAAATAACAGCATTTGTTGCTAAACAAGGTATACAAACCATGTCCCGTTCCCAAAAGTATCTCTGGTGCCAGGTAATCAGGTGTACCCACAGCAGAACGTTTCTTCCGCCTTTCTCGCTGATGCTCAGAGGTGGATAGTTGAGGTTCATCGTCCACAAGCATGGATGTCCCACTAACAGCTGGGCCAGATAAATCATCAGTGCTATTGATGAGACCAACCTTGGAAAGACCAAAGTCTGTCAACTGTTTACAAAGAATGTACACCTTAGTTAGACGAGGGCATATTGAAATTAAATATCAGAACATGGTAAAAAATATATGCAATACAAAAGAGTAAATGTCTAGAGGTTGAAAAGAAATAAAAGGAAAAATAAAACAAAAAAAGGAGTTACCTTGATGTGTCCATCATGTGCGATCAACAAATTATCAGGCTTCAAATCACGATGAACTACATGCAGTGAGTGTAAATATTCCAAAGCAAGCACCTTAAAAGCAATAATAATCAGATTTACAAACTGCAGTAAAAGTATTTGCAAATGAAGAAGAAAAAATTAGAACTTACAACTTCTGCAATGTATACCCGAGCAACATCTTCATCTAAGCAGCCCAGATTTCTCAGCAATGAATACAAGTCGCCACCATTCAAATACTCCATCACAAGATACAAATTCTCACGACAAGTAAATGAATAGAAGAAGCGAACCTGAAAAATTTACATTTATGTTTGAATGGAAAAGAATTTCTCATGGTATGCCAAAATGCTTTGCAAGCTAGACCTGCTCACCACAAAGGGATTGCGGACTGAAATTAAAATATCTCGTTCGGCTAGTATACTTTCAACTGCATTCTTGCGGATCATATCAGCCTTTTTAAGAACCTGTTGCAAGCGCAAAGTATACAATCAATTCAGATCCAGCCCCCTTTTTAGTGCTTGTTAAAAAACAGACAGGCATGGGACAGTCATCAAGAAGAAGAACCACAACAGAAACAAAAGGTTTACAAACACACACCTGCACAAACATCGTCTAAAATTTCAACTATTCAGTTAACACAATTAATTAAGAAACAATAAATATAGTATTGACAAAAGGGAGATTTGTCATTCTGAACTTTTGAAACAGGAATCATTATGAATGCCAGCCCTCAAAGTCAAATCACATTAAAATTCTCCATAAAAAGGGCTCATATTCCTGCTGGAATTCAAAAGATCTTTTGTCTCCTGTCTTGCTCTTTATGTAAACTTGAAGGACCACCATCAACAGATAAAAATCACTGTTTCTTATTTGGCACAAAGCCCACCGAGCCTATCTACAATACCACAATCTCAACCCACTCTATCTTAATTAAAGAAATCTGCTTTGGTGAAACTATTAGTGATCTCTTTCTACAAGAGGTGAGATGCACCATTTGACTATAAGGTCCCATGAGCTTCAAAATACAGTTGATTGAACACAAATTTGCATAAATTGTCCAATCAAAGGAAATTTTCAAAAGATAAAAAAAAAGCAAACATTAAAATATAATCAAAATTTAAGATCAGAAAAGGAAATTAGAACAACAACATCAAACATTGTTACCTTTATGGCAAAAAGATCTCCAGTTGTTCTCTTTTTAGCTAAAAACACTCGTCCAAAGGCACCACGACTTATTGGTTTTATTATCACAAAGTCATCTATGGAGGTACGATCCTTAGAAGGATGTGTGGGACTTGTTCTCAAGCTTCGAACAACATCATCTTCCAGAGGAGCATCTTCATCGATTACAGTATTTGTTATATCAACCTTTTCATCTCCCACTAGCTCACAAAGCTGCAAATACTTCTCTCTGCACATGAAGAAAGAAGAACAAAGTGGTGATCAATTAACTTTCAATCAATCCAAAAGAAGTGCACCCAAACTTTCATTGGAAAGCTAAATCCAAACTTTGTAATTCATGGATGTTCTTTGCATATTTTGGCATAAAACTCCAAAAAATATTAGCACATAATACTCACCGAATAAGCTTCTCGATTCGTGTCCCAAAAGTCTCCACTGTAAGTGCATCAAACTTTCTTCTGTCAATGACAACCCTCAAGTCTTCAAGACAAGTTAGCAAATAGGATATGGCACGATCATCCTCCAGTGGCATAGTTGCCACACATCTTGCAATATCGGCAAGTTCATTCAGCTGCATCATGTAAAAGGACTTTTAGACACACCTTAAAAAATAAAACTTACACAAAAAGCAATCAATTCATGTCAGTGAGAACCGCACTAAGGCCACAAAGAATCTATCTTTCATGTATTTAAGGTGCTTCAAGCTGCCTTAAAAATATTATTACTACATTTTCTCTTTTGTCTTCTCTGAAAGCATACACAATTGCAAAGAACTTCATTTTGCATTTAGTACATGACCAATATGTAGGATGAAATTTCATTATAAGAATAAAGCCAGGTATTATAATACTGATGAGACACACCCTCTCAATAGTAAAAGAGTAGGTAGTTCTTTTAAATACTAAAACACAGTGGTTAACCCCTTTTCTTCAAGATGCTGGTTTCAGGGACAGGACCCATAACCCATTTATTAATAGGTAGAAACAAAGTAAAGTAGACAAGAACCTGTGGAAGATCATCATGCTCATAAAAGGCACTCTTCCCTGCCAAAAGCAAGTCTATCTGACTATTCCTTGGTGTCAATAATGGAGATCTAGGAGTCATGCTACCAGCTGATGATGTGGCCATTCCCTGATCAGACTTGGGACCAAAACGGGTTTTACATGACATGGAAGGTAAGCCCTTCATGTCATCCATAAAAATAGAATTATCAGCTTCAGGAAAGCAGTCAAGCATGTCCTCAGACCCTCT
This sequence comes from Salix viminalis, assembly GCA_029228465.1. NCBI lineage: Eukaryota > Viridiplantae > Streptophyta > Magnoliopsida > Malpighiales > Salicaceae > Salix > Salix viminalis. The sequence goes on along the minus strand of CM055440.1, from coordinate 9,406,504 downwards.
CCGAGACCAATCACTGAGTTTTGGTGAGAGAACATCAGATTCTTCGGTCACACTGGAATTTGATACTTTTGCAATGTCTGGGCTTCCCGCTGCATGTTGGATATCCTTCTGTGCAAAGGATTCTATCATCTTCTCAAGCGTTTCAGAAATTCTGACCAAGCGCTCATTCACACTTAGACACATCTGATCACATCGATCTGTAATTGCACAAATTCTTGAATGGTCTTCTACATGTAAAGTTGGAACTTCCTCCTCACAAATGCGACAAATTATTGAACTCTCGTCAGCAAGATTCTGCTGATCACCCCAGTTACCCCAAGAAACGTTGTCTTGTTGCTTTGAAGAATGTTCATGCATATCTTTGACCAATGGAAGCTCAGAAGCTTTAGCAGCAGCCAGAAGCACATCAGAAGCTGTTTTCGTGTCATTTGATGTTTTCAAAGGTTCATTCTTATCATCATTCTGCCCCCTTGGAGGAACAACTTCCTTTGTTATTTTTACAGGAGGAGATGGGAGTGGCTTCCAAGAAGAAATCCGATTCCTTCCCGTAGGAGATTCATCCCTCTTTGGAGTACTATCAGCAGGAGAGAGGACTTCTCCTGACAGTATACCTTGTTCTCTGCCCCAAGCACACTGTTCTTGACTATATGACTTCCTTACTGATGCAGCCTTCTGCTCTTGACTGTATGATTTCCTTGCTGAAGCTGCCTTCTTTGGAGCACTAGAAATTTTCCCATCCCTGCCAACACCTGGAGGAATGCATTTATCTGCAGACTGCAAAAGCCTAAGTTGATTAAGCTGGAAAACATTTTCATCCTCAGCCAGCCCACTTTCCTTGTGGAATTGCAACAATCTGGTACACCTTGTAAGGATGAAAAGCATTCGGGTATGGAGCTGCTTCAGTGTTCCTGGAGAAAGTTCTTGGCGTCTATCATCCAAATCTTGAACTATACCTTCACACTGAAGCCAGAACTCTCCAGGTGATGTCATAGCACAACTCCGAGCCATAACCAACAAGTCTTCAATAGTTTCCTGCCACTCAGGATGACTATCCGCATTTTTTTCAAGAATTCCGACCAGATCCGCTGCAAAGATTGCCAGGTCAGAATTCACTTCTTCCTTTGCTTTGTCAAACTTTGCTCGTATGACAACCAAGATCTCCTGTATAAAACCAGAAAATTAATCAGGAGGTGAACTTCCTAAAGCACATTGCACCATCTAGAGGAGATATAGGACAAATTAATGTGTTACCTCCAAGTTATTTAACCCCCGAGGCTTCCAAATTGGGAAAGGTCGTACACCTTTGGAATTTAATTCATGGGAGAAACTTTTGATATCAGCAGGAAACCTCTTTCTAGGGGCACTTGTCACACGGAGTATTGCTTGAAACCTGGGAGATTCAGACTCCTTTGGGTTGTTACAATCATAAGTCTAGAAAAGCAAACATTTAAAAACAACATTGTGAGGAAAACTAACTGAAGACCAAGCACCTAAGTAGAAGACAAATGAATTCACAGAGAATACCAATAAAAATCCTTTCACCAGTACCTCAGGTGTAAAAACATCAGAACTTTGCAAGCTCTCAAAGTGCCCCCATGGTGAATTATGTCGACCTATTATGGTAACAAAATATCAGAAATGTCTTTTTAAAAGGAAAGACATTAAGAAAATTGGCTGTGAGTTAAAACATTCCATGAGCAGAAACCATTTCCAATTTACAAGGTTTAGACTGGTATGAATTTCAGACAAAGTCCCACAGGACAATCCTTTTACATATGCATATAAAATAATAATAATAAAAAAAAAGTTAAGGCAGTTGCAACTGCACACTGTGTTTTCTGTATACAAAAACATTTCCAATTATGAAAACATAGCAATCTAGGCCCCCATTATGTACAGTCACCTAACTTCTCGACAGTTTAAGAAAAAACCTCAATTCCCAGCAAATTGACTAAGTTTAGTTGCAGTTCTGCTGCAATTAAATAGTTAAATAAAAATGATTTCTCTTATTCTTTTTACACATGAATACTATCAACATACAATGACCTTTCCTTCTCACCAAAATTTCTTTTATTTAGAAACATGAAGTTTGCTGTCCAAACAACTTGTGCCTCACAAAATTTTCACTGTTAACACATTGTGTCAATCTGGTCCATACCAATTCATGCAACATTTTCCATACCTCATTTTGAACAGCCCCTGTTGTTTTTACATGAGAAGGAACGACTAAATTGTATCTCTTCCAAACTATTTGTTTTATATAATTCAATCAACCAGGGCATACTGCTTCATCCCCGCTATCTCCACAAATTTTCTTTATGAAAAATGGAAACTCTTTTGCACAAACTCGACAATTGTGACTAAAGCACAGTTCTGAAAGTTACACCAAAATTAGACACCTTAATTTGAGCTTTTCTTTATATAAATTATTGTTCTGGATACAGAGATTAGAATTTTTTATTTTGGATAACTTGTATTTGGGGAAACAAGCATGACTTAGTTAACTAAGTTGCATGGTATATTGCATGTCGGAACATCACAAAACAAATGCAATAAAATATAGTCCTGGAGCAATTTGAATCCCTTTAGTTCCATCCTTCTTAATGCATTGCTTGTTAGGTGAGATCCAAGAATTCATTAAGCAAAGGTGAAAATGCAAATGATTTATCACAGAAATACCAGTATCATTATTTACAGTCAATCTTGTAAATCCACATATCTTACAGGTACCTGTCATAAAGTTCATTGAGGAGCTGTGAGAACTTAGAAGCTCATTGCTAAAAGCAGTCACCGTCCTTTCAGATTTAATTCTATGGAAGTTTTCAAAATCAGTTCACAGCACGGATGAGACTGAAAGCTTCTTAGTATTTACAAACCTTAATTACTCAAAAGCAGGCCTTTAGTCCTCTGTTTTCCAAGTTGACTAAGAAAGTGTAAACATCTGCATTGGATGAACTTCGAAATCTGGATACGCTCCCAAATTATGCCACTTAAGAAAATTGGGGGCATCATTCAAGCTATGTTATTTTAAGCAAAATTTCCCAACAATGGAAGTTAAAAAGTCCGCCAGTAGTATTTTCAACAAAAGGATTGAGGGCTTTCAGGCTTTCTTCCAAACTTTGCATAACCTATGAAGCAAAGAGCAAGCCTTTGCATGACCAATAGACTTCACTGGCCCTTAATTGGGTATCTGCAGCTCCTCTAGAGAACTCCTCGCCTACATTCTAGGTTTTGAGGATGCAAGGGGTTATATCTTGCTTAAGATTGAGTAAATCCTATTTCAGGGTATTTTATGGAAGAGTCCAGTGAGGATTAACAAGAGCAAGTATGAGACTTTGGGTTCACAGATGTCCCGATAAAATATTCCCTTTTTCTTTTTCTAGTATAGGAATCCTCTTCCAATCCCATTGCAGTCTCAAACATCTTTCCATCATCATGCCAAGCATAAATGATTTCATTGGTTAAACAGTCATTTGCCTACATTCACCAAGCCACCCACAACTAAACACTTCAATTATCAGACATCAACAAATTCTCCTAAATAAAGAGCATCACCTAGTCTCTATCATCACTTCATACACAAATAATTACATTTTGGAAACAAATATATCCTACATTCACCAAGTCATTCCTCACTTAGCACCTAAATAGATGTCACACTTAAGCAAATTTTTCCAATTAGTCCAATAAACTTGACCAAATATGCGACCAAGTGTAATAAACAGGTAAAAGCAAGCAATACACAACATTCAAAGGTATGTCAATTAAGAAATTAGCAAGTAACATCATTGAAAAAGAAAAGGAAAGCATCATACCAGCTTCGCTAGATGACTCCCCATTCTGCAACTTAGTCCTTGCCTGCAAATTAGGACTGACCTCTCTAGACTTTAGTCCTCCACTTTCTGTAGACATACTATCCCAATTGTCACCACCGTTACCACTCTCTTGAAACCCCGTCAACTTACTCTGCCCCACTATCCCTTCCTTCTTCTTCCCTGACCCTAACGAACTTGAATTCGAACCCGACCCTCCATCCCCACAACTACCACCACGCCCTGACAAATTACTAGACCCTAATAAACCACTCCCTTTATCACCTCTAAAACTAAAGAAACTCTCTTGTGGCAATGGCCCTGATCTTGTTTTTATCCTATTTAACCTTAAAGATGATGCTAAAATCGGCGAAACTGACGATTTTTCTGCTTCCTTCTCCTTGTTTTCAACCAAAACTCCACCTTTTTTGGATTTTAAGCCCGTCCTAAAATTTGAAGTCCCGGGTTTGGTAGGAGTCTGGGGCTGGTTCACAGTTTCTTTGCCTTTTAAAAACGAGTCTTTCTTTTTTACCCCATCTTTAACTTGGGTTTGCTTGCAAGTAAAATTACTAGAACTACTACCGGTACTAGTTGGAGTGGTTGGGGTTGAATCTTTGGATTTGGTGCCTTTCTTCTTGTCGGACCGGATCGGTGAGTTTGACCCGATTGATCTTGGACTGTTGTTGGATCCATCAGGACTGGAAGTTTCTGATTTCTTTGAAGATGAGAAAAACAGCTTGTTCTTGAACACCATTTTGTTTTAGGGTTTCTTTTTTAGCAGCAGCAGCAACAGTAACCCTTTAGAGAAGCTGCTGCACAGAGAGCGGTGACATTTGAAGACGAGGGGTGTGTGTTTTTTGGTTTTCCAGAGAGAGAAAGAAGCAGATGGGTGTGGTCTTGACTGGAGAACAGGAGAGAGAGAGAGAGAAATAGGGTTGGATGCAGGGGAATAGTATGACTGATAGCAGATAGAAAGGTGGTTTCGTGTTAAAATAAGGTTGACTCTTTTTGGTAAATGATAAACAATTAAGATTACTCTTAACAAAGTAATCTCATTTCTTACGGTTAATTATAATTTATAACTTATTCAATGAATTTGTTTTTCGTTACTTTTTCTTAGGTTTGAATATTAAAATAATTTTAAAAAGAAACTTTTTTTAAATGCATTTATTGTCAATGTATATATAATTTGATAAGATATGAAATTAACCTAATTTAAAAATAAATCATGTTATTAAAAATATAAAGTCTATTCCACATTGTAGTTGAGTTGTAGTTCACTATTTTTTATGTTTTTTATCCACTAATATAAAAAAAAAATTAAAAACAAAACAAAATAAGTATATATTTATATTAGCTTTGATGTATTTTCAAATAAAAAATATTTTGAAATGCAATATCTATCACACTTTCAAATAGACACTAAATATTAAAATATTTCCTCTCTTATTATTAGCTATTTGATAAGAATAGTTCTTACATACAAATTTGTAAGAATAAATTCAAAATTGTTTATTTTATATTGGATATTTGACCCACTCATCGTCTTAGGTGGATTCAAAACATTTTCATTATGGGGAAAAAACTTATGCATGTGTTTAATTAAAAACAATTGAAATAATTTATGTCAATAAATACAAAAAAGTGTCAACGCATATATTTGACTCGTATTTTTTAACTAAGATTCAGAACTTTTAATGCTAACACTAATACACGTAAGATAATAATCACCAACATCTTCAAATACATCTTTGATAATGCATTTAATATGTTTCCACGATAGGAAGAGCCATATGATAAACCTACTATGATAGACATGTTTTATTGTAAGAGTGTTAAAATCAATTTTCCACATAAAAAACCAAAAACAAATAATCAAGAAAGCTAAATTAATAAATAAACGAATTTAAAATAAATTGGACCAAATTATTTGTAATTTTTGCTTTCTTGTTAGCATATTCTCCCTCTATATTTATTCCCTACTTTAGAGTTGGTTATCTTCTCTCTCTTCTAATGTAACTTTATCACAAGTATCGAGTTTTTTTTTAATTTTCAAAGGCAAAAAAATGACCCAAACCAATCTAGTTTAGTTTGAACTAGTTTTTAGTTTAGTTTGGGTTACATTTTTTTTTAGAAATTACAAATCCTAATTTTATTGGATTTTTAGGCTTAAATCAAACCAAACAAAGATCATGAACACTCCTACTCTATTGGTTGATTAAGTTAAGCTAAGTCAAACCTTTTTCACTCTAGAAAACATTGGTTTCATAGGGCACATTAAATCTAATGTCCAATGATACACCTAACAAAAATCTCATTAACTTTCTTTGCTTCAAACATATCCTTGTGACTATTGCTTCTTGATACATTTTTCATTTTTAGCTTTCATTGATTCAAGAATGTGATATTGTTTTTGGTATAAATTGTTATTTCACTCATACACACATCATATATATTGTTCATTAACATCTCAACTTATATCAACATCAAAGTTTAGTTAACATATACATCTTTAGAATATTTGTCATTGATTACACTACCATGTTTTGGGCTATAATATGATTATTAAACCTTCATAAGTAGTTGGTTTTCATATAACTACTTACTTTTTTTCTATGAATTTTTCTTCTTTTGGTTATTATGTATTTTTAAAACTTAGTGATGTGAACCTCTTAATTATATGGTCAAACAACCCCGACAAAGTACATAACAATCTTGAAAGCCAAAAATCAGGTTTGATAAAAGTCTAACTCAAAGGTAACCCCACACCTAAGAAACAAAATTATTAAAAAAGAGGTTTGGACCCAAATAAAACCTTGTGTCTAATAACCCTAAGTGTGTGAATGACACTATGAAAACTAATTAATTTTTGATAAGTCAATGCACGATCTATGTCCCTACAAAGAAAGGTCGTTTTGCCATAAAGAAATCAAAAAACAAATGTTTATTATTTAGCTTATTGCTCAAATTTGTAGCTGAAAAAAAGAAACATAATATAGTTCTTTTAACTAATCCTAACACTTTTTTTTTGTAGCAAGCTAATGAGCCTCAACTGATAATCAAATAATCCAAGTCCAATAATAAAATTAAACTCCTATACAATGTATACTAGGCTAAAACAAACTAGAATTAAAAATAATAATTATTTAACATTAAATAAGCAAATAAAATAGGATAATAAAAATTAAAGTCTCATCTATAGCTCTAGATATGTTTCAATCAATATACAAAGGTGTAGTTTAGCAAATTTGACAAGATTCATCAAGTAACTTTAATTCCTTAAAATAATATGTTATTGAACTCCATTTGAATAAAAAAAACATCACCATAATATATTTTCACGTGTCTTTTATCTTCATGTTGGAATTTAGCTCAATCCGATGAATAGTTTGAGATATATGTTTGATCTTGCAAAACAAGTCAACAAATATTTCTAAGGTCAAATTCAAACTTGACTTGGTTCATATTACTTGGTTCCTTAGCCATCCTTCATTACGCATGCCATTGTTATTCCCATTTACTTTGCATAGTTATTTTTAACTCTTTTGTTGACTTCTTATTGACCCCACTAATTTTTATCGAAGATTGACAATAAAAATATGAGAAGTTGAACAATCTCTTATTCATTATTTTTGTTCCCTTCTATAATTTCATTACACCTTTTTATGGTTAGGCCAATCTTTGATGGTATTTGTTGACTTCTCTTATTTCATGAATCTATTACAATTTTTTAGGCATTCCTTTCTTTTTCACATTTTTTAACTTCTTTTTTGGATTAACATGTAAGGTTGAGAGAAAAAAACAATTGTTGTTCATTTTTAGCCTTAAACTTTTGTAAAAACATCTTGCCATGAAAGAACGTCATCTTATATGATTTGCAAACATGATTTTGAAAGGTTTCTTTTTGTGTCAAATAGGCTTCCTTTTAAATTTGGAATGCCTTGCCTTTCTTTCTAGCATTTACCAAAGACAACACTAGAGTTGTTGTAGAAATAAAGGTAGTTTTCATATACGCTTTTCAATTGTCTTTTGTGAAGTCTTTTTGATTTATCTTTAAATTGGTTACGAGAGAAGAGAAACTAAAACAAACAGAGAAATATGATAAAATAAGAGATGTGAAGCATTTTAATCAAATCAAAACTATGTATAAAATACTTTTTATAATTTGTTTTTAAAAATAATTTTTAAAATATCAACATATCAAAATGATATAAAACCAAAAAAAAATATTTTTAAGTATTTTTTTAAAAAAAAAAGAATCATGAAACGTAGTTTTCAACAGCAAAAACAAAGCACCCCTTTAATGATTTTAAATCTTTTCTTCTAACCTAACATAAACCTATTTTTCTTATTACGAGAATGTCTTGACTTCCAAAATTAAAATTAAAAAAAAATAATTGTTTACTTGAATTCTTGAAAAAATAAAAACCAAAGAATAACCCGATAAGTATTTTTCAATAAAAATCCTATGTTTCACTTCATGTTCATGAAAGATTTTTCAAAAAAATCAAATAATAACCAAATTTGTTTTTCAAGAAAAACTAAAATAATAACAAAGCCATTACTATTAATAACACTATTTTAGTTAACATTACCTAATATATAAACCGCGTGGGTTTTCCACTATAACGCCTGACACTGTAGCATGTGAGTGTATGCACTGTGGATTGTAATAATGTATTTTTGGGTCGATTCGGTTCTCAGTTCGTTCGGTTCGGTTGGTTCCCCGGTTTTCCCATTTTTTTTATTGTTTTTTGCATAGTAAAATAGCGCTTTTATCCCTCGAAAAAGGCAAAAAACCGGTTATGGGTGGAGAGGCTCCGCAGTAATTGCACACTTTCGGACCGGACCGGTCCGCCTACCTTTTCATTATTTAATATTTTTCTGAAAATGGCTAATTACCGGTATAGCCCCCAATAAGATAAAATTGCTGACTTACGCACAGGGCTACACCGGTAATTGACCATACTTTTTTTTTCTTTTTACTGTCGACGCGTGTGTCACACGCGGCCGACAGTATTCCGCTTCACGCCCTCTTTAAGTGGCGCGTGCGTGGTGCTGGAGTCGCCGGAGATGGTCTTCCGGCGTCTCAGTCGATGCGCCTCCGCTTGGTCTTCCTCCAAGGGCGGCGCTGCAACCATTTCTCTCTCTCCTGCACGTCAAAGTGCAGGAGAGTCCCTCGGTTGCTATGCTTTTTCATTGTGGTCCTTGTACTTTGAATTTGGTTTATGGTCATGATTTTTGTTATATAAGTTTTGATTTAGTTCGATTGGGTCCTTCGATTGAAATTAATTTAATGTGCAATGTTCACTTTGATCCTCCTTTTAATTTCTGGATTGGGTTTAAAATTTAAATAACTCAATAAATTCGGTACAACAGTTTCAATTTTTGCAATTTTGTCATTAGATTGAAATTAATAATAAATTTGATTTTCATTTCGGTCCTTATACTTTTAATTTTGGATTTTAATCCCTTTATATTTGATTTTTTGTACTTTTAATGTTTTTTTTAATCCCTTGATTTCTTTTTATGATTTTAATTTTGTTAAAGTTTTTATGGTTTTTTTAGTCTTTCATTTATTTTATTTTTTCCATTATTAACAAAATAATAATAATAATAATAATAATAATAATAATAATAATAATAATAATTTAATTGTTTTTCTTGCTTACTCTTTTGTTAGTGTTTTTTAGTTTTTTCTTCCTCGGGATAATTTGATAATTTTTATTGTTTTGACAGTGATAGCAACGATAGTTTTTGTTTTTGTTTTATTCTTTTGTTTGATCTTTTGTTGAAGTTTTTAGGATTTTTTTTCCTTCCATTTTTTCCCTTTCATTATTAACACAAAAATAAAATAAATAATAATAATAATAATAATAATTTAATTGTTTTACTTGCTTACTCTTTTGTTAATAATTTTGAGGGTTTTTTTCCTCGGGATAATTTGATAATTTTTATTGTTTTGGCGGTGATAGCAACGATAGTTTTTGTTTTTATTTTATTCTTTTGTTTGATCTTTTGTTGAAGTTTTTATGATTTTTTTTCTTCCATTTTTTCCCTATCATTATTAAGACAAAAATAAAACAAATAAATGAAAATAATAATAATAATAATAATAATAATAATAATAATAATAATTTAATTGTTTTTCTTGCTTACTCTCTTGTTAATGTTTTTTAGGGGTTTTTTTCCCTAAGAACAATTTGATAGTTTTTATTGTGTTGATAATGATAACAATGATAATTTTTAGTTTTTATTGTATTTTTTTGTTTGATTTTTTTTTTGTAGTTTTTACAATTTCATTAATCTCTCATTTATTTATTTATTTATTCTTTCATGATAATAATGATAATAATATCAATAATAATAATAATAATAATATTTTAATTGTTTTTCTTGCTTGCTATTTTGTTCATTCTTTTTATAATTTGATAATTTTTATTGTTTTGATAGTAACAACAATAATAATTTTAGATGTTAAGACTCCGATGTTGCTATTGTTAAATTAATATTGCTTCATTGTCCCCTTTATTTTTTATTTTTATTTTTATTTGCTCTTTGTATTAAATGATTTTTATAATTTTACTATCTGCACAATAATGATTTTAGTGATTAATTTTTTTTTCTTATAAAATATTTTGCTCTTTTTTTAATGTTAGTTTACGCTCTTTTGTGATCTTTTATGACGCAATACCTACATTCTAAAAGATGTAATCTATGCTTGCGTAACAAACTTTACTTAAAATTTTATATATTTTATCTCATAATCTATAATTTTTATTTAGTTATATCATATAAATTTATCATTATAAATTTAATTATGTTAAATTATATACACAAGAATGCCCGCGGCAACGCGCGGGGTACTTTGCTAGTAAAATATAAAATAGGAACCCCGACAAAATAGTGTGACACGAGCTTGTTGTGGCCCACCCAAAACCTAATAAGCCAGCCGAAACCTGCCCCCTCACAAAAGGGTTTAGTCCTTTGAAGAGGAGGGAAAATTTCTAAGGTTTTGGGAGCAGCTCCAAGAAGATACATAGCAGAGGGAGCTCCAGCACTGAAGCTTTCGAAGCAAAAATCGAAAGCCACCCAGGTTTTGTTTCTGGGTCTAAGCCAACCGAGACCTGCCAAGGTATAAATTTATCTCCTTGTCTTTGTCTTGTTGTTTTTGAGCATGTCTATGGCTGAGTGGTGGTGGTTTCAAACAAACGAAACGTGTTTGTTTAATCATGGTTGCCAAAGTGTCTGTTAGAAGCCTTAGTAGCTGTTCTTGACATTGTTTTTGAGACTTGCCTTGATTCAGTTTTTGAGTTTCATATGCGTAGAGATGGGGCTGTTGGGGATTCAGGTATTTTGAATAAGAGGGATCATACCATGGATATTTATCTTCTTCTTTCTAATTTGTGGTTTGAGAATGAAGAAAGGTTTAAAACGGGTTTGTGTGGATTCTTTTGTTCGAGCAAATGTTAATCAGGGATGTTAAGGTGCGGTAATTACATAAGGATGATAATTTTACGTGGAGACATCGTACCAAAGTCGTACAATCAATATGGTTTTATTCTGTTCAACGTGCTATGATTTCTCAAATTGACTCCTGCAAGTAATATGCTCATATGAAGTTGTGTTTTGCTGAGTATCATCGTGTTTGTTTTTGTCCCAAAAGTACATGAATGAATTGATAATTTTAGGTATGAATTGATAACTGCATGAATAGTGGCCGGGTTTATGGATATCTAATGTATTTTTGAAACCTGATCGGGTTCAAGTTTGGGTATCTAAAACCCATACCCATTAGGTTTCGGGTTGGGTATGGATGATAATTTTGTGTTCAGATTCGGGTATGGAGGGTAGCAAAACCCATCGATGGCTACCCATTGCCATCCCTAATAATCTATTACATTGAAGTTCTGTTGGTGTGAGTTTTTAGCTGAGCTGGGGAGTTTATCATTGATTTCTGAATGTTGGTTGCTACATTTATGATGTTCTAAGACCAAAATCTTGCTCTATCAACAGAACCACTGACAAAAACTTTCTGCTTTGTCTTCATTGCAGCCGAACTTCCTGTTTGACTGAGTTCTCCTTGTTCACTGTCACAGCTCTCAAACAGAGATGGGTTCTTCAAGCAAAGACCTTTTGCATTTGGAGAACAAGTATTTCATAACACCATCATCCCTCGGTAAACCTCTCCCTCTAACTAATCATTTTCTTCTTATTAAGTAGAAGAGGCATGTATGTTTACATAATGGACTGTGTTTATATATGTGTGTGCAGAGTCTATACTTCGTGTCTGCGAGAAAGATTCTGGACCCAGGAAGCCCCCAACTGATGGAAAGCCCTTAACCACTCTAGTTCCTCAAAGTCAAGGTATTTGATTTAGTTCAATATTTGGTTTCTTTGCAAAGTTTGATCCTTTATTTGAGTTGCTACAAAAATTAATTTTCTTGTTATTCTTTTTATAGTATACTGATATTTGTATTGAAAACTGGATTCATGTGGTTAATTGAAGCTTTTTCAGAAAAGGGTCTGATTAAACATACCTGGTCTGTTTTACAATATCATGGAATTGGCACTAATATGAGTATTGCAATTTTGTTGCTTTGTTTTTTAGTAGTGATTGTCCTTTTTTATGAGGGAAGAGTGCTCTTTATGAAAAGGAGCAAATACAAAAAACGTAAAGTTGCAGTCTGCAGTGAATCTGCAGTTAACTAAAAACAATGGTAGTTCAAAATGAGGTGGAAAGGCATAAGCAGCTTTTGCATCTTCTACATGTTTATATAATTGGTTATTATCTCTAATATGGGCATCGATACTAATTTCTTTTGTTAAGCTGTTTCCCTATCTCTTGCATTTAGCATGATATCCAAAGTTTCAGATTGGGATTGTTTTTGCTTGTTTTTCTATATGAATTGCTGACAATTGTTTCATCTTGGTTAAAGACTGGTCTGTGGTGTTCTTATCCCCCAAAGATGGTCTAACTTTTTGTTGGTCTTCTACAATGTTCATGCTTAACCAAGGGGAATCCTGTAGATATACTGCTAGTGTTCTTATGAATTGATGTGCACAGAAGGAATGAAACAATCAAGATCAATGTGGACCTAGCTCTTCAACTTTCGTAATTTTCCCCTTTTTAAGTTTAACTATCGACATTATTGAGTTAGATGTTTAGCATTTTATTTTCTGACTGGACAAGACATTGCATAATTTTGAGCGACTAAATTGACCTTTGGCAGGTGATCTTCAAGTTTATTCTCTTTTATTTGTTTTCTATATCGTTTTTTCATGTAATACTGGGAACTCAATTCCTGTTGAAAATAATTGTTGCTACTTTCAAGATCTTTAAAATGGGCCAAGGGAACATTGTACTAGAAATCCTGAAGAGCTGTGATGTTGCTTGCAGTTAGATTGTTCCACTGTTTGTTGATGGAACAGGAGGATAATACTGTTGGGCATGTCCACACTGTACTGTCTTTAAGTTTTGGTCTTGAATTTCACTCTTTAAAATGTTTATCAAAATTAGTATAGAATGGTCATAGCTGAAAGAACATTTGTGTGATGCCAAACTCATAATTCACTTGTGAAATGTTTGATTTCATGTAATACTGGAATTAATTATTTTCTCTAATAGAGTAAGATGTCTGACACTTTGCTGCAATATCATGCCCTAGAGAACAATAGAATGTGGAAATGTAACCCTCATATTTTTTTTAAAAAATGCTAGCTAGCTAACAGCTTTGCATGCCACAGTTTTAGGAAAAGTGAAAGATTTCATAGGAGTCATATCAGTAGCCAATAAGCGGTTACAGGAAGATGCAAAGGTATGCTTACTTGTGATGAGGAGATTCTTCTTCTTCTTCTTCTTCTTTTGAAATCTCAACCATAATCATTCTAATTTGTATTTTACATGTCTCATAAAATATAGGATAATTCTGAGAAATATGACATTGAAATGCTAACTGGAAATGAATCAGAAGTCGTTGAGATGGTAATTGGCATTTGCTTTCTATCCTCTGTCCTTAAATTTGTTGCTTCCCATGGTTTTGCCAGGGCATACTAAGTTGTTTTTATGTCTTGATTACAGGATTTGATGCTGGGTATAGCTGATCTTCATACTCCAGCAGCTGTAGCTGCTGCTGAATCTGCAATAGGTAATGGTCATCCATTGATTTCTTTGGCTGCTAGCAGTAGTGAATCAGAATCAGAAGACACAAGTGATGAAAGCGAAAGTGATGATGAGGCCAGTGATGACACTGAAAGTGATGGTGTGGACAATGGCAATGATCATAACAAAACATGCAAGTCTAGCAACAAAGATTCAACTGAAGGTATTGTAAAACAATGCTCTAAAAAACAACGAAAAATTGTTGAACTGTCTTGAAGGCTGAAGCTTGTTATGCTGTGGTTTTGGAGAGTCTTTATATTTATAGTTTGGGATTTTACGAGGACTCAAACTCGAGACGTTGGGGAGGGGAAACGACACTACCACCGCAGCATGCTAGCTGGTTGAGTTTATATTATACAGGCATAACAACTTGTTTCATGGGTTGCTTAAATGCATGTTTTTTTCACATTCCCTGAACTCAAATTTTGCAGAACTATTCTCCCCTTGCTTCTTTTTGACATTTCATGTATGCTATATCACTTTTGCTTCATCACACCGAGTGCTTGACATTTTTTTTCTTTGTTATTTGATTAAACATGTCTGGAAGTGATGAAACAGTCTTCATAATCTCTGAAAGCATAGCCCACTTTCCAGTGACGATGCATGGAGTGTCATTAAGAGCACCATAATAGAACCTGAACTTGAGCTTTGAACTTTTTGATCAATGATACTGAATCCATCTAATTTTACATTGAATAGCATACGAGTTCATGTTGTGCTGAGATTCTTCCATGTCAAAGAGATGATTCCAGTATCTACTTGCCAAATTGTGCTAGGATTTAGTGGAGTCTACTCTGTTGAACTAAATAAATATAAGGGATGAATATAAATTTAGTCAAGGTTGTTTGTTAGTGCAAAAGGATCCAATAAATCTTGCTGGTTTTATGGAATCTATACTATCTGTTTTTCGGACCTATGGTGCTGACATTTATTCAAAATATGACTGCACAATCTTGTGGGGAGCTGTATAAATTTGGGGCAAGTTGTTCTCATTACAGATTTCTCTGACCTTTTCAATCTCCATTTATGGCAATGGAAAAGAATGGAGACACCAAAAAAACCAACCCTCAAGAGCCGAAGGAGAAAACCAGTCAAGGATCAATCAACGTGATCCAAGAAAAGAGATGAGATTGTTTAACATATACTAGAGCTTGACTATGATATATCTATGGATTCTGTGTTAAGTTTGTCTAGGTGATAAGGATTATAATTTTGTAGTTGTGGATAGGTTTTTTTAAGATGATACATTTCACATCTTGTTATAAAATTTGATGATACAATCAACATAAATGATTTATTTTTCAGGGAGATAGTTTGGCTTCTTAAGGTACCTAAAAAAGATGCATTCAATGAGATTATTTTTTGGGTCAAAATAGAGATTTCAACAAGATAACATCAAAAGGTGAAGATCAAAGCTTAGTAGTCAATTTAATTCATGCACAAGAGAGATCTAGTCCATCTATTTCAATGAGCTAATTAATTTTGACGAGGTTTCTTTTTTCTAATGCGTAGTACAAGAATGATTTTTAATTGGACCGTTAGATCATACTATAATTTATTTATTTTCAAAAATATTTTTAAAATATAATGTCAAACAAGAATAATAAGTTAAAAAGAAGAAGAAAAAAGTAGCAATGAGTTCTATTACGTAGATAAAATTATTCCACATAGTTTGAAATAACTTTTTTTTTCATTGTTATAATTGAGTGGATATTATTTTTTAACATTTAAAGTAGATTTCATGTATTGAGATTAATTCTTGCTGTAGTCGCTCTTAAAATAAATTGATTACACTCATTTAAGAGATTTGTCTTCCACTACCTCTATTGAATTTAAAATTAAAATGATAACATGAAAAGCAAAATGACCTCCCTTCTAAAGCAACATTTAAAATATTTAATAATAATAATAATAATAATAATAATAAATAATAAATAAATAAAAAAGAACTCTTGATGTGGGAGAGATTCGAGTGTCATGGAGCATCAAAATATATATGGGAGAAAGGAATACAAATGCTCATGCATAAAGAGCATGTAGAACGTGGGTTTTTCTTTGACTTTGTCTTCCATAATTGATATTCCAATTTAGCACAACTCATTGTAATATAAAATATAATCAGAAAAATCCAAGTTTAAACTCTTTTTGACACTACGTTTTTCAAAAAAAAATTGAAAAAAAAATGAAATTTTATTTATTTTATTTATTTTTTATTAAAAAATTGATATTTTTAGATATTTTCATATATTGATATGAAAAAATAATTTTTTTTAAAAAAATTAAAAATATTCTAAATAATAAAAATCATTTTCAAAAATAACGTTAAGAATACTCCAAACAATAACTAAGTAGACCATTCAAATCTTGTAATGTGAGCAAAGATCTTTTTTTTTTAAATTAAAAAAAAGGTAGGGACCTATCATATAGTATTTTATGGACAATAGCATTTGGCTTCTTTTTTTTTATCGTGCCCTCCACACGCACTCTTATCTGATTTATAATTATTATTTATTTTTTTAATTGTAATTAAATTGAGGGTCACAAGCTATAGAATCTTGTGCCATTGTCAACTTGATTGATAAAAAAACACGACATTAAGAAAACAATTGAAAGATATATAGAAAAAAAATATTAAAATTAAACTGGCCACCATGAACGAGGGGAGCAACTAAAGAAAAGGAGGGAGCATTTTAATTGTGTAGCAGCTAAATTATTATTTTACATTTATTAAAACAATGTCCCACAGGAATAGTGAAGAGACGTTCGATATTTTATTTAATGCAGTCGACATGAACAATTATTTTACCACCTAATTTTCTCTATATGTTTTCTTTTTATTAACGTAATTTACTCGTACATCGAATAATCTCATGGATTCTAAAGTTAAAAACTATGTATATTTTGAGTGACCATCATATTAGCAACTATAAAAGATTGAACCTGAGACTACATGAAAATAAAACTTTTAATTTTAAACTCTTATTACTGCACTACCTATTAAATAGTTAGTTTTCTCTTAATGTTTGAGAGATAGAGGGGCTACTCTCTCCTCTTGAACCATATTTTTTTAGGGTTGCATTTGTATTTATTTTCAGAGAGAGAGAGAGAGAGAGAGTATTCTCTCCTCTTGAACCCTATTATTTTTTTATACGGGTTGTATTTGTATTTATTTTCATGAAGTTAATTATTCATGCATTTAATTATTTGAATATAGGCTGGTGTGAAAGAGTTTTCCTTTTATAGACACAAAGATGAAACTAGAATAAAAATATATAATTTTCTCTATATGTTTTCTTTTTTTAACGTGGTGTCCGGATCAACTTATCCATACATTAATTAATCTCACGAATCCTAAAATTAACAATTACATGAATTTCTAGTGATCATCATATTAACAGTTATAAAACTGTTACTACTGCACCACCTACTGAATAGATAATTTTCTTTGCATATAGTATTTTTGATTAATTTTGTTTGATGGATAAAATTAACACTTTATTTTTCATGGACCTCTCTTATAATATATAATAATATGGGTATAAACTTATTCAACACGCACTCGACGAGGAATATTATAGTCACTAGATAATTGCCCGCGCGTTGCCGCGGGTATTTTTTTGTATATAATTTAACATACTTAAAAATCTACAACAATAAATTTATATGATATAAGTAAATAAAAATTATAGATTAAAAGATAAAATGTTTAAAATTTTGACTTGAGTTTGTCATGTAAGCATAGATAATATTTTTTAGAATATAGCTATTTGCCCGCGCGTTGGCGCGGGTATTTTTTTGTATATAATTTAACACAATTAAATCTACAACGATCAACAAACTTATCAAATTATCGGAAGGGAAAAAAAATAACAAAAGAGCAAGAATGAAAAATAATTAAATAATGATTATTATTATTATTATTATTATTATTATTATTATTATTATTATTATTATTATTATTATTATTATTATTATTATTATTATTATTGTGTTAAATACACTTATATATACATGGACAAAAGTAGGGATTAAAAAATAATGAGTTTCATTTTAAACATGGTTAGAATATATAATTAGGATCTGAAAATAATATTACAAATGGCACAGGTAAGAGAAATCCTAATTCCTATCTTAATAGATAAATCCTAGAAACTTTAACAAAAGATAAGAGAAAAAAAAAGAAAAAATAAAAATTATTATTGCTATTACTGTTAAAACAATAAAAATTATCAAATTATCCGTAGGGAAAAAAAATATTAACAAAAGAGTAAGCAAGAAAAACAATTAAATTATTATTATTATTATCAATATTATCAATATTATAATTATAATTATAATTATTATTGTTGTTGTTGTTGTTATTATTATTATTAATATTATTATTATGTTAATAATGAAAGAAACAAAAATAAATGAAAGATTAAAAATATCTTAGAAACTTGAACAAAAGAAAAAATAATATCATTGTTATTACTGAAAAAAAATTTATTATCAAATTATTGGGAGGGAAAAAAAAAACAAAAGAGTAAGAGAGAAAAAATATTATTATTATTATTATTATTATTATTATTATTATTATTATTATTATTATTATTATTATTATTATTATTGTGTTAAATACACTTATATATATATGGATAAAAGTTACACCGAGGACAAAAACTAAAAGCATAGATGCATAAATACCAATAAAAAATACAGATTAAAAAAAGAACATATGAACTAATATAAAATAGAAAATTAAAAGAATAAGGACCAAAATGAGAAATGACATATATCAAATTAATGCTAATTGAAGGATAAAATTGAAAAAAAAATTATTTGGAGGACCAAAAATAAATAATGAAAAATGCTGCCATTAAAAAAAAATCAGAAGAAGAGGGACTGAAATCAAACTTTGTATATATTACTAATTTCAATTGGAGGACGAAATTACAGAAATCAAAACATCCGGACCAGAATAATTTAAGGAATAAGAAGTAAATAAAAAATCAAGACTATAAGGACTGAAATAAATACTTCTTTTATAATCAGTTTTAATTCAAGGTCACAATTGAAAAGAATAAAACTTGAATTTGAATAAATCAGTAATGAAAACGAAATCCAAAACCGCAAGGACCAAAATCAACTTCACACACATATCAAGGACTGGAGTTGACTTTGGGGGCGGCAGGAGAGAGAAAAGCGACGTCCGTGAGAAACCCGGCCACCGCGGCCTAACCGGACATCTACGACGGGAACGCGCCGCGACGGAGGAGAGATGACCTCCAGGCTGAAGCAAATTTCTGACGCCGGGAAGAAGGATCACGCGCCGCCTGAAAGGCGCGTAAGCGGGGAACCCCGCTGGCGCGGGAAGGCGACGCGCCAGCCGCTCGCGCCTAAATATAATAAAATAATGGTGTAATTACGACGTCACCCCTGTCCCCACCTCTATTTACGGAAATACCTGAGAGGAAAGGTCACCGCTGCCCCCGATTACTGTTCTCTATCTTGTCGTTTTCGGGGCCCTTTTTAGTCTGTGCACTGTGCACTTAAGAATGGAAAAACTGACGGAGCCCCTGCCCCCCTGTGCACTATTTTGTCGTTTTAGAGGGTCAGAAGCGTCAATACACTGTACAAAAGCGGAAAGTAAAAAAAAAAAAAGCCAAAAACTGAAAACAACCCCGAAAAAAAAAAAAAAGCCTGATCGCCAAGGTCATTTCCGTCCGTGCACTGCTCGAGTCCACAGTGATCTGTGAGAGGGAGCACAGTGAAAACTCCACGCCGTTTGTTTGTTTTGTAATGTCAATTTAGAGAGATCTTCGTCGTATCAATTTATACCAAAACTAAAGATTAAATATATTTTTATCAATTTCACATATAATAAAATACACAATCGAGACTAGTAATCGACCATCCTATCTTAAATTTCTTAGATGGAGCTACACCACCGACTGAGTCTTTCCGTCCTCTTTCCTAAATAAATACAAATTTTTATTTTCTGATTATTATTTAACACGAAATAAAACAATACTATATATATATATATATATATATATATATATATATATATATATATATTTTAGTAAATCTCTATATTTTATTCATGAATGTGTTGATATAAAAAATAAATAAATTTTTTTATTCATGTATATTTAATACAAAATAAAAAAATAGCATAAATTAATTAATCAGTTGATTTTAAAATAAAACAATGCTTGTAGTCTTAATCTTATGATCTGTACTGGGAATCCGGTGTCGAAGGATTGAGCCCATTACGGAAGCTTCCATGAACATCTTAAGAAATTACGGTTTGAAATATAGATGAAGTTGTTTTTTTTAAATATTTTATATTTAGAAATATATTAAAATAATATTTTTTATTTTTATTTTTTGAGAATTATTTTTTATATTAACCTATAAAAATAATTTAAAAATATTAGAAATATTTAATTAAAAATTTAAAAAAATCAAATTTCTTCATAAATATTTTTAAAACATAATGCTAAACATCCTTTTAAAACTCAAGGAGACTTATTTATCCTATATCGCTTTCAGGTTGCAAGGACTACTTGATTAATAATAATGATAAAAAAGAAGAAGATAACATCTTTCATCTACAAGACTTTGTTAACCTAATGATGATCAATGGAATTAAATATTTAAAACCAGTTTTTTGAGAACAGGATGGTCTTCAATTCGAAAATGAGTTAAGTGACATTACAAAAAAAAGAATCAGATTGTTTTTTTTTGTTTGTTTGTTTAAAATGCAACCAAATTTATATATCGTAGCCAGATAAATCTGGACAAAAATTCAGTTTTAGTAAAGACGAGCTGATTTGCCCGCTTCGCTGAGCTTTTTTATCTATGTAGAGAATTAATTGATTTTAAAAAGGTTGTATTTTTTAATTTTAATATTTAATTAGTATAATTGTAATTGATTAAATTCGTTAAAAATGTTTTTTTTTCAACCAAAATGTGATTGAATATTGTTATTGCTAAAAAACTTTTGATAAAATTTGTTAGAAAATTTGCTAAGAAGGTGAAATGATTCATTAGGAATTTGTTGTCACGGATACTCTGGTTAAAAAAAAACACACAAAAAAAAACCAGGTTAAAAAAGAACAACTGACTTGGACAGTAAAAAATAAAAAATACATGTGAAAAAAAATCATCGTTTCTTAAAAGGAAAAAAAAAGAGAGTCTAAAATATAAATTTAAATTCAAAGCCAAAGTTTTTTTTTTATAAGATTTATTCATCATATTATTATCTTAAATATATTTAAGAATACCGATATTAATTTTTTTTTGCAAGAAATTGCACGTCATTTTTTTCTCTCTTTATATATTTTAGGTGATAATATTAAATAAATATTAAACACATATACTTAGTCTCACATACTATATAGTGTGATCGAAATGGAAAGTGATTTTTATAGTTTTTTAATTGTAGATAACCTAGATAAATTTGTAAAAAAAAATATGAGTTGCCTGTTTTCCCTAGTAATATTAGATATGACACATTATAAGTACAAATATTGCAATTTTTTTTAAAAAAGAAATATAAATTTTTTGCGTGATATAATTATTTATTTGCCGTCTAAAAAGAACAGTGTAGTCGAAACGGAAAGTGCCTTGTATATTTTTTAATTGTAGATAATGTAGGCAAATTTGTTTATCTTTTGTTTTTTTTAGTTGTATTTTTTCCCGGGTAATATTAGATCTTAAATATTAAAAATCCAATTTGTTTTTTTGTTAAGAAATAAACTTGAACAAAAGAGCACAAAATTAAAATTCACAGCATTTTTTTTTATTTTATAAGATTTATTCATCATATTATTATATTAAATGTATTTAAGAATGCTAATATAAATTTTTTTCCTGCAAAAAATCCAAGGTCATTTTTTTCTTCTTTTTATATATTTTTAGGCGATAATATGCAATAAATATTAAAATATATAATAATGACTTGTTTGTCGTTTCAAAGGAACAGTGTAATCGAGACAAAAAGTGACTTGTATCGTTTTTTAATTGTAGATAACCTAGGTAAATTTGTCTATTTTTTGTTCTTGAGTTGTCTTTTATCCCCAATAATATTAGATACAAAATGACTATTGTTATTATTGCAAAAACAATTAAAATTATCAAATTATCCCGAAAGAAAAAACACTCAAAAACATTAACAAAAGAGTAAGCAAGAAAAAGAATATATTATTATTATTATTATTATTATTATTATTATTATTATTATTATTATTATTATTATTATTATTATTATTATTATTGTGTTAATGATGAATAAAGAACAGAAAATAAATAAAAGAAAAAAAATCATACTAATATTGTTTTTTTTAAAAAAACATAATTATCAGGGGAAAAAAATTTATCTAACTTGAAAATAATAACAATAAAATCAATAAAAAAAATAAAAGAAAGAGAATATAAAAAAATATAATAGATAATAAAACAAAACAAAAAAATTATTAGCTGAAAAAATCATTTAATTTCAAAATTTCAAAAAACTATATGTTCTACGTTGCGGGATGAGTAAACAATTTTTATAGGATTTGCTGGATGCAAATAAAAATATAATTTTTATTTATGCAAAATGTAATATAATAAAATAGCTCAACACCCCCTAGTATAACAATAGCAAAATAAAAGTTTGAAAATCTAAAATTATCATTGCACGGAGGATAATTTTAGTCATGGTACGCGTAAACTATCATTGAAACCCTAGTTTTAAAAAATAATAAGAATAAGAATATAAAAAAAAGGGAAAACAACTTTTGCAGACAGATATTTTCAAAATCAACATTGTAGAAGGAAAAAACAAAAACACGGTAGTTTTAAAAAATAAAAATAATAAGAATAATAATAAAAAGAAAAAGGGAAAGCAACTGTCACAGTTGCTTTCCCAAATAAAAAGAAAAAAACGTATTTTAGAGAGAAGAGAAGAAGAAGGAAAAAAAAACGTATATAAAGGGAAAGTTGCTTTCCCAAATAAAAAGAAAAAAAACGTATTTTAGAGAGAAGAGAAGAAGAAAAAAAAAAACAACAACAACAAAACAAATTTGTTGGCTGAGGGGTTCGAACCCTTGCGCGCTGGATTTCCAGCGCGCAGGGGGCCGCTCGGCCACAGGAATTTCTTAGTCAGTTTCACCATAGAAACTATAAAAAGTATCTATGTGAAGAAAAAAACAGAGACAGGTGCACATACTGCAGCTGAAGTAAAGAGTTTGAAAATGGCAGATCCCACGAGTGCACATGAGTGTAGGTGCACAGTGGCTGGCCGAGCTCTTTTAGCTATTAGTGTAATATGATGACTATAAATATAAGAGAGAGTGAAAAGATGGATGGGTAAAAGCCATAAATGAATTTTGTGAGTTAATTTTTTTGGTTAAGATTTTTTTAAAGTAAAACAAATTTGTTAGACTTTAAAATATTTAAAATTGATACTCAATCAAGTCCAAGATAATATGAATCTAACAAACATGTCAAACTTAAGATACTAAAACTTGACAGTCAATCAAGTTCAAGATAAAATGGTTTTGACAAATATTTTAGACTTAAAAGTACATAACTTGACAATTAATCAGATCTAAGATATATGGACTTGTCAATCAATCAAATCTAAGATAATGTGAGTTTGACAAACATTTCAAACCCAAATTACTTGGACTTGGTAGTCAATAAGATTCAGGATAACATGGATTTGCTAGACATGTCAGACCCGAGGTATTTAAACTTAGAAGTCAACCACGTCTAAGATATTTGTGTTAGAGAATTTTGATATGGAAAAAAAATTGGAGAACATGAACCATGATTTAGAGACGTAAAAAGAACATTGTATTTAACATGTTTATTTTCCCACACAGAGAGAACACCTCCAAGATACAACTAAGCTCTTTAAACCTCTTGAAAAAATAATAAGAGAAGACAGAAGGAAGAAAATATGTTTTTTATTAACCATTTATTTTGTATATTAAGACTGTATATATAGGTATACTTGTAGCATTTTAATGAAACAATATGACTATTCAATGAACAATCAATTTAATGAAACAATATGATTGTTCAATGAACAATCACTTTAATAAAACAATATAGTTGTTCAATGAACAATTACTTCAATGTAACAATATGATTATTTAATGAATGATCACTTTAATGAAACACTATGGTTGTTCAATATTCAATTTTATTCCAACAGTCATATCTGTTAAATTTCAAGTTTTAAGTTATAAGCTCTAAGTGTCAAGTGTTGCTTTTCTTTCTCATTATTCACTTACAAATTGTACCGACAGATTCGAGTAAGCAGTCAACCAAGGTCAAGATAACAAGAGTTTACTAAACATGTCAGACCTAAAGTATTTGGACTTGGTAATCAGCCAGGTCCAAGATAACGTGAGTTTGACATACATATTAGACATAAAATATTTGGACTTGACAGTTAGTTATGTCCAAGGTTACATGTACCTATAAAATATGCAAGACCAAAATAATTTAAGTATTATCAAAATCTTTTTACAATGTATTATTATGTCAAAGGGGTTGGGGCCAAAATAGATAGCATATGGGTCTCTTCTTCGTTGAATCAAAATAGCGAAGATAGTCTTTGTTGGTGAATAGATTTCAAAAATCTAACAACTACTTAATCTGCAAGGAAAAAAGGTCATTTTGCCATTTCATGTCCTCAGCAATGTTAGCAGGATTGGATCCTAAAAAGAAAACACGCACATATTAAAAAAAACAAATAAAAAGGTATGGGTTTTTTACTATATATATAGACACAAATTACGATTCCAAAAAATAAATTACCATTTTACCCCTCAGACTGAAACCCTCAGAACCAGGGGCATTATGGACATTTCTTGGAGACACGTGTGATATTTTCAAATTGTTTGGGTTTTCTGGTATTTTCCGTTAAAAATGCACAATGAAATTATCATTTTACCCCTGATAGATGACAAAAAGACGTGAAATAGTGAGTTTTTTTTTTGTTTTTTTTTCACATATTCATACACAAGAAAACTACAAAAATATCCCCAGAAAACACAAAAACAATGGCCTTGAGCTGGGGGCATTGTGGTACTTTCACCCTGGTTTTTTCGTGGTTAACGCTGGGTACAAGGGTGTATAGCTAATTTGGCCTTTTTTATATTATTTTTGGACTCGCTAACAGTATTTCACGCGGATGCGCTTTTTAGGTAGTGTGTGCTTCATCTTATGGCAGTGGAAACTGCCCTACTGCCATGTCACCTAGTGCGTCACTATGTCTTTGCCTCCTAGTGCGGCGCGTGTCGGGTTCTGGTGGTCGGTGAATCGCCAGTGGATGATTTTTAGTTTTTTCTCACTTTTCTCTCTCATGTCACCGAAAATTACATCTAACTCCTACATGTTTGTAATAGTTTTAGTATAGCCCATGCTCTTTTGATTTCAGTTTTATTCTTGATTTTTTCAATGGAAATTTTGATTATTTTTCAATTGTGTCCTTCAATTGAAATTGATTATATATGTTGGTTTTCATTTCAATCCTTATTCTTTTGATTTTTGGTTTGTTTTTTTTGTTCCTTTAATTTTTTGGTATGCAGGTTTTAATTTGTTTTAATTTTGTCTTTCAATTGAAATTGGTCATATATGCTACTTTTCATTTTGGTCTTTATTCTTTATTTTTTAACAAAATTACACTGCAATATTTTTTTAATGCGCCTTTGTTTGTTGCGGTCTCAAGGTTTTTATTTGTTTCAATTTTTTTATTCTATTGAAATTAATTATATATTTTATTTTTTATTTCATCCTTTATTCTTTGCATTTTTTATTTGATATTAATTCCTTTTGTTTTTTCGATCCTTCTTGGACATTGTTTATTTTTTATCCGTGTTTATACAACTATGTTTTAGTTTTTTATTTTAATTTTTGTCATTTTATTTTTAATTGGGGTTTTATTGTTATTAGGTTCAATCCTGAAATTTTAATTTATGTTGATAATCATTTTAAAATTAATATTTCTCATTTTTTCCCTTTTTTTTTATCTATTCTTTGGATTAAATGATTTTATGGTTTCATTGTTTGCGCAATAATAATGATTATTTTAGTGATTATTTTTTTTTGTAAAAATGTTTTTTTATTCTTTAGTGCAATTTAATGATTTTAATTGTTTGAAAAATAATATTGATAATAATTTGAACTGTTATAGTCATGGCAATGACGGTAATATAGGGATGGATTTTCAATGATGTTTTTTTCTTTTTTTAGATAGAAAATTAACTATTTATTTTTGTTATTTGATTATTGTAGATGTTTTCACAATTTATATTTTGTTTGTTAGATTATAAAATGAACTAATCTAATAAAATGAATTCGATAATTCAAGTATCGGAATCTTCTTGTTTTTTTAATGATAATGATAATTTTATGTTGATGATTTCGTTGAAACCTATTAAATAGATAAATTATATCAATTTAAAATTTATATATTTTATAAAAAAAAATTGTATTTCACAGGAATTCTGCACATATTTATATAATAATAAAAAATTCTCACATAATTAATATTTTTTTACATTAAAAAAAATATAATTACGTCCACAACGAGCACTAACAAGTGGTGTGTGTGTATTGACCATTGACTACCTTTGTTTGTTTTTCAAGCAAACGAGAATAAAGAGAGAGAAAAATTGGGTGATGGGGCCAAGAGAAGGGAAGGCTACACGTCTAAAGTATTCTTTATATATATATATATATATATATATATATATATATATATATATATATATTCCAGCACCAGCAGCACCTTGTTCTTTGTTTTCCAATCAGTTCACCTTTATTTTTGTTGAAGAATTTTTCTTTCCTCAAATAGTCAAGATACAGAAGAATAATTACAATAAATAGTAAACCACGCATCTAGTGAACGAGGAGACAGAACTTCATGAACCGCTCCGTACACAGTGTCAGGAAAAACTTTTATTTTCTTCTGAAAATTCATTTTCAATAACCAAATACTGATGACTGGGAATTGTAAATAGATTAAAAAAAAATACACCTTTAATATCTCTTGTAGTCAATCGATAGGTTATGCGTGATATTATTATATTCATGTAAATATATATTTATTATTAATAAAAGTCTTAATTTATCTTTAATATTTATATAATATTAGATTAATAATTTTAATATTTTATTTATAAATCTAGAGTAAAGATAAAGTCCACATGACAAAAGCTTTTTTAAATACTAGATATTTATTAGAGATATTGAGACGGATACATATCATATTATTATTTTTTATGAAAGAAAACATTTGTTCTCGGAAGATAGGATATAAGATTTACATAGAACTAACATGTAGATGCTTGTCATGAAAACATGTGTATTGAACTTACTTGATTGATAATTTTATATGGAGATATCACATGTGTTTATGATAAGGTTCTAGCGATGGTTGTATAAGTAATCCTTAAACTAGGAGATCACCAAGTTATCTTATATAAAGAGTGTCGAGTTTTGATTTTTTTACACATTTTCAAATTTTCAATATTAATTTTTCATTTTTTTTTAAAAAAAATATTTTTTTACTATTAAGTATTTTTGAAAATTAACTCTCTTTTTTTATTTAAAGGATGTTTTATTCCAAAAACAAAATTTAAAATTTAAAATTTAAAAATCATTTTAAAAAATAATTATATAAAACTACAAGAGGGTGAAAGATTTTTAAAACCAAGATGAGAAATACCTCTTACATATAAGACTAAAATAATCAAGGATCCAAAAAAATACCTTATTTAAATAATTAAAATTTGTTTGGTACCGTGATAATGATTATTTTTCAATAAATCTTTTATTTATAAATATATCAAGATAATTTATTTATTTATTTTTTAAAGTATATTTTAATATTGGTACATTAAAATAATTTTAAAAACACAAAAAAAATATGAGCAAGAAATAATTAAAAAATATTAATTATTTTAAAACAAATACAAAGTCAAAGTGTTAGATAAATTATTAATATGTCCTTCTAAAGTCATTTGTTTTCTGCCAAACCATCAAAATCAGTAGTACATGCGTAATATTATATCAAGATTTAGGCCTTATGTCAAATGAAAAATTAGTCCAATTTCCAATATGTCTTTAATTATATATATTTTTATCTTTGATTTATCGTTAAATACAATGTTGTTTTCCAACCTGTCCTTTTATTATATTTTCTCACTTCAATTAAGGAAAATAAACTCATTTAGAAAGTGTTTGGTAATGTATTTTAAAAGTGTTTTTTTTAAAATGAATTTATTTTATTTTTTATTTTAAATTAAATATTTTTGATGTTTTTAAATTATTTTCTTGTATTGATGTCAAAAATTATTTTCAAAAAATATCTTTTTGATTCATTTAAAAAATGAAAAAGTATTTTAAAAAATAAAACTAAACACACTTCCAAACATGCATTTAGTTGTTGAGAAACTTAAACCTAACCTCATTTATTAAAAAATAACCATGAAAAAAAGTAAATTATAACAAAATATAGCAATTAATTTTCTTATTTTTTTTATAAATTAGGGTGGGATTTAAAATTTTCAAGTGAAGGTATTATTTTTACACAAAGAAAAATGCAATTTGAGTGTCCATTTTTATAATGTTTGAGTGCCCAACATTGTATTCTATCTAGTATCTACCTTCTCTTATTTCTATTTTTATTTTTCTATTCGAGTTACCATGTCACCTGAGCTTTGAAATTGCTGACGTGGTCGGGATCCACAAACAGTTGACAAAAGTTGGTCCCACTTATTTTTCAATTTTTTTAATGTCATGTCATGTTTTTTATTTTTCACACCTATTTTATATTTTTTAATAAATATGGTAGGGCCTACCTTTTTTGCGTGTGGTAGTTAAAAATTGTCACATGTGAGTTGATCAGCAGCACCAACCTTTTTCAATCAGTTGTTGTTGGAAATTCAAATTAAAAAAATAATACAATTATTGGGCACTCATATATATATATATATATATATATATATATATATATATAGATTAGATATTTATAGACACTCCATTTTAAAATCAATTTTGAAAAAAAAATTTGAAAAGTTTTTATTTTTTTATTTTAAAATTAAATTTTATTAGTTTTTTTAAAATCATTTTAATGTACTGATGTTATAATTTTAGTTTTAGATCCTGTTTGGAGTTGTGTCGATAGTGTTTTATAATTTTGCTTCTCAAATTATATATTATTTTTTTTGTTTTTATATAAAAATATTAAAAATATATATATAAAAAGTAATTGTGATTACAATATCAAACATTATATTAAAGTTATAAATAACTATGGTTGTTGGATCTACTATTCTGACATTAAAACTTTGCAAACATATTGTTGGACGATTAATTTATTTTCCCTATCTTGATAATTTGAAGGAAAATCTCAAGTTGTGGATGAGATGATCTCCTCAACAATAAGAAGAAAAATACAAAAATTAAATAATTAAACCTCGAAGAATCTGCCTTGCCGATGTATAGAAGGACGTCACCATGCAATTTGGGCAAAAATGTGGACCCCACATTGCAAATTGGGAAAATGTGGACCCCACCCCGTGTTTTTGTACTTCGACACCAACCTCTCTATTTTGAGGGACCGATCGTGACGTTATACTTTTCTGCACATGGCATGCAATACTTTCTTTTTGTAGCAATCCTCGTGATACTTTTTTCCTTTCCTTTGGATCCCTTGACAATTAGAAAATTTCTTTTTAGTCCTTTATTTGTGAGTGCGATGGCAACTTGGCTCCTCGTGTTTGAAGACTTGTAACCTGGCCTTTTCATTCTTGTTGACCGTTCTCTTGCTGTAACATTTTGGATTCCTTACAGTAAGCCCCGGCTGTGTTGTTTTTCTATAAGAAGTTGCTACGTTGTCAAATGGATTGAAAAATGGTCAATAAAAGTTTAAGGATCAAGTTAGATGTTTTCCAGGATGAAAGAGTAAGCTGTAATTATATTGAAAAATAAGGATTAAGGAGTAATTTACTCATACAAGTAATCCATTATTAGCGTTTTGACTCGTGTGGTATGTAGTGGGCTAGATGTTTTTGTCTTTTATAATAACATCAACGTGCGTGTCTATATATATATATATATATAATTTTAAATGTAAATTAAAAAACTTCTTATAATAAATATTAAAACCATGTTTTATTTTTACAAATAAAGTTCTTGTATACAAAAGATTAATATAAAAAAATAGATAATTTAAAATAGTCTTTTAGAAAATAAAATATGCATAATACCATCGAATGACAATTTTTATCCAAAAAATGTTAAATAAAAGAAAAAAACAAATCACGTATAAGAGATGCTGACTGGATCAACATAAATTAAAAACTTATATTTTTAAAAAATATATAAAAAAGTAATATTATATAATCTCTTACTTCTCACAACCCACCACATCTTTAGGAAGTTGATTACCACCGCAGAAAACAAGGGGATGACAAATTATTTATTTATTTTCCGTTTCCGATGGACTTAAAAAATTTGAATCTTTTTTTATTATTATTCTCGACGGATTCATGTACCATGACCGAGTCTCTACTGGCATCGTTTATTTTTATTTTTATTTTTATTTATTTACACAAAACATGGCATATTTTCAGATAAAAAAAAACATATTGCCAACATCTCATAATTATTTAATGAAAAATGATATGGGATATGGGATGCATGGATGTCACCACCTGCAGTCTACAAATAGATGAGGTTAGAACTCTCAAGCTCATGAATAAACATTTATGAAAATTTCAATTATATTTTATTATAATCTAATTTTAGTTTCACATCAAAACCATAAAACTTTTACTTAATGGTTAAAAATCAAATATAACATCCCCATACTACAACACTACATCATTTAATTCTTCACCTAATAATATTAATGGTGTCATCCCTTTTAGTTTTACGGGGTTGTCAATACCATTTCGTTCCGGCCGGAACGTTTCGTGCCGTTAAAAAAACCGAGACAAAACTGCGTCGTTTTTGTCTCGGTTTAATTCCAGTCCATTTCGAAAATACCGGTTAAATACTGGCCGGAATATCTTGGTGTCGTTCCGGGTGTGCCGTTTCGGCCTTTAAATCCTCCTTATTTTGATTAACTTGTGGTTGTGTTTCTAATTTTGAAATTATGTTTGTATTTATCTTAAATTTTAATTATGCTCGTTAAATTAATATTTTTTTTTTCATATATATATATATATAATTAATTATATATAAACAGTACAACCCTCGAAACGACATGCCGAAACGCTCGAAACCGAAACATTCCGTACCAATAGAAAAACCGGAACGACGATCGGAACGGTATTGACAACCTTGATTTTACCTATTAAAAAGTACTTTTTCTTTTTTTTTCCACATCCATAATGACTTTGACAAAAATCTTTAATGACAACAATAAAAAAGTTGTTTCACCATTCATTAAAGTGAAGGCCTTATTCATTAAAGTGAATCTTTATATCTATATTGAGTTTTATACCAAACATACCCACATATTTTGAACTCCATTAAACTTACATTCATTGTAGTACAAAATACAAAATTTTAAAAACATGTTAATTTTTTGGCATTTTAGGCTAAGAAAATCCATCATGAATCTTGTAATATAGAAGTTCTCTTTTAATTTATTCCCTTTAAGTAAAATACTTTTGGTCATTCAATTATGCTATCATAATTGGGTTTATTGGTACCATAATATGACATTATGGTAAATATTTATAAAATGATTGATAATTTACTATAATTTAAAAGTTCAAAAACTCTAAGCTGCATCTACATCTGGTTCTTAATCTACATGTTAATCGTTATAAATAACCATGATTTATTCCTATTGCATCAATTACCATGATTTATTCCTATTGCATCAATTACCATGCTATTATAATGATTATTATTATCAATGATAACTTCATGTATATTCTGAAAACTTGATGTTGAGCCAACAACCCATTTTAACATGTTCCTGTGAGGAACATAGGGTTCTCATGGTGCAAACTAACAAAAGTATTGTTCAATGAACTCTTTTTTTTTTTATATAGAAGATGCATCGTCACAATATCTAGTTGAAAGGTATTTTTATTTTTATACTTTTATACATGGACATCTAATCCGTCTCCGCTGATAATTGTTTTATATTTGAAAGTGCAAAATTAATAAAACCCTAGCATCTCTATGAATCTTTTCTTTACAACACATGAGATGAATCTAGATATATCTACAAATTATCATCCATTTTTTAGAAGGTCTATTTAGATTAGCGATAACAATATTTATTAATAAATGTAACAATTAATTCAAAAACTCAACTTTAGTAATTAAAAATTAATTCACAATCTAATAACCAATTATTATTTCTGTATAAAATATGTAATAATGCGTAAAAATATAAACTAAATAAATCCAAGAAATCAATAACCCAAGTAATTATCTATCATTTTTCAGTATTTATCTGCACAATTATTTTTGTCGGTAATATAATAAAAAAAAACATCCTACCAGACTATTTCATCGCTGTAATCATCAAAATTACCAATAAAAAATATTCTATTTTTCAAAAGTGCTTTTGAAAAAAATGAATTTTTTTTATTTTTATTTTTTATTTTAAATTAATTTTTTTGGTGTTTTTAGATAATTTTGATGTGCTGATGTCAAAAATAATTTTTAAAAAATAAAAAAATATTATTTTAATGCATTTCTAAACAAAAAAACACTTTAAAAAACAACGCTAGCACACTACCAATCAGCCCGCTAGTTAAAGAACAACTTGCTCTCGGTATGAGAAAAACCTAACTCTGGCCACGCGGAATGATATTTGAATGTCACAACAACTGATTCCAAATTTCCAATAATAATAATAAAATAATTGACGAGCCGATCCACGTGTCCCTCAAATCAGCCCTGGATAGCCAGCAACCAATCTCTATCAGGGTTTGGTTACGCACGTGGTGTAACGCCCGGTTCCCTAATTGGACCAGCTGGTCCCTATCGGACAGAGAATCTTTTCTTTACTTAGCTAGGAATCTTCAATCAACGGCCTAGATTTCATGTGGAACTATAAAGTTAGATGAAACCGAGGTTGTCATGAATGGCTAATCCACTTCAACTCACCGACTCCAAATCTTGCGAGTCCTCCTCCTCGTCCAAGTACCAATGCGCTAAATTTAGATAATAATAACCTTTTCTTGATTCCATAGGGATTTAATCCTCGTATCTATAAAGTATTATTAAATATCAAGACCCAAGCTTTTGTAGTCATGTTATATTTAGTTAATTTTGATGAGATGTTAACATTTATTGATGCTTAGAGTCGTGTTATCTAAATTAATATTTTAAAAATAATTGAGATCAATTAAATCATAGTATAATTTTATAATAATATTAGATATTTTTTTTTAGGTAAAAAAATAAAATCCTGATTGTCTCAAACTCTTATAAGAAAACATATGTCATGATTCGAACTCAAGATCTGCTGTGCAAATACCGCTATAATGATAATCCAAGTATTTGATATTGATTGTGATGATAAAAGATTGAATATTGTATGTTAACATACAATAAAGAGACCATAAAAGGTGTTGAGAAACACTCAGAAATTGAATTCGAAAGATATTGAATTGATGTTTTTTGTTTTAAATGAGTATTTTTTTAGTATTATTAGATCATTTAGATATATTGATATTAGAAATAATTTTTTTTATAAAAAAATATTATTTTTTAATTTCATTTTAATTGAAAAACACTTTGAAAAACAACAAGTATATTTACAAGTACTCTTAGAGAGTGCTTGTTTTTGCTGTTTGATTTTGTATTTTTTAAAATATTTTTTGTTTTATGTTCCTTGATTATTTTAAATACTAATATTAAAAATAAATAAAATTAAAAAAAAAAAAAATTAGAGGCAATTAAAAAAATATTTTCTCACCTCACATGAGATCTTTTCTTAAAGGGTATACCAATATTGCAAATATAAAAGCAAGTGGAGATCCTGTTTAAGATCAGGTGAGAAATCTCGACAAGCTGGAACATTACCATAGGACTAATGTAAGACTTCTCTGTAAGTTAGAGGACTAAAAAGCACGTTCTTGAAACTCTGGGGATGGTTTTGAAAATTAATTCAAAGAACGAAACTGATTTTATTTTTTTAATAACTAAAAAAGAAACAATCACCTCTTATTCTTACACTCGTCGTTGCCATAAAAGATCAGTCTGTGTCCCCCATCTCTTTCTCTTTCCCTGTTTCCTTTCTTTGCTTTCTCCACTTAAAGAAGCAAGCATCGTTTTTCTTTTCTTGTTTTTTTTTTCTTACAGTTAAGAGAAACAATTATTTGGTCTGGTCTGGTCTGGTCTGGATTGGATTGGATTGGATTGGAGGGAAGCTCTATAAACTGACGATGGAGAGAGATTTTCTGGGTCTGGGTTCGAGAAACAATCCAGTTACTATCAAGGAAGAGGCCACTGATACTACTCTTAAGGATTCTGGTATGCTAGTTTCTTTTCATTGAAATATTCTTTCTTCTTCAATCTGTTTTCATTACAACTCTAACCGACCGTGTTCTATGTTCTGATGATGTTAAATTTTATATGATGCTTTTCTTTATGTTGGATTTATTGTTTTTCTCGAGTTTACCCCGTTTGGTTGCTTAGAAACTGAGAAAAAGAAAATATATGCGGGTGTGCTGTTTTTCTACTACTGATCTAAGTCTTTGTCCCGTGCTTATATGTTGATTGTTGCGATGGGTTTTGCGTTTTTGGGGAGAATTGTATGTGCAGGTGATATCAGAATTAACTTTTTTTTTCACCTGCCTGCTTTCATTTATTATTTCTGAGGAGCCATAAAAGGGTAAAAGCACATGGTTTTTCTTTCTCCAAGAAGAAACTTCGTGGGGAAAACAAGGAAAAAAAAACAATTAATGGTACAAGAAAGTTTAGGGCACATGGTACAAATATCTGAAGCCTATAATAGAATCACCTCGAATGGGACCACGGGACGATAGGCCTGTTTCGAAAATTTGTTCTTTGAAATTATTTTTTATTTAAAAATATATTAAAATCATTTTGTTATTTTATTTTTTTAAAATGTTTTTGTTATTAACAAATTTAATTTAAAGTATACAAAAAATGCCACGAGATTTATTGCTTGTGGTGAATGCTAACGTGCATATGCGCGGTGTGTTTTCGCTTGTGGGTCAGGCTGGATTGGTGTTTCTGTATTGCTTGTAGTTGCAGAATAGGTTGTTGAATCATGACTTTTCTTTTATTTTTATTATTTTGTTTTTTTTTATATATTCTTCTTTTTCTTTTCAAGTTTTGTTGTGTTGGGTTAATAAAATGAGGAATAAGATATATTTTTTTTTGGTAACATGAACATGAGCTGTTATTAATGTGATAAAATAAAGGGTCATCTTCAGTTTTGCCTTTAAAAAAGAAAAATCAAATATTTCGATGTTGAATGTTAGTGGCTGACAGATAGAATGTGACTGAAATATGCCCTTATGAGGAGGAATTAAAATATATATTTTTTATATTCTTACAAATAGAAAAAAATGTGCTTATTCTGATGAGTAGTGATTGCCCAGGTGCAACCATCTTCTGTATTTAAATAATCACATTTTAACATGGGGCATGAGCCCCATGCTTTTGAGAAATTTGGAGGCTTTATTGTTTTTATACTACGAATCCAAGCTTGTGAGATCCTCAGCTGTTCTTTTCAGTCTTTCCTGGAAGGTAAAATTAAACAATTTCCATTAGATTCTATGATTATTGGTGTTAAAATATGGATTATTATTCATGTGTTGGACTGTATAAAAGCTTTAATAATATGTTTCAGCTTTGCCCACATATGATTTCTCATTGAATTCATCAGGAGAAAATATAATCATGGGCACAACTAATAGGACATCGTTGCCATTTTCTTTGGTGTTGCAGTAGCCATGAGAGGTCCAGGGATGCACTGGTCTTTTTCAAACAAGGTTTCTGCCATTCCTCAGTTCTTGTCATTCAAGTCTTCCATGGAAGATAAACCAAGAAAGGCTGTTCTTGATCCCACAGCATCATCTTCATCCTCTGGCTTCATGTCAATCTCAACTGCTGATGCTTTTGATTCTAACCAGAAATCATACCCTGCCTTTGTTCAGGTTTTATGTTAATTCCCTCTATGCATTCCTCTGTACTGATATTTAGTGCATGCTTCCTGAAAGTGTTTTTTCGTTCAGAAATTCATTAAAATGATCTTAAAATATATATAAAAAATAATTTAAAGTGAAATTCAAAAACGCTTTTGAAACAAAAACGCTTTTGAAACACGATGCCAAACAGGGCCTAATTAGTTAAGCGTGTGCCACAATTTTATTTCACATGTGAAGGAAATGAAGATCAGCCTTGGACTAGTAGAATCTTGAAAACTAGCCATGAGATGCTATTTTTGCATATTGTTGAGTAAAACGAATATGAAGTGGGTGAAAGTTTAAACCTAGTTCAGGATCAATATATGCTTTCATTTTGTGTTTGTGCTAATTGTTTAACCCTCCCCTTCTGCAAATTGTAGAGAAATATGGCTCTTGATAGACAAGCTGGAAACCATTATGCCATGAAAACCTATGGTGCACAGCATTTAGATGCCTACTTTGTTAATCGCCCGCTGGATACGAGGATGTTCCCAATCACCAGCCAACAAAATCAAACAATCAACGTTTCCATGAACTCCCCCATCCCGCAGTCCCATTTTCCTCCCGCCGGACACAACATGATTGCTACTAATTCAATAGTCTCAAAACCTCACGGAGGAGTTCCAGCCGTAACCCCTGCTTCTGCCCTTCCGACCCCCAGTTCGGTCATCGGCACCACTGATCTCAGGTATCAAAAAGTCTATTTCTTGTTCAAACATGGCTGGAATCGGCGAGTTAAACTTGAATCTGTTTTGTAGGGATGGTGCTAAATCCTCTGGAGCACCTGCTCAGCTGACCATATTCTATGCTGGTTCAGTGTGTGTTTATGATGTTTCTCCTGAGAAGGTATCTGCTCACTTCAGTGTCTTTTAATCCTTGAGAGCTCATTTGTTTTAATGGAGGTGGGATACTATGATTATTATTATCAT
Organism: Salix viminalis; assembly: GCA_029228465.1. Lineage (NCBI taxonomy): Eukaryota > Viridiplantae > Streptophyta > Magnoliopsida > Malpighiales > Salicaceae > Salix > Salix viminalis. Next base: position 9,369,417 of record CM055440.1, on the reverse strand, counting down.
CTTTATTATTTTTAATCTCATTTATGATTCGCTGTCCATGCAGGCTCAGGCCATCATGTTTCTGGCTGGAAATGGTGGCTCATCTGGGACTCAGAATAAGCCAGTCTCCACCCCTCAAGCTCAGGCACAAGCTCCATGTTCAGGCATGCCAAGCCCTATTTCTGTGACCTCTAGCAGCACCAACGAGTTAGCATTGGTTAAGCCAGTAGTAACTCTTGCACCTTCTGTCAAACAAACAGAGCCCTCCAAGCCAGTTAGTTCTGTAGGACCTGGTTCTGCCACTCTAGTTCCAGGAGGTATGGCATTGTTTGCAACGTCTAGTTCTTTACTTTTAACATCTGCGTTTCTTACAATTATATGATATTATTGTGATGAATCCACTTTTTCTTTAGCAGTGGCTGTACCTCAAGCTCGTAAAGCATCGTTGGCTCGTTTCTTGGAGAAGCGCAAGGAAAGGTACGCTGTCTTTTGGGCTTGAAACTTGCACAGACCCGCATTAACTTGTGCTTGATTTTTATCAAATTGAACGAGGGTGGTGAAATTTTCGAATTAGTGACCGCTGAGTCAACAAGGTTCTATATCATGTCAAAGAAAAATATGAAATCATGTGCTTGAGGAACTGATTTTAGCTAATACTACACTTGTTTTTTCCCCTTAATTCTGTGCTACGTTGAGTTTCTCACGTTAAAATGGTACTGTGGGTGATCGCAGGGTGCTGCAAACATCGCCCTATAATGGAAGCAAGAAGTCTCCGGACGGTGGCGGCCATAGATTTGATGGTATGAGCTTATCGATGAACACCTCTTGCTCTTTCCCCCTCCCAGCCAACAACTAGCAGTGAAAAAGAGGGGAGGCCAGCTGAAGGGATCTACACAGACTCTACATAAGAAGGAGTGATCTTCTTCAACGTCTATTTTTATTTTTTATAATCTGTAAGCTCAATTCTTTTAAGCTGATAGATTTATTTACTTTAGAAATATGGTTCTTATTATCAGTAGCAATTTTGTTTATGATCGTAATCTTCTAAACCAACAACACTCTAGAACACTCCAGACTAGTTGTAACTTGTATTAGCTTCCACTGTGCTGTAAAGTGATCTTTCGCATAGTGGAAGATATTTTTATTTCCATCTTTTTTTTTTATCCCACATTCAAATAGAACAATTTTTTTTTCAGTAGTAGTTCCTCTTGGTTCAAGTAATTTTTCTAGCCGCCAAAGAGCTATGGGAGAAGTTTATTGTTAAGGTAGTGTATAGTATTGTGTTAGATAATGATTTTTAAAGTGACTCACATTTTAAAATATATTAAAAAATAATATATATTTTTTAAATTTTTATTTTTGATATCATATAAAAAAAACATCAGAAAATAATTTAAAAAAAAACAAACACTTTTTCAAAAAAGCAAAGTCATGCTACAATACCAATAGGACTTAAATCCAGAACTTCAATGTGTAATCTTTCACAAGGTTTATATATATTAAAAAAAAATCTATCGGAGCTTTTAATTTTACTACATAGCAAGGGATGAATCACTATGGATTTACACTAATAATTTGCTTTTATTTTACTTTTTAATATCGTGTTTATTGAGAATTGAATTTAATAATTTCTTATTTGTTTTCTATAATGTTATTGTGGTCTAAAAAATCATAGTATTGAACTGATGCTTTGATTTTATAAAAAAAAATGTTTTTATTATTTTTTAAAAAATGGGTGTCAAAATTGATTAAAAAAAGGGATGGTTTTTTTTTGTTACTTTTCATATAGCGTTTTTTTTTGTTAATAAAAAAATAGCCAATAAGCTTTTTTAAATTTAGTTGTCTCTTTTAGTTTGGAAGTTTTGCTTTTTGATTCAAAATGTTTATTTTATTTATTTCTTAGTCCCTTAGTTTATGGAAAGAGAGAAAGTTGAAAAATATTGACTAGTGAGAAAGTACCAAAAAGATGATCTTGGTGTTAATAGGTTGGAATTCTTGAGGGAGTATATAAAGGTTAGTTTTCTTTTATCATAATATTGAAATAATTAGATTGAGCCATCAATTTTTTTTTAATTCAATTATCCCTTATTTTTTAGAGAGATTATAATTTGTTTTTGTAGATAGAAACATGTTTTTTAAAAGGCTTTTGAGGTGTTTTTAATGTGAAAACAAGTTTAAAAACAAGTTTTTACGATCCTAAAATCAAAATCCCATAAGGATAGTCCTGAGTTTCCAAGCCTAAACATGCCTAAGTAGCTAGACAAGTTACTAATAAATATGACAAAGTTAAATTATGATGATGCCATCTCAAAGGTCCATATAAATGTGTTTTTATTATTGGTAATGGGTTTGGATATCAATAATAGGTCAATTTCTTGTTATTATGTTATTTTACAGTTTAGAAATAATGACACATGATGATGATTCTTGTATACTCTATATAGGTCCATTAAGAATGAAATACATTATAAGTCATTTTGCATAACATCTAATATAAAAAAAGGTATATTTTAATTTATATTTATTTGTGCAATTTTTGCATGTGTTTTACCATTTTCTCCTCTAATTGTAAATGTTTTCTTTTGCTTTTTTAGAGTATATCAAAAGTTTCCAAAATATTCTCCAATGCAACATATAAGAATTGTTCAAGATATATTTATTCCAATATAAAGAACAAAAGGATTTTATGGTTTAGAACTACAAATCACATCGTAAGGTGCCTCAACAACTTAAACAAATCTCAATTACAACATCCATATATATATATATATATATATATATATTTAAAGATTTTCATAACTTATTTTTGAGTTATTCCTAAGATCTACTTGAAATAAAAAAAAATAACAAAAATAAAATAAAAGAGGCTAGCATGGTGAAAAAATAAAGTTGGAAATTTTAGACGGATTTGGGATCCCGATCGTATCTCTATTTATGCCCAAAAATGAAGGAAAATGCAGATTCAAGGCTAAGATAAATGATTATTGGATAAATCTCCATAAAAATTAATTCGAAAGGCATAATTATATTTTTTACAGACCAATTTAAAATATAATTATGTTTACGAATTAATTTAGCGTTCAATTGAAAAATTTAATTAAGTAGCAACTACACTTTCGGTGATAGGACCAACAACAACTTTTTGGCAGCCGCAACAACTCCTTCCTCTCCTTACCGGCAGCACCTGCAGTAGCTCCAACCTTCTTTCCCAACATCGGCACCTCCAGTTTTTTTCCTTCGCACCACCAACCTTTTCCTCTTCTCATCTTCGACAGCAACCTCGCCTTCTTCCCCACATAATGACAACTGCTCTTCTTCTTCTTCTTCTTCTTCTTCTTCTTCTTCGCCACAACAACAATAACACCTCTCCACACAATGACAACAACCATTGTAGTAACCTTTTGTCGCCTCTCTGCTACCACCACAGGTCATTATTCCCGACACCACAACCTTTGGCAGAACCAGCCCTGATCTCCTTGACACGGCGACAACGACAAGTAACCTCCTTTTCCGCCAGTTATTGTTCACTGTGCAAGTGAACAGTAGGAAGGGTTGGACATTTCTATCTAGCCTGACTCAAGAAAGATGTTGGGCTAACCCATTTCATCGAGCCCAGTCTAATCTGAATATTTTTTTTAAATAAAATATAAAAATTCCATTTAAAAAAATCAAAAAAGAAAAGAATTTTTTGTTTTTTGTGCATACGACCAAATTCTAAAAATTTTCTAAGCATATTTTCCATTAAAAAAAACATCTTTTCTAATATTTTGAAATGAAAAATGAGATATCATAATTAGTTTATGATTATCCATTAGAGGTTGGCCAAAATATCAAAAATCCTTCAGTAATCAATTTGTTCTTTTTTGTAAATTTTAATTATCGAGGTGTAAAATTACAATGTAAAGTACACCCATACGTATTAAAAAGATAATAAATGCAGTGTTAAAATTCAAACCCTAAAACGATTAAGTTTCGACTCAATGAGGTAGAGACTCTTTTACGAAGAAAGATCTACTTTGAGCCTTAGAAAAGACCAATAGATAAAAAATCTAACTTGGAAAAACAATCAAACAACAATCCAGCTTATCTTAGGTAGGGTGCACTGGAGTGATAAGTCTTCTCATTGCACAACAAGTCCCCTTACACGGAATCTTGCAGACCATTATGTTTTCTAGTGACCTTAATACTAGATGATGACTCTTAAAAATTACAATAGTAATTCTACAATTATAAGAAAACTTTTACTACGCGTCGTCTCCTCTCTTTTAGGATGGCAACGCGCGAGGAGAGAAAAAAACTATCGTCGTGACAAAGATTTAACAATGAAGCATTAAATTGGTTAAATAACATCCCTACTAAGATTTGGAAAACATTTATTTGATACTAAGTTGAGGTTTAAAATATAACTAGTAATTTAGCCAAGTCATTCAATAGGTTGGGAAATACAGGAGTATGCCAATTGTTATGTTATTAAAGAAGATTGTTGAAATGTAAATTTAGATTTCATGATAGATTTTGCAAGTTGGGAAAAAAAATACCACACCTTATGTTTGGAAGGTAATGGAAAAGATTATTGAGAAGTGAAGAAATATAAAAATGCTTGTAACAAGTTTTAATAAATATCAAGTCCTTAAAGACCAAACCAAAATTTCTTTTGATATGATAAAAAAACAGGCCTTGTTTGGTGAATATATAGTGACATGTATATTATATAGATATATGCTCCCTTATGTACATCACAAGAGAATGGAATTAAAAGACTTTTCTGTCATGAGCATTATAATGTTGAAATGTTAAAGAAGATATATAATGAGGTGGTGCACTCAGCATCACAAGTTGATTGATAATCTAAAAAAAAAGATGTAATTATTCTACCCTAAACTTTAAAAAGAGTGTGAGTAGATTGAGAAAGAATAGATGAAGGCAAGAAATAAAACATTAACCTAGTAATATGAGGACAAAGACTTCCATATTTAAATGCAATACCTGTCAAGAAAATGAGCACAATTCCAAAACATGTTAAAGGGATAATATTGTATAACTTATAGATAATGCTGTTAAGGGTTCTGATATTGTTATTAAAGGATCAAAAAGTGGCAGAAATAGTGCCTCATTTTAACCCTTAACACAAACACATCTTAGTATTCTAAATATGCATGATAGTTATATTAGTGTGATTCAAGTTGTATTAATAATTAATGTTCCTTTGAATTCCAAATAGTATAAATAATTTTCTCATGATTAAAACACTTATTATGATTGGAACTAATTATTTTTAACATAAAAAATAATATCTAGATAATATGAAACTTTTTAGAATTGTCATTAAACTGAGTACAATTTGTCCCACTTGAAAACTCATGAATCAACTCTTTGTTTAGCTTGAGTTTTAAATTAAATCATGTGAAAGTTGTTCTGCCATCATCTTATCAACTTGGCAGGTTTGAGAAAATATAAAAAAAGACACAAGCTAGATTAACCCTAGTCAACTTGTCAAACTTGTTACCTAGGCTATGGACTCAACTATGTTTGTTTTTTTGTTTTAATTTACAATAAATAATATAAAAAATTGATTTATAATTAACCAAACATTGAAGGATAAAATTCAATAAAAACCTAAAATTGAAACATGAACTTGGAGAAAAGAGCTAAAAGATAAAAAAACAAAAACTCTATATGGTCAATTATAAAAAGCACAACACATGTGATCCCAAGTGGCTCAGCGTGGCTAGGCTTGTTATAGAAAAATAAAAACATGTGGGCTTGAGGAAGGCCCATACACTTGGACCAATATTTTTTTTTATAAGGTCAAATGAAATGTCATCCAATTTGTTTTTGTTTAAGAAAAAAATTGACAACATTTTTTTTTGCAATAGACAAGTTTTTTTTTGCAACAAATAACATGTCATCTTCTTCCCTAGAATCCTACCACCAAAAACGAGGCATGAGAATTAAACGATATGATATCTGGACCTAAAATCTTATTTTCAATCATTTGTGATTTGAAAACACCTAGAAAACACCATTAATACCTAAATAAATAAATTTATGGCATTAAATAACCTAAAGACCGAAAAACCAAAAATAAACTTGAATTTATAAAAATTATCAAGCCCAAATATACAACTTTGAACAATTAAAGGCCAAATTGAAGCAAAATATAACTATTCTTATTGAATGAAACTTATTGCCACTAAGATTGACCTTTTCCATACCCATAATCAGTGTTAACCAACCACTTTTAGACAAGTTTCTTTCCCCTCTCCCTAGCTTAGGGAATCAAGTAAATGAGTACAAATTTGATTGGTAAAGTGTTTTTTACTATCTATTTTCTTGTGTTTGAAGTTTTAGGGCATGTAAGGGAATAATTTCAAATTTATTCAATTTAGGATACTTGAATAAAATTAGGGATGTTTAGTTGTGAAATTCTGATTTTAACGTGAAATATATTTTAAATAGACTAAAAATTTATAAAGAGCTGATATAAAAATCAATGTGTGGACATTATTTTTAGGGCTAATCATGAGGGAATTTCATGAGAGTGGAAACATTTTTTTAAATTTTGTGAAATTATTTATGGATGTGTATGTGTATGTGTATGTATGAGAAATTGGATGTGAGATAATTTTGATCTTGATTATGTAAAGTTTATGTTATGGTTATGTGCAGGGAATGAGTTTTATATTATGGAAATGGGAGTGCTTGAATTGAATATACAATTTCTAGTTTAAAAAGTTTGAAGACTTTTAGGAGACTGGTTGTTATAATTTGGTTAAATTGTGTTGTTCATAAGGTTTGCATGATGATGAGAATTTTGAATGAAGTTAGATTTTATACTTACGAGAAATAGGAAATTTGAGTATATAAGCTTGTAAGGATTTGACATGTTATGTTAAATTAACTATGTTGTGCTAAGTAAATAGTCTTGTTATGTTTGAATTAAGCTATCAATACATGGATTAAAGAAAAGAAGGATTGAATCAAATATGTTGCTTTGTTAATATGAAAGTTTGGTTTATTTGTTGGTTGTTTGGTGTTTTAAATTGTATAATTATGAAGAAAAAAAAGGAAAGGATTAAGTCCAACCATGGATTTTTAGACCATGAAGTGGTCGGTCTTAATGCAAAAAAAATTTAGGGGTATTCTGATTTTAGGATGAGAATTGTGTTAAAAAAAATGTTGTGATTGATTATGAAAATGTTTAGGTTGAATTTAAATGTTTTATTGTATAAAAATTCTGATTTTTTGTATAAATACTAATTGACCGTTATGATAGAAATACTTGTATGTTAATCATAATCGACCACAATGGTTGAAACCAATACGTAAATTGCAATCGACCACAATAAAAGACTTTGCAATAAGTTTTAAGTTGGCCACATGGCGAGAGTGAATGATAATATGTTTTAAGCTGGTCATATTATAAAGAAAAATGATAAAAAAATGTTTTTAAGTTGGCCATATTAGTGAGGACTAATGATAAAAATGTTTTTTCTTGAAATATTTGTATAATAAAATCTCATATTTTGAAATATTTAATTTTAAAACACTATATCTCTAACATTTTAAGATTTTTTAACAAAAAAATTAAAATTATTTTTAACATCAAAATAATATGAAAATACAAAAACTAATTTAGTTTAAAGCAAGATTTTTTTTAATTTTTTTTTTATCAAAAATACTCTTAAAACACCAGAACAAACAAGTTTTTTTTATTTATTATAATTTATAATTAATATTTTTTAATTAAGAATTAAATCAACAAAAAACAAATAAAAATAATTAGAGGATCCAGATGTTGTTTTCCCCATAAAACACATCTGACGTGTTTTTTTTTTTTTCCACCGAATCAAAGCGTGTGTGTGCGTGTAAACAAAATTAGTACAAGGTTCCAAGCGCATCACTTGCTGTCAAAGATATTCTGAGAGAAGAAAAAGAAAGCGAAGCATTTGTTCCAAAATGGATGCCGCTAAAGTGACTGATCTCAAACACTTTGTTGATCAGTGTAAGACTAACCCTTCTATTATCCACACTCCATCTCTTGCTTTCTTCAAAACTTATCTTCAAAGGTATAGATTTCCAACCAAAATCTCTGCATATCTTAATGTTTCTTGTTTTTGTTGTATTTGGTTTTAATGCTGTAGTGTTTTTTTTTTTTGTTTTTTGGGTTCGCAGCCTAGGTGCTCGAGTTCCTCCAGAGACAAAATCGGTGAGGCATGGCTTCTTGGCCACACTTTTCACTTCTTGTTTATGCAGTTTTGGTTTTTTTGCCTACTGTTGCTTCTGGGTTTGTAAAGAATGCACAAAATTGTGTATGAGCGACTGTCTCATTGGATTTGAACTTATTTTGTTGTCACTGGAATGAGCTATAACGTCATTTCTTGCAGTTGTATATTGCTGAAATTCTTTAAAGAATGGTTTTCGATACTAATTTACATATCCTTATGATCATTTCTTGAAATGGAAACAAATGAGGAAAGAGAGAGAGGAAAGATTCAACTTTGAATCGAATATAAACAATTAATAAGTGTTATTACATAAAACCATCTTTGCTGAGAAAAGTTTGAGCTGTATATGATAATGTGGAGTTATTAAAATATTTTTCGTTAAAATCCTTCAAAGAGGAAACGATGAAGGATTTTGTAATTGAAACATTGGATTGATCTTGTTCTTACGATTTTTACTGTAAAATATCACGCTTTCTTTTATTTCAAAAAAGAATGTTTTCTTCTCTAATAATTTTTTCTATACTGTTTATTTTACTGGCAAAAATATTGCTCGAGTTTTGGACTCTGGCCTAGTGAATTATAAACGTAAGAACTTGCTTGGAACAAGAGAGAAATCGAGTTCCTCATTTTTCCATATCATGAATTCTTTGCAATAATGACCACTGAGCCTAATTGATTTGTTTTTTTTTTAAAACACAGATTATAAATTGGTTTGTAGCATGAAAGGTAATTGGCTTTATGGAAATTGTTATGTGATGATGACAGCATGCTCATATGCAGGAGAAAGGTGATTTTGACATGGCTGACTCTGGGGAATACTCTGATTCCAAAAGACCAATTGAAGATGATGATGAAATTGTTGAGTCTGATATTGACTTGGATAATACTGATGTCGTGGAACCTGACAATGATCCTCCACAAAAGGTGATGGAAAGAGTTCATTGAGTTCAGCCACCTCCATTTAGCTGCTTCAGAGGCCTTAAACATGCTTTATACATACGCTAAGCACAAATGTTTTGTGATTACAGATGGGAGACCCTGCAGTTGAAGTTACAGAAGAAATGCGGGATGCTGCTCAATCCAAAAAATCAAAAGCTATGGATGCAATCTCTGAAGGTATGCTGTTGGCCTTTGGTATTAGCTTTTCTGATTGAGATGTCTCACGTAGTGTTTCTTGCCAACTTTGTCTCTTTTCCAGGTAAGCTGGAAGAAGCCATAGATCATATAACAGAAGCCATCATGTTGAATCCAACTTCAGCTATATTATATGCCACACGAGGTAGCTTTTTGTTTTTAAGAAAGTTTATGTTATCTGATTCGAAATTCAACTTTCAATTTTCATTTAATGCCTGACCTTATCATGTTCATCAATCTCTTAGTGTCCTAAGATACTTTTTCTTAGGTAGTGTTTTTGTTAAACTGAAGAAACCTCATGCTGCGATTCGTGATGCTGATGCTGCTCTGGCAGTAAGTGTGGCCGAGTCCCCTCTACAACTGATTTTATATAGTCAGCAGCAGAAATTTTAAAATTTTAGATTAATCAAATGTCACATGTCTGAGATTATTTATCCCATTCGACAAACATGACGACTTACAGTGGTGAATTATATTCTTTAGATCAATCCAGACTCTGCAAAAGGATATAAAGTACGCGGCATAGCCAGAGCCATGTTGGGGCAATGGGAACAAGCAGCAACTGATCTGCGCGAGGTGTCAAAGTTAGACTATGATGATGAGATTGGTTTGATGCTGAAAAAGGTAAATTGCCTTTGTTTATCATGATTCAGTACAGTAAATGTTATCTGATAATACAATCAAACTCACAGGTTGAACCTAATGCCCACAAAATTGAAGAGCATCGTAGAAAATATGAACGCCTCCAAAAAGAAAGGGAGCTAAAGAAAGCTGAAAATGAGAGAAAACAACGAGCTGAAGCCCAAGTAAGTGTTTATTTATTTATTATTATTATTATACTAATAATTGCTCTTTTATTATCCATTGGGAGGAAAAAAACATTTGACGACTTTAGGTGCACATATACTTGTCTCTTGTTGAAAAGTTTCTGTTTATGATGCATGATGCTCCATATATGATGGTTCATAAGTGTTAGTGGGAATTGATCACGGCTACTCTTGAATGCTTTTGGGTCAAGTTATAGTGGTATTAGTCAGAGGATCGGCAATCCAAAGTCACAAATGAAACAATACTCTTAAAAAAAATATGTTGGGGAGGCAAAACATGAAGTTGGTCTACAATGTTCTCTAATCATTTAATTGGGCTGGCCTTCCTCGAAATGAGTCTCATATTTTATGCAAGTTTTTCTATTTAGTTTTTTATGAAATTTTTTCTAGCTACTTATTTTTAGGATAATCTAATGCTAGTGGGAGCGTCAAGATTAATGAGAAAGATGATTTAACTTATCGTTTTAAAACGGTATATTTTAAGTTGTTCAATATGGCATTTTAATAGAAAAAACACGATCTCAAATTTCTAGATTTATCCTATGCGTACTCACGAGTGCTCAAACAATTTGTTTGGTGATTATTATAGCAAGAAATGTTGTACAGCCAACACTGCTTTCTCTTACTCAAATGGTTTGCTAAATTATGGTTTGTATTTGATGGCTGTATACTGAAGTACTCTTTGATTCAATGCAGGAAAGAGAAGCCATATCTGCTCTGAAGGAAGGTATGTTTTTTTGTTCTTTTTTATGTCTCATTTGTGCATGAGAACTTGTGTGCACACACCCACAGGCAACCAGTGCAGCTGAGAAAATTTCATTTTGGATGACATGATACTAAATTTAACATAGTTGCACTGTATGGGCTTCACAATTTTTAGGCTTTGGATTATAATCTTTCCCTTCATCACTACTCTGCTGATGCTAGGTTGGTATTATTTCTCTTAGTTCCGAGTGCTTATCTAGCCAACACTCAGATTTAGGACTTCTACGTTGGTCCTAGCTTTTTTAAAACATCACACGTCCCTGCTCATATTTCGGGCATTTATTTTTTCTTCCTTTTATTTTTTTAGGGGAGGGGGTTGGTTTGTATTGGTGTAAACAGGAAGAAGAAATTCATGGATAATCAGGGTTTTTTTCAGTAAGTGATTAAATTGTACAAAAGAATGGAAACAACAAACTGACTTGCTCTTTGCCAGAATTCTTGAGGCTTCTTAGGTCATTTCTGTTCTTGTGCCTGGTTTGGGTATGTTTTAAAGTGTCGTAAATCTTCGGTGTTTTAGTATATCCTTCATTAGCTTGTGTGTCCAGCATCCATTCCTAGTGTATATATGGCAGGCATGCATAGGCTCTCAAGTACAGTAAAGGACAAGAGAACAATCACAATAACGTTGTCAGGGCAGAGCTAGGAACAATGGAAATACCATAAACTTTCTAAAGCATATTTATTTAGAAAAGCTAGCGGTTTCCAATTTCCACCATTATAGACTAGGATATTTCTTATTCCTGATCTTCTGATTTGAGACCACCTGATAAATTGTTGAGATAAACTTTGTCATCAGTGATATGCGAAGTAGGATGAATTGTTATATGGTGCTTCCAATACAATGGCATCTTTTGGTCATTTTCAACTTCTTTTTTTTTGATACACAGGACAAGTTATAGGCATTCATTCTGCCAAGGAACTAGATCCCAAACTGAATGCCGCGTCAAAAACTTCCCGCCTTGCAATCTTGTACTTCACCGCATCGTGGTGCGGACCGTGTCGAATGATTGCTCCCATTTTCACAAGCTTAGCTGCGAAGTACCAGAAAGTTGTATTCCTGAAAGTCGACATAGACGAGGCAAGAGATGTGGCTGCTCGCTGGAATATCAGCAGTGTTCCTACCTTCTACTTCATAAAGAATGGCAACGAGATTGACAAGGTTGTGGGTGCTGATAAAAATGAACTGGAAAGGAAGGTTAAACAGCATGCTGGCTAGCTTGGCCTAAGCTAATCTATTGTAAGAACCTTGCTTCTGGTAATACTCCTTGTTAATGTTTTCCGTCTTAACTCGACTAAGATATTAAGACGTGAGAAATGTGTGAGATTATTACATATATTTTCTAATAAATCTGACATGGTCCAGATGTTTCCTTTTGAGATGTATGCTAGTTATCCAACCCTAACCCTCGCTTTGCAGCTAGATAATTCTGTTTTCAACCCAATGCAAGTATATTAGATTCTTTACCTATGCGAAGCTGTGAGTCAGTTAAATTTATTTTGATAAGAAAATATTTAGATATTGGTAATGTTATTGTTTGGTGGAAAATAAATATTTACTGTGTTGGGGTTGACTTTGGGGTTGACTTGATATGATCTTATTGACTTTGCAGGTTCTAAAGCAACCGGGATGATCTGTTAAAATATAGTTTGACTCGATTTATTTTTCAAAATGATTTTTTTTTTAAATATCAAGATATTAACATATTGAATTCACTTGAGTCAATCCGGGTTAATATGTCATATTCATGATACATCTTATGGGACTATTCTATAAAAAGCAAATCAAAACAAATTATAAATTTTATTTTTCAATTAACTCAATGTTGAAGGATGAAATTAATTTTTTTTATCAAAACAAATTATAAATTTTATTTTTTCCCACATGTTCTAGTGTATTGTTAATTAATTAAAATATAAATAATTTTTACATAATATATGTTTATTAATATATAAAATATATTTTTAATATTAAAATAATATAAAAATTAATCAAAAACAATTTGCAAAGCTTGGTAACCAAACACACAAAACTGCTTTTTTTTCAACCTAAGACTCAACCACAGTTTTAACCAAACACTTCACTGCTTATTTTGAACTGCAGTAAAAATGTTTTTTTTTAAACTATTTTTTTCAACCTCAACCACAAAAGCAAAAGCAATACGAAACACACTCTCCATTTGATCTCTCCTATAGGGCCTGGTGAAAGTTCTGAAGGTTATCCTGTATAGCATCTTAAGCCTTCGAACTCATTTGATAGCATTCCCTCAAATTTTGGGATGTTTCCGTGATGAAGATGAACCTTTCTTGATGAATGTTGGGAGTTGGGACACCACGGTATGAATTATGGGTTTGTTGGGATTAAGTCATGAGATTTTCTAATTTGGAGTTTTAGGTGGACTTCATTTAAATTTAAGTTTATGTAAGAAGTCTATTAGGATTAGTTTTTCAAGAATTATATAAACTTATGCAAATTTAATAAGGAATTGAATCCGATTTATCAAAGATTAGCTGAGTTCATGGCGTCATTCTACTCATTCTAATAGTGTTAATGTCTTGAGACAAGTTTTTATTGTGTTACACTATTATCAGACCTATTTCGAATTTCTAGAATTAAATCTCAGTTTTGATTGTGAGTTAGGTGAGCACGTGATCACGAGTCTCACATCATGTTAAAGAACATCGTCGGAGGAAAAGAAAACAAGACAAACCGCGACGATGCAGAAATTGATAGGCCTGTTAAATGTCATGGAAAGATGGATGGCCCAGGTTCTGGAGGACAGAACGCGTGCCATAACAGCTAACACGATCTCTCTCTCGAGAGGAAAAGCCCAGGAGTGCATGCGAACCGCATTAAGTACTGTGCGCCATGAAAGAACAGCCACCTCCCGGAGCCACTGGTTAGCAAATTGAGGACCATGGTCTGCCTCATCAGGTTCTTCTTCATCATCCCAGTTAACTAGATTCTGTATAAGAAGGAGAATATGGGTCTAGCAAAGGGGTGGAAAGTACTGGGGTTTCTGGACGAGGAACTGCGAGTTGTGGTGTTTTCCCGGGTGTCCTTCCCGGAGTTCTCGCAGGAGTTCCACCGTGGTAGAAAAACCCAGACTGGAAAATCTTTGTAGAATTGAGAAGCCGAACGGGGATAATACACACCGCTGTGCATTGGCGTGCGAGTAGATTTACGTTCAAGGGAGTTGTCAAATTCATCATCATCATCATCATCATCATCATCATCATCATCATCGTTGTAATCAAATTGATCAAAGTCCGCTCGAGATGTCATAGTTCCTGTAGCTGAGAATCCTTGGCTTCAGAGGCTGATGGCATACTTCGATAGAGGCGTTTTCATTTAAGAAGCGTGCGGGGTCATGAGGTTTTTCAGTATTTTGCGGGTTGGTGTCTGTGCCACTTGATCTGGTTGGATACCATCTCGGTGGTAAAACACAAGGGGATCAATTCAAAGTTCAAACTTTAAAAAAGAACAAATAAAAAATTAAACTAAATGATAAAATAAAATAAAATAAAATAAATAAATATATATATATATATATATATATATATATATATATATATATAAGGTTTGATATAATGAAATATATTAGTATATTTTATTATAATGACAAAAACATCAAAACATTAATATCTAAAATTATCATTACTATTATTGCCAAAACAATAAAAATATTAAATTACCAAAAAAAACTCGAACAAAGAGGAAAAAAAATAAGAAATATCAATTTTTAAATGGTCATAAAGACAAACTAAAATTTAAGAACTAAAGTTTTCAAAAAAATACTACCTCAACAAATAAGAAAATAATAAAATTAAAAACCAAAGCTGAGAGCACATACATATAAACATGGACTATTTTAGAAATATAAAAAATAAAGGAATTAAAATTAAAATTAAATATAAGGATCGAAATGAAAACCAAATATATTATCAATTTCAATCAAGGGATAAAATTGAACAAATTAAAACTTTTGTACCGAAAATATTAAGGGATTGAAAACAAATCTCAAAATTGAAAGAATAAGGACCAAAATGAAACCAAATATATTATCAATTTCAATCAAAGGATAAAATTGAACAAACTAAAACTTTTGTACTAAAAATATTAAGGTATTGAAAACCAAACTCAAAATTAAAAGAATAAGGACTAAAATGAAAACGCAATATATAATCAAAATGTATATAACAGAAATTAGGACCATACAAAACAATTAAAAGCTTAGGGACTAAAATGAAAACACCATAAACATAAGGGTTTGCCTTGTAATTTAGCATGCAAGAGAGAGAAGCGGTCAAAAAAGTTCAATCGACCACCATCACGACACCGTTCATTGTGTGCGGCCATGAGCCACACCATGAGGAAACGTACATGGCGGCACATTGGGTGAGAAACTAAATGAATATTTTTCACCACCAGGCGCCGCTGCACGCGCCGCTCGAAATGTGCATGAGGTTGAATACTGTCAGCGCGTGTGTCAGACGTGCACATAGTATTTGGAAGAAAAAAATATTAATAAAATAGTAAATTACTGGAACACCCCTACAACCAACTCTTCAATTTTGTCTTATTAGGGGGCATATTAGTATTTAGATATTTTCAAAAAATATGAAATATATGAAACACCCCCGCAGAAACCGTGAGGAGGGTAAAAGTTATACTGTGCAATGAAATGTGAAATTACCATGGCACCTTCTTCGATAACTACTGTTTTTTTTGTCTTATTTGAGTGCATAATGATTATTTTACTGTGCAAAGAAATACAAAAAATCAAATAAACCGTGACCCGCCTGAACCAAACCGATCTAAAAACCAAACAGACCTAAAAACACTATTACAATCCACAATGAAAACACTCACAATCTACAATAAAAAATTGACCTTTTTAAATATATGTTATAATAATTAATAAATTCCTAAGGTGGTTAATTAATAATTAATGACGAGGAAAATGGGTGTACCAAGTTAAATTTGGAATAATATTGGTAACAAAGAAATGTATTTTTAATTGAGATATAAAAGTATGATTTTTACAATAAAAAAAATGAAATGATGAGTAAAAGGGTGTTAAATTTAATTGAACAATAAAATGGAAAGTGTATCTTTCAAAAGTACAAAATAGATATAAATATTTTATTTTACATGTTTACTTTGTTTTATGTTGAAGGTTAATTTTGACTGTTAATTTTTATTTTGAATTAATAGTTTTTGGTATGTTTAGATCATTTTCATGTACTGATGTCAAAAATAATTTTTAAAAAACAAAAAATATTATTTTATTGCAAAAAATACTATAAAGAATAACAATCACACTTCCAAAAGTAGTCTGATAGAGAGATTTCTGATGGTGAACAAGACAGAGAAGGGATAGCAATAAATAAAACCATAATAAAATAGTTCAATTAAAGTTTGGACAGTTGTACTGCATTGGCATAATTTAATTATTTGATAATGAAATATTAAATAAAAATAATTTGAGTATATAATTTAATGATTTGTAGATATAGTTGATGTTCATACAACCACTTCTTTCCCATCACAAATGCAAAAGACAAAAGAGTAATTAGCCAACACGATCTTGACCTGGTAGTCAATAAGAATTTTTCTCTTTCTCTCACCTCGGGTTCAAGCCTTGTTAGGTATATCTGTCATCCTCGCGGTGTCTTACATGCTCATTGGGCTTATAAGATATTCAGTGGGCTCAGATATTAGTTGTGGTGCGCGCAAATTAACCCGAACATCCCGGTTATAAGAGAAAAAAAACAAAAGAGTAATTAATTTTGTCGGTCCATCTAAAATATGGTTGGTTAGCAAATATGTCATTTCTGTTGGTAATAAATATGGTTCATTTAAAATAAATTGTTGGGTAGCAATTTGCAGCAAAAACTTGGGCCGTAGAAGGGGGACCAAAGCTTGAATTCCCACCTAACCTTACACGTAAGCAGCCAGCTGATAATCAATTCCCCTTCCTCCAGCCCCTCGGTCGACTCCCGCCGATGGAGACACTACAGGTGTTTTTTTCATGGCTTAACTCTTCTTTCCATTGGCGTACGTCACAAACTATTCCAACACGTTTGATTTTTTAATATTATTTTTTTAGTTTTAGAATTTTTTTTTTTGGATTCGAGGAAATCTCATCCCAGTAAAAAGCATTTTATGACTCAAGTGAGCCGGTAAAACCTTGGTTGTCACAGATTTTTACAAGAGGTGCACGTCCTGGCTCGAACTTGAGACCTGTTGTGCAGATTTGCAAACCCTTTGCTATCACGCTACACAAATTGAGAACCTCTAGATTATTATTTTATTATAATGTTTATCGTCATTTTCATATGTTAATATTAAAAATAATAAAATTATTATTTAAATATATATATTCAAAAAAATGATATATCTTTTTTATTAATGTGGGTGTTTGGATCCGCTTGCACGCACTTCAACTAATCGCATGGGCCCTGAAATTGACAACCATGTAAATCTCTAGTGGCCATCATATTAGCAACCACACAGCTCGTACCTGAAACCACAATAGAAACAAATCTCTTAATTCCAAGCTCTTATCACTGAACACATACTAAACAGTTAAAAAAATAATATTTACTGTAGAATCAACTAAATAAACAAAAATATGCAGTGATAAGTTATTTCAAGATTTGAACTAGGAAGCCAAGGAAATAAATCTCTTTAATCATTATAATTAATAACCTCTTAATATTATCATATAAGTTATTAACTCAATAATTTCTCTTTAGTATCGATGATCGTGGTGATCTTGATTTGGAACTCAGATGGAAGATTACCTGATTGTTATAATTAACCTAAAGGGAGTCTACTATTTAATGAACATGTCACACTATCTGGTTAGTGAGTTGTCTTGTAATCAATCAATTTATTATTATTATTATTATTATTATTATATTTAATTTGGTTATAATTAATATGCAAGTGATTATGAGATGATATGTACATTGAACTACCCGCATTAAAATTCTATTCAAGAAATTATGACATTACATAATTATGTAAGTAATCTTTAGACTTGAAAGTACTAAGTCATCTTAAATAGAAAGTATTACATTTTGATTCTGATATACATTGTCTTAATCAAGGATAACAAATGAACAAATATTGAATATAACATGAATTATATAAAGATATTTAGGTAATCAATAGATGATTCATCATCGTCAATAAAATTGGAGATAATGTTCTATTTGTTCTTAAATATTATTGATTTTTATTCAAAGGAATCAATGACAATGATGTTGACAACAAACATGATTTGATATAGTAAACACATTCTATACTATAATATCTAAATCAAAACATTGTTGATGAAAAAAATAATAATTACAATGAAAAACTAGTTATTAAAAGATTAAGTTAAATTATTTGTCACTTTTCTAATATTTGAAGAATCATAATAGGTTGCTACATATTGCATGTGATCTTAAAATATAAATAAATAAATAAATTGTTGAATTTATAATAAATAAATAAATTTAATTTATTTTAATCCTATTTTATTTAGGATTGTGATTTATATTTGAGTCAATTTATTAGGAAACTTAATGAGTCACACACATATGAACTATTACTTAAAAAATAAAATAGAGACGATTAATCAAGTGTGACTTGATTGTAATCGAGGATTATAATGTAATTTATATAAAAAATTACAATTTTAGATATAGAAAAATAAAATAGAGACTTGATTGAATAAATTTTGTAAAATTAGTCATAAAATAATATATGTGATATTATTTAAGAAGCAAATAGATATTTTATCATTTATAAAGTTTTTTTAGGTTTTTTTATAAATAGAAATGCCATGTCTTTTATTTCTTATGATGTGAAAGGTGAGTAAAGTAGAATGCATAAACATCTAAAAAAAAAAAGCTAGTATTATAAGGTATAACAATCTCTATTCTAAAAGAGTTTAATAGATTTCTCGCTAGTAATTTGTATGAAATTACTGTTAAAACACCTAAATATTTATAAAAGTTGTGATTTATGACAATATAATCTTGAAAATAATATTTAAAATAAAAAGAAAAAAAAAATATCTTCAACTAATTTTTACCTGAACCTTAAAAGCTTGAACAGCTTTAAATCTATCTAAGAAGATATTCAAAGCTCTTATAAAAAAAAATATCTTCATTTATACGGCGTCTTTGTTTTTCAGAAATCCCAACACTTCTTCCTCTTATAAATCTGTTCATACAAATAATTAAGCAGAAAAGAGAGCTAAGGAGGGTTTCAGTATGAGCAGAAGAGAGAAGGCTAGCCAGTGGATTGAACATTATGTCCATGAACTGCCAAAAATATTATGGAGTCCAACGAAACGACTGAGGATAAAGAAACCAGGAGTGATCAACAACATAGCATGAAAAACAACTGGATGGAGCAAACTAAAATACCTCAAGTGAGAGCGATTGTTGAAAGACAGGATCCCTCTTCTAAGGTGGTCGTTTTCCTCACTCTTGCTTCTTTTTCTGTCATTTTTATTGGCATCTGTTGATGTTTTCTTGTTATTCTTCCTTGCTGGTCTGCCATTTTTGATTTTTCTAGGATTTTTACCAATATTTATTAACATCGCTGGCAATGGCCATCCTATATGTTATTTATCAAGCCAGGCTTACTCAAATCAAGTTACTGTTTCAGATTGTTTGAGCTCTGCAGTACTCTTTCACCATTTTTGGTGGTGATGACAGTTCTGGAAGCTGCAGTGTTTTGTGAACGTTGCTTTAATTTGTTCTTCTCGTCATCTAGATACAAGAAGAAGTCCTTCCCTTAACGATGAAATGTTAAAGGAATTCAAGTTTCCAGTCAACAATATTGCAGCTACTATATGACTACACTAGAGTGCCAGAACAAGATTGTTAACTGGAAACTTGAGTCCCTTTAACTTTTTTCTAAACATGTTTTTCAGTTAATCTGGCCTTGACCATTTACAGCTGATGGCTGATGATAGTCCAGAGGTTTGTGATCAAAGATCACTGATCTCAAACCAACATTATTTGTAGAAAAATTGATTGAGGACGGTCATTTTACTTAAAACCATATAAATATTACTGAATCAAGACACCAGCACACTTCCAGCTCTGTGAGATTACAAATCAGCCATGATATTCCAAATTTCTCCAGAGTGGAAGCTAACAAAAGCAACAATCGAACTCCCTGTTACTGTCACAATCTGTGACAGCTGGCGGGAACGTAGTGTATATATAATATGTTTGATATTTCTGAGAGTTGATTTCTTGATTCAACTGACAATGATCTTGGAATTTCTTGTTTAAAATCGAGGTGAAGGAAGTAGATGACCTGACGATTAGAAGATTTCTGCGTGCTCGTGGTTTAGATATAGGAAAGGCTTCTTCCATGCTCCTCAGGTACCTGAAATGGAGAAGGGAATTTGTTCCGAATGGTTCAATTTCTCTGTTGGAGACGCCAAATGAAGTTGCACAGAACAAGATGTTTCTGCAAGGATCAGATAAAAAAGGACGCCCTATAACAGTTATCCTTGGAGCTAGACATTTTCAAAGCAAAGGAGGTCTAGAAGAATTCAAGCGTATGTAATCATCCGACAAATTGCAGCAGATCCTATGATTTTTTTTGTGTCTTAATTTATCTTTCTACTAATACAGTCTTACTATTGCTTGTGCATATAGGTTTCGTAGTCTATGGTTTCGACAAAATATGCTCAAGGTAATTCCTCGCATCCCAGCCATCTCTGTCTTCGAAAAAAATTATTGAAAACTGCAAATCAGTGCAGCACCTTAGCTGTAACAGTCCCCAAGAGCATGATGTGATGGCAAAGAGCTTGAGATCTGCATTGCAGGTCTCGAGTTCGAGTTAGAGCGTAAACCTCTTGTAAGAGTCCGGGACCGCTAGAGTTTTACTCGTTCACTTGGGGCCACAAAGTGTGCTTTCTAGAGTGTTAGAGATCTGCACAACAAATCTCTAGTTCGAGTCAGGGTGTGAACTTCTTGTAAGAGCCTAGGACAACCAGGATTTTACTCGCTCATCTGGGCCCATAAAATATGTTTTCCGGGGGTGGAGTTTCATATTCTGATATTCGACATTTGACGTATCAGGATGCCACCAGGACAAGAGAAATTTGTAGTCATTGGAGACCTTGAGGGCTGGGGATATGCAAACAGCGATATCCATGGATACCTTGGAAGTTTAACAATTTTGCAGGTACTGAGCTCGAACGCTCCATTTTTCTATATCTGATTATTTGAAGAGCCTGCCTGAAACTTGTCGAGTGCAGGAATATTATCCCAGAAAGGCTTGCAAAGGTATTCCTTGTGCATGTTCCCTACATTTTTATGGCAGCGTGGAAGATTGTTCATCCTTTTCATAGACAAAAACACTAAGAAGAAGGTAAAGTATGTGCATTCATCTTGTGTTCCTATTACCAGAAATTGATCATATCCATGCAATCAGTTGAATAATTTTATCATAGAACCATCTCACCTAAAAATTCAAACTTTTTAGTGAGATCTCATAATATAATTTATATTATTCTACATCATAATCTATCAAGTGAAAGCCCTTTGGGCTTGAGCTTGATTTTTATAAAATAAAATGGGATAGTGAGATTCGAACTCGTGACTGTTGGGTCAGTAAGACTCTTGATATTAAATCGTGAAATCATCTCATCTAAAAACTTGAGCTGTTAGTTGAAAAATTTATGCGTATGTGGATTGCTAATGTATTGTAATCCTGCATCTCTTCACAGATAGTATTTGTGGATAACAGAAAGCTGAAATCAACTCTCCTTGAAGAAATTGATGAGAGCCAGATCCCTAACATTTACGGGGGGGTTCTTCCATTAATTCCCATCCTTGAAAGCAAGTGATTCAGACAGAAAGCAACTGTAGGGAAGCATGATCGAAGACGAACGCACCATTATTATATTTGAAGTCAATGTGGACCTCTTAATGTCTTTTGAATTCAAGAGAGTCTTGAATTCAAGTTAGTTGGCAGGTCTTGCCACATAATTGTTGGTTGCCTTGTGGCTAAATGTATGATTTTATAGTTTTCTGGCCTAGTTTTAATAATTAAAAAAAAAACTTAGAAAAAAGATATTGTGTTTTCATGAATACCATGAAAGGATATTGTTGTGTTTTCGTTTAATTTTGTCTTTTTTATTTTTTTTAAGCAGATTTTATTCTTAAACCTTAGGTCAAACGGTATTTAGTTATTGCATAACTAGTTTTTTATTATTATTATCGTTTGAAATTGATTTTTTTTATATTTAATTGATTTGGGTTTGACCTTCTTGATTAAACTTGTGTCTAGGATTTTATGGTTGTAAGCTTTGGAAATTAACACAGCTTCATGAGGTTTGTCTAGGATTGTTTTCGAGTTTTTTTAATCATTGTTTTTTAAAATATTTTTTTTTTAATTTTATCATTTAATATTTATTTAATTGGAGATTGAATGTTGTTTTTTCCTACTTTTTTTAACCTTTGTTTTATCCATTGTTTTTTTTTTATTTAATTGGGTTATCTCGAATCTTTTTTATTTTTTGTTCCTTGTTTTTTTTATAAATCACTTTTATTCTTTAATTATTTTTATAAATCACTTTTATTCTTTAATTAAATATAATTAATTGACTGAATATAAGTGCATGCTTACTTCATTGTGCTTTATTCGGTTTGCTTTTATGGGACATTACTCTAGCGGCTTCTTCTAAAGTCAGTATCATCCAAACTTTTGCAGTTAGGTTTGAGTCATTTCAGCAAACTCTTTTTGTGATGAACAAATTCCACAATGGAGTGACAATGAATTTTCATTGATTTTTTATGAAACCAATGACTTGTTTGTTTTAGTTAATTGAGGTCAATTAGTCAAATTAATAACTTGAATGTCGGTTTTTTTAAATATATTACCGTTGACGTTCAAATTTCTTTGACCAATTCGCGGCAAGCGTGGGTCACCCATAAGTGTTTGGGAGGACTTTTCAAAATCTTTTTAAAAAAAATTGAATTTTTTTTATTTTTATTTTTAAGTTTAAATTAATAAAATTTGGTGTTTGTAGATCATTTTGATGTGCTGATGTTAAAAATAATTTTTAAAAAATAAAAAAAACATAATTTTAATATAATTTTGAACGAAAAGTACTTTCAAAAGCAACCGCAACCACACTCTCAAACAGGCATAAAGCTATTGAAAATTAAAGACATATACTTGGATTGAAAATGATAAAAGAGATTGTCAAGCTTTGGAAATGGGAGTATTCACCTTGTGCTGTTCAAAAAAGTATTCACCTTGTGGGCTGTATTTTCTTCTCTATTCCCAGTGTCATGTCAGTCATCCTGTGTTTCTTCTAGCAGTGCCACTTTGATGCAGGATATTCTAAATGAGCTTTCTGGTTTAAGTTTAAAACTTTGATGTCATATGTATTACATGCTTAATTTCCTCTAAAGTCAACCAATGTCAATAACATATCTAAAATAGGAGAGAAAATGTTTCAAATTTTCTTTATTCTCCTAATTATTGTTTTTTCTAGTTGTTTTGGAATTTACCAACCGGGTCGACTCTAGATTAATTTGAGTAGTGAAAATCAAGTGAATTTAATCAATAAGGTTCTGATATCATATGAAATAATTATTTTATTTAAAAACCTTAAACAATTAAGTAAAATCTCAGAATATAATTAATATTATTCTTTAACATTGTCTCTCCTCCTTCAAACCCTAATTAAATTTTGAACCCCATCTTTTATTTCCATTTTAGCATCACAATATTATCAATGTCTTACCGTTTTCTCTAACCTTTCTCATGTCTGAAAACATCATCCTTCGATAATCATGAGTTGTTGATGACAAAGCTTGGGATTTATTTAGATTGGTTTATAGATATACACAACACATGTCCCATGCTTATCTTAATGAAGTTTACTAATTAATTTTAGATTAACTGTGTATCGCTATAATAGGGTGTTTGACGCTGCGTTTCAAAAAATATTTTTGAAGAAAAATGAATTATTTATTTATTTATTACTTTTAATTAAATGTTATTGGTATTTTTAGATCATTTTCATGTGTTAATGTCAAAAATGACTTTCTAAAAATAAAATAAAAATATTATTTTAATATATTTCTGAACAAAAAATATTTTAAAAAATAACCGTAAGTATATTCTTAAACTGGAATGTTGTTGAAACTCCAATAAAGGTTATAAAATCAATTCTTTTCTCGATCAACAACTCATAGCCACATCCCGTGCACGAATTTTTTTTTTTTAAAAAAACATCTTGGCAATCCTATAATCATACCCAACTCCACCAAATCAATACTCTCCAATAGAAAACGTGATCAATAGCTTTGAAAGCAAAATTATGGCAATTAAAAAACACAAGTTTGGTTGGCGTTTCAAACGCCGGTTTGCAGTTTTTTTTTCTTTTGTTTTTTTTTCATTTTAAATGAATATGGTTTGGTGTCTTAGATCATTTTGATGCGCTGATATCAAAAATGATTTTTTAAAAATAAAAAAAACATCATTTTGATGTATTTCAGCACAAAAAGCATTT
Organism: Salix viminalis; assembly: GCA_029228465.1. Lineage (NCBI taxonomy): Eukaryota > Viridiplantae > Streptophyta > Magnoliopsida > Malpighiales > Salicaceae > Salix > Salix viminalis. The sequence goes on along the minus strand of CM055440.1, from coordinate 9,344,931 downwards.
TAAAAAGCTACAACAACAACTCTCCCAAACACCCTAGGGCCTTTTCGTCATAGTTTTCTCTTTATTTTTGTATTACTTTTATTTTGAAAAAAGGAAATGAAAAAATATATGTTCTTTTTTTTCTTTTAATTTAAACTTTCAAGTAGTAACAAGAAAAGTCTTTTCTTTTAGTAGTATAACTCTTAAAATTGCTTTTTTGAGTAGGTTTTATTTTTTAAAATCTTGAATATCCATTATCATTGGAAAACAAATATTTAATTATATAATCCTTTAAGAATTTATTTAACATGAACACAAATAAAATTGAATGATTGCATAATTTTGATTGTCAAAGACACCTTATAAGTCATAGCCACTGCAAGAGGAAGTTGACAACAAAGGTGTCTTTTGGTTAACAAATTGACCCATGTAGGTGAACAAAATGATATGTTGTTAGAGACAATATTTGAAAAGGATGGTGGACCTATCTATTTGGGACCCGACTAAAACTAAGTTTTATATCGAAATAGGTCTAGAGTTGATCCAATTAAATTCAAATTTTCATGTAGTTGGGAATATTTTTATTGATGTTGATATTAAAGAATTAAATGATGTTTTGAGTCGATGATCATTAGTTTAATGAAAAAGATTAAGATAGACATGACAATGATGAGATTAAAGAAGAAACCATTTTTTTATTAAATTGAAAAACATCAATGTGTAATGAAATTGACTTTAATTTAATTACAAACAAATATACTTATGGATTAAGTTAGTCAGAAATGTTTAGAGAGTTGAAAAAAGATTACATGACTTTCTCATTCACAATTACATACAGAATTACCAAAAGACTGAAAATTCATTGCAGAATTACAACATGAAATGGTGCCTGAAATCATGAGACAATGCAAAATAATAATAAAAAAAACAATATTAAAAAATGACAGAAATACAACACAAATGAAAGACTTAATCCACTATTGGTTACAATATTTACCTATAATAGTTTCTCCCTCAATTTTTTTGTCACTTAACTTTTTTAATTTCCATTTTAATCCTTTCATATTAAATTAATTTTAGATTTAGTTTGATATTTTATTTTAATTTCATTTATATGAAGCTCTTGAGATATTAAAAATAAGTTTTGATATGGAGTTAATACTCTATTTGAAAAAATAAAATTTATTTTTTATTGATTCAAACTAATTAAAACTTTATGAACCCAACTTCGAACTCAAAGAATATCCGCAAATTTTTGCGCAGAGAAAAAAGAATTTTCATCCAGCAGAAGTATAGAGTGGAAAATTTAACTATATTATTAAAATCCAATAATGCGTGGGACGTCATGTTCTTACAACATTATGAATATGGAGAAAATCAAACCCAAAAAGATAGCAGCAACGAAACCAGATCCTCCAAAGTGAGTGATCCCATCATTTGCTGCACTTTTTGGAGCTGTGTTGGAACCTACACGTACAAGAACAGATAACAATGGTAAAGATTAATTTCTTGGTCATAAATAAATACCACTGATCTTCTTTTTTGAATATGAAGCAGCAGCAGCAGAAGAAGAAAAGATAAATTAATTTAGAGAATCATAAGTATAAAGCTCAAGAGCTCACCGCTTGGAGTTGTTGCATTAGGGTTCGTAGGGGTTGATGACGTCGCCGGAGAACCAGATGGAGATGTTGCTATTTTGATTACAAATTTAAGAGGAATATTAGAGTTAGATGGATCATATATTTCTGTAAACACGATCGATGAACAGTAATCGATCGCATGCAATCAGTAATTATCACAAATTGATTGCACCCCTAAAGAAAAATGTCAAGTTTGAATGATCAAAAGAGTGATAAGAAAATAAATAAAAAGGAAAATTGCAGATTTTCTATCAATATGAGGGAACACAAATAAGGGATGAGCAAGCAAAAAAAAATTTGGTTCAAGTTAATAAAAAAAGAAAAACCCTAAGATGTAAGCCTGAAACCAGTCATTGAACAGGTCCATCCACATAATTCTAACCAGTTCTCCCATAAGAAATCATCAGATAATGAATCCCAAAAACAATTATCAGATTTGAAAAAACTGGTTACCATTTTTGCAAACTGACATGTCAACTGAGGCACCACAGGTCTTGGCAAGCTTTAGGGCTCCATCGACGGTGACGTTGAAATCCTTGAGGAGATCTGGATTTGTTAAAGACACTGCAAAGACACTGAGTTTGCTGTGCAACCATGTTCTTCAGTGGCAAGCAGCAAACAGGTGGTGGGTGCTCGGTTCCTTGCAAATAGGGTTTACATGGAAGCAGATTTTGCATACATGCCATTTCTATAGCCTCAACTCCTGAAAACCCTAGAAAGACACACGACGAGAAGATCAGAAAGAAACTCAGTGCGGTCTTCGGATCCATGATTAATTCCTCGATGTAAAATAAAAAAAAGGAGAAACTTTTCTTGAGTTTTCTCTTTTAAACTTTATCTTTGTTTCTATGAAATGAATTTTGTGCTGTATTTGTTAAAAGAAAAGTTTTATTTATAGACAAATTTTAGCTGTTTTCTCCTGCTATTTCTCTCGGCATTCCAACCGTTCTTTTCTCCGGGACACCGTTAAACTCCATTATTTTATTCATTAATTGGATAATTTGGGTCGTTTTGTTGTATAATATAGGTTTTAAAGTAACTTATAGGGTATAGATGGGAGTCATATTCTCTCTACATATTTTTTTTATTTATTTCTATAATAAATAAAAAAGTAATTGCAACGTTCATAAGAGGAAAATTACTCATTTAGTTAGCAATCTTTTTGGATTTGTAATTAATAGTATCTTTTTGGATATATCCCGAACCAAGTTTTTGGTGAAGAGGAGAAATTTTGAGAAGCAAAGTGAGGGTGAGTACATACAAGAAAAGGTCGTAGATGGAATACTACTATTTTTGATATTATTCCTATTAATTCCCATAGATAACTTAAATGTCATAATTATAATAAATTTAGAAAAATAATAATTGCATATGCCTTGTAATTAACTAGAGAATCGGGATATAAGTGCATTTTTTTGAAAATCCCATGCATCTTTTTTATGTAGAGAATACCTAGCTCAAGATTTTGACCTAACTGTATCAAAAAAAATAGCATGAAAAAGTATATTTACCACGATTTTCTCTGACTTTCCCAAAGAATGGGAAAATTTGGAATCAGATTGGGAATTGGTGCCAACAAAAAAAAAAATGGAACAGAAATATCAAATAAAATAGGAGCACTCTTCCTTTTCGACATTTATTTATTTATTTATTTATTTTCAACGTATAATTATTATCCATTATGGACGAATTGGGATTGGTTTTTCCCTCAAGATCAGACCTTCTCCATAAGTGACTGAATGCTTGAAATTTCGAGTGTGAAATTTAGTAAACATCAAAAACCTTTCAAGCATTTACAATATTTCCCTTGTTTTCATCTTTTATTTTTTTTTAATTTGGTCATATGAAAATATCTTTGAATTAGCTATCATGAAACTATGCTTAGGTGACTGAAAAAATTGACAAATAGTAATAGAAATACTAACAGTCAAAATTTCATTGGTGAATTGTTGAGAAATTTACCAATGAAATATTTTCTTGTTATGTCTCTATACACCAATTAAAAGTTTTCATCAGTGTATACCAAGAAAATTACAGTAGGAAAAATAAGAATTAATAAGAAAAAATAGATTGGCATGCTTACAAATTGTATTGTTAACGAAATAAACTCGTCGATAAAATTTATTTGTAAATCTATCATTAACATTTAAGTTATAACCTAGCAAGCGATGTCCCCTCTTCTCCTCCTCCATTTCTTCTTCTTCCACTATTTTTCTTTTAAAAAAAATAGTAGACCCCTTTATTTTATCACAAGTGAAACTCTTATCACCATAAATCTAGCCACCCCAATACTTAGTATGTTAACATCCCTTTTATAGTTTATATTTTTTTAGTATTTCCCATATCAAGTAAATAAAATTACCTATTTTTTGTGTAAACTCAATTTTGAACTGTTAATTTTTCTTGTATATCTTTGTAGTACATGTAGTTTGTTTGTGTGTTTACTTATTTTATAGATTTTTTCTATAGAAGTTCGTTGAATGAATTAATGATTTGTATATGTTAGAGTTTGTTTGAGATTTTAAAAAATTATATTTGTTTGTAATTTGATAAAAATGATTTTGATTTTATGAATTAGGTTTTTTGAAATAAAATAAATAATGGATTATATAATGGGCATGTTTCATATATTGTCAATTTTATTTTGAGTTGAAAATTTTAATAGATATGGAGGAATTTGAATTTATATACATAATTGATAATTATTTATGAGTAATATTAAAATAGATTAAATAAGTTTGTTAAACCAATGTTAGCTAAATTATTTAGTTCATATAATTAATTAATGCATGTTATCATCAATATTTTATAAAGGTTTGATATAAGTCATGGATGATCATTTTTTAATGTATTGAATTTCTCCCAAAGGATTGAACAAGGTGAATTACTGTAATAGGTTTTATGAATACACATTCTCTTATCCGAGAAATATTAGTGAATGAGATATTAGATGTTTATGGAAGAGATGTAAGAATAAAAAGTTTCTTGATTTGGATGTTGTAACAATGTGTCACGTGCCCATAAATGTTGGTCAGCTGCTCGGTCAATCGCCCATCACGTCAGACGTGGGCAACCAACTTTCCATCGCATTAGGCACATCAGAGAAGGAACGAGGGGTTCAAATGTAACGAGACGGAGGTACCAGTTATGAGGTCGTTGGGAGTAGCTAGTTAGAGGGGGCTCAGGCATGGGCCAAGCCCAATTCTGTAAGAGTCCAGTCCATTAGTTAAGTGTTTTTAGTTAGTTGTTGGGTCAGTCAATAAATCAGGCCGGAAGTCTTAATAATTAGAGTTTTTTTTTTTAATAGAAGTTCAGATGAAGATAATTACGCAGTATTAGATAAGAAGATAGAATTGTACTACTGGTGACCTTATAAACCAGTAAAATAGTTTGCAATTAGGTTATTTAAACAATATTTTGAGAATAAGTGATTATCAAACTTTATTTCCAGAATAAATTGTTATTGGAGGTTGTGGATTCCTCGAAAATCCATATTTTTTAATAAGAATCCATAAGGTCGTAACACAATGCATCTTCTAAAAAAAAAGGTTTATGAAGAAATATTTGTGTTTGTTTGCATATGGAGAACCATATATTCCTTACGAGACCATAGTAGAAAGAATGGTTGGGTACTTCTTGTTCTAGCAATGTGCATGGAGATGTAGATAACAATATTAATCATTATAGAAATATGATTATGGATGTGATGAGAAAGAATGAGGGTTACACAAATGAAATATTTAATCATAAATGAAGAGCTAAATGAAAAAGATGAGCAAAATATATGATCTTTTGAAAGACTTTGATAAACCATTATGAAATAGGGTGCAAAAAAATCACGATAAAAGTATTGACCTTTGCATAGGTATTCACTAAGCCAAATTATAGGCTCGGATGAGGTTGATTTATGCTAAAATTGTCAAATAGACGAGAAACATATATATCTAAAAGGAATAGGATGAAAGAAAAACTTTTATGCTATTAAATCAATGATGAAACCCCTCGACCTAGGATGCCAAAAAAGTAACATGTGTCTAAACATCTACATGTTATACTTTCCTTAAAATACATATTTGACCAAGTGCAGAATTTATGGGATACTCGTTATAAAACCAAAACTAATAGAGGAAGGACTCTTATCACATATAGAGAACTTATATATTTCTCAATCACTCTTAGAATGCAAAGGTTATTTATGTCTCTAAAGACTATTGAGTGTAACATGACGTTATTCATATGATATGAAAGGATGGAGTCATGTTATACCCTTTCTAATGGTAAAACCTAGAAATATTTGAATAGGGATGCATCCCTTAGTTTTCAATGGAATCAAGAATAATATATCTTGGGTTATGTATAAATAGATTCAATCCATTCAAGTCATTTGTTGCTCCTTATTCATGTTGGTTTGTGATACTCACAGTTTACAACTTGCTACTAGAGATGTGTATGATGTTGAAGTTCATACTTTTTTCTATGATCATATTTGATTATAATAGTTGAAGTTGGAATATAGATGTTTATTTTTAACCGTTGATCGATGAGTTGAAATAGTTTGTGGTCATGTAGAACTATACTTACGATGTCTAGAGAAAATAGAGCTTTTGAGATAAAAGCAACTTTAATATGGATTATTAATGATTTTCATGCATATAAGATGGTTTCTGGTTGGGTCACGCATGAAAAAATTAGCATGTCCATAATGTATATAAAATAACAAGGCCTTCACCCTAACGGTCCCCAAGGAGCGTGGCGTGATGACAAAGGACTTGAGATCTGCATAAAAGATCTTGAATTCGAGTCAGGGCGTGCATCTCTTGTAAGAGACAGGGACAACCAGGGTTTTACTCGCTCACCTGGGTCTACAAAGTGTGCTTTCTAAAGATAGGGTTTCCTCGAATCCAAAAAACAACAAGCCTTCACCTTAACAAATAACGGTATTACATTTTTTTTTATTGTCATTAGTAATTCTTACTAACTAATCATAAGTATTGAAATGACTCTTTTTTGGTAGCGTTGAAAGTGATGTTGCACTACCTAGTACTGTTGGGTGAAGAATTCTGATGATGTAGATGTTGCAATACAATAACATTGTATTTGATTTTTCAATCTGGTAAGTTGAAGTTTCTTGATTTTGGTGTGGCTCACAACTTGATAAAGCTAAAAAAAATTTCTAAGTTTTTTTATTGGAAGATTAATCTTCTCCATCATGAATTGGATATCATAAATATTGAAAATAGTGTTGAAAAATATTTTTAGCATCATGAAGAATGTGAAAAGAAAAACAAAAGACAACTTGAAGGCTAGAATGAAATATATATATATATATATATATATATATATATATATATATATATATATATATATATATATGTTTTGTAACCACAAGAATATAAAGTTGCTTAATTATAGGTCACACGTAGCAAAGCCCAAAGTAGCTTTTTCTTCCCACAATTTTTCCAAAACATTTCCTAACCTTTTGAAGGACCATTTTGTAAATTATTAACTTTTTAGGTGTTGTTTCAATTATTTTTATTTTTTGGTGATTTGTAAAGACCTAATTGTAGGGTTTGTGAATAAAATATAGTAAAAAATATGTTTTTTTATTATATGTTCTTGAATGATTAAAACCAAAAAAGACAACAAAAAAAAAGGTTCTAAATGTTTTCAATTGCATATGGTCAAATATCTCAAAAATAAATTTATGTTTTAATAAAAAAATAAGTTAGATTATTTTTTTAGAGGGGGTTGCATACATCTTAGGATTTTAGTAACGAATTTATTAAATCCCAAATAATTTGGCAAATATTACAAAACAAATTCAATCAATTTTCTCTTAGTTCATAAGAAAGTAACAATATAAAACCCTAATATAAATATTACACCTACTAGTAGGCTAATTTTTAAAACATCAATAATTTATGTGAAAGTGCCTAAAATTATCTCAAATATTCATCAATTTTAATTCATAGTGCTTTATCACAATAAAAAAAAATCTTTTATATAAGATAAGTTAACTTTGTCAGAGCACTTGTATGGATTTAGCTATATAAAAATCTATTTGGATACACGAACCAATAACAGATTCAAAAACCCAAATTTATTCATACTTATAAATTATAATCAAAACACCTACTAAGAAACAACTCAAATCTCTAAATCACATTAAAAGCCACAAATGAAGCTTATCTTTAGATAGGGTATTCTAGGGGTGACAGTACCCTTTATTAATACTTACTTTCGAACCTCTAAAAAAGACCATAACATTAAGGTTTTCTAACAACTCTAACCAAATAACTAGATGACGACTCTCAAATCTCGACATCATCGTGGGAACCTCGTGACATGGGTTGTCCCTAGCTTCCAAGAAAGCTAGTTATGACTACCCAAACTATAAGGGATTACAGTTCAGCTTCCATCAGGATGCATGTAATGCAGTTTTTAAATAATTATGTAATTATATTGTCTAAATATGACTAAAAATCTTATTAATAAGCTTGCGATTTGTTTTGTTAGGTGATATGAAATTAGAGTGATCTCACACTTGTGTTGTCATTTTATCGAAGCTAGGTACATAGACAGCAGTCTTTCCAGATATTTGTTGAACAATTTGTTTTGTAATTAAACTGAACTTTTACCTATTACCATTGTCGTATATTTTTAACACTTAGTACTATAGGTAGTATGGTCTCCATACAACGATGATAAACTGGCAGTTGCTCCTATAATTTGCACTAGCAGGATAGACAGAACACAAAATGGTCCTGTTAGTATTATCATGCAATTCATCTTAAATTCAAATAAAATTTTGATTATTATATACTTGAAAAAATAAAAATAATTACAGCATTTCTTAAAGTACATTGATCATGTAATAAGAGTAGAGTGAGTGTATAACATATTAATCTAACTGCTGCCCCACTTTCAACGGCACAATGGACATAATAAATCAGTTTCCTAAGGGATAAAAGAAAAAATCAAGGCAGTCCATGGAAAAGCCAGTAACTGAGGTGATGACAATTTACTTTGTTCTATACTCTACACTCTGTAAAGGAGAAAAGGATCGCCAATAAAGAATACCAATGAAAGAATATGAAAGCTATTGACTCACCACCCACAGGTGACATGCAAACTAAATATATAATTGTGATGGAAAGTGATAAACCCTAAATCAAAAAGAATGAAATGAATATGACAAACAAAAGCATGAAAGCAAGGCTCACATAGTATATGTTACTAACATTGGAAGCGTGGCTACCTCTGCGTGAATTGCCCTCAACAAAGCCACGAAATTGAAGAGGTTCTCTTTTGAGGACCACTTTAGCTTCCATTTCAGAGAACCTGAACCTTCATTATCCTTGTCGTTTTTTTTTATATTCTTTTGAGATTTGGATGGTAGGCAGAACCTTTTTGTGGCATGTTGAAGGACTATGGTTATAAACCAGCTCTCCCTGGCCTCAATAACCTGAAAATAGAATTTTGATCTTAATGGGATATAACCTTCACCCTCTCAATAGAGCAAGGATAGAACAAAACAATAGAAGCAGGATGTTGTGCCCAAAAAACCTCTACTATTTGAGAAAAGCAGTTGCTTAGACGCGCAAAGATGATGGAAAAATACGATAGAAAGAGAGCCAGACTGAGACAATTTTAGTTCAGAGCATTTTGGATGTAGAATTAATATGCCAGTCTAACCAGCATTCAAATTCAGGTAATTGTGGTTTATAAGCAATCAAATTTTATGAGCAAGAATCAATGGCAGAAATATGGGGCAGCCATTTGGGATCAAGCAATCTGAAACATACCAGCTCAGACACGTCACTTATGGAGCAACAAGAATCAAGCAAGAAATATGGAGGCGAAGATGCATTCCTCGAGGAACTGCCGAACTGCTTAAGATCTTCAACACACAATAGCACATGCCCCCCACTTACAAACAGTGATCTGGGAAGCCATGAGTCCTCTGTCCATAAGAGAATTTTTGGCAGTCATATACAAATAAACAAATAAAAGGGTTAACTACAGGAAGAAAAAAAAATTCAAAAAAAATTTTGCACATATTATTTTCACATCATAGAGTATCTGCTAGAAAGCATGCCACCATAATTAGAAATAGTCCAATGCATATCTGTGGGAGGTCACGTCATTGAATCAAATCATGAAACTACTATGATGGAAATTTGTATTTCAATCGAATTAGGAGATATCCAAAGCAATTTTGGTTTCAGAAATTTAATGATAAAACTATGATTGCCATTAAATTAGTTCACAAGATAGAAATTAGGCTCCAAACAGATGTGGTGTATAAGTTCATCAAACACTTTACAAATTTAATCATACATGGGTCAACTATGCATCTAAGAGCATTTATATTTATAACTCATAAGGAAATTTTGGATTTTCAGTGGTTAGAACAAATATGATCCATCCTATATATTTAATAAATCTTCCGTATAAAACCAATACTAACAATTCTTACATTAACAAACTACACAAAAAGTCGTCAAGAATATTTTGTATGAAACAGATATAGCTGAGGTCTTTGTTTGTTATTAACCTTTCATGCTCCACATGAAAGAAAAAAACACAATAAAAACAGAGGGCTTGATGAATCATGATTCTGAAAAAATAAATCATAGTATAAGAATTATGCCGTATTTTATCCAACTTTACATCACAGCATCTGAGGGACCATTTAACAATTTTATGCAATAACACTTCATCAACCTAAAGCAATGAGATGTATACCTTCATTCTTCTTGTGCCAAAAATGCACCATAGAATATTGGAATATGCTCAGTTTCAAACCTCGACATATTTGTTGCTCAAACAACTCAACCTGAACCTGCTCCAAACTGCCATATAAATTCCCACAACCCCAGTCTTACAACAAAGAAAATAAACACATACAAATATAGAGCAATTATTAAATTTAAAAACAAAAAAATCATTTTAGAAGTGTGCAGAAGCAAAAAACTTGCATTATATTTCTCATTCATGAATGGGGGGTTAAGATTAGATTACCTTCTCAACAAACACTTATTATTTGTTGCACATGGTCCACAAACTTGCAAGATATGAAGTAACTTCCTTGACTTCTCAATGCTCTGTGTTAGAAACAGGTAGGTTGCTCCCCTTTCAATGTATACGCTAACCAAATAGTAGCAAGAGACAATTTTCAAGTTTTACAAAACACCAGTCTTCTAATTACAAACAGTACCAAATAAATCACTAACCTCATGACCTGAAGTCCTATACCAACTAAAACTTCTCTAACATCTTCAACCCTGTGCCAGCCCAGCAAACTTAAAATGCTTCCTGCGATTTTCCAAAGTTCAGCAACTAAGATCATGCAATCAGCATTCAGAAGCATCAAAAGAAAAATAGGTCTCTCCTAAATACTTGATAACTAACCCGATCCATCAAATGCTTCATCAATGAGCAGTACATACAGCTTGTCTTCACTGCTCAGCAACAAAACTACTTCTCTGCATGCAAAACAAAAGAAGATAATAAATTAGAATTTCTCAAAATAACATGTTTACAGATTCATAATTAATAAAAAAAAAGACAAGTGAGCAAAGTTCAACATGAGGTTGCATTTCATATTTGAAATCCAGAAAACTGAGTGCTAAAACATGCAAAAAGTGAAAATCTAGAAGTATCAGCCTTTGAAGATGCAAAGCTATATAAAATCAATATACTAAATGTCAAGCAGTAAGTAGGTGCTCCATGCATATTTAAGCTTTTACTGTTATTTTCTTTGGAAGTAGTGTTTACAAATTGTTCACAGCAAAAACACCCTAAACATTGTAAGAAATTGATATACATTGATTTCTTTATATCTTATCTATTAAGCTTTATTGAAGCAAAATCATCTTCTCTGTCTGTATACAACCAAGTATAAAAAAACATGAGAGCTATTATTTCAAATTAATTACAGATGTATTTTTTTTTTTATTTTGTTAGTAAGACATCAAAAGATCTTCTTTGAACAAAGAACAGAGGAAAAAGAAAACAACTCGCTGATAACTTAATTAATCTAGAGTTTCTAGAAGACATGAGCTACAATTTATGGAAAAAACAAATAAGCATCACCAGATCCATATGATGCTCAACAATGGGCAATGAGTGCTGCATAACTGAAGATAATGAGGAAAAATCAATTTTTAGCAAGAAAACCTAATGCAAAAGCATATTGACAATTAGCATCATGTTGACCCAAATTTTATGGGCATTCCAGAGCTCGATAGTAAGGGTTATGATGCTTATAAAAAAAAGAAAATAAATAATGAAAAGGCGAAAGTCTTTCATAGGCAACATTTCCTAATGATTACAAAATGTTTACCTTTCTCTGTACATGGATTCTGGCTCTAGTACACAATCACAACGCATATAATTCCTACAGCTTTCATTAATTCTGGAATCTGCTACTTTCTCATTAAAATAATTCTCAATAAAATCATCAGAGAATCCATTGACATTTACAGCATCCAGGGTTGTAAGAGAATTTGTGTGTAGCTGTTTCTTATCAGTAACATGAAAATCACTCTCAATAACAATTTGTTCCCCTTGCTCATCCACCAAATCAGCACCACAAGTATCCCCATTTCCATTTAAATTTTCTGGTCTCCCTATCCTGCCAACCATATTCTCTAGTAAAGAAATGACTCTTCTTCTTGGTTTCCTTATGTTTATTCCTTTCTCCAGCATATCAGCCTCTTGGTAGGCAAAATGAGCAATTTCACCATCATGAGAGCCATCAGATAAATTAGAGTTTGACCTCAATTTTTTTGTGGAATTCGAGATTTCTGAATCATTTAGATAACTGTCGTTTTCCATCACATGATGAGTTCCGTGTCCTTCATCCTTCAAAGGATTAGAAGATAATTGCCCCCCAGCCTTGGGATTCAAATACTGTTCATTTTGTGATTTATCAGCTTCATATGATGAATCTCCAAATTCATATATATCATCATCACTAGAACTAGTATTACTGTTAGACGATGCCACTGAATAGGATTCTGCAGATAGCTGCAAAATTTCTTCCACCAAGTTGTTACGTCGTTGCAAAATGTCTTCTTCATAATGAGGAGGAGACCTAGGATCAGCAGGAGAAGAAAGAGTGGTCAACAGTGATATGCTTCCATTTTCAACTATTGTATGGACTCCTTGGACAGTAGAGCTATCTGTTTGGGAACTTCTACCTTGCACAGACATACTACCAGACCCTCCATGTAAATAAGACTTTTGATGCTTCTGTCTTAGATTCATGTTCACCATCCCTGGTAAAGCAACCCCACCATATGAACCAGTATTAACAAATGAACTATCAGGCTTATGGATACTTTGTACTGGTCTCATCTCCAGAGGCTTGAAGATCATCCATGGAATTTCAGAACTATAACAATGGTCCTTCTGTGTTGACTTGTTTGTTGGATGATTTTCCTTTGTATGATGCAATGTAACCCCACAATATCCACTGCAATCCACATTATTCTCTGATTCATGATCCATCCAGTCCTTAAATTCTCGCAACCAAAGAGTAGAATGCTCCTTTTTCATGAGCTCAACTCTATTAATCAAATCAACTATTTCAGCCTTCATCATCAGATATGTCATTTTCCTCTTTCCTTTGAATCTCATTATCACAAGATGGAGACTCTTGGTCAGAGGAAATACACATGGTCTCTTCTTTATTCGCAATTGAAGCAAGACGAGATACTTTTCTCTGAAAAATTAATATGGGGAGATGTCATTACTCTCGAAGTCATTGCCAATAATCTAATTGACTAGTAGAAAGGAGTACAAAGTGTTATATTTTAATGACTTGCATCATAATAAACATATCAAAGGGCAGAAATTTACTAAATTGTTTTTTTTTAAAAAAAAACATACCACACACTTGATACTGGGAAGAACTCAGTTTAGCAAAATGCTGTAGTGTCAAGCAATACATGGAAAGATCATAGCTAAATGTATCATCCACAAATCTCATGTTGTCAATATATAAATTGTTGACTAATATGAGGACTTGCTCAGCACACCATTAAAATTACATACCCTTTTCCAGTTGATATTTCCATCTCCTTCATCATCTCCTATAGCAGGAGAATAAAATCCAAAGTTGACAGGTCGTTTCTGCCTCCTGGAAATTATGATTTGCCTCTTCCAAAACTCTCTTGCACTGATTTCTCGATCGTCTAACTGCACCTGAGCAACCACGCATCAGGAAACAATAAAAAGTTGTTAGTTTACTAGGACTACAAAATTCTGTAATGAAGTTATGAGAAGCATCCTTAAAATATTGATTTGTATTCTACTCATCCAAAAGCTACAACTTTTCTATGCCCTTAAATTAGCATAAATTAAGTATCACTATCTGCCATATCATCACTTACTGCTTCTGGATGAACAACATAGCTGAACACTTGAGCCCGATACCATCGGGAACCACACAAAGGATTTCCTTCCAGCCACAAGTTTCGCAAACATGGGAGGCCAGTAAAGAACTCCAGCTCTGAGAAATTGGAAATAATATTATAGGATACATCAAGAGCTTCAAGTGACTTCAAATTCTCAAGTCCATGTAATGTTGTTAGGGCATTGTTCCTCAAAACAAGTTTAACAATGTAACAGGAGATCTGCACAGAAAAAAAATCAGTGTATGGGTCTCAAAGCTAATTCCTGAGACAGAAAAATAGTGAGGAAGAAAATAAATCTCTAAGCGAATTTTTTAAATTGAATCATTCTGCAAAGTAGATATTCATGTGTAACATATATCATTCTAATAAAGGAATCATTTATAATATAACAGGCATATGAAGTTTCAAAATACCCATGGCAGCACTAAATAGAAATATCTGAGCAAAAAGCAAGTTTCACTCTTGAACATTTTTCCAATCACCTTACCTACCATAAGATGAGAAATTTCTGTCGGGGATTCTCAAATTGTTTCTTCCTTCGTAATTTTACATCATTGAATAGCATTTTCTTTCTATTAGAGCTAAGTTGAGAGCTACTTGAAGTTTAAAATACAGAAGTCTTTCAAAAGCAGACAACTCCCCAAGTGTTTGCAAGCAAGATAATCTCTAACAATGATCCTTAAATCTTGGAGCTTGGAGAGTTCTTGGAAAGAAGTTAATGTATTTGAAATTTATTGGAACCACCCTTACCCAAAATAATTGCTAGATTGCATAAGCTTCGCATACATCAAATCTGCAAATATTAATCACATACTTACATTGCCTTATTAATACACACCCTAACCTTAGTTCTTTTATACGAAATTTGAAGATCAAAATGCACACATAACCACCTTGAAGCCACATTCTATTGTTGTTCATCTCGTGTGCACTCATTTCCACAAAACCACACCCTCTGCCAATAAAATCCACAAAAGGTTCCTACAACTAGGACGTCCTCCAAGAAACCAAATAGTTTTGTAACCCTCATCACTCACTTCCCTTTGATTGTTGTTTTGCCACTTTCCACGTTATCACGTTCCATACAGCACCTCTTGCCTAGCCAAATCACTAGAACTAACCTCTATTAGCCTGCTGAATGAAGCTCTAATACCATTCTTTGTAGCTCTATGGATTTGAAACTCTAGATTCATAAATGTACATGATATCATGCATCTCAACTTCAGCCACCTCTAAATACAATAAAATTATTTTGTGCATAAATACAAATACATATTTACATGCATAGTCAAGCCATGGAATTGAGCAGCAACATCAAAATTTGAGTTTGGCTTATTTAGTTGCCAATAAAAAACAAATGAGCACCTCAGTCAATTTAGGTCAATAAATTGCAGCAGATGCGTTCCTTTGCAGGTTGCAGCAGTGATCTTTAATAACTCAAGTGTTGGTCAAACTCTCGGAAAGCAATTATGAAGTATGCAATAAAAACAGTATCAACTAAAAACATTGAGAGAGAAAAAAGCAATGAATACAACTCCAACGAGAATACAAAATTCACCAATCAACAAACCAGAAATGTACTTTGAAATGAAAATATAGTGCATTTTGAAATTTCAAAGCAACCAAATCCTAAGCATAGTATTTAAAGTATAATGGCTGTTATCCCTACCTCACACAAGGGTGCAACTGATCTCAGATGATTGAACCCAAGATCCAAGTGCTTCAATTTGGTACACTTCCGCAAATTATCCACCTTTGCAAACTTATTTCGACTCAAATCAAGAGTTTCCACAACAGGAAGAAGTTGCAAGGACTCATCCATCAAAACCAGTCGATTACATGCACACGATACAAATGACAACCGTTTCCATTGTGGTGAGTCCTTTATCTCCATAATCCTACTTGCAAAGACATGCCGTAATGCATCCTAATAACCCAAATAAAATAAAATAAATAATTCACTAACAATCATCCATTTCAAAAACAGAAGATAACTACGAAGACTCACACCCTAATTACTAGATAAAATTAATCAGCACATAGGACTAAAGAAAATCAATAAGTTGTTTCTTTGCTTAATTATAATATAATTTCTCTAACTAAGATTGCCATGCCAATCCCTTCATTCAATCCATCAATTAAACAAGAATCTCCTTTTATCAATGCCATTATTAGTATAGAAAGTCATGATTAATTTATTCCATTTTATATTTTTCAGGGCTTAAATTTTAACAATAAAAAGATTGAACACGTCAAAAAAAATACCACAGAAACCTATTAAAAAAAAGAGACTCACAGTAGAATTGTGACAAACAATCTTCTCCAGGGTATATCTCAATTCAAGCAACCCTTTGGCAGCCGACGTAGACAAGTCACAACCTCTAAGTTCCAAAACCTTCAATCTCCCAAACGGAACCAAACAAACCGGCGTCGGATCACGCGTTGGCGGAGAAACTGAAAAAACCTTCAACTCCGTCAACAAACGGAGAATCCGCCGTAACTGCTCGAGAGCACGGTGATCACCGAGGTCAGAAATGTAAGCGCGAAGATAATCAACTGGAGCTCCGGATAATAAATTCTCTAACTCGTGCAGTGATTCGAGTCGTGAATTGACGTAGCGGAGACCGTCTGGGTTAAGCTTTAAGACAAGGACCCCTTCAATTAACGGACCGGCTTGTTCTTCAACGAATTTGACTAGTTTTTCCAGATAACGATCTCCTGTAACGACCGCCATTATGAATATATATATATATATATATATATATATATATAGAGAGAGAGAGAGAGAGAGGCTTAAGGGATTTAGAGAGAGAAAGGAGGTTTGGGGAGAGTTTAAAGAGAAGAGAGAAACGAGTGCCATGGTTTATGGGTGAAGAAGGAATTGGGAGGGAGAGGGAGAGTTTGTTTGTTTGGGTTGAGGCATAGATATTTTAATGTTCGGCTTTTGACTGCAGCATCTCAGCACAGTACTAGTACTAGAAGCAGATAAATCTGTTTACTGTTAAAATAATTTTTTATTTAAAGATATATTAAAATAATTTATTTTTATTTTAAAAAAACATTAAAATATTAATTTTTTATTTATAAAACGTCATTTTAAGTAGAATTCCAAACAAATGAGTTGCTTGAGTTTAGAGGAGGAATGTGATCAAAGCATTTTTCTTGCAAATTTCAACATAATCTCATGCATTATGTTCATGCTGGTTCTCTGTGAAATGAAAGCTTTCTCTATTCCATTTCTCAATTCTTTGTTTGATCGTGTGTTTTTTTATTCTTTGTTTCTGTTTCTGTTTCTTCGCATAATTTTGTCACTAAAACAGGCGTTCTTTCAAGATACCATGGTTTTGTTGGATTCGAGAGATCTTTCTCCATTTTGGATTCTTTCTGTAGCATTTTTTTTTGTCCAGCATCTGCATTTAATTCCATCCTAGAGGTTTTTATCATGATGTCAGTTTGGTTTTTGTATCAATTAAAAAACAAGATAAAAATGATATTATTTTTATCTTGATTTAAATTCCAGCAAATTCTAGATTTTTCAGCCAAATACCGGTTAAAACGTTCGGTTTCGTTTCCGCCCATTCTGTTTCGGGCAAATAGTGTTTTTTTAAATAATGAAAAAAAATTTACAATATCAATTATATCTCTTAATCTAACCGTTAGATTGAGATAAAATTTTACAGCAGTCTCTTGAAATATTTATATATATTATATTAAAATTTCAGAGCAATCAGAGTATATAATGACCTATGCGAGATTAACGATGACATTCTCATAATATTATACATGTCCATAATTTTATTCAGAAAAAAACCCGAAACAACTCGCCGAAACACTCTGAAACCGAAACATTCCACTCCAATTGAAAAAACAAAACACCAACCAAAACGGAATTAACAACTTAGTTTCTACAGGATCAAAATGGAAAATAAAATTGGTCGAGTGTGATGATGGTGAGTTTTGGTTTCAAAATGGTTGGAAAGAAATTGAAGACTATTGCTCTCTATCTCATGGTTCCTTCCTAGTTTCTTCCTGCTGGGGCTCAATCTTTCAAAAAGAAAGAAGAAAATCTCATGAACAAAGCAAATCCACGACATTTTGAAGGTTTAAAACTTCTAAAAATGGAACATTTTCTTTCTTCAAGATCAGATTGAAGAACAACGCCATTTTCTATTCTTGTTCTGGTTTCATAATCGTTAGCTTCTTAAACTTCATTATTTGATCTTGCGGCACCAAGAGATGAGAGAGGCACGTGCGTTGACAGCATAGAAAGGATGAGACTTTTTGGGCCTGTTTGGGAGAGCGGTTGCAGTAGTTTTTTAAAATGTTTTTCGTGCCGAAATACTTCAAAATGATGTTTTTTTATTTTTTTTTAAATCATTTTTGACATCAGCATATCAAAATGATCTAAAAACATTAAAACATATTTATTTAAAATAAAATAAAAAATTGAATTTCAGCAAAACGGCGGTTTAGCCGCAGTGCCAAACGGGCTCTTTGTAGAGCCAGCACTGCTGCAAATATAAAAATCCCTTGTTCATGGTTGCCATGCAACCATCATATGTTCATTTTGGTTATTTATTGGTTAGTGTTTACTTGACCACCAAAGTTTCTATCAAATTATGAATTCAATTCCTTTTTTTTTCCTGAATTAAAACTCCAAAGTGGATTAATTATTTTTATTAAAATAAATAATAAAATCTTCTCGTGACATGATAATCAAAAGAAAAAGTATTGAAATTAGTATAAAGATAGATGTTGCTGCAAAAGAGACTTTGAATTGATCGAGAATGGAAATTGTTGAAAATACCCCACTTTTTATGTTATGCCTAACCATAATAGAAGCTCTCCTCCATGCCCAAAAATTGTTAATAGCCCTAAACCATGAAGGAGTCTTAAGAGAGAAACCCAAAACAGATCTCACAAATTGACCAAAACAAAAAACATTAACTTGGAGAATTTAAGCAATAATGAATTCAATCTCTAGTACCATTCTTATTAAATAGAAAAGTGTTACAATAATTACAATAATTCATTTAGAGCAAGACTATCAATTTCGTTTCGGTTGGTCCTTCGTTTTTTCAATTAAACTGGAATGTTTCGATTTCAAAGCGTTTCGGCGCTATATATATATATATATATATAGTTAAAAATATTCAACCAAAAAAAGAAAATAAAATGATTTTTTTGAACAACACTATGAACATGTATAATATCATGATAATACCATCATCAATCTCGCAAGGTCATTATATTCTCTGATTACTCTAAAAATTTAACATAATATAAATAAATATGTCAAAAGACTCCACGTAAAATTTTATCTCAATCTAACGGTTGAATTAAGAGATATGATTAATATTGTAAACTTATTCATTATTTAAAAAAAAAAAAAAACACTATTTGGCCAAAACAGAAAGAGCGGAATAAAACCAAAACGTTCCGGCTGAAATTTGGATGAAATTTCCGTAATGGGCTGAAATTTTTAAGTGAGATACAAACTACACTGTTTTATCTTGTTTTTTTTTAATTGATACAAAACGTTTCAGCCATTTCGATCGAAACGAAACAAAATTAACAGCACTAGTTTAGAACCAGGGATCACCATGTTAATGTAAATGGGGATTCTTAGCATTGGGTTGTCCAAGAGTAGCTCAATCTAATCCATTCAAACTTTACAGTTTTCCCATTCAAAAGGGACGGCAGTTAAAAAAATTAGCAGGATCTCAATCCACTTACCAAGAGCCTTTGTCAAGCTCTTGTGATCCTTGCACATTTCCACCATGGGAGGAAGCAAGAAGTGAACTGCAACTAGCTAGTTTTGATTCAATATGCCACATTTTTTTATGAATATAAAAGGAATGACACCACAGCAACTTTGGACAATGAAGATCACCACTGTAAGATTTTGCAGTTGGATCATCACATGGCGACATATCGGTGAATACAACTGAGATATATACCTCAGACTTTTAAAATTTATATAACCTATGAATGTAGACACCATACTTGATTATTTTACAGCAACTTTTGTGGACAAAGGGCTTTGTAGAGGGTAATGGAGCTTTAGTTGATCTTCTCGCCACTTGCTTGACGACTCTTCTCTTCTTCAACCTGTTCAAGCAACGCTTCTAACTCTGCTTCTGACAAGCCCTCTAACCGCTTCTGCAAAACCAGATTGAGACCCAATTCCATGTCAGAACAAACAAAAGAGGAATTCAAAGTGGTTATTGGGTATTTTCCATCCTTTTCCCATATACTAAAACATGTTAGAGAATAAATATAAATCATATTCTAGGGATCTCATATAACAACTTAAGCTTTTAGATGAAATAGTTCTTTAACATGGTATTAGAGCCTTGTTGACCCTACAGTCACGAGTTCGAATCTCACCACCCCCTATTTCTATTTGATAAAAAAAAATCAAACACAAGAGTAGTGTGGAGTCCTGTGTGCAAGTTTCAAGCTCCAAATGGCTTTCACTTGATGGGGAGGTATTAAAAGAATAATATAAATCATATTTTGAAGTCTCACGTAACAGCTTAACCTTTTTAGATGAGATGGTTCTTTGACAAAACAATCATATCTAGAGTCCAGTTCTACACAAAAAGGTGTGAAATGATTTACTATACATGAAACAAGGATACAGATAAAAGAGTAGATGCAAGAAAACTTTTGCAGCATATCAAACATCCAATTGTCAGCTCTTTACCAAAACTCTTTTTCCACTAAATGAAATGGAGTTCAGTGGCTACCCTTTACATTCTTTATGAGAATATATGAGAATTGTATGAAATACATGCGCACTAATTTGTTACCAAGAGCAATTCAGGACTCGGAAAAAAGAAAGAAAGAAAAGAAATATCTAGTTTTATTTAGTTTTTTCAACCATTTACGGGATACTAAAAGATATGCATCTAAGATAAAGTATACAAAATCGATCAAAAAGGAATCACTGTCGCGGCAAATCTCGTGCATGACTTTTTGGCAAATAAATACTTTACTTTTGCAGATTTGAGAAGAAAAGTCTACAAAAAGCAATACCTCCATGACTTTGTTTTCATAATCACGAATTTGTTGAGCATATGTCATTTCCTTGTTTGAAACCCTAAAGATGTATGTTGAAATCCATCCGATTGTTAGACCCAAAACTAATACCAATTGAACAACATTCCCTGCTTGTAAAGGATCAACACCAGCATACTGCAGAAGCCATCATAAAAGGACCATCAGATGATGCGAGTATACAGCAAACTATCTCAATGCATGATATTGATCCATGGTTAAGAAAAAAAACAGCTTCCAGAAAACATCATAATATAACAAGCGAAACATTGCAGCACAATAAAAATTGCTGATGCATTACATAGCAGTTTACTCCATCGATCAATGAGGCAGTACAAATTGGGATGTAAGTGAAGAGGAGGCGGAAAAGAATTGAAATGGAAAAGGTTGGAATGGTTGTAAGGATGATAATGCCAGGATACCTCCAATCCACTTTCCAAGCCAATGCCGAGAACTGTGACTCCAAGTCCAATCAACAAGACATCCTTCCTGGTGTACCCAAAAGGAGACTGCTCTAGGAACAAGCACAAGAAAGATATGAATACAACATCCAAGTCAACAAAATTAGAACACCAATGATGACTTTGGCATTCATTTAAGAAGCACTGACATTTAGAAGCCAGCCACTTTTACACAAACAAGGAAACCCTTTATTTTTTCAAGTTTTTTTTTTAAAAAAAAGAATGATTATAACAGTTAAATTTATCATGAGTAGCTGCGCGTACATGCCTTGCCTTGATCGGACGAACCATCTTCACTGCTACTACGGGTAGTAAAGGTAACTTTCTTTGACAACATGCTGCTAAATCCTTTTCTTGGAAAACAGAATTTCTCTTTTCTATACAAGCTTCGTGGAATTAATCTTCCTGAATAGTTGATAATATCTTAAGTAAGAGTAACACTACAGGCCATGAAAACAATAAGTTTCCTTGCAACAGTATTCATCAAGTCTGCCTGATAAATATTGTCAAAACAGGGATTTCAAGAATAACTAATACTCAAATCATGAAAGAAAGAATAACAGCTGTTAATTGCATATAATTTATTGGAACTTGAGCTCAAGGTAAAGCTAATATCAGTGTCAACACAGTAAAACATGAAGCAAGAAACATTCTGTGCATGCTGAATTCAGGGCAGAATTTAAAATAGGGACAGAAATTTCTAGCTTCATGTAATTAATTTACAGTTAGAGCTATAGGTTAACTAACATCATTGCAAATGAAACACATGAAATCAAGAAAGAGTATGCACATGTTGAATCCATAGCAGAAGTTGATGTTGGTGCGTCGAGGCCGGGCTACACATGTTAATTGCAAAATTATAATAAAGAATCACATGCCTCATTGAGGACCAAAAGTAAAATTTTGGGAGGAAATGAGGCAATCATGGCATCCAATCAGCTGCAAAAGGAACGAGATAAAAGGGCATTTCCGCAGGGATCAACAACCTAAAGATACTCAACAAGTATTCATATCTACCCTCATAGATTGGGAACAATTTAGATTATGAATTGGAGTTTCAAAAAGTGGCTCAAGTCTAGGGGCATTCTTCAGTAGTGGAAAAAACATGCCTAGATTTCATGTACTTTTATACCCAAAAGAGGACTCAAAGAGCTGATATCAATAAGACCAATCAATCTTCCATCAGATAAGGAAAACACCACCTACAGTTATTCCTTGACAATAAATTTGAAGCAATTCAAAGTAAATGAATCCAAAAAAGACTAAGAAAAACAATCACTTTTAGATACAAACAGTTCAAAACGAATTATATCATCTAAATAGCTTTCATCACGTATGAGTAGCACAGAAACAAGACAAATTTTAAAATAATAAGAAAAAAAGAAGCTGCTAACTGACCTCTCATGAAAGCTCCAGCTCGCAATTGCATGAATGGAAGAGCAGAGAGCCCCACAAAGGAAATAGCTCCATTATTTCGTAGGATGCTGCAGTTTGGGTTTCCATGAAGTAGAGAAGACATCCCTGTACTCATCTTTTAAGTCAAAACACAATAAAACCTTAGTAAACTCATCTACCACTTTGTTTCTTGCTTTTAGATGAACTCAGTAATCAAGAAAGGTCTTTTAAACCTGTTCTCTCTTTCCCTCTCAATATGGTCCATAAAAGAGGCAGAATCGGAAAGAAATATGGTAGTTTACCTGGATGAGGAAGCAAGGGGTAGCTGGTAGTAGAAGCAGTGGTCGTTGCAGTAAGGCCTCTGGATGAGGGAAATATATGGGTCCCTCTCTCAAAATATCAACACTGTATCTTTTTTTCTAAAATGTTTTTAATTTTTTTCTGGAAAATTTGAGATGATAAATGCAATTTTGAAGAAATAAAGTGTTGATATGTTTATTTGAATAATATAAATATAATTAATTATTTTTGCATTCTAATAAAAAAAAATCAACGATCTATTTGTATTAATATACTTAATATTAATATTTTGTTTTTTTTAAAACGTTATTGAAAAAAAAGTTTAATTGATGAAATAATGAATTTTTAAATATTGTATTCTTTTTTATAGATATGTATGAATGAATTTTCTTTGATAGCAAAGCTTATTTTGGCTTGATTCTTTTATTGGGGCTACAAAATCAAGAAAAATAAAAGCTACAAAATACAAATTTTTTTTTTTTTTTCTAGATAGGATTTTAAAAAATAAATTAGAAACAAAAAAATAAAAAAAATTAGAGACTTCCATTTGCTTTTTTCAACATGGTTAAAAGGATAACACCACTTCTATTAAACTCTTATCAGAAAAAAAGAAAAAATTTATTTTTTAAAATTTACTTTTATTTTTCGAAATGTATTTCGTTATAAAATTAAAAAAGTCTAGGCGCACATGGCTATTTTTTTTATGGTGTAAACAAAGACTCATTTACTCTTTTGTTTTTTTTAAAAAAAATGAGAGATTATTTTCTAATGATTGAAATTTTAGCGTCAATGTTTTTAGACCCTAAAAAACTTATTTTTCAACTTATTTTTATTTGAAAACATCTAACATTTCAATATATCTTTAGAGGATGCATTTTTCATTTGGGCAGTATAGTCCATAAAACTAAGTATTTTTTTTTCAATTTGTTCATAGGATAATGATTTTGCAAATTAAATATTTAAATTAATTATTTTTATCTATTTTATGATTTCCTTCTATTTTGTTGAAGAAAGAATAAATAAATATACAGATTTTTACATAGACTGATGAAGGGATAGGAAAAATAAGAAGAAAAAGGAAAGGAAAAAATAAGGTGAAAATATATTTGAATACATGTCAACGTCTTAGATATAAAATTATTGATTGATTAGCAACCATAGTTTCCAATCAAATAAGGACCTAAGTAAAAAGAGCTTGAAAGTAGAGGGGGTATTAAGTTAATAAAAGTAGATAATAAAACAAAAAAAATAGAATGACGTGTATAAAAAAAGTGTCAACTTGGAAACTAATACTACTATTATTCTTGACGTTCGTGTTCATTATGGCTAGAGATGAGCCATGGAGGGCGGTCTACAAGGGGAAAGCTAGAAATTAGGGTGAACAAAAAAATCAATTAAACTATGAAATATTAAAAAAAAAATAGAATATGTTTTAAAAAAAACTTATAGTCCATTTCATTTTTGATTTTTTAAAACTAAAAACAACAAATTGAAACTGAATCAAACCAGTTTAAATTACAAAAAAAATATATACTATTAAAAAAACTTTATATTCTTCTAGTTCAATTCAAATTTTTTTGTCTAATTCTATTTTGATGAAATGAAAGAAAGAAAAAACTTAGTTAAAGTAAAAAAAAAAGACTTAAAAAACAATGTACTATTTTCCAGTTTTATACATAAAACACCGGACCGAGACCAGTCGGTTTAATTCGGTTTCGGTTTTTTTTATATAATTTTAATTTGGTTGTTTTTATAAATAAAAACTAAACCGAACCGAAAATCATCTCCGCCAGAAACTGAAGGATACAACAAGGAATTGATGTAGGCCAAGGAAAAACCTGCAGAAGAGCTTATGCCTTCCATGTTCATTCTCCTTTTTTGTTTTTATATGTTTGTTAGGTCTCCTAATAGATATGTTAGTAGCATGAAGCACTAGTTCTGCTCTGCTGCATGTAAAGATAAACAGCCTGTTTGCTAGCATCATTCCATTAATACTTGTCAAATAAAGATTTACAAACTTGCTGCTGTCTCTGTCATCTCTTGTAAAACGGCAGTGTTTCATGACCTTCCCACTAGGGTTTGAGAAATAGAACATGCAACAACGTTCTTGAAATTACAATACCGAATCTAGTTTTCTAAGACTTTGAAGGAACAGTCAATGACAAGGAAGTTTAGTTGCCTGGGAACAACAGATCATACCTGCAGGAAACACGTACCAACTTTCTCAAACAGCAAGAAAACTTTTATGGTTCCAAAATTATCATTTCATGAGTATGATCGATAAGAACCTCAGCGTAACTGCCTCCACACTTGAAGTTTAAACTCTTTGGGTGTCCTTGGAGTATGATGCAGATGAATGAAAGCTGCCAGAAGAAACTGGAAGAATATTTCTGGAAATCTTATTACAAATGCACTTTTCTTGCACATAAACGGTAAGAATTTAATCCCACTCCTAATGAGAAACTTTGGCAGATATTGAGATGTTACCTCTTTCCTTTTCTGAGAGAATTCTTTCATCCTCCAGAGAACCGTTCCTTTGCATCCAAAACTCTTCATTCCATATCTGGAGCTCTTCTACATTTCATCTGTTCAGTCTGTCCACAAATCCTTCCAGAAATGAAATTGGATTATGATTGAATGATAAGTAGGTTGATTCTGAACCGCTACGCAGCTCGC
Source organism: Salix viminalis (assembly GCA_029228465.1). Lineage (NCBI taxonomy): Eukaryota > Viridiplantae > Streptophyta > Magnoliopsida > Malpighiales > Salicaceae > Salix > Salix viminalis. Next base: position 9,318,993 of record CM055440.1, on the reverse strand, counting down.
CCTGATACCAGAGAAAACATGGGAAATCTGAAATGCAGAACGTAGGCAAAGGCTGAGTACAATTTCTTAGCTGAGCTTTGTCATTACCTGTTGATGAAAGACAGGTTGGAGAGAGCTGTTTCTTTGCAAGATTTTCACCCCATTTTTGGAGTAATTGCAATGGGAACGTGTCCAATTCCATTCTTTGCCTCTGCCATCTTCCATCACGGCAAACAGGTTCATTGTGAGCTTAAGCTACAGAGCAATAACCATCTCCCGTCAAAGTACTTCTGTTATTGCACTCAACTGTTCATTCCAGAATATCTAAATCTTTTAACCTCGCAATAGTCATATAACTATTTATCACATGCATGTTTACCTGAAGGAGTAGAAAGGTATCCATGGATCAACACCTCTGCAATCATTAAGCTGACCTTTGGAAATAGAAACCCATCAGTTTGGAGGTGATATCAGAATGCAAGGGGGTAACAAAAGATGACAGCAAACCATATGAGCAAATAATTATTCACGAAAAAATCGTTTTTCTAGGTATAACTGCCACACGGGTTGATTAACGCTTATTTTAAGTTTTAACTCGTAGCTTCCCGACGATCACCATCAGGCTTTGAAAAATGAATAATGTCATTATAATTGATTGTGCATGCGAGGCGGTTCTCAAAAGAAGAACAAAAGAAACAAACATGAGGCCATTTTACTTTTTCCCTGAGAAGAAACATCTGCTCGTGTTCAAGACAGAGATTAAACAGTCAAAATTAGAAAGAAAAGAAATGTGAAATGTGATATTCTTTAAGGGTAGATTGTTTGGTCTGGTGTTCCAAGTGATAATACAATGGATCCAGACAAGAGTTCACAGCTATCTTCTTTACAGGGTAAGAACAGAGTTTTGTCTATACTTACAAGTGAATGTGTATGATGAAATATAACACTAATATACATTATAATCAGCACCTAGAAAGCAGCATTAGTAATTTCATTCACCATGATAATGCCTAATTGCAGGATGATGATAGGGAGACTTGCATACATCCTCCTCAAGCACAAAAATGTTTTGCTCCAGCTTTTTGAAGTTGATACTCCTCAAGTGTTCTTTCCAGGAAGTGGTCTGGAGTGAGTCTATTCAATAACATATTGTCATACAACATCATGGCTTCAGTTAATCTCCCAACCTTGCAATATCCACGGATCAGAATCGTATAAGCTATCACATCAGGCAATAAATGTTTGTCAAGTGCACACTGAAAAGCATCAGACGCTTCCTTCATTAGACCTCTTTTACATAGACCATCAATGAGAATGCTGTAACTGACAATATTTGGAGCAATATTGTTTTCAAGCATCTCATTATACAGCTTTAAGCCACTTTCCATCATACTTTGAGATTTGAAATAACCATGAATCAAACAACTGTATGTCACCAAATTGGGTTCGGGACCCTCTTCCAACATTTTGAAAAATATCAACATGGCATCATCCATTCTACCTTCTCTACAAAATGCATCAATCAGTATGGTAAAAGTGATGGCATTGGGTCTGAGCTGTTCACTTGTCATCTTGGCAAAAAGCTGAACTGCATCATCTAACCTTTTGAAATTGCAGTAACAGCAAATCATTGTGTTGAAAGTAATAACATCAGGTTTCGGCCCTCTCTCAACAACATGGACAAAGAGTTCAAGTGCAGCCTCCAAATGGCCTTCCCTAGAATGCATATTAATGAGAACATTATAAATTGCAATATCAGGGGCCACAGCATTCTTGCACATGAAATCAAAAATACATAATCCTGCAGATGTTTTATTCAGCTTACAAAGACCATCAATCAGAGTGCAATATGTTATAACATCTGGTTTGATATCCTTTTTGAGCATTTGGAAGAATAACAGCAACGCCTCGTCAACTCTACCTAATTGAGCAGCACCTTTAATAAGGATGGTGTAGGTCACTGTGTCTGCTTTTATATTTAACATTCCCATTAGATTGTACACCTTCATAACACCTACTATGCATTTCAATCTACAGAAGCTGTCTAGCAACGTGTTCAAAGTAAAAACATTGGGACTTAAACCCCTATTCATAGCTTGAAAGAAGAATCTTAGTGCATCACCCACCAACCCTTGTTTGCATAGACCATTTATCAGAACACTGTAAACAATGGTATCAGGTTCACATCTCTTCTTGATCATATCCTCGTATAAATAAAGCCCATCCCTTACATTTCCTGATTTGAAAAATCCAGCAATGAGAGCGCTGTAAGTTAAAATAGATGGCTCAAAACCAAGTTTCAGAATCTGAACAAACAGTCCACAAGCCTCTAAGATCCTACCATTCTGACAGAACCCCTTTATAAGAATGCTGCAGCTAACCACATTAGGTGAAATCCCTTCATTCAACATTCTCTTATATATCTGAATTACCCTCCCTAAATCCCCAATTTTAACATATGCATCCATGGCTGAGCTGAAACCAATAACATCCAACTTGATACCCTTATCTAATGCTACCAACAAGAGCCTATGTCCATCTTCCAGCCTCCCTGCCTTAAACAGGCCATCAATAAGAATACTGTAGACAATTAAGTCAGGTGCCACACCATTCCCTGCCATAACATCAAAAAGCTCAAATGCTTTATCCAAATTTCTCTCTTTGCAATATGCATCAATCAATGTGCTAAATGTGACAACATTTGGTTTTGGGCCAGTCCTCAGTACCATATTAAAATAATCATCTGCAACTCCTATATCATTTTGCATCCAAATAGCTTTTAAAATTTTATTGCAAGTAATGATATCCAGACCAAAACCTCCTTCAATCAAAGCTTTATGGAAACCAAAACCCATTTCGACCTCACCCCTGTTCATAAACCTATTCATTACAAATTCATAAACACTAAAAGACTGTTCTCTCATAGCTGAACACAGCTCACCATACTTATCCACAATTACATCAGCACAATGTGAATCAACCAAAGAACCCAACAACAAGGACACCACATTTGGTGAAACAAAAATACCCTTTGCACAAACATGCATGAATATATCAAACAGATTTACCAAACATCCCTTTTCGACAGTAACTCTCAATCAAAAACCCATAAACAACACTAGGGTTTGTCGAATCCAAATCACAAAAGGCGTCCAAAGTGTCATAATCATTTCCAAATTGCATGGTAAACTTATCGAAAACACAAGCAGCACGACTAAATAATTGGTTTTGAAGCAAGACATGGAGGAGGGCACAGAATGATGGTGCAGAGAGTGGTGAAATGAAAAAGCTCTCAGCCCACTCAAAGAATCCAATAGCCGAAAAGGGCTTAGACTTTAGGGATAAAATAATGTCTGGTACATGGTGGAGTTGTAATTTAGAGAGAAGAATAGGGTTTAAGGGTTTAGGGCTTTGATGGTTGTGAAAGGCTTTAGCAATTTGGTGTGTAAGGCTCCAGTTCTTGTTGTTAGAAGAAGAAGAACTAGAGAAAAAGTAATAATAAGAGCAACGATTGTTACTTCTAGTAATAGACGACGAGAAAATTGCAGAAGGATTTCTGATGTTAACTCGTATCTTCGAGATTATTAAGGAAGAATTACAAAAGAACAAAGATTTGAATACCATTTAGTCTCCCTTTGCCAGCTGAGTTGCCCCTAGTTTGGCCTGTGAAGCAATGGAGGCCAGACCGTTATCCAAATTTCATAGTTTGGTCGCCATGAGGACAACACGTTTTGTCTCTGCAAAAACACAAACAAGACAGTCATATATCCCAAAAAATCAACCTAGAAAGCTTAATTTTCATACCTTGTTTAGATTCTAGTTGCCTCCATGTAAAGAGAGATAATCTTTTCTCTTTTTTTTTTGTTAATATATATAAAAGAAAACTCATTTAAATAGAATAAAAATAAATACTCAATTTATAAACTATTAAATATAAAAATAAAAATAATATGGAGTAGAAAGGTTGGATTAATTTAATCGAGTTTTAAAATTTTACCCACTCTCAACCCATTATATCTATTTTTTAAGATTTTTAATACAATATCATGTGTAATATTTATATTATTCAAATTTGATAAGTTAAATTGAATTAAATAATATATATATATATATATATATATATATATATATATATATATATATATATATATACACACACATATATAATCTTCTATTTTTTTAACACGCCTCCTTGCAATTTGTGGCCCACACAAAGTTTTTGTTTTTAATTATTTTAAATTTAAGAGAGGTTTAATCCTTTGAATTTTTATGGGAAAATTAAAAACTTTATTGTATGAAAATATTTTTTTCTATTTCAATTTTTGATGATTTTTTTTAATAAAACAGCACAAAAGTAAAAAAAAATAAATCATTTATCTCATTTATCTTGGCCTAAGACTCACAAACATTGAAACACATGATGAATGTTATAAGATTTGAAGTCCTCTATTTTACCTCCTTTTAAGTAATGGCTAATCAACTTTAACATTTCTTTCTTTTTTTTTCTTAAGATTTGATAAAAGAAAAAAATTGTCATCACCCAATTTAGTTATTTTTTTTCATTTTTACTTACATTTCTTCAAAAATTTAATTTATAAGAAAATAAATTATTTACAAGATTATTATTATATTTTATTTAATGACTAAAAAAACCTTTTTTGTATAAAAAAATATTTTATGTATACACAATTACACATAATCAAAAAGAGCTTCAATCAATATGTGGTTGATAGATTCATGAGCACGTTTCTACTTTATTTTTCATTACTTTCCAAAGACAATTTGAAAATATGGGCATTGTCACAAGAAATATTTATTAGTACAATATCTCATGAAACAAAAAAAAAGGGCTTTGAGAATTAAAAAAAAATAAAGCTAACTTTGATCAATGCATGTGATGGAGTTACAAAAACTGTTAAATGATACCCCAAGAATTGATGACGTGGAGCTGAGTGGGCTATTGATGTTTGAGAAGTGTTAAGGTTTAATAAAACACATGTTGAATTAAAGTTATTAAAGTCTATTAGGCTTAACCTGCTCTTCTGTTATTTTATAAAAGTTTATGTCATGCAACAAGCATCAAATGTAGCTATATTTATTATGTTTTTTTATATTTTGATAAGTTGTATAACTAAGTATTTTGATGATGAATAACAAATTAAAAAAAATTGAGGTGTCCCCTCTTCGGGCAGTCCCTAACAAAGTGATTATCATTGCAATGAAAACAATGTACATTCAGATTTAAACCTTTACCGATGCCTTCCCATTTGACCTTCCATCATTAGCAACAAGTTTGAGCTCTCCCCCACTAAATTGTTTCTTGTTCTTGTTTGTTTCACCCTTCCTTTTAAGCCTTGATGAAAATTTAGAAACTCTAGTAGTCCCTTAGCTGGTTCCTGCTCTAAAATTTGTCAGTCTATCTGCAACCTTGATGGCAAACGACAAATCTAAAACCTTTTACCTCCTCAACTCCATTTGTGCTCATGGCTGGACTCCGACAAAAAAAATTGAACAACTTGTCTTCCTCTCATATGTTGTCAATGTCCACAATTATGGATTTCACATAATCTGCTCGCAGATCCTTCATGCCTCAACCTTTTCAAGTCTTCTTTTAGCAATCAAGGATGTGTTGTTGGACATAAAAATAATTATAGGATGACACTATAAGATAGTGTTGAAATTGGCAGCACTAATGAGTTCAACAATGTCAATGAAATCGGTAGTATCAACAAAATCGACAACGGGCTTGAGATAAGTCTGGAAGATGGGACAGTCTAAGACTTGATAAAAACACTATTGATATGATTGGAAGTCTGCATTAGCACTTCTATATAAGAAGCACTGTGTATGAGTATTGGTAGATTTGATAGCAATGTATGTCTAGCAATTCAACAACATTAGTTTATTAGCACAGGACTGATGAAAGTGTGGACTTTGAACAATGGACAGACCAAAAACATGCAAACACACCTATTCTAGTGGTATATGAGCTGGTAGAATGGACAATTGGATTGCTATGTGGCAAGCCACTAAAGATGCATGAGTTTGAAGAAGTTATTGGTAGTTACTGTTTTGGGAAAAACTGGCTAGACAAGTTCCAGTTTCTGTTGTATTTTCATGTGTACTCATTGTATAGGTTGTATATAAGTGAAGTAGCATGCAAGTTCTGTAGTCGCCATTTTCCTTTCTCCTTCTTCCTTCTCCATTTTTTCCTTTGCAATAAACAACCACTTTTAGTCACCCCTTCCACTTAATTTCAACACAATTCAACTTCTCATAATAAATTTGGATACCTTTGTGGGCATTTGTGTTGTGATTCAAGTTTTTTTTGTAGGATTTTCCATTTTTAAGTAAACAAATCTACTGTTTTTTTGTATTTTATTTTAATATGTTATTTTTTTCCATATCTTTTAAGTATATTGATTTTGCTTGGGTGTTTACTACTTGTTTTTATAGTTTTTTTTCAATAGAATCTTGTTGTATGGATTTATAATGTGTACATTTAGGGTTTGTTTTAGATTTTATAAAATATATTTTGATATATTTCTGAACATAAAATATTTTGAAAAATAAATAACACATCTAAGTGGATTGGTGTCAAAAATTTAGATGGCAAGGCAATTTTTCTTGGTTCCAACAATGCATGCACACTCTTAGGGCTACAATTTGTGGATTGCTACTCAGATGTTCATAATGGAGCACAAAAGTCATTGAAATGGTAAGGCAATGGACAAATCTACAACTAAACCATTCTATTATACAAAAATTGATTCTATAAAGCCACCAGTAGTTTGGATTAGCCCCAAGCCATGATAACATATATCCTACTGTCCAGCTTTCAAAAATTTGTAGCAATTTCCCATGAACAATTCTCAATCAAGTCCTTCTTTTCATTAACGTCTCCATCAAATTTTCTTCAAAACCATAAAATATAGCTAGAAGAAATGTATCAATAGAAATTCTGAACATGACCCAATTGAGAAAATA